>CAMZMU010000037.1:72634975-73234975 GCA_947311845.1 Poa pratensis | reverse complement strand
GAAGAGCAAGAATCTGATCCTGCACAGCAGCACGCACAAAGGAGGCATCCACGCCGATGTGCTTGGTGAGCTCATGCTTCACCGGGTCACGCGCAATGCTGATGGCACCGTACTGTCTGACAATAGAGAAGTCGGTGCAGCAGCAGAAACACCAAAGTCTGCTAGCAACCATCGCAACCAGGTCACCTCAGCCGTCAACATAGCCATCGCTCGCAACTCAGCCTCTGCACTGGAGCGGGAAACTGCCTTCTGTTTCTTCGTCTTCCAGCAATGAGAGATCCTCCAAGAAAAACACAATAGGCAGACAGCGAGCGGCGATCAGAAGGATCACTGGCCCACGTAGCATCAGAGTAGGCCTGGAGCTGGAGAGAGCTGGAGCGAGGAAAGAAAAGGCGGCGAGAGATCGTGCCACGAAGATATCGTAGAACACGGAGAAGGTGACTATAGTGGACAGAACTGGGAGCAGAGACGAACTGACTCAGAATGTGGACAGGATATGATATGTCTGGACGAGTGACAGCCAGATAGACAAGACTCCCAACAAGATGGCGATAGCGTGTCGGGTCTGTGAGGGGATCACCATCGGTAGCACGAAGCTGAACATTGAGCTCCATAGGAGTCTCAGCAGTGCACTCATCACCAAGAGCGGCGCGAGCAAGAAGATCCTGAATATATTTTTCTTGGGAGATGTAGAAGCCATCAGAAGTCGAAGAAACCTCAATCCCAAGAAAATAGCGAAGAGGACCAAGATCTGACATCAGGAACTGCTCACGGAGGCGGGCCTTAACAAAGGCAATATACTCAGAGTCATCGCCAGTAATGATCATGTCATCAACATATAAGAGGAGGAGCGTCCGACCACGAGGTGAGGTGTGGACAAACAGCGCGGGGTCATGGTCGCTAGGCACGAAACCAGCGGCAGTCACCACAGAAGCGAAACGCTCAAACCAGGCGCGAGGGGCTTGTTTAAGGCCATAGAGAGAGCGCCGAAGACGACAAACCATACCATCAGGAACAGAGTACCCCGGTGGTGGCTGCATATAAACCTCCTCACGCAACTCACCATTGAGAAAGCATTCTGGACGTCAAGCTGAGACACAGACCAATGACGAACAGAAGCCACAGCGAGAAGAGTGCGAACAGTGGTCATGTGGGCAACAGGAGCGAATGTCTCATCATAATCGCGTCCCTGCTCCTGCTGAAAGCCACGAGCCACAAGACGAGCTTTGTAACGCTCAAGAGAACCATCGGAGCGAGTCTTGATCTTATAGACCCACTTGCATGTGATGGGACGAACACCGGAGGAGGGGAAACAAGATCCCACGTGCCAGTGCGCTCAAGGGCAGCAATCTCCTCAGCCATCGCAAGCTGCCATTCAGACTGAGCCATGGCATCACGGTAGGAAGTGGGCTCAGCAACAGCAGAAAGACCGTACTGGGAATCAGAATAGCGATCAGGAGACCGTAATGAGGTCCGAGAACGAAGGTTATGAACCGGTGTACACGGGGAAGGTGGCGCTCCGGAAGTAGAGGGCATGCCAGAGGGATCATCCTCAACACGAGGGCGACGAGTGTAGTGGAGAGGGAAGGGAGAAAGGGGAGGGCACACTGGAGGAGTAGGTGGAGAGGTAGGTGACGAGGGAGGAGAAGAGGTGGTGTCGAAGGTGTATCAGAAACAGTGGGACTCGCCGGAGGTGGAGGTGGAGAAGGAATATGGGGCACAAGAGGAGATGTGTCAGGGAGTATAAGGAAGGAGATATCCTCAACTGAGAAGGTCGAGGCGGTAGGACGCGGATAGTAGGAACGAGACTCATCAAAAGTCACATCGCGGGAAATACGTAGCCGACGACTAACAGGATCCCAACATCGATAACCCTTGTGCTCATCACTGTAGCCAAGAAAAACACACTCAACCGACTGAGCGGTCAATTTGGTGCGTTCGCGTGGAGCAAGGAGAACATAGCACACGCACCCAAACATGCGAAGAGCAGAGTAGTCAGGAGAACGACCAGAGAGACGCTCCATAGGGATACCACCCTGCAAGGCAGCCGAAGGCTGGATGTTGATAAGATAGGTGGATGCGGAAACAGCCTCAGCCCAAAAGTGGGGAGGTAGAGAGGCAGCGATCATCATCGCACGAGCCGTCTCTAGGAGGTGGCGATGCTTGCGCTCAGCAACGCCATTCTGAGCGTGGGCACCAGGACAAGAGAACTGGGGAAGAGTACCCTGCTCGGCAAGAAAACCACGCAACATCTGAGAGATATACTCACCAGCCGAGTCAGCACGAAAAACACGAATAGGCGTGGAAAACTGGGTGTGACCATGGCAGCAAATCGCTTGTATATAGAGAGAACCTCGCTGCGAGATTTCATAAAATAGAGCCAAGTGTAGCGAGAGAAATCATCAATAAAAAGAACATAGTAGCGATGACCACCTTTCGAAGCAAAGGGAGCAGGACCCCATACATCGGAGTGAACTAGATCGAAAGGACGCTGAGAGACTGACTCACTCGTAGGATAAGGTAACTGAGTCTGTTTGCCAAGTCTACAACCATTACAATGTAAAGAAACATCACCAGAGACAGACCCTAAAACTCCTTGACGCACTAATGAAGACAAGCGAGAGCCACATATATGACCAAGTCGATGATGCCACTGTTGGAAGGACGCAGAAGAGGAGGCAGCAAGAGCATGTGACTGGCGGGTGTGGTGGCAGCGGAAGGAACACGAAGCCAGTCAACCTCCCAAAGGCCCTGAGCATCACGGCGCCGAGGGCCAGCTCCAACTAGAGCCTGGGTGCGACGGTCCTGAACAGAGCAAGAGTCGGTATCAAGAATGACACGACAACCAGAATCAGTAAGTTGAGCAGCGGAGAAAAGATTCATAGTAAGACGGGGAACATGAGAAACACTAGGAACAGAGAAAGACGGGGTAGAAAGAGTGCCACGACTAGCAACAGGAAGAGGTGTGCCATCGGCAGTGAGAACATTGACAGGATAATCAAGAGGTCGAATAGAAGACAGAGCAGAAGAATCAGAAGACATGTGAAAGGAAGCTCCAGAATCCAGAACCCACAGAGATGTACCTGACTGTGTAGGCGACGGTGACGGAGCAGCAGTAGTGGAAGCAGTCAGCGAGGCAACGGTGCCTGTCGAGGAAGAGCCTGAGGAAGCCAGCAGACGCTTGAGCCGCACAATGTCCAGATCAGTGAGTGACGAGCTCGGTGAAGGCGTACGACCCACTGTAGAGGAGCGACCCAAGTCACGCTCCTTCTTGAAACAGGTGGACACGAGGTGACCTGGCTTCTTGCAGTAGTCACAGAACATGCGAGGCCGGCCCGCTCCTGCAGGGCGCCCGCCCATCCCCCGTGAAGGAGTGGGTAGGAGCGGTGGAGCAGACGACACGGAGCACGGGCAGCAAGCACAGTGGGAACCACAAGCAACCAGCAGAACGGAGGCGAGTCTCCTCAGCACGAAGCTCTGCAAGTACCTCTGAGATGGGAACACGTCGACCACGGGCAAGCAAGTGAGCACGCCGAGCCTCAAACTCAGGACGGAGGCGAGACAGGAACTCATGGACACGCTGAAACTCCAAATCTGACCTGACTGTCTGACAGCAGCGACAAGTACCACAAACAACGGTCCTCAGAGAGTCAAGCTGACGCCAGATGGCAGAGCACTGTGAGTAGAACTCATCAACAGTCGAGTCTCCTTGCTGAAGATCATGCTCCTGACGGACCACAGATAGGTAGAGAGCATCACCAGAGGGCTGATAGCGCTGACAAAGATAAGTCCACATAGCAGGAGCAGTGCCTAATCCCATGAACTCAGAAGCAAACTGAGGCAAGACACTAGCAGTGAGAACAGCAGCAGCACGAGCATCATCATTGCACCACTGAGTGTAAGCAGCCAACTCATCCCGATAGATGGAAAGAGCATCGGAATAAACTGATACCTGCTGATCGTAGACTTCAACTGCACGATCATCGCATCCTTGGCAGCATCACGATCAGCCTGAGAAGCATCGACAGCCAGAACAGGTGGCACCGGCGGAGAAGGAGCCACAGGAGCAACGGGGCCGGCGGACGGGGACCTCGCCGGACAGAACACCCCACAACATGAGGCCGCGCATGTGGATACGCATAAAGCCCACAAACTCGGCATAGTTGGTGCCATCAAAGATAATCGAGCACCGGGGAACAGCAACATAGCCCGAAGAGGACATCGCGGGCTCTCTGCGATTTTTTTTTTTTTTTTTGAAGTCAAACAGGAGAGAGAATGTGGATCTTGTTCAGCCCGAGCTCACAGCTCGATTCGCACGGGGAAGGCCGCAGCGGCCGGGAAGAGCACGGGACGGGCGGCCGGACAGGGCCGACGGCCGGCCGGGACCACGGGCGGCTGCCGGAGCCACGGGATGCAGCGGCTGCCGGAGCCACGCGAGCCGCAAGAGGCAGCGGGCCGACGGGGCGGGCAGCAGGCCGACTGGGCGGGCCGGGGGCAGCGGCGGCCGGCCGGAGTGGCGGCGGCGGCAGGCCGGACGGAGCAGGGCAGAGTCGGCGACGGCCGGCCGGAGTGGCGGCGGCGGCAGGCCGGACGGAGCAGGGCAGAGTCGGCGACGGCCGGCCGGAGTGGCGGCGGCGGCAGGCCGGACGGAGCAGCGGCGACCAGAAGGGGGCCGGAACGGCAGCGGGACGACGCGAGACGACGCGCAGGCGCAGGCCGGGATGGCGGCGCGGCAGGGACGACGCGCAGGCCGGGATGGCGGCGCGGCAGGGACGACGCGCAGGCCGGGATGGCGGCGGACGACGCGCAGGCCGGGACGACGCGCAGGCCGGCGACGGTGACAGCTCGGAGTTGCTACGAGCGGGGAGGAGAAGGAGAGCCAAACTTGTGCTCTGATACCATGTTACAGAAGTGAGCAACTACTGTACACTTGGGGCACTAGGCCACTACATATACACATCTAACAGTTTGTTCGGTAGTATATCGATCAGTATTAGTACTTCATTAGCTACCTTAGTAATTGGGGATTTCGATCTATATCGTAGGCTCATACATAGATTATGAATTTGCTGTTGTTTTCTAGATTTATTTCATACTGACTGCACATGGAACGCAAAGCTTATATTGCGCGAAGTGACCTAGAGCAGATGTTGGTCAATGAAGCCGCAGAGCCCAAGGCCCTGCCGTTATCACTTCTAGAGGACATCACAGGTGATTTCTCGTACGACCATGAGATTGGAAGTGGTGGATTTGCAGTTGTTTACAAGGTAATATATGGCAACTCCATCTCGAGTGTTCCAATCTTAATCATGTTGATTTCAAAAGTCTAACCGATGCTATGCAAACACATGTGAGTGACAGGGAATACTTGGCCATGGGGCTGTCGCCGTGAAGAAGCTGTCCAATGCTCATATGCATGAAACACAATTTCACCGAGAGGTTGAATGCCTGATGCGGGTAAAGCACAAAAATGTAGTAAGATTTTTAGGATACTGTGCCGACACACAAGGAAGTATGGAAAGGTACAACGGAAACTTGTCATGGCAGATGTCCAGCAAAGATTGCTTTGCTTCGAGTATATACCTAAAGGAAGGCTTGATAAGTATATTATAAGTACGACCATCTGGCCTCTAACTTTTCTTTATTTTCACTTGATGTACTACAAATTGTATAACGTGTCAAATAACATCTAATATTCAAAATCAAGATATGAAGAATCTCAAATAATAGACCTGATTTCTCCTCTCCCCTTCTATAGATGCATACCGTGAGTGGCGAACCTGCTATAAAATAATCAAAGGGATTTGTGAAGGTCTACAGTACCTACATGAGAATCAGATTGTTCACCTGGATCTGAAACCCGCCAATATACTGCTCGACAATAACATGGTACCGAAAATTACCGATTTTGGGCTGTCAAGATGCTTCGACGAGAATCAAAGCCGGCATATTACCAACACTATATCAGGAACAATGTAAGCTAGCTAACTCTCTTGAAATCTCGGTCTTTTGTGCTCTTCGATTCAAATTGCATCCCATGTGCATATTAATCGATTTGACCTTCTATACTTTCATGCAGAGGATACATGGCACCTGAACTTCGCGCAGCAGGTGTAATCGCACGCAGCGCTGACTTGTATAGTCTTGGTGTTATAATTATAGAAATGTTGACCGGACAGAAAGGGTATCAAGCTATTGAGGATGTAAGAACAATACATGCCATTGTCACAAAGACAAATAGTCTCACCTTTTCTCTATGGCCAAGAAAAGTCGACTTTAAAATACTTTTCATGCTTTTACTTTGTCAAACGAAGGCCCTAGATCTATCTATGCTTCATTCTTCTAAAGGATATTGTCATTACATTTTAGATTGATATGTTGCATAGTATTATTTCCTGAAGCACACCTAGTAGTGGAAAGCAGAATTTGGGAAGAAAACAATTGACTTAGCACATTACTTTTAGTGAATTATTGTTGTTAGTTTGATACTTCATTTATGAAACTGCTACTCACATGGTGATAGGGACTTGAATCTTTTGGGACAGAGTTTACTTAAAGAATTTTTGTGATTACTTTGATGGTTGGATATATGCAATCTGTATATATCTACTAACATATTTGAGTTTCCTATATAGAAAGATGTTGCTGATCCATTTCATATACCATAATTGATAACTCACCACTGCAATTTTGTAGGTACTTGAGAGTTGGAGTGATAGCTTGGATATCTCACAACGAGACACACTATGCGAACAAATACGAGTATGCTACGAAACAGCTTTAGAGTGCAGAGACTTCAATCCAAAGAAAAGGCCAGCTAGTGCACAAAATATCATTGACAGGCTTCGTGAAGTGGAAAGTATCCAAGTATGTTCAAAACTAGATACTTTATGTATTTATTTCAGTTGCTACAGATAGCACTCTGATCGTCCTTGCACTCGAACCATTTGAGCTGCTACAGTACTGGTTTTGTTGCTTTACTTGTACATCCCTGTTTCTACACGAGTTTTGTAATCATATTTGTCAATCAAACACTTTTAAGTTATACTGTCAATCTACAAATAATTGGCTGACAACAAATCACTGCAACCAGATTTGCTATGAGATATATTTTCACACTATTTAGTTAATTTTATCTCAAACAACGTACTCATTCATTAAAAACACAAAGTTTACATAGTCTCCAATGAACAACATTGACTATCACTTTGCTTTTTATATGAACATGCAATGCAACTGGAAATTTAATTATGAAAATTGTTAGTAGGATTTTTTTTTCATGCCAACTGTAGTTGTCTAAGTCAGAAAAGTTTGGCCTCACGTTTCCTAGCAAGTTATTAATTTTTTATCGGTGGGAGTAGTTCTAACGTGCTCAAGGAACAGGACGAGTCCCAAGACACAAGCCGCTCTGGATGCTACGGCACTGCTCCTCCCGGCGGGCAGGGCGTGGCGTCCATCGTGTCCAGTGACATCTTCGAGCGGTTCCTCCCCCATCACAATGACGCGGAGTGCCCCACCCGCGGGTTCTACACATACGACGCCTTCATCGCTGCTGCCGCTGCGTTCCCGTCCTTTGGCACGACAGGCAGCACCGAGACTCGGAAGCAGGAGGTGGCAGCTTTCTTCGCCCAGACCTCCCACGAGACCAGCGGCGGGTGGCCCAGCGCACCCGACGGCCCCTTCTCCTGGGGCTACTGCTTCCATGAGGAGAGGAAACCACGGTCGAGCTACTGCGTCCCCCACCCGGAGTGGCCGTGCGCACCCGGCAAGCAGTACTACGGCCGCGGCCCAGTCCAACTCTCCTAGTAAGCAATCGCACATACAAAACTATATATATTAATGTGTTATATGTGATAATTTCATTTCCGTGTTGGATATATATCGATCCATCACCCATCCATTCCATGGTGACCACAGCAATTGTACTGTGTTTCGCAAAAAAAAAAAAAAAAAAACTACGGCCAGGCGGGACGAGCGATCGGGGTAGACCTGCTGAACAACCCGGACCTGGTGGTGACGGACCCGGTGGTGTCCTTCAAGACAGCGCTGTGGTTCTGGATGACGGCAAATGGGAACAGGCCGTCCTGCCACGCCGTGATCACGGGCCAGTGGACGCCAACCGCCGCAGACATCGCGGCCGGGCGGTTGCCCGGGTTTGGCGTCATCACCAATATTTTCAACGGAGGGATCGAGTGCGGCAGAGGGCTGAACCCTATGGGGGCCAACCGGATTGGGTTCTACAAGCACTTCTGCGACATCCTCGACGTTGGCAACATTGACTCCCACAACCAGAAGCCGTTTGGAAGTTAAAAGCTACGTAAGAGTCGCTTAATTTGAGCTTAAGCTACTCCAGGAACAAGCTTATGAATAGTTCTTCAGGAAAGCCCCCTTTTCTGCTTATGCAATTTAGGCTTGTTTACTGTGTTAAGTGTTAACTTCTGTAAGGTCTACAATACCCCTGTAATCATAACTTCTTTGTCGGATAATTTCGTTTTCCCACTGTTTAACAGCAGAAGCAAGAGAAAAAATTGCGCGCATGCACAGCTCAACAAGATTTGCATTTTGTGTGTCTATCAAGTTCTTCCAAATAGTAGGATTATCAAAACGACAGGATTTGATGTGTTGTTGACTCAATACCTTACAGGTTTGGCGGTCTTTACATATACTAGCAAAGTGCTTGTACGTTGCAATATGATCCAAAATAAACTAACATGTTCATAAACATGAAAAACAAGTTTACCCTGTATTGGTATCAAAGTTTTAAATAGCGGCCTAAACCATTTAGCGGCAACCTGCGAAAAAGCTATAGCGCTGCTAAATCGCCGCTATAGCCCGCTATTTAAAGGTTTTGGTACCTTTAGCGCGCTAACGCACTTAGTGGCATGGTGCAGAAAATGCTATAGCGCCGCTATAGCCCGCTATGTAAAACTATGATTGGTATCATGTAGTACAAATATATTTAGATTTTAACCAAATTTAGTCTTCATACTGTTCCCCTATGCAATAGTTCGTGAGAAAGAAAAACTCTACCACTTTCTTTCCATATTGTTAGTTTGCCTCGTGGATATCAACAGTATATATGATCAGTTCATCACGCAGACAATGAGTTTATGGTAAAATCACTTAATAAGAGCATCTCTAGCAGTAACGCAAATGGCCGAAACCCGCAAAATAACCGCCCGATGCGGATTTGAATCCTTAAAAACGCAAAGAGCAGAACCCTCAAAACTCCCCGACCCGCAAAAGTTTTTGAGGGGCCCCGCGAATCCGCCCCTCGGAACGTCAAATTCGGAAATTTAACCGCCGAACCGAGGGGCGCCTGCATAGCGTCAAAACAGTTGGCGGGCCGGACTTTTCACCACGCGCCTCATCCCCATCTCGCCGCCGCCTCCGCCGCCAGCGCCGCCGCCAGCGATTCGACCCTTTCCCCGGCCGCATCTGCAGGCGCCCCGTCGCACGCGACACCCCCCGGCCGCGGACGTACCCTGCCGCCGGTTTTCGGCTCGCCCCGCCCGTGGAGAACCCTCTCCGGCCAAATCTGCGCCGCCGCCGCCGATTTGTGGGTGAGTCCATCTCCGCTCGATTCTGTTGTGTTTTCGGACGGAGTACTCCGGTAGTGATATGCGGTACCTGTTTCAGATGGAGTTGAGCCCGGAGGAGGAGTTTTTGCTGTCCGATTCGTCCTCCTCCGACGACTCTGACGTGGAGACGCTGTTTGAAAGCCGGCGGCAGCAAATGGTGGTTGCCGTCCTCGCCGTCAAGGAGTTCGATGACCGGTATGCGAAGCAGCGGCAAGGATCGAAGGTTGGCCGCCTTTGCATACCACGGAACCGCTTCTACGGCAACCAGCTGCTCATGCGGGATTACTTCGCCCCAATACCGACGTACCCGGCTCACATCTTCCGGAGAAGGTATCGTATGCGCCGTTCTCTTTTCGTGAAGATAGTAGAAGCTTGCGAGGCGAATTGTCGCTATTTTACGCGTCGACGGAATGCCGCGGGTTTGTTGGGATTCAGCGCATATCAGAAGATCTCCGCCGCAATGAGAGTCATTGCATATGGCGTCCCGGCTGACTACGCCGACGAGTATCTTCGTATTGGTGAAGATACTACGATCGAGTCCGTTCGTATGTTTGCCAAAACGATTATAAAACTCTATGGAAAGATTTATCTTCGGGCACAAAACGAAGAAGATACGGTGAAGCTGATGGCGATGAATGAGGCGCGAGGTTGGCCGGGCATGCTAGGTAGTATAGACTGTATGCATTGGACTTGGAAAAACTGCCCAAAGGCATGGCATGGACAATATTGTGGCAGGGGAGGCGATGCAACAATTGTGCTTGAGGCCGTTGCGTCCGAGGATCTATGGATTTGGCATTGCTTCTTTGGTTTGCCGGGCACATTGAATGCTATCAATGTGTTGCAACGGTCTCATCTACTACGAAGGCTAGCTCGACGGTTTGAAGCATGTTTGATTCAAACAATATTTATATTCTACAACATTTCTTGTATTGAATTATTGTTTAATTCGTGTGATTCAAACTTTTATTGTAATACATTATTGATGAGGATTCATAATATCCTACTATTGTAATATGAATCTTTATAATTTAGGTCTAATTTATTTATCATTCCATTTTTATGATATTCTGCCTATCTTGCTGTTTTGCATATGCAGTTTCAGAACGCCGCGCGGCGGAGCAGAACCCGCAAAGCAGAACCACAAAACAGAATATTTTGCGGTTCTGCTTAGCGGGTTCTGCTCCGCCGCGCGGCGTTCTGAGCAAAAAACCGCGAGTTGCGCGACCTGCAAAACTGTTTTGCGGGTTCGCGTTTTCCGGGTTCTGCTAGAGATGCTCTAATATATCAAATTCAGTAACTTACATGGGAAAATCACAAATTAGGATAAATTTCATTAAATCATCAAATACTCACAACGGCATTTTCATGACCCGGAAACCTTAGGAAGGAGGTCTGGAGTGTTAGAACTTTCATATTGCAGCTTAGGAGGCTAAAGTTTCGGTAGCTCTGCTTTACTTTGTTTTTGTTTCTGTGTATTGCATTGCAGGATTTAACATTAGGAGAAAACACACCTTATGGGAAACTAAATGTCAAACCTTCATTATAGGATGTAGTGCACTGCAGGTCTTGGTTGTACTATGAGATTTGCTAGATGTTAGCAGATGTACTTATATTGTGCCATGTAGTTTATTACCCATATCATATTTAGTATCAAAAGATGAAGTGCAGTAGTCATTATATTGGTCTGCTGGGTGCATCACCTTTTCGTACAGTCATCTACTAGCATTGCACTTCCAATTCTTGATCCCATCGGTGGTAAATTTACTGATTCGTGCGAGGTCCGAGAAATTCTTGATGAGATAAGAGAGAAAGAGGTTGATCCTTGTGCCATGTTGATGGATGTGTCCCTCCATGATAGTGAAAACCCAATCATGGATTGGCTGGCCAACCCAAACAGTGATGAGGAGGTGGAGGTGGAGGAGGAGCAGCACAACAATGCTGATGGTTATGGTTCACCATCTCCGGTTGTCTTAGAAGTGGTCCAAAGAAAGAGAACAAGGCGTGGGGGTGGGGGGGGGGGGGGGGGAAGAGGAGGAAGAAGTGGACGAAGAAGAGGAGGAAGATGATGATGTTAATGAAGGTGAACACACATTTTTCTGTTAGTTTCTAGCATCATTCTATGAAGGTGATATATTTAGCATGTGGTTACTTGTGTAGATGATAATGATGATTTGCCTCGCGACAATGAACCTTTGCGACGCAAGTCTACTAGGAAGGGGACAAAGAGCGCCAAGCTATTGTCTGCCATGAAAGCAAAAGAAGGTAATTTTTCTGCTTGCTGCTATGTACTGATGAAGGTCTTGGTAGTGAATGATGTCTTGCTGCCATGAATAATGTTTATAAGATGTTGACTTGCTGCCATGTAATTTCACTATTGTGCAATCTATTTTCTGCCTTGTATTTTGTAGCATGTATCTTCATTGATACCATCTATTTTTTTTGCCATGTATCTTCATTGGTGGCATAAAGATGCGAAGAAGATTTGAAGATTGGAGAAAACTCGCACTTTTGTTGCTCGAGGATCTCAAATGTGTAACGAATTGTCCATGCTTCTTTTAGGACCGTATCAATGCCCTATTGTTGATGGACTGTAATATGGACTTCGGTGTATGTGTGAACTTCAGTTCACTACAGGAATCCAGGTATATTGCAACAAAATTTATTGCTACAGCTATCTTTCGTTGCAATAAAATGCGATGTTACCACAAAATTTCATTTCGTGGTAATAGGAGCAACATATTGCCACAGTTTCGTTTCATCGCGTTAAGTGTCCCTTTTGTTGCAATATAAGCCACCTATTGCCACAAGTTGTTTCAGTGTTGTAATATGGTAGTGATATTGCGACAGTTGCGTTGCGTTGCGTAAATTAGTCATTTTGTTGCAATAGAGACTAGGTATTGCAACGAACTAAATCTTTGTGGCGATATTCTGACATATATTGCAACAATTCTGGTATGTTGCGCTAGCCATAGATATTGTTGCAAAAAATAGGCTTCTTATTGCAACAAAACATGTATTGGTTGTAATATGACGACTTTTACCTCACAGTCATTGTGTTGCAATAACTATTACATATTGCGACAAATTGGGCATGCATGGTAATATGCAGAACATATTGCAACAATCCCCTAGTGTTGCGAAAAAGGAGCAACAAATCATCTATGCATTTTTCTGATAATTATAGATATATAATTTATATTATTCGGATTTATAGATATTAAGTTATATAATCTGATCTGAATCTGACCGAGCACTTACAAAGCCGCATTGTTGCAAAAAATAGGCTTCTTATTGCAACAAAACATGTATTGGTTGTAATATGACGACTTTTACCTCACAGTCATTGTGTTGCAATAACTATTACATATTGCGACAAATTGGGCATGCATGGTAATATGCAAAACATATTGCAACAATCCCCTAGTGTTGCGAAAAAGGAGCAACAAATCATCTATGCATTTTTCTGATAATTATAGATATATAATTTATATTATTCGGATTTATAGATATTAAGTTATATAATCTGGATCTGAATCTGACCGAGCACTTACAAAGCCGCAGCCGCTGACATGTGGGCCTGGGGATCGCTGGCGTTGACTGGGCGCGTGTGGCATCCATGGCAATCTCCTGTGTCGATGACAAGTAGGACCGGCCACCGCGCAGAAAACCCGAAAAAGTGAAAAACCATTTTAGCCTCCGCTGCGATTCAAACTCGCGCCAACCATGTCGCAATAAAGGTCCAGACCACTGGGCTGTGCTTGAGTTAGTGATTTTATTCTTCTTTTTACATTTTTAATGAGTTATACATCTGGATTTGAATCGATGCCGGCCACCGCGCAGTAAACAGGAAAAAAATGGAGCCTTTATTGCCTCCACGAGGATTCTAACTAGCGCCCTCCGTGATGCAACTCAAGGTTTAGACCACTGGGCTGCGCTTAGGTTGGTGACAGTTTGGAGGTCCGACATATATTGTTCCGCGAGGTTAACTGCACCTGAAGTTTAGGATGCCCACCAACACAACTTCTGATCCTGGTGGATCGATCAGCTCAGCAAGCCGGCCGGCCGGCCGGAGTTCGCGTCTGATGTCCACCAACGTAACTTATCCTGGTGGCTCCTCACCAGGCCTTACCTTTCATCCAAACAATACGAAAATGGACTGTATTGTACATGAACTCAATACATGAACGTATACTATTCCAGACTATATTATCACCCAAGATTTAAACATCAAAATTAAGTGTACTCATGCGATTTTTCATTCAGATAACCACCAGGAAAAATTACTCGGAAAATAACCAGGAGAACATGCAAGCTGACAGTTACAAACAGACGATACAAATATTCACAACGGCTAAGTGCAGCTGATGAAATGTGGATGCAAGTTAAATATGACATATATAATTTGAGAAACCAAAGATGGTTTATAAGATTCTCCTGAGTAAACATAGAAAATTTGGTCTCTTTTCCATCTAACCGGCTCAGAGTCGTTACAGCAAATCGATGATGACATCTAGAACAAGAACAAATCCTGCAGCAAGCAAGAGCACACCAGATGAAGAGCTCTCCAGCCACCGGAGTGCTGGCTGTGGTAGATTCACTGCAGATCAGCAAAGATAAAATGTCAGAACAGACTCTATTAACAACTGGAAAAACAAAACATGATGTCCGAATGAAGAGCTATTGAGCAAATAGAAGCACAACTGGAGCGAAAATAGTATGGCAGCATGTTTTACGTAAGGTACAGCAAAGTGACTTACTACTTCCAGAAATTGTCTATTCCAAGGTATTGCCATTGCCTTTCTAAGAGTAAGCAAACATGAAATATATAAAGGCAAAGGCATCTAATAAGTTTAGTAATTTGTATGAACAACACTATAGCTGATGACAAGAAATAAGCTATCAATCTGTATTGGAAACAAGCATGTGTATTGGATCATCTAGTCAGGAGCAAAGAGTAACTTGAATTATATAACATACAGTCAGAAGGCTGCAGCAATTCTCCAAAAACTGATGACAATAACAAACAGACAGAACATTGCAGCATCTAGTCGGTACTGGACATATTAATCACCAAACAGCACATCAACTAGTCTCAGCAAAGCAAATGCTCACGCAAAGTTAATGTGGAATATTTTCATCATGGCAAAATTGATAAACATTAACAAGCTTTTGGCCAATGAAACAGTTACAAAGAAACTGAGTACATAATCTTTTCGACAAGTTTACTGAAATTGATCACATCTATCAGCTGGTAAAATAATACTCCTACCACGGTACTACAGTACCCATCCCCATATCCATCTACCAATGTCAAGTTAGAAAAGAAATATCATTTTTTATCATATGATGCCACAGTGGTTCGAGATAAACCGGAAAGCGCATTACCAAGAGATGAAAGCCTACACAAAGAACCCCTGGTCATCATCCAATTCTTCTTGTACCAAAGGAGCAACATGGCCATCATTTATGTAAGCCTCATCATCATCTGTATCATCATCATATTCGAACTGTATATCTTCAAAATCAACAGGTTTTATATTTTTGATGACTGAAACATCAACGCTGGATCCTTCATCATCATTTCTGCACCAGCTAGTGATCTCTTCAGGTACTGTAATTTGTGGCACAGTAATTTCTGCATCGACAACATCCAGTACGTCTGCCTCACCAGCTTCATCAGCTTCAGCAGCTTCATCAAGGCCTACACCGTTTAAAACAGAAGGAGAAAACAAATTGCGCGGATTCATTTTAATAACACTTGCCCAATCAGGGTGCTTCACATCTCTCACATAGAAAACCTGTTCAGCTTGGATGCCTAGAATGTAAGGTTCTTCCTTGAATCGGTGTAGAGTAGTGTCAAGGTCAATAATTCCATATTTGTCCTTCTTATACCCCTTACTCTGAGTTCTGTTGGCAGGAGGCACATCAAACCAGTCACACTGCAATAGAACAACCTCCTTATCAGGAGGAAAGTCAAGAAATATTATTTTCTTGATCACCCCATAATAATCAATATTGCCTGTGGTTGCATCGCCCTTGACTATGACGCCACTATTTTGGGTACTCAAGTCCTTCTCTATATAGGAATTCCGAAAGAAATATCCATTCAGAACTGTACGATTGTAAACACGAGCTAGGTGATCAGGTCCTTTAGCTAGAGCATAAATAAGATTGCTGACCTTCCCATCCTTGTGGAGTTCTGTGATCTGTTTCATGGAATAGTATATATGTAAGTGAAATATACAGCGTTGGTACGTCATTACCAGGAACATTAGGGAAAACGTGAAGGAAACTTACCCGTCTCTCAAACCAGCCAACAAACTCTTCCTTGTGTTGCTTTTTAGGATTAGGAGAATTGTTGCTCCTGAGCTCCTCAAGATGTTCACTTCAAAGAGAAATTATGGTTAGTTGAACAGGACATTATTAATGCATATCATGTTGTGAAATAAATACATAACTATCCTTACTCAATCCATGGCGCGGTTTTGTCACAGTTTGTTATTATGAAATGCCTCATTTGATTAATCTCAGCCAAAGAGAGTGATTCACGAACAAATCCTTTCTTGGAGTAATCAACTGTGCTCATTATGCTAATCCCTGTTGGTGGTTGATCTGTACCTCCATCTTCATGACGTTCGGACTGACTTTGCTTTGTAGGCATTCCATCAACGAATCGACTGCAGAAAGTCATGCACTCTTCAAGGATGTACCCCTCTGCAATAGAACCTTCTGGGTGAGCCTTGTTACGCACATATCCTTTCAGCGTACGCAAGTATCGCTCAATTGGATACATCCATCTGTACAAGACAGGCCCTCCCAATCGGGCTTCTTCAGCTAGATGGACTGGGAGATGCATCATAATATCAAAGAAAGCTGGTGGAAAGATCATCTCGAGCTGACATAGAGTTTCTGGAATTGTTTTGCTCAACTTCTCCAAATCTTCATCCCTTAACTCCTTGGAGCATAAATCAGAAAAGAATTTACTCAGCTGAAGCAAAGGATTAACAACATTCTCTGGCAAAAGCTTGCGCAATGCAATAGGAAGAAGTTTCTGAAATATAACATGACAGTCATGAGTTTTCAGTCCACTAATCTTGCACTGATCTAGGACCACACATCGCTTAATGTGTGAAGCATATCCATCGGGCATCTTAATGCTCCGCAGAAACTTGAGGAGCATTATCTTCTCTTCCTTTTTTAAAGCATAGCAACCTTTCTTTATTTCATACTTATTATGCTTACCGGGTTTTGGATGCTGGTCCTTCCTAATTTTCAAGTCCTCCAAATCAAGACGAGCCTTCACACCATCTTTTGATTTCCCATCCATCTCAAGCAAAGTCCCTAGAATGCTCTCACAAATGTTCTTCTCAATGTGCATAACATCCAAATTGTGCCTAACGAGCAAGTGCTTCCAATATGGGAGTTGGAAAAATACACTTTTCTTCCGCCAGTTATGCCAACTATTAGTTTCCGGTCTCTTTCTCTTATTTGAACGCCCAAATGGTGCATGCTCAATGCTATCAAGTTGCTGCACCACTTCTTCACCTGTAAGTGCCACTGGAGCTTCTCTATTATCTGTCTTGTTGTTGAACAAACACTTGTTTCGACGCCATTTGTGGTACTTGAGCAGAAAACGTCGGTGTCCCATGTAGCAATGCTTTCGACCATACTTGAGCCATAAAAAATCTGTATGTCTGTGGCAATAAGGGCATGCTAGCTTGCCTTTTGTGCTCCAACCACTCAGCATTGCGTAAGCTGGGTAGTCGTTGATGGTCCACAACAAGCATGCATACATCTTAAAATTTTGTTTAGTTGCAGCATCATATGTGTCAGCACCATCCTTCCATAGAACATTCAGTTCATCAATCAAAGGCTGCAAGTACACATCTATGTTATTTCCTGCTGACTTTGGTCCTGGAATAATCATTGACATAATCCAGTTTTGTTGTTTCATACACATCCAAGGTGGCAAGTTATATGGGATAAGAATGACAGGCCATGTAGTGTGTGATAAACTCATCAGCCCAAAGGGGTTGAATCCATCCGAAGCAAGGCCAAGCCGAACACTACGAGCATCTTTTGAGAATTTTTTTGAATATTTCTTATCAACATGCTTCCAGGCCTTTGAATCTGCAGGATGCCTCATTACGCCATCATCCACGCGACACTCCTTATGCCATTTCATATGTGATGACATAGCTTCTGTCATGTACAACCTTCGCAGTCTTGGTGTGAGTGGGAAATACCATAGAACTTTCTGTGGCACTGGCTTCTTTGATTTACGGCTTGATGCATTGTCTTCGTCACTGATAGGAGTAGATTTCCATCGAGACGCGTGACAGATAGGGCATTCTTGTGCATCAGCATGCTCTTTACGAAATAGCACACAATCATTAACGCACGCGTGTATCTTCTCGTAATCCAGCCCAAGCTCTCGGATCACCTTCCTTACTTGTGCGAGATTAGTAGGAATGCAGTGACCCTTTGGCAGCACCTGCGCAAACATCTGCAGAATTAAGTCACATGCTCTATTGGTCATCCCACACACGCACTTGATTTGGTAAAGCTTCACAATGAAAGATAGCTTCGTGACATCCTCGCAACCTGGGTACAACTCTTTTTTTGCCTCTTTCAATAGTTCAAAGAACACCTTGGCTGTTGCATTTGGCTCCTGGTTCTTCCCATCACCGCTGGAATCATCCACATGGATGTCTCCTGCACCTTCATCATGATCTGCGTTACTTCCCACCTCTGTGCCCCTTATGAGAGTATTGAGCATGTCACATACCCCATCACCATCATCTACAGCATCTTCGTCATCAGAATCTTCAGACATGATGCCCTCATCGGGTTCACCATGGTATATCCACTTAGTGTAGCTCGGATCCATCCCATGGCGCAGCAAGTGAGTGTGAACTTCCTTTTTTTTTCTCGGAGCATTATTCAGACATCTCGAACATGGGCATGGGACAGTTGAGTTTGGATGAGCACCATGGAAAGCTAACTTCAAGAAATTCTTCATGCCAGTTTGCCACTCAACAGAATCTCTTTCCTTACCCATCCAGCTCTTATCTCGCGACATTTTGTGTCCTGTTAAAAAAACATAGCAGCTGCATTATATGAACTGAAACTTTACAAAGCACAAATTATAGACATCACAGCGACAGGTTAAATGGTTTTGAAGTCAGTGTGATTGGAATGGAATACAATAGACATGCTAATTATATGAGCTGAAACTTTACAAAGCACAAATTCTAGAACCAAAACAGATCTTGATCAACTATTTTAAGGGAAGAGAACTAGAGAGGAAAACAAAGCAGATCCTAGAACAAGCTTATTATTCATAATCTGTATATCAATGAACTTGAGTGCAAAACCTACCTAAAACTGCAACGTTTTGCAAAGTACAGACCATAGAAAACATTCAATGCATAAAGTGGACTATGTGATAGTTTCAGACTACTGTTTGACAGTTTGAGACCAATTCGTGCAAATCAAAATTCAGTCTGTTAGCTAGTTTCGCTGTAGGATGGCAACACGCTGAACGTGGGTGTGCAGTTAGCTACTAGTACAGACCATAGAAAACAATCAAAATTCAGTCTGTTGGCTACTAGTCGGTCCAAATCAAAAGTTGTGCAGTTGCACACAGCACAAAATCCAGTGTCTTCTTTCTCTTCCTCTATTCAGTTCTACCAAACGTGAGGGAGAGAGAAGATAGGTCTGCAAGAACACTAGTAACACTGTATAGACTACACTAAACCAATAGAGAAACAGCCGTAGCAATGCAAGAGGAAGAGTAAAAAAATTGCAACACAGATCAAGGATAGGGGGTGGTCACCTGCTTCCTCTCGCCGCTCGTTGAGTTGTGGGTCGCCGCCGCCGCCGCGAACCAGGGCACGTCACGGGACGCCGCCGCCGAGAAACAGGGCACGTCACGGGTCGCCGCCGCAGCCGCGAAAACAGGGCGTCGGCGAGTACGGCTCCCGCTAGATCGTCTCCTAGCAGCCGCGATGACCCGCTTCGTGAAAACCTGGAAAGGATAAAGATTGAGAGTTGTTTACGGAAACGTCCAGGATGTGTGCCTTTGACCAAACCGTTTTAGTCCAAAAATCGCATAAAAAAATTGAGACCTGGACTCGAACACAGAACCTAAGGTTGAAAGTGGCTTGCCATTGGGATAGAGTAGGGAACTTGTTGAACTATGTCTAAGACGACTTTTATACGGTTATCTGGATGTCATCAAGGTCTGCTTGCCTTTGCCCATCTTCATCCCTACTTGAGCTACTTTCCCCTTTTTTTTTAAGATCCAGCAATTGCTGGCTTATCGATTAATAGCAGGTAGAATATGTACAAGGTAGCCCTTAGGCAAATGAATAACCGAAAACAAAATTAAGAGGAAAAAGCCACAAAACAAAATGACACAAAACGTTTTCCGAGGCCGCCGCCTCGGCGTACAACCACCGTCCGGGGCCACCGCCCCGGCATCCTCCAACCTCGCCGGCAAGCTATGTTACACGTGCTCCCACAAAGCACCAAGGACTTCAAGGCGGTGCCTTCATGAAGAGAGCGACGTAGACGCTGCCACCGCCCACTCCATCGGAGTTTGGGTTTTCACCCGAAGAAACCTTGGCGTTCGAGGTGTGGAGAGGGCCGGGGTTCCACGACGATGCCTTCAGGAAGGAGTAGCGACGCACGGAGACGTCGTCATCGTCGGCACCGGCCCAAGACCGGTGCGAGGCTTTCGCCCGGAGCACCTAGCCCAGGCCACAACTCCGACGAATACCACTGCGGCCAAGGCACCTCACACCATGGCAGAAGTGCCGCACTGGAGCCCAAAGCCACCCCTGCTCCGGGGCCGCCGCCCCGACATGCCAAGGCTCTGGATCTGGACAGGAGGCCCAGATCGTCACTTACTGCAGCTCCAGATGCCGAAGGAAGAACACGAGACGAAGACCAACTGGGATCTGGTCCCCGACCCAACCCCGCCCAGCCCGAAGTAGAACCCGCCGGCCAGCCAGGAGCTATCCGTGGCCAGCCGTGGAGCCAAGGCCGCTGTCCAACTCGCTAGATCCGGCGGCGAAGGCCGCAGATCCACCGCCTCCCGAGCTGGGCCGCGACGGCCAGGCCGCAACACCGCTGGCAACACTAGTGTTATACTAGATCGTCCGGAAACGACAGTGTCAGACTAGATCGCCCGGGACTAGTGTCAGACTAGATCGCCCGGAAACGATAGTGTCACACTAGATCATCCGGAAACATTAGTGTCGGACTAGATCGCCCGGAAACGACGGTGTCATACTGGATCGCCCAGAAACGACAGTGTCACACTGGATCGCTCGTAACGACACTCTCACACTAAATCATCCGGAAACACTAGTGTCAGACAAGATCGTCTGGAAACGACAGTGTCACACTAGATCGCCCAGAAACGACAGTGTCAAACTAGATCATCCAGAAACACTAGGGTCAGACTAGTTCGCCCAGAAACGACGGTGTCACACTAGATCACCCGAAAACACTAGTGTCAGACTAGATCGCCCGGAAATGATAGTGTCACACTAGATCATCCGGAAACATTAGTGTCGGACTAGATCGCCCGGAGGAAGGCGATCTCCCCGGCCCGCACCGCCGCCCCGTCCGCCTCCATGGTCGCGGCCGCCCCGGCCGCACCGAAGAGCCGCCGAAAGGTGGCCGGGCAGGGGCCGCGAGGTGCCTCCAAGGCTGCCGCCGCCGCACCGAAGAAGAAGGCCGCGATGGCAAAGCCCCGGGCCCCGAGGAAGAAGCCCTTGGCCGCCGCCTCCGAGCCCGCCGCCGCCGCACCGGACGTGCTCGATGATATGGCCGCACCGGACGTGCTCGATGATATGGCCGCTCCGTCCACATCGTTTATGGATATGCTCCATGAAGCGGAGGTGGACATCGGGGCTCCACCGCTCGATCCCTTTAGGGATGGTGATGAGTTGGAGGAGGAAGGAGATGAGGAGGAGGAGGAAGGGGAGGACGACGATGACTTGGAGGAGATAGAGGAGGAGGCGTTCGCCGCCGTTGCTCGCCCCACCGTCCGCTCGTCGAACTACACCGAAGCGGATGATGTGCTCTTGGTTCGAGCATGGGCGTCGGTGGGGATGGATGCGGGCACCGGTAACGACCAAACCGCAAGGCGGTATTGGCAGCGCATCGAGGACGCCTATCTCAAGATGAAGCCGAAGAGGAGTGGGTTCGCCTCTCGCTCATTCCGGTCGCTTCAAGGCCGGTGGGACTTGATGAAGCCGGCTTGTTCGCGTTGGAGTGCGGCCATGGATCAAGTGATGGATGCGCCGCCTAGTGGCACCGTGGAGAGTGACTATGTAAGTTTGCAAACCTTACTTTCAATTTGTTTCTCATGTGTGTTTCAATTGGTTTCTCATGTGTGTTGTTTGGTTTGTAGGAGACCATCGCCGGCTTGAGGTACAAGGAGATGGCCGCTTCCAAGGGCAAACCTTTCCCATTCAAGCATGTTTGGTCAATTCTTCAAACATATGACAAGTGGAAGTTGAGGGATCAAGAAACCGCACCGAAGAAGAAGGATATGTATGACATGGATGATCCGGAGGAGCCGGAGAGGAACTTGAACAAGCCCGAGGGATGCAAGAAGGCCAAGCTTAGGGTGAAGATGGAAGGAGATGCGTCTAGCCTAAGGGAGAAGATGGACCATATGATGAAGGCAAGAGAGGCTTTGACAACCAAGACGTTGGAGACAAAGCTTCTCATCACCGAGCAAAAGAAGGTGGTCAAGCTTGCACACATTGAAGCAAAGCGTGAGGAGGCAAAGCGCAAGGCCGACTTGGATGAGAGGATGCTCAAGGTGAAAGAAGCCAAGCTATGGAAAGAGCTCATGATGGAAGAGAAGGAGCACATGATGATGTCCAAGAAGGACATGGATGAAGATCAGCTGCAGTGGTGGAAGGAGTGCAAGGAGGACATCGCGGAGAGGAAGAGGATGTTCCGAGGGTCCTCTTCTACCTTTCGAGTTGACACTCCCATGAGCGATGGCGGCGTCGACAACTCGCATGATGGTGCGGTTTGATGGTGGTGGAGTGGCCTAGAAGATGGCGCCGAGGTGTAAGTTTTTGGTGATGGTGTCCCCTCCAAGTTTTTGGTGTTTTTGTGGCATATTGTGATGAATATGTGACAGGTTTACAGGTTGGGGTTGAGGCAATAAGGGTTGGGTTTAAGGGTTCTAGTCTTTGCCCCTGTTTTTCAACCCGTAAAAGTGCACAAAAACTGCTATTTCCAACCTGTAAAACTGCTATGAGGGTTTGAGGGTTTGAGGGTTCTACTAGACATGCTCTTATACTAGATCGCCTGGAAACGACACTATCACACTAGATCGCCCAGAAACGACAGTGTCACAATAGTGTTATACTGATCGCCTGAAAACGAAAGTGTGACCGTACTTCAACACTAGTGTTATACTAGATCGCCTGGAAACAACAGATCACACCCAGAAACACTAGTGTCAGACTAGATTGCCCGGAAACGACAGTGTCACACTAGATCATCCGGAAACACTAGTGTTATACTAGATCGCTCGGAAACGACAGTGTCACACTGGATCACCCGGAACGCCAGTGTCATCAAGATCATCCCGAAATACAAGTGACATTATTTTTTGTAACATTATATTGTTTTTCATATTGTTTTAAAATATTATTTTTCCAATTTATTTCATTGTTATCTGAACATTTCCTCCAAAAAGAATTACTTTCGCACCACCTAATTTGGGTCTACAATAGTTTGCGCCAATATTTTTTAACCTCCCGCCAAAACCCCCCGCTAAAATGACCCATATTAGTGTCCCTCCGAAATATTCTGCCCACCAAACGCTAAACACTTTCCTAACTATCCCCTAAACCAAATCACGGCGTCTTCACGGGGGATTGGATCTGAGCTCTCTCGTTCTGCTTCCTCCGTCTTCACGGCGTCATGACGGCGTCGACACTGCGGACCACGCCGGAGTCCACAGGGGAGGAGACGGTTATTCCTTTCTCCCTTTCTACCCGCATAGATGTGCAGCGTCCCCTTTCCATAGAATTTCCACGCCGCCAGCCGCCGGCCGCCGTGCAACACTCCTCAATCTCGCCTCCGGCATGGCTAGGTTTAGGAATTTAGGAAGGACGGCAGGGGATGTAGGAGAAGCAGCGGAGGCAGAGCAGGATAGTGAGCCGCAATCAGCGACCTCGCTGTAGCCCGCAGCCACACGGGCATGGCTGCATGGGGAACCTTGCCACCGGAGGTCAAGCACCCATCTCAGCGACCTATTTTGCCCAAATTTTGGTTAGCTATTTGCCAATTTGAATGTATTTTTCAGTTTCGTCGTTTCCTTGACAATGTTCAAGGCGTCACTCCCTTTAGATCTTAGGACCATCGCTTGCAGAAGGTTTCATCTCCCCTCGAGATGAGCTTGGATCTCTTCCTATCTGATATTTCCTTAATTCCGATTTAGTGGTAGGTGTCCTCTAGTCAGTAGGATCTCACAACGAGTACATGTTTATCCAAGATTAATTTAGTAATTTCAGTGAACCCTAATACTCTGAACATGAAGAGTTTGTGCAGCAATCTGTTGTGTCGTACGTGTCTTCCTAATAATCTGTGCTGCTAGCATCTTATGTTTTCTGTTCCATTGTCAAACTCTTATTATCGTGTCTTCTGGATGAATAAAGTTATTAATAAAGTCATGAACCAATCTATCGTGTCTTCTGTTCCTAATAAGATGCTGCTAGCATCTTATGGATGAATAAAGTTATGAACCAATCTATTAAGCTCTTTTTTTGTGTGTCCCTCAAACTCTTATCATCGTGTCTTCTGCATTAATCAAATTCTAATCATAGACATAAACTAAATCATAGCATATCTTTTGCCTATTTGTCTGTCATCATAAGTCTGAAAGTGTTGTCAAGAATATTTCTTTTCTATTGCATCCGTGCATAAATACTGGTAGTAGATGTCATTGATATACGATGGTTAGGAAATCAAATGGGATCGTTACTGGAGTTAGTTTGAAATAACAGTGCACATTTAGTTTCTTATAAAATGAATTTTGATTTTATTTGTGTCTTTACTAATCTATACGAAGGACACATCAGTTAATATTAGCACAAATTAGAATGCGATGCAAAGGGTGCTACATCAAAACGATCAGACCTCTCACTTATGCACTTTCTGATATTTTTTACATCCATGTTATTGTAGATGGCCACGGAGATTTGGAACATGAACCTGTACTATGAAGATGAGAATAAGAAACAGAAAGTTCTAGAAGCTTCTATCTACAGGACCAACCTCTGCTTTTATGAGTTGATGAAAATGATTGAAGGTGTTGGCTTCTCGGCGCCGGTTCATTTCCTCTACTACAGGAAAAAATACCCGCGTGGCAAAGGACATCTGGTTCTCATCGATCATGACTCGCATGTGAGCAAAATGATATCCGAGCACAATAATGAGAAGAGGGTACAGTTGTATGTGTTTAAGGAGAGGGCCAACGTTGATGTTGCACCATCAGAGCCACAACGTGATGATGAAATGGGATCCACCAGAGTCCATCAAACGTACAACATCTCAGGTTATTCTTTTCTCCCAAATCTTTCTCCGCACAACAGCTTCATTATATACTTGAATAGATATTTTTCTGGTCACTTTTTATGCCTGCTTTAAGTACTTAACATTTAGGATTAACATGCAGTTAGGGATGCATCAGGTGATGAGCATGATTCAGAGGAAAGAGATGATGCACATTACTCCTTTCTCAAATGTACACAACATCTTCCTTAATTCTTAATCACTTATCTGAATGGTGCACATTGATAATGCTAACTCCCTTAATTGTTTTTGAGTTCAGTAAAGAAAGGATCAGTTCTTGTAACAAGGATGGAAAGTATAACAGCTTACAAAAGCAAGCATGGACAACACAGATCTGGTAAAATGTTTATGACATTTAAGCTATCTCTAACGTTTGCTACAATGCATAAAATCTTGGATTGCCTAATCTTCAAAACTGTTAAACATTTTACAGGAACACAAAAACATTCTGACACTCATGTGTCTGATAATGACATGTGTACACTGGATGAATGGCCATCCCATGCTCGCCGCAACCGTCCACAACAACAAAATGGTACTTTTGTATGTTTATGTTTGTGTCCTCATTTCTTACATTGTAATACGATTACTTCAATAATTCTTGTATGGTTTGGGTTGTAGAAAGTGACGGACAAAAGAATAAAGGGCATGGTGTTCTAAAAGGTTTGAAAGCAACAAAGAAGCGTTTTGCCAATGGATCTGCAAAGCTAAATATTTCATTCTCTGAAAATTTGGGTGGTACCGTAGGAATGAACTATCGTTCATTCAAGGATGACGTGGTAGTCATAATGAAAAGAAGGTTACCACTCATTGGAGTGAGGAAGTGGTCGGACATTCACCCTACCATCCCTCGAAAGATTGTTGCAGATATGATGGTGTGTACAACCTTTTTCACATGTGTTATCTTATATATTTTTCTGTCGATAATGCAGTACTAAAGCCTATCCATTTGTTGTACGCATTACAGGATAGATGGGAACTGGAAGATACACCAGAAACAGAAGAAAGAATTCTCAAAATTGCGAAAGAGCGGTATAGAGGCTGGCGGTCAACTCTAAGCTCAACTTACAAGGCATACAAAACAGATGCTGCTAGAATGGCTAATGTGCCGGAAGATTTACAACCAGAAGAGTGGGAATGGCTGATCGACTACTTTGGCACTGATTCAAAATTCCAGGTTATCTCTAAGCTAACTGTTTGTGAACTGTGTACTATGATGAAATATCTTGTTTGACTGGTTATACTTTGTTTGAATGAGTGGATAGGAAATCAGCCAAAAGAACTCCAATAACCGTAAGAAGCAGAAGACAAAACATAGAGTTGGATCAAAATCATACTCACAACTAAGTTTTGAGAAGGTATGAGTCTAACTTAATATATATGCTTCACTGCTAACTATGCTTTCATGTTTCAAGCATCTCACTGTTATACTACTTGCAGAGAGACTTGGAAACCGGGGAAGAGCCAGATTTTGTTGCTCTTTGGGAACTGACCCACACGAAGAATGGGACATGGACTAATAAAGAGTCGCAGGATGTTTACGTGAGTACACTGAGTTTTGGTCATTCTCTAGTTTTTTATTGTTGTGCATCCTGGGTGCTTCTTCATCTGATGGGTGTGTACAATTCTTTTTCAGGAGAAAGCATGTGAAAAGATTCAAAACAAAGAAAAAGAAACTCATGGTCCAGTTTCAAGTGAGGATAGAAGCAATATATTCCAGACCACATATAAAGAAACTCTGAAATGCAAGTCATCGCAGCCTCGTGGGTATGGATACATGGCCAAACCACCTAGTGGTTCTGAGAGGATTAAGTCCCAGTTTGAAGAGCAAGCTCGTGCTACAGCAGAAACCCAAAAGGTAAACTCTGAGCTCATCCTTCAGGTCAACGAATTGCAAGATCAATTACAAGCTGAACGTGAAAGCACACAAGAGAGAATTGAGTTGGAACGTGCTGAGAGGGAAAATCTTGAGAAGATGTTACAAGAAGAGCGTGATGAAAGGGATAGATTGATAGACTACTACTGCTGCCACTTATCAAACAAACTACAGTGTGAACAACAACAAAATATAATAGCTAATCATGTATAAAATGCAGGTGAACATGAACCGAAAGCAAGAGGTTCTGACTTACAACTGCTCTAAGCATTCGAGAATTCCTTTGTTGTATGAGCTGATTTGAAGAAATGACACTTGGCTTTGGAGCTAAAATCCTATTAGGACTAGAGCGCTGTAAAAAATTATTTTGCAGGTTTGGATTAAAATTTTCTTTGTCAACCCTCTTTTTAGGCACCTGCAAATAGAAGTGCACTTTTAGAAATGCAAGGAAGCAACATAAATCTTACAAATTCACAAGCATTATGACTATAATCACCTGATGTGTTCCCATCTGTTGGGACAGCTGTGCAAACTTTGCCATCATGCTATTCTCAAATTCCAATCTTGATCTTCGCTCCTAATGCAGGGCAATGCAACACTAGCAACCGGTAGTCAGTTGTTCAGACTCTAGTTTATTTGATAAATCAGTTATTTATAATTCCAATGTAATTGGGAGTTTATCTTTTGGTTGGCTGTTTGGAGGGAGTTTTCACCTGTGTGGGAGTTCTTGCTCTCCGATGCATCTGTTGTGTTATTTTAGCTTTACTGGTGTTTTCAATAGTAGCCTGGGATTGTTGTGTCTACGAGCTGTAACTCCTGTCTGGCTTGTTCAGTTAGTTGTGGTGCATGTCCGTAGGAGGGGTACAAATTATAATTAATCAAGTTTTCTGGTTATAGGTACAGCCCTTTACATGTTTGTTGATTTGCGTATAAGAACTGAATCTTTTCAGTGTTGTTCATTCCTATATAAGAGCAGATGTCTTTATTTTCCTAGCTTTGGATCTCTGTTCCTCTTATTTAGCAACTCTGATAGAGCAAGTTCAGAATTTTGAATAATAATTGAAATGATGAATGTGCTTTTGCTGAAACGCAAGACAAAATCTGAATGACAGTTGACGTTTTATCTGCTATAAAAGTTCATACTTGATTGCTAATTATTTCCTTGTATCTTTTAGAAAAGTAAGAGCAATATAACAAATGACTACAGATAATTAAATGTCAATTTCATTATCTGCTACTGGGTGCTCTTTTCATTTGACGTGTGAGATCATGTACATCTGCTTACTCTGCATTTTCTGTTTCAAAGCGGCAGACTGGCAATGTCCTTCGATTTGCCATTTTGCTCATGGTAATGCAAAGTGGCGACTGATTTGCTTGTTCGGATTGGTGCATGTTAGTTGTGCCTTGTTCTGCTATATCTCTTGTTGCTTTCTTGTTAAACTGGGTGATCCCCCGGCTGGTCTTGTAAAAGCTCCTAAGCAATATAAAGCTGGGCCTTGTTCCTGTTTGACTAAAAGTAGCAGCACGTACTCACTAGTTAATGCAGGGCAATTCCACAGTAGCAACCTGTTGTCAGTTGTTAGTTTATTTGATAATTTGGGTGTTTTATTATTCATGTAGCAGCCTGTAGTAATTTAAGTACTAGGTTCTTTTGTATCAGTTTTGGCAATGCAACAAGAGTATTCAGTCACACTTAAACTAATTTTCTTTTTATTTCTTGATTGCAGGAGGATCCAAAGAACTAGCTGGACTGGACTGGACCTGTAGATCACGGGCACTGTAGTCTTGGCACTTAATTAGGATGTCTAAATTATATTTGAGACTCAGTTGATGGATATTTGCTATAAGAATTATGATTATTATGAATCTACGTATTATATGTATGGTTTTGAATATTGTAATTGAATGGCTGTATTTTTTTTTTACGGTTGCAGTAGCCTATTGCCACGAAAATATATTGTTGCGTCAAATCTCAGTCGCCACGCCTACTTGTTTTGTTGCACCATGTTGTTTTGTTGACATAGCGTGTAGCCACGAAAAGTTTACATTGTCGCAGTAGCTTCTCGCTACAAACATTTTGCCCGTTGCGATAGCTATTTGGCACCACAAAACTAAATTTTGTTGAAATAGAGTATCGCCACGAAATGTTCAAATTGTCGCAATAGTTTCTCGCTACAAATATTTTGGCAGTTGCGATAGCTGTTTAGTGCCACCAAACTAAGTTTTGTTGAAATAGAGTATCGCGACGAAAAGTTTAAATTGTCGCAATTTCCTGTTACAACGATTGGAATGTTTGTTGCCATAGTTTATTACCACGATTGACTATTGCCACGGAAGACTATGCGCCACGAAACCATACTCGTTGGCACAGGTTGTTGCCACGAATGTCTATCGCCACGAGCTATCAGTCGCCACGATTCTTTGCATGTTGCATTAAAGCTATCGCCACAAACCAAATTGTGGCATTAGGTGAGTGCTGCCACGGGAAAAAATGTGGCAACTTTCCACATGGCTGTTGCAATAGCGCACTTTTATTGCTACAATTGCTTTTTCGTGGAAATAACCTATTACCATGCGTCCAATTGCAACGGCTGCCAACGAAAGTCGTTTTGTGGCAATAGGTACCTATTGCCACAAACCGGCATGTATTGCGACAAACGATTTTGTTGCAATAGACAGGAATCCTTGTAGTGGTTTGTAGTGCACCTTGGATTTTATGTCGCGATGATTTGACTTATGCATTTGCTTTGCTATATGTGATATATCAGTAGCTAATATGCTATATAAACTGTCTAGATGCTTTATAAACAGACAGTGCTGTCGAAATTTTCATTTTTTAAAATTAATAACCTGTTTTCTGCCATTCTACACATTAACTCGGGATTTGTCCGGTTACCGCGACCGGTTACCAGAATTATGAAAATTCCCAAAATTTTGAATTCGAAATTCGGTTTTTGAATTTGTCCGGGGGGAAAAAATATTCGGGAACCAAAACCTTGATCATAGGTACTCTGTAACATCAAGAAGCATTGGTTTCAAAAAGAGAAAAAAAAAACTCCGAAACAGTTTGTTCACAACTAGAAGTAGCCTATACATAAGTTCATGGTGTAGTAGCAGAGGAGCTGAATGATTGTGAAAGGAGGGAAAAAATTATGACAATCTATGAACGCAGAGACTCTCTGTACTTTCTCTTCTTCAAGGTCATACATGTAGATGTCCAGCTTGCCGTCTCTGCCTTTTAGGTAATAGTAGATGCAGTTGGGGTCGATGGACGGGACCTTGCCTGCATTAACAGAAACGCATCTAGAATCAGTGAATCACCAAGGAAAATGGCACGGTCCCCTATGCTCTTCACAGGCACGCACACGTTCCTGTCCGTGTCTACCTTGAAAACCTCGAATCGATGTTGCTCTCGTAGCATGACGATGAATAGTATTTCTCCATCAGATCTCACGAGGAAGCGGTGATTTCTATCTCCGCCATACATTGTAGAATAAGGATTCACGTCGTACGAGCTCATCAGCTCGACGATCTTGTTGACAGAAGGCACCGGGAACGGCGGCACCGGAAGTGGTCCGCCGCCGATATAGACCCCGCCAGCGACCGCCAGCCGGTTGAGAGGGTAAGCTTGTTCCTCCTTGTACACGACGAGGCATTCGCTGTCAGGATCAGCGCGGTACAGAGTATTATCGCCTGAGCAGAGCAGAAGCGTGGGTGAAGGTCCGAAGACGGCGACGGGCCGATCCATCCTGCAGGATGGCAAGGGCGCCCTGAAATGGATCGTGGAGCGGATGAGAGGATTGAGGATGCGCACGGTGCAAGGGAATTTCATGTCCGCCACGACGACGAAGCCGCCGGTGGTGTTATCGAACACGCTGTAGTCGCGAAGCATGGGCAGGTGCCTGTGGAGGATGCGGCCGGTGTCGATGTTGAGGAAGCGGTGGATGTCGTCGCGGCGGTCCTCGACGTCGAAGAAGATCCACCGGTGGGGGTGGAAGCGGGGGTCGGAGCCCGAAGTGTTCCTGGGGTCGTCAGTGGCGTTGCGCCAATTGTGGCAGACAGCACGGAAGTCCATGTAGTAATCAACGTCATTGGTGGCCAGGAAGATGTCGGCGACGCGGTTGATGAGGTCGGACGGGAGAGAGGACCAGTCTACAGATGCCATGATCGGAGCTCGGAAGGATGGGGTGGTTGGAAACTTTGGGGTTCTAGAGCTCTCTTTCTCTTCTCTCTTGATCTCTTGGAAGACCAAAGATTTAGGGGTCGGTTAAGTATATAAAGATGGATCATGGCGGGCGTACGTCGTTTGCAGCGTGTGAACTGAAGGGCTTTGGAATTAACTGATAAGACGAGCGCGTGCCGCCGCCGTCATTTACTCCTCCAATTCATGGGAAATGACAACCATGCCGCTTCGTTTAACTCAAGTTTTTAAGGACGGAAGTCCTAAAGATAATTTTTTGATTAAACCCTACGAAGCCCGCTCCGATCGTTCTTTCTTACCGAACAAGAAGCCTTCGCTCGGGTAGCCCTGTGAGCCCCTCTTTCTTTCCCCTCCCCTCGCTACAGTGCTCCGCAGGCGACGCGAAAGGCGACTTCGCTTCTCCTCCTCGCCGCCGGCCAGGGCGGTGGTTCCCTCCCTCTCCGTCTGCCGCCTCGGCGGCGGGAGAGTGGGGGAACCCCGTCCCTGCGTTTCCGGCCTGTAGATAGTAGGGGTAGTGTTCCTGGTGGCGCCGTTGAGAGGGGGTCGGCGGCGCTTCTTCGGAATAAAGGTGCCGGAGCTCGATCTCCTTCCCGGCGATGCCTGCGGCGGAGCCGGCGAGCTGCCGGAGGTTGGTGCTCACGGATCTGTCGATCCGGTGAGTTTTGTCTGCTCGTTGCGTGCCCGTTGCTGCAGATGGGGCGGGCGTCGTGTGGAGCTTTTCTACCCTGTTCCTCTCTTCGTCACGGCCTGGCTGTGGAGGATCTGGGGGTTGTGTGCTCCGGTGAGTTGCTCTTCCTTTGCTTTGCTGGCCGGCCGTGGCGGCGAGGGGCGAAGCTGGAGGTGGGCGATGATCCGTTTTTGCTGCTTCGGGTGGTGCTGGTTTTCTTCTTCGGCTTGTTTGCTCTGGCCGGCCTAGGTGGTGAGGGGAGCAGCGGCCGAAGGTGGATGGGTGTTGGTGGTGGCTGCTCTGGTCTGAGCTTCGTCGGCTGGAAGATGGGCGGATCTGGGGTGTGGGCGCTGTGGCTGTTCGCGTTCATCGTGTCTAAGCTCCGTTGCGAGGCGGCGGACGGCTTCTGCAGCTTCTACGACATGTGGCGGTGCTCCTTCCCCGGCGGATCGAGGTACGGCGACGACGGCGAGGACTAGAGTTCTTGGGCGCCGGCGTTTGGGTCCGACTGTTCTTCTCGAGCTGCTCAGGGTGCTTTGTGCAAGTTTCAGGGGCCTGTTTGTATTTATTTTACTTTCCTGGGTTTCCTTGTAAGTTGTACTGAGTATCTTGTTAATTGTATCGGATCCTTCCTCAAAAAAAAAAAAAAAGCCTTCGCTCAACTTGGGGACCAAAGGAGCTGTCAGAAAAAAGAAGAAACTTGGGGAACAAACGAAGTTGTCCAAAAAAAGAATTTTTCGGGGACCAATCGTCAAAAGGCCCCCGGCCCGTAGCTTTCTCTGGCGTGTTCTGGGCGCAGTCACTAATAATCGCCCTAGGCTGCGCTCGCCCGCGTCGCACCACAGATGGGTGCGGCCCAGTAACAACTTAATTCTTTTCTGTTTTCTTTCTTCTTTTTGCTTTTACGTTTTTCTATTTTCTCTGTTTCCTTTTTCTCTTTCTATTTTCTTTAACATTTTTATTTTATCATTTTCATGTTCCTTTTTTTATTCTTTATCTTTATCATTTTCCATTTTTTGGTAGTACAAGAATACATTTTTTTTTGGAACCCCTCAACATTTTTCAAAACCGTTGAATTTTTTATGAACCCATGAATTGTTTAACCCATCGATCTACTAGGTTCACCTTAAATTGGTTCATCAACTTTTATGTGTTAAAATCCATCATATATTTATTTTTCAATAAAATAATTGAAGACAACACAAAAAAATAAGAAAGGGAAAACTAAAAAGAAAAAAGAAAAACCGAAAAAGTAGATCAATGGTTCAGAAAATGTTCAGCCGTATGATTCGCATGGTCCTATTTTTTTTTTAAGCACATTACCGTAGGAGAATCCCATACGGTGTGGTGATTTTTATATTAATAAGCAGGGCACTTAAAAAAAGGTTACATCAAGGGGGTTTAAAAAAGGACGCATGGTCCTATTTCAGATTGATCATGCGGTGCCAGAAGAGTTTGTCAATTTCCTCCCGGCCCATGCACGTAGAAAATCCAACACGAAGATACTCACAACCAAATGCAAAATGATATAGTTAAACATCTGTGGCCGTGCAAAGGAGCCCAAACTTGAGTGTCGGATTTAATTTAATTTGATTTTAATTTTTATATTAGTTATTTTATTTCTTGTCATGGAACTAATTTATATGTTCAAAACTATGCAATATGGTTTTATTTTAATTAGAAATATCTTGTATTTATGAAAAAATGAGGTAAAAACTATTGGGAGCCGCATTGTGGGAGCGCCGGTGTGGGCAGCCAGTCGAAATAGGGCGGCAACGTGTGCCGACGCTACCAATAGCCCATGTCAGTAGGGATGAAAACGGAGCGGATATTAACGAAACTAAGTGGTGCAACATTTGTTTTCATATTTTTTTTGCGGAAGAGTAAATGAATGTAATTCCGAAAACAAATACAGAAACATATATTATCGAAAATAGATACATACTGAATACGGCGCGGACGCAGAACATAAATATATGACCTTGAACAAATGTTTTCATATTTCTTGAGGAAGAGACCCCTTGTTGTTCCGTAAACATAAATTCCGGAAACATAAATTCCGTTTCCGTTGATGTTTCCGCGTTTATATTTCATTTTCATTTCTTCGCAGATAAGTCAGAAAGTATCCGTTCTGTTTTCATCCCTACACACCACGCTATATTGGCAAAACCAGTAGGGGAGCCAGCGCCGGGCTAGCCTGGTCAGTTGCCCGGGCTCTCATGCTACATCTCTTTGAAGATTTAGTATAGAAAGTTTGTTTAATTAGTGGTTTGTTTGGGCGAAAGATGCTAAGCTTGGTTGTACTCACGTCTTGCCCAGGCTCCAATCGTGAGCTTGCTCCGCCACTGGGCAGAACCCGTGGAGACGCTCTTAGGGCTAGTTTGGTGCTCCCGGAAAACACAGGGAACCCGGCCTTTTCCCCGGGTGAAATATACACGAGCGAATCTGGCCCGAGGAGCCCCACGGGCCCATTTGGCGCTCCGCGAGGGGAGGGAAATCGGGCCCTTCCGCGGCCTTTCCCCGGGTGAGTTTTCCCCTAGTCGGGAGGTCGGGCAGGAATTCCGCTGGCTCGCTCGCTCTTGTCTCGCGACAGAGGAAGCGACGGCGACGGCGCTGGGGCGACAGAGGAGGCGACGGCGACGCCTACTTCGTCCGGCTACCGGAAGCAAGTCCCCCTCCCGAGCTCTGACGCCTCTCCCCGCTGCGTTGTTCGTCCCGTGCCTCTCGGCCTCTCCCCCACGGATGGTCGTCTTCTCCTTCCCCCAAGATCTGGCCCGCCTCGATCTGCTGCTCCGGTGACGACGACGTCCAGGCGGTGGATCCCGGCTTCCTTCTCCTTCAACTAAGGTGAGCCCTTCTTCTCCCCACCTCCTACGTGTCCTATTGGTCCTTGCCCTAAATTGTGATGATCCTCAGTTGCTATACTTTAAGAAGTTTGAACAGGGAGACCGCTATGGTGCTTTGGAGTTTTCTTATTGAATAAGCATATGGATGAGTCTGCTTTGTTGCTTGATTGCTCAAGGAATAAGCCTATTTCTTATTATAATTTTGATTTCATCATCTTTGAGATTGGATTTGGTGGAGGTCGTTGATTCTGGAGTCCACAAGATGTAGGAGATTAACAACATTAATTTGGTAATATCCTCTCTTTCCACCGTGCTTCTAACTCATGATTTATCGAATACTGGATCTTTCTTATGATAAAAAACAGAAGGGTAATGATTATTACAATATTGCTCTTTTCATAAGATCATATGGGAATAATATTTTTGCTTGCAGGGGTCCATCGGCCACATTATTCACTCGCTGTCGATCGCCCGACCGTGCTCGCGGAGAAGTCCCTAGACATATTTACCGGACCAGCGACGTTCTCGATGTGATCGGTGATGTGCGTCTGCGTCCGAAGATGAGAGCGGCAGCTATATATGAACGACGCCTCCGCGGGTCGCTGGCCGACGACGATGCCGGCGGCCGGTGCGAGGAAAACTTTCTGGGAATTGTTTTTGCGAATCATTTCTTGGAATTATTGGTGATTGTTTGGCTTTGCCAGAATTAAGGGTAATTTGAATTTCTTGTTTATTGTCCTAAAAAATGTTGAATTAATGTATTTTTTGATTATTTATGTTAATCGTGAGTTTTTTAGTCATTGTAGGAAAAATGATTTTGGATTTACGTGATATTTATTTAAAAAAAATAGTCAAAACCTCAAGCTACTGAATATGATTTTTCCGTGTTATCTTGATATACTTGTATGTACGGGAATTTCTTGCTTTCCATTTGGGCACGGGAAATACGGGGAGATCTCCCCTGTGGTGGGAGGGGATCCCGTCTGCACGGGAAAATTTCCCCCCTACAACCAAATTAGCCCTTATGGACCATCAAACGAGCTGTCAACAAAAGAAGAAACTTGGGGAGCAAACGAAGTTGTAAAAAGAAAAAAAAAACGGGGACCAGACGTCAAAAGGTCCCCGGCCAGTATCGTCGAACCTTTCTCTGGCGTCTCGCATTCTTTCTGCGGTTTGCTCTCGCGCGTGCGCCATAGATCTTCGGATTCGCGCGCGCGTCGGCTAATGCTCTCGCCTTCAGCTATCACCGGCAGGCCGACAAGACGCGTCTTCGTATTGCCGTCTACTTTCGCTGATCATCGTCCAGGTGCTATTCCTATTTGATTAGGATTCGGATTAGGGCTGACCAAGGTTTTGGATTCCTCCTCCGACTACTTTCGATCTCGCCGTCTTCCCATCAGATCCAATTGTCCCATATAGTCCGCAAGCTGTGGTCTATATCTAGTATCTACAGGCAAAGCTTCCTTTTCGTTAGCTACTCGACTGACCTTGATCAGTTGCATCGATGGGATGTGCCATCTCTCTAGACATCGCCGCTGCAATTGAGTGGACTGAATGTCCGCCCTTCCTTCACGAGCTGCCCCTCGACCAGCAAGAACAGATTGTGCAGGACTGGCTGAAAAAGATGGAGCGCAGGAGCTGTGTATCCCATAGCTTGTGGTCACAAAAGTATTCTTCTTATCATCCGGCCTTCACAGATTAAGTTTGATATGTAGTTGTCCCATAATATAGGATAATCTACTAGTACCTCTGTTCCTAAATATAAAACCTTTTTTAGTTCAGTTTGAACTACCAAAACATATTATATTTAGGAACAGAGTGAGTACTATTAATATGTTCTGACAATTGCGATTCTAACATACTCTCATGTAGGGACATCGCTCTACCACAAATCCTGGCCGCCCTTCATCATTACAATTCCAACAACCTGGTAGGTTAATCCAGCCCTTGCTGAGGGTTTTGTTACAACCAAAAAAAAAAATTCAATTTTATATGAACAAGTTACTGATTGATGATGATTTATTTTCCCATATCGTCTATGTTTCAGGGTGCCAAGTTTGATCTTGTCGCGCCTATAAGGTGTAACAGTATCGGTTTCAGAGATGAGATTTGGTTCCATGTCAACTTCTTAGCTCGCCCTTGCCCTCGCCCTCGCTCTCGCCCCTGCAAGAAACGCAACTTTTTGGCTCGGGGGAGGATTGCTGCTCTGCCAGAGCCGGACACTGATGTGCAGTACTTCTTCGCTGAGCTACACTACAGCTGCTTTGACAAACCAGTTGTTCAAACATGCACCATATTGGGTGGGTAACTATACAATTAACCACTTCAACTATTCCAACATATGTTGATCCCTACTTCAATTACACCAGTTTCTGTATTTTTTAAAAGAAAAATTGCGTGCCTTTTCGACTAAGATAGATGAGAAAGCAGTTTTCTGAATGAATGAATTACATGTCCCCACCTATCAACATCCTTAATTTCTGTTAAGTGCGAAACCACTTTGTGTCTTCACTTAGAGATGGAATACCGTTTTCTCTTAGAGGTACATATATAGAATACCGTTTTCTCTTAGAGGTAGAGAGTGAATATTTAAAATATGTAATAGAACAAAGAAAACTAAAATCAACCTTCACTTGCTCTACTCTGCACTAGAACTTTCAATGCACAACCCTAAGAACTACTGCTCAGGACCGGACAAACTTCCCTTCACCCTCCACGGTGGGGCAATGCATGCTGCTTCTTCTAGAAACAAGAGCTGCCGAGGGGCTAGCCCTGTTCTTTTGACGGAAAGAGCAGTTCAGACTGCTGTTTCATTTATAGTAGGAGAAATAAAGTGTGTACAAAGGAGATGTACAAAGTGAAGAAAAAAAAGGCATTACAGCCTAAAACCGTAGAAAATACAAAGGCTCCTAATCTGGCTCCCTGGGTCTTTGCAACAAGGCAGCAGCTCTCGGCCGGCCTGCTGATCTCCTAATCTAGCCCTGTTCTTTAATTTATAATATTGTGTTCATGCCCCTATTGTTTTGCCCTAACATTTCATGACATTGATGCTATTTTTTTTCTTTCAAAGAACGCTATCATCTTGTTTTAAACATACTGTCTAGACAATTGCTAATATTATGTGGAATTGGCAACTTGGGTTTTCAGTCATGAGATTTCTGAATTATCGGAGCACATATTGCACTTGCCTGCAGATGTTGCAAGAGAGCTCTGCAGCTAGCACACGTGCATGCCGTGACATAAACACAACTGCGCAGACAATATCTAGTGCACACGATCTTGCAAATGGGTGACTAATGAGTCAATGACCGCGTTTGTGTTTTGATGCTAATATATTATAGTGTATGGTTTACGTCTTTTTTTTTTCCTTTTACACTAACATTTATATTTGTGCATGCACAAGAAACCGTAGAGTCCCTAATGTAAGCTTTCATTGTTGAACATAACATTGACATTCAAATCATAGCCGTATATTGTTACACAATGCTCTTGTATTGGATAAATTCTAATTTAGTGTCTTGTTTCTTCTGTATTTAACAGAAGGGCCGCTTAACGCATGCAAACAAAAGTGTGCATTTTGCAAGGGCTTGCACCCTAAGAACGGAGAATTTGTGTGTGGAAGGCCGGGCCAGAAAAAGGAGTACTACCAGATCAGTATGTGGAAAAAAGAGCCGGTACCGGAGGAAGACCCTACTTCAGTTCAAAGGCTATTCGATGAATTGCCGCTAGGGGCCTAGATAGGCATGGTTATTGATTTACAGATTAGCTCCGGAAGTCATCAAGCAAGCTGGCACTGTTTGTTGGATATCTATAATTCTATATGTACAATCACTTTGAAGGCTATAATTTTACTAAATTCACTGTAATACCCCAGATTTATAAAACATATTTTTTTGTCAAAAACGGAAGATAGTTGACCAGAATTATTATTTTAACCGCATATCCACATGTCTTATGGGATAACACAAATATATACTGAGCCCAGCCCAAACAGCTCCCACTCCTTATCCGGTCCCCTGCCCTAGTCCACCCGCCGCCCTCGCCGCTGCAACATCAAGCTGGTGCAGAATCGCCGGCAGCGCCGGAGCCTTGGCCGAGCACCGCTCCGCTGTACTGAAGACCAGCCCAAGCTAGAGGCGCAGCTCGTACTGATTGGTTTGCTTCTCCATCTCGTCCAGCAGTTTATTTGTTTTCCGGCGAGCTATTGAGTAGATCCGGCCGTGGTTAGCACCTGATCTGGTGTCGCTTCTGTTTCTTAATTACCTAGCATGGCTTGATCTAGTAGTAGCTCATTCGGAGGGTGTATCCCAATCACAGAAATCTGCTGCCTAGCAAAGACGGGTAGCCTTGTCAAGTTCCAATCGATCGATGGTATTTGTTTTCTCAAATCAGAGTACTGATCCATGCCACCAAGTGCTAATTAATTATGTCTCTAATTGATCTAGTAGTTTGCAGATGGCTTCCGATGGTTCTGTATCTAGGAATTTGGTACACACGCATAATCTTTGGAGTAAGCATAGTAGTACTGCGTGCTATCCAGCAACTTTGTAGCCTGATCTGTTTATACATATACGCATGTGCTTGTGCCCTGATGGTTAAGTCTATAGAAAGGCCAGCGCTAGGTTCGATTTAGAATTATACTGTTACCTTATCGTGGTATCCTATATCTGAGTGTGGTTTCAAACTCAGGTGTGAGGATTTCCAGCGCCGATCTTAATTCATCCGTTGAACCTCGAGGTTAAGGCAAGTGCATGGCGAACCTCACCTCCTTATACTTGGTTGTGCTATTTGTTGTGCTTCAAGTGTGTTGGTTCTTATTTGATGTTTCTTCGATTCAATATTCTTCTTCTAAACTCCACGGGTTGCAGTTTGGTAAATTCCGAGCCAATACTGCGGCAGGTCGGTAAATTCCGAGCCGACACGTTGGTAAATTCCGAGCCAACACTGCCTTCGCATGATGATTAATTCCACGTCACATGTGCTAAAACCCGCAGTGCAGTTTTCAGAAACATTGTGTGATTCCGAGTGAAGTTCTAATGATGTTCATTGTCTAATGTCTTTCCGGTTTCATATTGTACTTGCTGAGTATTTCGGTACTCACTCTTGCATTTTCATTTGGTTTTCAGGTACTAAATAAGTGACATGCATGGGACATGGGCGTAGCACCTCGACCTCTTTTGGCACATCACATATTCATATAACCCGTAGAGGACACCTATAATTCTGTATCAGTTTCAATGGACCGTTGTATTTTCGTAACTGGCGACTTACTAATATTTTGGTGAATCGCGTGTATGTTTTCCTTAAAGTTATAATGTCGCCACCTATCCTGTTATTATTAACTGCCTGTTGTGGTTTTCCATTTATTCAAGGAAAACTCTGCCAAAATTTCTACTATTCTCCGTACTTGATAGATCTTGTTGAAGCGTGGTAGCATGTCAGGTAGGGTTTATACCTGGGGTGTTAGATTCACATAGTAGACTCGACTGAATTTCAATACTATCTACGAAAATAGCACTTTTCAATTCAAACTGTGAGCTTTGCACGCTTGCCATGCATGCTCGAACTGCACGGTCACCACTTGCGGATACAACCTCTGGTCTGTTGTATGAGACGATACTTGCGCATCAGGGCCACTGCAATATTTGAGGATACAATCTCTGGGCTTTCTATACCACGGATCAGGTCAACTGCACTTTCTCTAGAGACCTGTCTTGTTTTCGAAAGAGGGAAAAATCTAAACAGAATAATTCTTTTCTTAAAGAAAAAAACTTTTCATTTCAGCGAAGAAAACAAGATCAGTTTAAGATGAGATTAGATGGTTCTTCTTCCAAAGACGATAGAATTTGAATATTCATGACTTGAGGATTATGTTTTTATTGGTTTTATTTGTAAATATAGACTATGACATGGTACTTTTGTGTGTCAATGAAGATCTTATTTTCTTTTCTAGGGATGCACTGTGGTCCACTGAACTACTGCAGGGTGTATCTCTGTCGATCCCATCAGTTTAGGTGATGAATAGCTAGGCTGATAAGTGATTAGTAGGGCAACCTGAAATGAAAATTAAGTTAGTATCGTAACGACGATCGATGACGTCGTATGCCTGCTCTAAAACGTCTCATACCTGGTCCAAATGCCACACAAATGTACAGTGTCTTTTCATCCCTCGCTCATTTAAAATAATATTGCGAGGGGCATCTAATACCCTTGTTGCACTTACTTGAACTGCTGGTGTAGTATCAGAGATGGAACTGTTCCATATCCTCCCCTCCCCCCACCCCGCGCGGCTTCCCTCCTGTAAATATGCGCCGCCATCCGCCTGATTGACGCAGTGGTCATATACTCGGTAAAAAGTTTACTCTCCAGATTATAACCTCATGGGCAAAATACGCAGCAGAGGTAATACACAATTTTTAGTTCACACATTTCTTTCTTCTGGAGCATGGATTTTGAATAGTAGTTTGTGATGTGTTATTGTAGTCTAAAATGACTGACTGCTGCGGAATTATGTCAGCTGTATGCGATTTCGTAAATAGATGCGTTATCATTAATCTAAATGCTGTATAATTCTTTCAGTTTTATGCGAGTTAGAAAATAGATGCGTAATCATTAGTTCATTACTTGCTGAGAAGTCAGAGCATAATTCTATTCACATTTACCCTCCATATTGCTGCTGTTACATTTTAAACGATTCACATCTCCCAGTATTCTTTGTTAGTTTCCCCCTTTTGCGTTTCACTCTTGAGATTGTTTTGAAAGAGATAATCGTACACTTCGTACTACTGTTTAAGTACCTAGGAACAATTTCAGGAAGCGAAGTGCTCTAAAGTCTGAACAGCCGACTCCAGCGCATCAAGGTCCGAGGATAACGGTTCCAAGGAACCTGAGGTGGGCGTCCTGTGGAGCAATCTGTACGAGCTCGACATCGTCCAGGGAGTGCGAACCACAGAACAGCAGCTTAAAACTGACCTGAATACAAGCCTGCATGAATGGTATCTCAAAAATCCAGGGCCAGGTCTACGTATGAATTCGCGAGTTGCTGATTCAGCCCAGGAGATCAGGAATTCAGGACATTATTACCTGCATTGTCGTAACAGGTTTATGCATGCATAATGTTCCTGCCCTGAACTTGGGGACCTCTGTATGGCTTCAATTTGTCTCATAAACTGTGATTTAGCATCCAAGTTTGTTTCGGATCCATGCCTTGACGACCGAGAAAACTCTCTTCTCTGAACCCGATGGGCATGACGATGAATGAGAGCTCTATGGCCGAGATCAGAATGCTGATGAGAGGTTTAGTCTGCCTTGTGGAATCCTGGAATTCTAGCCATCGCTGGTCGTGTGTTTCTTTTGTTCTCTCGCCGCGCCACGCGCATGTGTAGTGACAGATTACGTATGGTGTTTGTGTCCTCTGTCACGACGGCAATTCTCTGCACGATAAATTTCAGTCTCCCTACATTCAGATCTACTATGTAATAGAGAAACCTGTGTGTTTTGCCTTCAAAACAACAACAGTAATAATTGCAGGAGGCCAGGAGCAGTGGAAGGGCATGACTCGATAGTATGTCGGGTCTGTTGAACTTGGTTAACTGAACCGAGCCAGACCATCCAGTGCAGTATCGGTGACAGATTGACTGAACACATGGTCCGGTCGTCTGATGAGAGAATTGCTGGTTTGCTCGTCGTGTGGCCTGTTGATGACCAGTTGAGTACATACCAGAAACCTATGGAACTATGGTGTGTCTTACCTCCACATATATAGCAAACTAGAAGTGGAAGGATAGACAGTAACCCGGAAAATCCCGTAAACTGATTATACAAGCAAGTGGCGGAAAAAGTTTGCGTTAGGAGAATAATATGGAAACTAACATATATTTACATATCCCTTACATATTTCTATCTAGGTTACTCACGAGTTAGTGCTCTGAGTACATAGCATCCCTGAGCTGTTGCGACGTTGTAATCGATGTCTCACCGCTCCTTCTTTTATTTATGAGTATTGTAGAGAAAAGAACATAGCAGGAGAGATTAGGACGTTATAAGCGTTGTCTCAGACTCCTTTTAGTACACATACTCACTATAAGGAAACAACCAATCACCGGCGTGACGTTTTTGAGACCACCGGCGAGAAACATGGCAGCTATCCAAGACGTGAGATTATGTTAGTTTTATGGTCATCCAAGAGTAGTGATTATAGTGTGCAAACCTCATTGAAGTTGAGAATCACTTCTAATTATTTGCAGAGTGCAAAATCATCTTTAAGAAATAGAAACATAAATTACTAGGGACATTACAACAAGAATAGTAGCGGTCAACCATGTGTCCATGTTCCCTCTGCAGAGAGCAAATATTTCACAACTAGTTGTTGTGCCCGCAACTCATTATCGGATGTTCTATTTCCGTGTTTTCAAAAAATGTGAAATAAATCATGGACATTGGTTATGTTATTTCTTAAGCATTCATAAATTTTCATCCCAAAAATATAACCATATGTGTTCTACAAAAAACAGAAGACACTAGTGAATAGTATCGTGTCCTATTCACACAACATTTGTCTTTTTTGTGCAGGTCACATATTGTCAAATTTTTTGGTGAAATTTTGTGGATGCAACATAAACAACATAATCAATGTCCATGATTTTTTTCACATTTTTGTAAAACTTGGAAGTGGGACATGCGAAATGAGTGTGGACGCAACTAGTTGCAAACTTTAGTTTCCCCCTTCTTCCTCATAGCTAACAACAAAATTAAGCTACTCACACTCACGGTGACAACATAGATACCACCTAGGCAAAAAATATATAAACAATATATAACATGGCAATCGTTTAAAGAGGAGAGAGAGAGCATTGGAGTACATAGCTATCATCACATAGCGCTTCCCAATGCAATATGTGTATAAAGTAATAAATACACACCACAGATATGTTACTACCACTATGAAGGTGGAGTAACATATACAAGTTATATTGGCATGTTACGACTCTAAATTACTCCCTACCATGAAGAGTCATTATTTCCCACTTACTTGTGCTCTCTAGAGTAGCGGCCAACCATGTGCTCCCTGGCGGAGTTACTTTGCATTTATTTGTGAAGCCCAAGCAATCAAATGTTACTCTCTAGCGGAGTATAAAAAATGGATAAGAGCAAACATGCTGGAGGCTAACTAGTGTTGAGAGACTGAGAGTGGAAGGAAGGAAAAGTACTACACAAGTACATCGCCATGTTCCGAACACGATTTGGACAGGAACAGAAAAAATTACCAAGTCATAAGATTGAAAGGCGTCGGGAACTCAGCGGTAGCGGGCGAGCCAGATCCAACTAGTGCATCCTTTGGCGGCATTTGTTTTTCTCTCTTTTTTGGTATGTGCGTCATTTATGTCTAGAGTTTAGATTTGATCTTGACATCATGCTGTTACAGAGACTGAGTGTATTTAGTATCAAAATATAAAATGTTTTGGCTATTTCACTATGAACTACTCCCTCCGTTTTTTCATATAAGATGTTTTAGATGGTATATATGTTGTCTATATGCACACTAAAATGAGTGAACATGCACACAAAAATGTGTCTACATACATTTGTGTGCATGTGTATATGGACAAAAGCTAAAACATCTTATATTAAAAAATGGAGGAGTAGATACATAGTAAAATGAGTGAATCTACACACTTATACGCATCTAGGTACATCTGTTTATGAAAATGCTAAAACATCTAATATTTTGATTTAAAGGTAGTAATATATTTTCTCTATCGAAAAAATAGTAAAATAGTAGATGGAAATAAAAACTGGGAGGGAGTAGTCACTACTGTTCACCAGCCCGATGAGCTTGTTATTTTGGCCAGTGGCTGCATGATGATGGCCAATGTTTCTGCGACGGATTCCACTAGGATGGGGCAATGTCTTATCACGCGATGATCGTGAGAAAAAGGCATCGTTAGATCGTAGACGCCAGTGGCGACAACTTCCCGGACCGGAGAATTTTTCCTCACCGTGTACATGGAAAAGCATTCGCTATCAGTATCAGCCCTCTACAGCTTTCCGAATCCGCCACGGAGCACGGGGGTTGGTGAAGAACCGAGCACGGCGGCAAAATTCTCGAACGATACATTGGTTTGCAGGGACGCTTTGAAGCGGATGCAGTGGCCCGTGAGAGGGTTGAGAACGCGCAGGCTGGCTTGAGGTGATGTTTTGTCCACAAGGACGACGAAGCCACCAGCGGCGGGGGCAACGACGCGGTGCCATCGCCGTAGTCCTCCATGTCCATGATGATCCACTGGCAGGGCCGGAAGCGTGGGTCCAAGGTATTTCTAGGGCCGTTGGTAGCGCAGGGTCAGGCGCCGCAGACGGCGCGGAAGTTAGTCGATGTCATTCCTGGCAAGGAAGGAGTCAGCTATATGGCCGAGGACGTACCTAGGACGGTAGCTTGTTTTATGTCAGCATAGTCAGTTAGTCACTCCAACCGTCTGACGGCTAGAGAGATCTTTGTACGAGCTGTTGATCTTCGCCACCGTAGACAAATTTACCTCATTGTTGAGCGCTAGGTTCAAGACCTGGAGAATAGGATCGCTTGAGCTTTAGCTTCCTCCACGCTGGAGAAGCATCTAATCTTCTGGCTTTATTGTTGATGACCAGTTGAATTCCTGGTCTGGCCAGACAAACTATGGTGTACATAGTCTCCAAATAGCACATTAATTAGATGTCGAAGAGTGTACTAGTAATGGCCTAATGGGAGAACCTATTTGTGGTATGGTAGAATGGTTAGAAGAGTGGTTATACATCCAGCCCACTAGAGTTCAGACCCAGGTTTGGCACAGGTGTTTCTCATTTAGGCGGAATATTCTTCAGTGGGAAGCGACGTTCCTGTCGACAGCGAGGCGTCCGTGGTGACTTTGTCAATCTCAATACTCGACCTGCCGGCTCAGTCTTTTGGAGGTGCTCATAGGGGTAGGGTGTGCGTGCGTGCGTTCGTAGGGTTGAGTGTGTGCACATGTATGTGAGCGTTTGTATTGTGTTTCGCAAAAAAAAAGTGTACTAGTAATGTTGATAATCCATTAATAGATTTAAAACCATTGAATAGGTTTTTTAACACCACAATTGCTCCACATGAAAATTACAAAAAAATAACTCCAGAATTTCAAACTGTTTGTGCGTATGACCCCCAAACTGTTTCTTCTTCCAGGTCGGCCTAAGAGTGTGCTCCACTGGTCAGAAAGACTGTTAGCATGGCTAACAGGTTCAATTATTGTTTTTGAACCGAACCAGCAAAAGTCGCATGATCTTCTGAAAAAAATACAAATCTCGATGATTTTAAGTATTCCAGGCGCAATTGTGATGTTTTTTGCTTTTTAAATTTCTCTAGTTTTATCGCCGCGCACAAGTAGTGATTCTAGTGTCAAAAGCTCATTCAAATTGAAGGTTTGATAATCACTTCTAGTTTTTTTTTTCAAAGTGCAAAATTATCTTGATGAAAAAGAGAAAATAAAAGAATAGGGACGTTACAAGAGGAGAACTGATCAACCATGTGCTCTCTGCCACATAGCCAACAACAAAACTAGAGAATCAATTAAGAGTCATTATTTTCCATTTAACTTTCCGTATCAATTGCATTTATTTGTGAATATTTATATAATACCAATGAAAAACCAATCAATCAAATGTTATAAAAGACGGATAAGAGCAAACATGCTGGAAGCTAGCTAGTGCGAGAGTGAAAGGAAGAAAGATGTACCCAAGTTCATCGCCATGTTCTGAACACGATTTGGACGGGGACATAAAAGATTACCAAGTCATGGGGTTGAGAGGTGTCGGCAACTCAGCGGTCACGTAGAACCCAGATCTAACTAGTCACACAATACTAAGTTGGCAACAGTGCAATAATGTAGTATGTTATCAGGGTCCTCAGGCATGCTTAGTTTGAAGCTCTCGTGGATATTTTAGTACAGTTTTGATGAAAACCATGAAGTCTTGATGACCATGGGCAGGGCAGTCTTTGAGGGTGTGCGAGGTGAGCAACCGAACAGGGCCCCAAAAATTAGAGGCCCCAAAATCTTAGTCAAGTGCTGCGAGGTGAGGCGGCCATCGTACTTAAAAGTTTCTGATTATGCTCCATAAACGATGTAGGAGACATGGATAAAGCTAGAAATAAATGTCGATGGGGTCTTATCTATTATCCTTTCTCTATGACACTGAGGTCAGCCTCTATAAATAATTAAGAGTTGGTAGTAATTAGCGAAAGTTTTGCAGTTTTGCATTTGGGTCAGCTGACACTAGTGCCAATGAGTCAGCTCCGTCCATGGAAGGAGATCAAAGCGTGAGTTGCAGCGCCGCCATGGAAGGGTTTTTCTTTTCTTGGTCGCGATGGAGAAGAAGATACAGGGGGGTATTGGGCTTCGAAATATTTGATCATTTGCCACTTTTTCACTGAAATTTGATTATTTGCCTTGTGATCACCACATGTCAGTGACACAGAGTGTGGCAAATGATCAAATTGCAAAATAAAGTGTGCAAATTGTCAAATCCCCCGGGATTCGGAATATTTGATCATTTGCCACAATTTTTCACTGAAATTTGATTCTTCCATCGGACGCTTCTGGGCCAAATTTCATTAACTACAGGGGTATGAGCAACTGCGCATAGGTGTCCAAAAAAATAGTACCGTGGTGATCCAGTAAAAAAATGGCATGACTACAATAAAAAAAGCTGAGTAACGTGTGTCTCTAAAAAAACTGAGTCATTAAGAAATACTACAGGACACGAATCTTGGATACTACATTTTTTAAAACTTCAGTGTTTGGCATATTACTAAGTATTGTAATAAGTAATTTATATTTTGAAGCCCTAGAAGAAATAAAATATGTTCAAATTGCTTTTTTGTTTTCATATTTTAGAGTCCATTTTATGTTTCGCACCGGCGCATAAGTGAAAAGACGAGACTCAGCTTCCAATCCTTTGCCGAGTTTGCTCGACCTACCCAGTGACTTGCTTAGTTGTTTCGTGACTCTGCTTTGTCGATTCGGCCAAATGTTAGTATACCACGGGCGTGCAAACCGAGGAGACTTAACTTGGCAAAGCCCCCTACACGTCATTGTTCGCCCTAATGCCCCGACTACCAACACCCCTCTTCTGACTCCCGTCTCTCAAAGACAAACCCCTTCGCAATCACAATTTTCACTGAATCACGTCGTCAGTCATAACCTTTCACCGATTCAGTGAATCCACAAAATTGGAAATCATCCATAAGTCATACTCCCAGACCCAGTCATGCTCTTCCTCACTCTGATGTTCCATGTAGGCTCCTGAGATGTTTTTTTTTAAGGCAAAAACGCACGGTGCCTTTTCTGTTACATGTATCATAATGTAGGGAGACTGGAATTTGTTTTGTGAGAGAATCAGTGGTCTACCATACAAATTAAACAGATCAATACCCAAATCTACCCGGTAGTGTGTTTAGGCAGGTGCTGGTGTCTATCCGAATAGAGTAAGCACTAAATTTTAAATGCTTCATAATTTGGGACAGGACTAGGCGTCCCCCGGGTCGCCAGCCGTCCGATCAGCTCGTGTAAAACCGTTCGATCAAAAACAAAAGAGCCAGCCTGTTATGCACGTGCACCCTTATCCCCTGGATTCCTGACCGCACAAAAAGTCCTCTACGCGCACGGAATAAAGCAACGCTGCCGTCCTGCTCCTGGACTCTCCCCTACTGCCTGCTGCTCGCCATTAGAGCTCCGGCGAGAACTCGTCGAGTCACCATCACCGACCACTGCTTCCCCCGGGCAGCGCGATTGCCAGAACCGCCACCCATCGCCATAGCAGCCCCGACTCCGACAGGTAGCATCGCCGGCAGCACCGCTGGCATCGAGTTGCAGCATCCAAGTCCGGCTGTCGCTGGCACTGCTCGGCGGCGCCGCCATGAAAGCATCGTGCCTCCACCATGAAGGCAACGCCGTTGTGCCCAAGGAGCACCATGCCTCCACTTTGGTAGCACGGCGCCTCCGGCCGGCAGTAGCTCCGCCGTGCCGCTGGTAGCACCGTGGGCAGGGGAGGAAGCAACGCCGCCGACAGCAACTCGTCATGCCCCTCGTAGCACCGTGGGCAGGGGAGGAAGCAACAGACGAATGGTAGTAGCAAAAAATCCATCAAATAATGCAAAAACGGAATTACGTCCGTAGCAAAAAATATCCCCTTCCAATGATAAGAAAGAAAAACAGTGGTAGCAAAAAATTTCTTCATACAAAATAGAACACCTATCGTAGCAAAAATCTCCGTCTAATAATGCAAAACAGAACAACTGTTGTAGCAAAAGTCTCCATCTAATAATGCAAAATGAAATTAGCAAATTTCATCTCCTATGATGCAAAAAAAAAAAAGAACGGTGGTAGCAAAAAAATTCTTCCTATGATGCAAAACAACAAAACTGTAGTAGCAAAAAACTCCTTCATATGATGCATCAGTAGCCAAATTTTGCAGCTGCGCCGGCCTTCTTCCGCCGGTAGTATCGTCGACGGCTGTTGGTAGCGGAAACTCTGGCTACGGACGGCTTGCCCTTGCTGCTCCGGTGCTCGCCCTTGCAGCACCCTTGCTGCTCCGGTGCTCACCCATCTTTGGCCGCCATTGGTAGCACATCTGCCACAGAGGGTAGCACCACCGTCGACCGACGGTAGCAGCACCGTCGACCTATGGTAGCATCACCCCTGGCCGATGGTAGCACCGCCGCTTTTCCTATGCAGCATCGGCGTAGCGCGGGGACGTGGGCGTGTTGGTGAGGAGTTCGCCGGCACGAGGATGCTCGTCGGGGTAGAGCTCGCCGGAGTTTGGGAAGACGGAGGCGGGGCTGTCGCCGGCGTCCGCGCAGCGCGCGAGGAGGAAACGCTGGGGCGGTTCGGGGGACGACGGGACGACGCTGAGGCTCGAGGCGGACCGAGGGGAGGCGGCAGCGCTGCGCAGGGGAGCAGGGTCGTGGAGCTCGACGCGGAGGAGTTCGGCTGACCATGGCGCCGGGTCAAGCTCGTCGCGGATGGAGCCGAAGCCTCGCCGCGCGGATCGGCCGTGGGCTTGCTCGCCGGCGGCAGCGCAAGGACCAGAGTGTGTAGAATCGTTGATTTCATGGCGTTGAGAGGAGTAGCGATGGCTGGAGAGAGACGAGAGGGGAACGATTGTGAAGAAAGGAGGAGGAAGAAGATAAGGGCGACCAGTCAAGGGTGGGTCCCACCAGTTTTCCGCGCGAGTGGAGACGCGTGTCGCACGCTCGAGCAGGAGGATGGATGCGCTCGATCCCCCGGTGATCCTAAGCCTTTTCCTTTTGCAAACCACTACTTCATGGTTTTTGAAGTTGGTGCAAAGTCTGGTAACAAGAGTGCAACGTTCTACTATCATGCAGCCAATTATCCTATATATTAATATAATTTATTTTCTCGAAAAGGAGGAGGACCTCCGAGCTTTACACCGATAGATGTAGAGCGATATATACATCATGCAATTTGTCCTCTTTCGTAGCCTCATGAGTGTTTTGCAAGGACATTGATTTGTTTAATTTATATGGTAGACCACTGATTCTCTGAGCAATACAAATTCCAGTCTCCCCCTACATTCTGATACATGTAATAGAAAAAACACCGTGCGTTTTGCCTTAAAAACAAAACATCTCAGGAGCCTACATGGAACATCAGAGTGAGGAAGAGCATGACTGGAAGTATGTGTGGTCTGAGTTGCAGATTTAGATCGAAAGTATTTACCTCAACGAGTTGTTAACTTAAACATGGGTTCGAATCTAAGCGTCAAAAGTGTAAAAAGGATAGGAGCTGAACGTGGGTGAGGATTATTGCACAGCGAAGCCCGTGTCAGGTAGCGACCGATCTTCGGCCGCTTTGATGCAGCCACTAGTGGAAACAGGAGGTTTGGTGGAGAGGGGTGTTGGGCTCTAGTCCCGGGCGTGGTTCGAACCCGGACTAGAGGAGGGAACTAGTACCGGGCCGGCTGCTCCGACGCTGCGCAGGTCGGGTCCCGGGTTGTAGGGCACCTCTAGTTCCGGGCCGTGATACCACCCGGGACCGAGGCAGTCAGCGGCAGGGTGGAGACAGGAGGGTGGACCTTTCGTCCCGGGCCGTGGTACAGCCCGGGACTAGAGGTCCCGCTATATCATCTCCCACCCCGGGCCAGCCACCATTTTTGAACTCTCAAGCTCATCTTCATTGTTTCCTCTCTCAAGCTCAAGTGTAGCCCCATTTTTTTCCAAGATTTGTCAAGATAGACGGCACCCATCTCTCCAAGGGTTAGCAACACTTGATCCTTTCACCCGGCGGCCGAATTTTAGCCATTTCCATACAAGTTTAGCTCATTTCATTTTTATAGTGCTACCTAGGTGTTTGATGAAATGCCTAAGCTAGGTAGTTCATTTTTTTATGTATTTTGAGCTCAAATTAATTTATTATTTGTGGATTTTAGTGTCGTCTCGGTCCTCACCGCCGTCGATAGCCCCCGCCATCCCGTGACCGGCACCACCTCGGTGAGCCTCTTCTTTTATCTGTTATTTTACAAAATTACTTGTATGATTTGAATGCATAATTATTTTTCTTGTATAATTTTCTTATGTTTTTTATGTATAGTGTCATGGTTTTGATATCCGTCCCCGTCGGCCCTCGTCCGGTCTATGATTCGGATGTGGTATATTTTTATCACTATTTATTTTGTTTCGTGTTTATAACAATCATGCCGACCAAATTGACATAGATATATTTTTATTTAGGAGGTAGTTGAACCGGAAATTCCAGCCGACCCTATTGTAGAGTTTTTTAAAAAAGAAAACAACGATTTGAAAGCAAAATTGAAGATAAGTGAAGATCTTCGTCTCCAATGCCTAGAAGAGAAGATGGTATTGGACTTGAAGATTGCCGACATCGTTGATGCTCACGGGGTCGAGCTTACCGACGTCGTCGCTGTTCACGAGATGAAGATGGATGCAATGCGCTTGAAGCTTAGAAAGATTAGAAAATATGTCATTAGTCAAGAGGCTTGGTATCATTATGCTGTTGGTTCAATAGTTACCTTAGTTGCGATTCTGATCGCATTTGTTGTTGGATTTAAATTCTTTAGATAGTTGTATTCTAGTTTCAATTAATTTATGTTTTATGAGAACTATGTATTACATTTGGTCACTACTATACTTTGGTTTTAATGTGATGAACTTGTATTAATGAATATGATATGTTTCCTATTATGTTGGTTTATCGTAATGGGTTTTAGCGGTGATTTGCAGATGAGTCATCCGTGGATGTACGCTGACCGACGCTCTAAAGAGTACATGGATGGCGTGCAATCTTTTCTCAATGTGGCTAAGGATAACAAGGGGCCGAATGGTTTTATGTGTTGTCCATGCAAGAAATGTCGGAATGAGAAGGATTACCCTAACACAGACAGAATTCACCTCCACCTGATAACTTCTGGTTTCATGCCCGGCTATAATTGTTGGACCAAGCACGGAGAAAAAGGGGTTATGATGGAAGATAACGAAGAAGAAGAGAACGATGACAACTACATGTACCCTGAATATGTTGGTAACCCAACAGGGGAAGCTGATGATGAAGAGGTACCAGATGATCCCATCATACATGATGATTTACGTGGGGTCATCGTTGATGCACATACCCTAGCAGAAACTACACTTGAGAAGTTGAAGTTGGAGCGCATGTTAGAGGATCACAAAACAAAGTTGTACCCAACTTGCGAAGATGGCAACACAAAGCTCGGTACCACACTGGAATTATTGCAATGGAAGGCAGCGAATGGTTTATCTGACAAGGGATTTGGGAGTTTACTGAAAATAGTGAAGGACAAGCTGCCGGCTGGTAACGAATTGCCCGAGAGTGCGTATGAAGCAAAGAAGATTATCTGCCCTCTAGGATTAGATGTGCAGAAGATACATGCATGCATTAATGACTGCATCCTCTACCGCGGTGAGAAGTATGAGAATTTGAATGAATGCCCGGTATGCGGTGCATTGCGGTATAAGATCAGAGCAGATGACCCTGGCGATGTTGAGGGCCTGCCCGCCAGGAAGAAGGTTCCTGCCAAGGTGATGTGGTACGCTCCTATAATACCACGGTTGAAACGTTTGTTCAGAAACAAAGAGCATGCCAAGTTGTTGCGATGGCACAAAGAAGACCGCAAGAGCGACGAGATGTTGAGACACCCGGCTGATGGGTCGCAGTGGAGAAAAATCGATACAGAGTACAAGGAATTTGCACGTGACCCAAGGAACTTAAGGTTTGGTCTTAGCACGGATGGCTTTAATCCTTTTGGGGAGCAGAGCAGCAGTCATAGCACCTGGCCTGTGACTCTATGTATCTATAACCTTCCTCCTTGGTTGTGCATGAAGCGGAAGTTCATTATGATGCCAGTGCTCATCCAAGGCCCGAAGCAACCCGGTAACAACATTGATGTCTACCTGAGGCCATTAGTTGATGAACTTTTACAGTTGTGGCGTGATGAAGGGGTACCTGTGTGGGATGAGTACAAACAAGCGGAATTTAACCTACGAGGGTTGTTGTTTGTAACCATCAATGATTGGCCTGCTCTTAGTAACATTTCAGGACAGTCGAACAAGGGATACAATGCATGCACACACTGTTTAGATAGCACTGAAAGTATATATGTAGGTAACAAGAATGTGTACCCGGGTCATCGTCGATTTCTTACAACTCAGCATCCCCTAAGAAAGAAAAGCAAGCAGCAGCATTTCAAAGGTGAGGAAGATCGCCGGCCGAAGCCACCCCTCCAAAGTGGTGAAGATATATATGATGCGGTCAAGGATTTAGATGTAATCTTTGGAAAGGGTCCTGGCGGACAGTCTGTTCCGAAGGACGCTAACAACCACGTTCCCCTGTGGAAGAAGAAGTCTATATTTTGGGAACTACCCTATTGGAAAATCCTAAAGGTCCGCTCTGCAATCGACGTGATGCACGTGACGAAGAATGTTTGCGTGAACCTGCTAGGCTTCTTGGGCGTGTATGGGAAGGCAAAAGATACTCCGGAAGCACGAGAGGACCAGCAACTTTTGAAAGACCCAAAGAACCTGCATCCAATGAGGACGGATAAAGGACGTCTACGTCCTGCTAGCTACGTTCTTACCAAAGAAGAGAAGGAGATATTTTTTGAAGTCCTGAGCAGTATGAAGGTCCCGTCTGGCTTCTCGTCGAATATAAAGGGAATAATAAATATGGCAGAGAAAAAGTTCCAGAACCTAAAGTCTCATGACTGCCACGTGCTGATGACTCAACTGCTTCCGGTTGCATTGCGGGGGCTTCTACCGGAAAATGTTCGAGTATCCATTGTTCAGCTATGTGCGTTCCTCAATGCAATTTCGCAGAAGTCAATCAGCCCAACCACTCTATTAAGGTTACAGAAGGATGTGGCTCAATGTCTCGTTAGTTTTGAGTTGGTGTTCCCACCATCCTTCTTCACTATTATGACACATCTCCTAGTACACCTGGTCGACGAGATTCACATTCTGGGTCCTGTATTTCTACACAATATGTTCCCCTTTGAGAGGTTCATGGGAGTGTTGAAGAAGTATGTTCATAACCGTGCTAGGCCAGAAGGAAGCATCTCCAAAGGGTATGGAACAGAGGAGGTCATTGAGTTTTGTGTTGACTTTATTCCCGGCATTAAGTCGATTGGTCTTCCTGAATCGCGACATGAGGGGAGACTAAGTGGAGAAGGCACTCTAGGAAAGAAATCATACATATGCAGGGACGGGTATTCTTTCACAAAAGCACACTACACAGTTCTGCATAATTCCACTTTGGTGGCTCCGTATATCCAGATGCACAAGGATATTGTACGCTCTAACAACCCGGGGATGGATGACTCCGCCATTGCAAAGGAACACATGGAGAATTTTGGCGGTTGGTTGGAAACGCATCTGAACAACAACAACACAGTCTCAGATGAGCTGTTCTTGTTGTCTAAGGGGCCATCTTCGACTATTTGGACTTTCCAAGGGTATGAGATAAACGGGAATACATTTTACACGAACGCCCAAGATAAAAAGAGCACCAACCAAAATAGTGGTGTCCGCTTTGATGATAAGAGCACGAATGAGGCCACGGTCACATATTATGGTTGCATAGAGCAGATATGGGAACTTGACTATGGACCTTCTTTGAAGGTCCCTTTGTTCTGGTGCAAATGGTTCAACCTGAGAGGCGGCGGGGTAAAGGAAGACCCATTGTACGGAATGACTACAGTGGATCTCACGAATGTTGCGTACGACAACGAACCATTCGTTCTAGCCAAGGATGTGGCTCAGGTTTTCTATGTGAAGGACATGTCTACCAAGCCAAAAAAAAGAAAAGATAAGGAAGTGAATACATCAGCCGATGAGCCAAAGCGCCACATAGTTCTTTCAGGGAAAAGAACCATCGTGGGAGTGGAGGACAAGACAGACATGTCAGAAGATTACGACAAGTTTCATGAAATTCCGCCCTTCAAAGTGACCACTGACCCAAGTCTCAAGTTATATGCAGACCCTTGTCCATGGTTACGGAGCGATCAGAAGAAAGGGTCTCACAAAAAGAAAAAGCGAAGACTAAATAGGGATGTTGTTCATGATGTGTAATAATTTATTAAACTTTTATATAATTTATAGTATGGAGGACAAGACAGACATGTCAATGAAATCAAGCGTATGGCGGTGGCGGAATGTAGTACTTAATTTATAAATTTTTGATGTAGCATCAAACTTTGTGATGTGAAATGATCCACTGCGCATGTAGTACTTGATTTATAAATTTTTGAATTGATTTTAAATTAAGCGTATGTAGTACTTAATTTAAAACCAAGCGCATGTGATACTTCATTTTAAACCAAAACAGAAAACAGGAAAATGAAAGCAATTTTTACTTAATTTAGACAAGTAAATCAAAAGATATAAAAAAAGTAAGAAACCAGAAAATTAAAAAAAATTAACCTCTAGTACCGGGCCGTGCGACCACCCGGTACTACAGGTCCACTGGGCTTGGCGCGCAAATTTTCGCGGCCCTGAGGGACCTCTAGTACCGGGTGGTAACACGGCCCGGTACTAGAGGGTCTCTAGTACCGGGTGGAGCCACGGCCCGGTACTAGAGGCCTTTTTGGCGCTACTTCTAGTGGCTCGGGCCGAAAATTTGCCCAAGTCCAGCAAATCGACGCTCCGCCTCCGGGCTCCAGACGACGCCGCCCCTGCGCCGCCAGGCTGCCGGATTTCGTCCCGCGCCGCTGCCGCCCTCACCGTGGGTCGCCGTCCTGCTCCTGCTCCGGGCGCGGCCGTCCCCGCTCTTCCCCCGAGCAAGATCGTCGTCCCCGAGCAAGCAAAGCTCGCCCCCGACCCACGGTGAGCTCGTCCCCCCGACCAACTACTCTCTCCCTCTCTCAGATCTAGCGCGCGGCGGCGGCGGCGGCGGACCCTAACCACGGTGGGCCTAAGGGCCGATTTCATTATATTGGGGGAGGCCACAAACGGCCGATTACATTGGGGGGGGAGGCCATTAATAAGGCCATTACATTGGAGGGGGGAGGGGGGTCGTCGTCGCCGGTGCCGCCTAGTCGTCGAGGACGATGAAGGGCGGCGGGGTCCAGAGATGCTGCGGTGGCGCCTCCTGCTGCTGCGGTGGCGCCTCCTGCTCCTGCTCCTGATCCGCCGACCAGCTCCGCTCCTGCTCGCGTTCCATGGCGTAGTGCCACGGCTCGACCTCGTCCGGGTCGTAGTACTGCGGCGGCGGCGGCATCAGGGCCGCGGCCGCGGTCCTCACCTTCTCCCACCTCTTGATCTCGTCCTCGACGAGGCTGAGGTTGGAGGCCTCGAACGCGGCCACCATCTCCGGGTCGTCCTCATCCTCGGGGACCTCCTCCTCGAACCACAGCGCGTCGGGCAGCGCTGGGTAGGCGGATTGGACGGCGCGGGGCGCCGGGGCGAAGTAGGAGTGGCGGCGGTCCTCGTGCTCGTCCTTGAGCCACTGCTCCCAGTGTGGGGAGTCCGCCGCGTAGACGGGGTCGTCGCGGAGCGCCGGGAGGAGGCGGCGCCGGCGCGCGATCTCCCTGTCCAGTTGCCTCCCAGGGAGCGGGACCGCCGGCACCGGAATCCTCTGCGGGTTCAGGTGCCAGCCCTCGGGGAGGTGGACGTCGCTCCACTCCAGCGTGGCGGCGTTGTCCCAGTGCCACTGGCACTCCGGCTCCGGCACGTAGCGCCGGCGCCGGATCCTCCTCCCTCCGGCGGTGGTGGTGGTGGTTCGTGACGGCGCGTCGGGTGCGTGGGCGACCCGCACCGGTGGCGCGGTCCTCCGCACGCCCTGCGGAACGACGCCCAAGGCCGCCGGCGGTGGAGGCGGTGGAGAAGCGCGGCGACGGTTGGAGGACTCGCCGGTCTCGTTCTTCGGGGACTTCCCGAACCAGCGCGACATGGCGGCGAGGGCACTGGACGGGCGGAGGGGAACCGTGGGAGCGGAGCGGAGTGGAGTGTCCATATCCGCACGGGCGCGTCCCTTTTTAAAGACCAGGACCGTCGGGAGGGGAACCGTCGGGTGGGCCAGCGCCCGAGTCGCTGGCAAGTGGGCCAGGAGCATTGACTCCGGGTGGGCGGGGGCTGTTGGTGCTCCGCATTGACCACGGGGGGTGAAGGCGAGGCGGCCGGGTGGGAACACGAGGCGGGGAGGTGAAGACGAGGGGGGCGGGAACACGAGGCAGGGCGGCGGGGTCAGAACTGGGTCGCTGGCAGGTGGGCCAGCATTGACCACGCGTGGCCAGTGGGCGGTCACACGTGGCGGTGGGGCGGGTAGGCGCTGGCAGGTGGGCCAGCGATGACCACGGTGGCCACCTTTGACCAGGTTCTGGCCCAAATTTGGGCTGGGCTGGGATTGGGACAGCCTATGTTTTTTTTGAAAGATTTTTTTCTTTAGATGCAATATTAAATTGTTTTTGTTGCATATTTGTATAGTTCCCTCCTTTGAATTATTGTACTAATGCTATTATTGTTTTATCTTTTTTTTGTATTAGTTAAACAATGGATGTCGATGCTCCCTTCGTAACGAGAGAAGGGGAAGAAGAGATACTTTCCTACATTTTGGAACCCGGTGAATTTCGGCATCCCGCGGAAGGAGCTGAAGATGAGGACTCGGAAATTGGTGGACCCACGCCGTCTGGCGAGGTATATTAAGCCTATGTTGAGCAGATGCAATAACTGATTTGTGCATATATATGTATTCACACATGTTTCATATTTTTAGACCTCCGCATCGAACCAATCCACTAAACGAGGCCATGCCCAAGGGATGGGCAAAGATGAGCATCTCACAATTGACGAGGTGAATGCAACTACTGGCCAACCACTGGCACCCGTGCCGAACGCAGTTAAGTTTGTGCATCAATGCGGAGTCACTGTCAGGGACAACGTTTATATCAGCACTCAGGAATGGATTAAGCCAAAGTTAGAGGGAGTTAGTTACGTCGACAAGAGAACCAAAGATGTGCTTTGGAACAAGCTCATTGCACATTTCACCCTACCGGTCTTGGAAGATGAGGTGAAGACAAAAAAATGACGGACAAAGTCAAGCATTTCGCTCTTAAGAAGATGGCTCAACAATTCAATAACTACAAGAACAAATTATTCCGTGAGTGGGAAGAAGATGGGAAACTTCCGGATTTCACCGGCACACGAGAGAGGCAGCGGCCTCACTGGCCTGCATTTCTGGAGTACAAGAAATCAGAACGAGCTAAGAAAAGGTCGCAAACGAATAAGAATAATGCAGCGAAAAAGAAGTATCACCATAAGATGGGGCCAGGTGGCTACCGAGTTGCCGAGCCTAAGTGGGAAAAAATTGAGTCCGAGTTGCGTGCAAAAGGGCTCACCCCGGTCACAGAGGAATGGGACAGAAGGATAAGGAATTGGCTACTTGCGCATGGAGGGGAGTATGACATGGAAACAGGGGAGTTAATAATTGATGAAAGCAAAGTAGTCAACGGAGCCCAAAAAAAATTATTGACTTAATTGCCAAGTCTAAAGAGGGAAAGTTTATTTCCGACAGAGAGAAGGACGAGCTGTCAGAGGCCCTCGGGACCAAAGAAAAAGGAGGATCAACACGAGGCTTAGGAGAAGTGCCGTGGATTGAAGGGTTTCCCAGGACCGTGCCTCTTATAGAAGCCGATTGAGAGCAAAGAGGAGGAAGGAGCAGCAGGAATCAGACCGGTTGATGATCTTAGAAAGAAATCATGACCAGATGGTTGCTCTCTATAAGGAGCAGCAGAAGCAAATAGATCAAATGCGCGAGCAAGGGGCGCCAACTCTTCAGCTGGAACAAGCGAGTCAAGGCGGCCCATCGCATCGCAGAAGCAGCGTGGCTTCCTCGGTTATGGTCGGTGATGATGAGACAAGTTACCCCGTGGATTATATCACGGAGAAAACAACTTGTGAGCTGCATGTCCCAGTATTTAACTTATCCATGAAGGCGGCGGACGGCTATGCATTCTCCATTGACTCTACAGCATCGTGGCTTGGCAATGCCATTCCAGATGGATTTGCTCGTGTCGGCGTGGATCAAGTTGTACAAGGATATGAATCACTGAACCTTGAGTTCCCAAGAGCTGATGATGAGTCGGTGCTAGGGGACGTCGTGGGTGGTCTAATTCTATGGCGGAAGAAATACATCAAGTTTGAAGGCTGGCGCCGCCAATTCACGATTCACCACCTGATGACGATGAAGGGGACGACAACCATCAGTCGCCTCGCATCAGTCGTCTCCGCCGCCGCGTGCGCCGACTCCACCGCCGCGTGAGCCGACTCCACCGCCGCATGAGCCGACTCCACCGCCGCATGAGCCGACTCCGCCGCCGCATGAGCCGACTCCTGAGCCCCGACATAGGAAGGGCGCCACTTCGTCGTCCATGGGATTCGGGCGAGACCCCCGACGTTCGCCCCTCCCAAAAGTACCCAAAAGCCTTGACGACCTCAGAGCTTGCGACATGACTAAAGAGCAATTGGATGCGTGGGTGGATGCAGACACAAAAAGACAGCTTGCACGGAAAAAGCCCGAGGAAAAGCAAACATTTACTGCAAAGGAAAACAAGTGGGCTATTGGATTCATCACGGAACCATCGCAATATGAGAAAAATAAGCCAGATAACTATTTACGAGCTCTGAGTAAAAGTAGTAGCTCTCCCAAGACGAGAAGTAGTAGTGCCAGAGGGAAAAGAGACGTTGCCCAGCTCGGACAACAGGCAAACCAGTCGATAGCCCCGCTCGTAGTTATACCCAGTGGTCATGGCTCCGTGACGGACCTAATTCCTACTTTATCCTTGAAGAAGGACTTTGCTGCAGATGCTGGTATTACTCTTGCTCAACTGGACAACGAAAATCTCTTTCCGTCTGATGTAGATGATTCATGGAAATGGAAATGGGGGAGGTCCCTGCTGCGAGGTGATCAGATAAAGTTCTACCGACATGTATGCGACAACTCCATAGTTGGTACATGAAAACCACAAAGGAATTTGATGACTTTTTGATCTGTGTGAAAGTTACAAAAAATCATTTCGCGGGTGAAGACATGTTCACAATTCAGCTCGAAGAACTCTGGTACTTATACAACCTTGACTCCCTCGACTTGGCTCTCGTCGGTGCCTACTGTCTGTAAGTGATTCAATTCATTTATTTCCAAAAAAGATAAAGTCTTTAGCTCTCAGCTCGTTCATTGCCATCGCTAATTATGCTCACTACGGTATTATGCAGAATGAAGAGTGATGAATGTGGAGAAAGGGCATCTATGGCTTTGGGTTCGTTAACCCAGTACGAGTTAATGCAAGGACACTAAAAAACCACGTGAAGGACACGGAGAAGAACTTGCTAAATGCCCTAATGAAGCAACATTTCAACACGGAGATAATGTTTCCTTACTTCTTCAGGTAAGAGAGTGTTACTCGCTTGTACAAATTAAGTGTAACTGATGAGTTACTGACGTGTATATAATCATGCGCAGCGATCATTACATTCTGCTAGTCATTGAAGTTGATAGATCAAGAGTTCAAGTCTACGACTCATTGGACTGGCCTGAGGAGAGGTACCAAAGCATTCTAGATACGCTCCAAAGGTAATTTCAAACATTATCGCACTATATCAGTCTCTCTTATTGATTTCAGAGATATCAAGCAACTAATAACTCATTTATTCTTTTTTTTGCCGGCAGGGTTTGGAAACAATTCAAAGCGAGGACAAAGGGTTCAGGTTCATTTGAAGAACAGCTGACTTTTGTTCACCCACAGGTAGGTAGTACGGTCTAGCTAGGTTCGCGCATCTCTTTATTTATAGTTTTCAATACCACTATATGTTGACTATGATTTGATTGAATTCTATTCTCGTAAAGTGGATCGAGAGGCAACCACAGGGGACCAATTTCTGTGGATATTTCGTTTGCGAGTGGATTCGTCGTTCGGTCACTGAGCGGGACCCAAAGAAATTTTTAGACGTACGTGAACAATCATATTCATCAATTGATCTCCAGTGTCATTCATAATTTTTGATAGTCATGATTAATATTCGTATTGATCTCCTTCTTTTATAGGCAGAGCCATTGCGCGAGAGTATGCCACTAAAGAAGCGCTTTCAAGCACTAGCAGAGGAACTTGCGGGGTTTCTGCTCAGCGAAGTCATACCTACAAAAGGAACATACAATGGAGAATAGCGGTGAAGTCCCGGTTATGATCTCCCGTGTAACCGAATAGACGGGCTCTAGTCCCGGTTATGATCTCCACACACGTGTAATCGAATAGACGGGCTCTAGTCCCGGTTATGAGCACCTCCATGTAACCGGATAGACGTGAACATATTTTTATTTATGAACATTTTGATATGTTATATGTAGTTTCTGTTTTTAATTAATTAAACGCATATTTTTTTGCACCATTTCAATATTAAATTGGGAGGAAAAACAAAAAATTACAGGCTGCCACGTGTGAGGTCCTTGGTCCCGGGTCGTATGACCAATCGGGACTAGAGGTCCTCCACCACGCCCGCGCCTCGGCGGCCACGTGGGAGCCTGTTGTTCCGGGTCGTAACGGACCCGGTACTAGAGGGGGGGGGGGGCCTCTAGTGTCGCCTTGCTAGTCCCGGGTGGACACCGGTACTAGAGGCCCTTACGACCGGGACCAGTGGCCCTGTTTCCACTAGTGAGCCACTGCTCTGAATTAATCAGGGCTCATTTGATTCGTAGGATAGCAAAAGTGTAGTAATAGAAAAATCATAGGATTTGAATGGCATGTCTAGTTGATTCATTAGGGAAGAACAATTTCCTTTGATTGTGGTGAAGAAATTTTTCCATAAGGTTAGAGCTCATGTTATTTCTCTATGAAATTTGTACTACAAGTTTCTTATAGGAATTTCTCCTATGGGATATAATCCTATGAATCAAACGGCTTCGAAGGAAGATTTCCTATATGATTTCAATCCTACACAAACCCTTTAGCAATTCTATGAATCAAAGGAGTCCTCAACGGGCCCAGACCCCTTTTGTAGTTCAGGAAAAGGAAACAGGGTCGATTCACAGGTGGAGTCCGTGACGGGAAGGAAGATTACACAGAGGAGACGTCGACCACAAGGGTGTGGGACTAGATTCCATGTTCGATCTTGGAAAAAGTTAGTTCTATCTTTCTTCGAAAGTCATTTTTTAATTTATACTGTGTTTATATAAAAAAAATACAAACAAGTATGCCACCAAATTAGCATCATTATATTTATGATGAAATATTTTTCATCATATACCTATTTAGATGCATAAATATTGTTATATTTTTGTATAAACTCGGTCAAATTTTGAGATATTTTTACGTTCCAGAAAACCTGGAAGTACACACCTTGCGGGATGGAGGGAGTATTTTACATGTATATGTGTCCGATTTATACACGAGTAAGTGCTAGGAGTATAGCGCAACTACATGATGAGCTAGCTTAGCTGAGATTGAGTTAGTTTTCAAGCCGTGCACTAACCATTCTAGTGTGCAAAGCGCACTCTAGTTGAAGGTTTGAGAATCAATTCTAGCTTCTTTTTTAGAGTACAAAAAAATATCTTTAAGAAAAAAGAGGAGATAAAAATACTAGGGACACTGCAAGAGAAGAGAAGCGATCATCCATGTGGTCTCTGCCACATAGCCAACAACAATATGGGAGAATCAATGCAAACTCATTATTTTCCATTTAACTTCCGATATTCAATCACATTTATTTGTGAGGAACTTTATATGCCCAAGCACAGCCAAATCAAAAGTCATAAAAGACGGATCAGAGCAAAACATAGTTCAAAAGTGAAATGAAGGAAGAGGGTATACAAATTCATCGCCATGTTCCAAATACGATTTGGAGGGAACAAAAAGGATTACTAAGTCGTGAGGTTGAGAGGCGTCGGGAACTAAGTGGTCACGTAGAATATGCATCTCACTCGTCGGGCCCTACGGATTCGTTAGTGGTGCAACGATGTAGTGTGTTATTGTGGCCCTTAGCCATGCATAGTGTGATGATATGGATGATATTTCTGTATAGCTTCCGTGAAAATCATGAACTTTAGATGACCATGGTCGCCCATGAGCCCGACGTCCTCTTTGTAGAACTCTCATGAATAGGTAGCAAGGTGGCCAAGTTGACCAGGTTGTGCTCATCTTGTTCACGGTAGCACTTTGTCGGTGTGGCCTGCTCTAATCGATTCAAGACGACAAAATAATGCTAACATATATCTTAGACAACCTTACAGAATGCGAGCCCGCGCAAACGTAACCATTGTGCTACCCTTAGATCCGTGATCATTCGGAGCCTACATCCTAATTAACAGTTCTTATGAAAGTTAGAATTCAAAATTTGCTTACAAAATTTTGGCTGTAGGTTCTCGGTATTTTCCGGTAACATCCTAATTAATAGTTCTTATGAAAGTTAGAATTCAAAATTTTCTTACAAATTTCGGGTGGTAATTATCTGCAGTATTTTCCGGTAACCGTGGTTACCAGAGATCCCGACACCCCTAGAGATTTTTTCCCTATTCGGTAACCAAAAGCTTGGCTCTCATACTAGATGACATTGTTAATATTTCTTTGGAAGATGTACCGAAAAGAATGAATTGACAGCATGAGGATTCATTTTTTTTTTTACATCAAGGAAAAAGAATGGCCCGATCCATTAATTAAGAAAAGGTGGTCAGTTAATTACCGGAAAATCAGGCTAAAACTGATACAAACAGGACCAACCCACCCAAATACCAACATCACAGGGCCACGCCTACACTCGTCGATGACACATCGAAAACCACAAAAGGACGCCAAACTTCACATAGCAACCAGCCGCTAACCATGGCCATCACAACAACTCATTTGGGGCTGTCGCCCTGACATAAAATCCGACTTCCGTCCTCTAGGAAGCGTCGACCAAGCCTACAAAACAACCGCACTAGAGGCACAACATTGCGACCAACCCATGGCGAGTCACAGTCTTACATCAGAGGGCCACCACCCGCGATGGATCCCGAGGCCGCAACCTCGGCACACAAACACAACCTCTCGAGGTTGCCGGCCCGACAACCACATCGTCGACAAGAGAACCCAAGGTGGTACCTCCATGGAGGTAGGGATGTATCTGCCTACGTCACCCATTGGATAACCCAAAGCTAAGGATTTCTCATGGAGAGTCACAACCCCACAAGTGTAAGAAGCGGAGCTCATGGAAACGGCACCCGTGCACCGCGTCCGATATTTCTCCTCCTTCGGCAATGGCATGTCGTAGGCCTCGATAGTGGAGTGTATAAAAATAGGCCATGCACATCACGATGAGACCTAAATAGCATCGGAACACAACGGCAAGCAGGACTGCACAACAAGGTCATAGTTGCCCGTGGACCGTGGTGGACTAGCTCGACATGGAGGCAGGGGAGCGCGGCAGTGTCGGTCGTGTCCGATCTGTCTTTCAAGATATAATGAATTTCCTCATTATTATTTCCGAGGGACGAGTACATAGTGATGGAGAAGGGAAAGGCAAGGCACTCACGATCTCGCAAATCCCCGACTGTCGCGGCGATAAGAATTTTCTTTGAGCCTATGAGAGCGCCCACAGTGGTATAAACAATTAGTCCAATAGGGGCGGATCCATTTTGATTTTTTTTTCGAAGAAGGTAGGAACACTGCCTGTATCATTATAAAAGAAAGAGTTGCCCAATTAATAAGTAAAACTAGGCGAACACCACCGTTGGGCTACAACGGCACATGAAAAAACCCGAATTCATAGACACACTACAAAAGCCTCACGTCAATATCACCGTAGCACCATCCTCGTCATTCCTCAGCAAGTCGATAACTGTGACTCAGCCGCAGCTTACAGGAGAAAGCATACCACCATAGCAGCAACAATCCTTACCAATGGGTTGTTGCCTAGTTCTCGTCCACATGGTATCAGAGTCCAGTGCCTCGAGTTCGAGTCCTGACTTCACAATTTAGTAAAATAAATCTTGTATAGTCTTGCTACAACCAATCTCAAAAAAATACAACCTGTATAGAGCCGTTGCGACCCTTACCAATGGGTTGTGGCCACGTATCCCTTCTGATAATCTTGATAGGGCTCTGTTTCGAGTCGTGCACTGAGATTTCAATTGGAGATGAAACTTCGGCGAAATTTTGGCCTGATTTTTGCTTCGAGGAAAAGCTCCAACAAACATTGCTCCCCTGCTGGTATCTTTAGCATCTAGAAAAAATCTAACTGTCAAGAAAGCAATGACGAATGGACGTTGGATGAGAGGTTTGCAGCGGATCTCTTCAGCTGAGCAGCTTGAAAAAAATTTGAACCTTTGGAGCGCACTCCAGCAGGTTCAGTTAACAACGGAAAGGGGTTCCATCAGGTGGAGACTGTTAGATGATGTAATACTATCCGTATACGAGTACGTTGTAGTACTTCGCCTTGTATACGGTACACCTTGTACAAGCCACGATGGGGCGTTTCCCATCCATATAACACGAAGCCGATGCCTCTAACGAGGCCATCGTTCCCGCATAACATCAACATGGTATCAGAGCTACCCCTTCCCTGACCTAGCTGCCAATACCGCCGCCGCCGCTGTTTCTCTCAGCCGCCGCCGCCATCACGATCGAATACTCGCCGCCGCCGCAGTCCCACTGTCGCCGCCGCCCAATACCCAAATACCTCGCCGCCGCCGCTGCATCTTGCTGCCGCCGCCGCCACAAATCCACATCCAATAACCAAATATCTCAAATACCCGCCGCCGCCGCCGCATCTTGCCGCCGCCGCCGCTACATACCGATACCCAATAACCAAATATCCCAAATACCGCTGCCGCCGCCGCCGCCGCCGCTCCATATCGACGTTGCCATGAGTTCTTCCTCCGCAATCAGTTCCCTGGCCGCCGCCCTCGGTGCACCTCCTGCCCAAGCTCTCACACGGAGCAACTATCTCCTCTGGAAGGCTCTCGTCCTCCCGGCGTTTCGAGGAGCTAATGTTATGGGCTTGCTTGATGGCACAGATCGTGCGCCGTCCAAAACCCTAGAAGTCGATGATGAAGAGAAGAAGAAGATCACGGTGGATAACCCAGCTTACCTCGCCTGGGTTGCACGGGATCAGCAGGTTCTTCGGTTCCTGCTTAACTCGCTGTCACCCGACATCCTCTCACATGTTCTCGGCATGAACTCCACCGCCGAAGCCTGGGCTGCCATCAGCTCGATGTTTTCCTCTGCATCTAGGACCAAAGTTCAGCATCTCCGTGGTGCTCTCTACGACACCAAGAAGTCCACCATGACCGTGCACCAATACTTCACGAAGATGAAAGGTTTTGCCTCTGAACTTGCCGCTGCTGGTAAGCCTCTTGAAGATGATGAACTGATTGGATACTTGCTTCATGGTCTTGATACATCCTATAATGCTTTAATTACTGCTGTTGATCTAAATCCGGGCACTACTGTTGATGATCTGTTTGGCCTGATGTCCTCTTATGATATGCGCAATGACAACACTCATGAGCCTGTTGATGTGTTTCCATCCTCGGCAAATGCTGCTGCTCGAGGTCATGATTTTGGTCGAGACCGTGACAGGGATAACCGTCAGCATTGGCGCCGTGATGACAGCCGTGAGTGTGGTCGTGGAGATCAGCGCTCCGGAGGAGGACGCCGAGATGGAGATAGGGGTGGTTCACGGGATTACCGTGACCGCCGTGATGATGGGCGTGACTACCGCCGTGATGCATGCGTGATGATAGGCGTGATTATCGTGATCGCCGTGATGACAGACCTCGTGATCGCCGTGATGGTGGTGATCGCCGTGGAGGACAGGGCCGCAGCCAATATCGCAGCCGTGCACCCACACCTTATGTTGATACTACATGTCAGATTTGCAAAATTCATGGTCACCCTGCTAGTGATTGTTGGTGGAGATACCAGGATGATAATGATGATGATGCTGACCGTGGTGGTGATCGTGGACAGAAAGGTGCACATGTTGCTGCTTCTTATGGGGTGGACACAAACTGGTATCCTGATACAGGTGCAACGGATCATATCACTTCAGAGTTGAACAAGCTCTCTACGCATGACAAGTACAAAGGACGTGACTCCGTTCGCACGGCTGATGGTAATTCTATGCACATTAGTCATATTGGTCATTCAATTTTGCGCACCCCACATGATTCTTTTCATCTAAACAATATTCTACATGTTCCTAATGCATAAAAAATCTTCTTTCCGTTCATAAACTTACACTTGACAACAATGTTTTTCTTGAGTTTCACCCTTTCTTCTTTTTGATAAAGGACCAAGTCACAGGAAGAACAATGTTTAAGGGTCCGTGTCATGGAGGTCTCTATCCGTTGGTGCCTATCTCCACCGAGTCCTCCAAGCATGCTTTCGTTACAATAAAGCCATCCTCGTCTACATGGCATCGTCGCTTAGGGCATCCGTCTTCATTTGTGGTTCAGCAAATTCTTAGGAAAAACAATTTACCTTATTCTCCAGAAATAAATCCATATGTATGTGATTCCTGTCAAATGGCTAAGAGTCACCAGTTGCCATATCCTGTCTCCACCAGTGTTTCTACTGTTCCGTTGGAACAGATTTTTCTGATGTATGGGGTCCTGCACCTCTTTCTGTTGGCAAACGAGCATACTATGTAAGTTTTATTGATGACTTTAGTAAGTTCACTTGGATATATTTGCTTAAGAAGCGTTCTGAGGTTTATCAAGTGTTTCTTAATTTCCAACAGATGGTTGAACGTAAGTTTGATAGGAAAATTGTTACTATGCAAACTGATTGGGGGGTGAGTATGAAAACTTCATGGTTTCTTCCAAAAGATAGGTATCACTCATCATGTCTCATGCCCACATGCTCATCAACAAAATGGTTCTGCTGAGCGTAAACACCGTCACATTGTTGAGGTTGGGCTTGCCTTGCTTGCTAATGCATCTATGCCTCTCAAATTTTGGGATGAAGCCTTCTTGACAGCCACCTTTCTTATAAACCTTCTTCCGAGCAAGGTTATCCAATTCTCCACCCCCACCGAACGCCTCCTAAATACCAAACCAAACTATGATGCCCTAAGAACCTTTGGTTGTGCTTGTTGGCCCAACCTTCGTCCCTATAACAAGCGAAAATTAGCCTTCCGATCTAAGAGATGTGTCTTCTTAGGCTATAGCCCCCTCCACAAAGGTGTCAAGTGTCTTGATGTTTCTACTGGACGTGTTTATATCTCTCGTGATGTTGTTTTCGATGAGACTGTTTTCCCTTTTGCGGAATTACATCCTAATGCTGGAGCTCGTCTTCAACGTGAGATTTTGTTGCTTCCTTTTGATACACCTTTATCTCATGGGGCTGCACATAATATTGATGATCATATGTCTCCTATTGTGCCTGTAACTAATGTGCATCAGGAATGCCAAGGTCCAGAAGAAAATTTCAGAGAAAACGGTGCTAAAATCACCTCAGAAATTCACGATGAAAATGTTTCATAAAATGACGAAGATGGCACTGAAAACGAGCAGGAACATTCTTCTGGCGGGTCTGATCCCGAGCCAGATCCATCGCTGGATTCCGAGGAGGATCCTTCCTCGGCCGCTGCGTCGCCTGACGCCACGCCTGCGTCCACGCCTCCCGTCTCGCCACGTGCTGGCCCTGCCAGCCCTGCCTCTGTGCCCTCCGGCAGCGAGCCTGCGTCGTCCGACCGCGCGACAGGCGAAGATTCGCCCCCTGCTGGATCCTCTGCGGCTGCCTCTTCTGCATCCGCAGCCACACCCTCATCGCCCGGATCTCCTGCGGCTAGCCCTGGCAGCGAAGATTCTTCAGCATCTTCCATTGCTCCGCCAGCTCCGGAACCGCGCACACGACTACAAAAAGGTATACGCCAGCCAACTTTTTACAGATGGTACTGTTCCTTATGGCAAGGGTAGGAGGTTTGGTTTGCTATTATCCACAGGTGAACCATCTACATTGTCCGAAGCACTTGATGACAAGAATTGGCGCTCTGCGATGGACGAAGAATATAATGCATTGATGGAGAATAAAACGTGGCATCTTGTTCCTCCAAGTAAGAACAAAAATATAATTGATTGCAAATGGGTATATCGTATCAAACGAAGAGCAGATGGTACAATTGACAGGTATAAAGCTCGTCTAGTTGCAAAAGGTTTTAAGCAAAGGTATGGCATTGACTATGAGGATACCTTCAGTCCAGTGGTGAAAATTGCAACTATTCGTACTGTTTTAGCTCTCTCAGTTTCTCGTGGGTGGAGCTTACGGCAGCTAGATGTCAAGAACGCGTTTCTTCATGGTGTTCTGCAGAGGAAGTGTACATGAAACAACCTCCAGGTTTTGAGAACTCTCACGCTCCACACTATCTCTGCAAACTTGATAAAGCTCTTTACGGTCTTAAACAGGCTCCACGGCTTGGTACTCCAGGTTAAGTTCTAAGTTATGTACACTTGGTTTTATACCCTCTAAAGCAGATACTTCATTGTTTCTCTATAACAAGTCAGGCATTGCTATCTTTGTTCTGATTTATGTTGATGATATCATAGTCACCAGCTCCTCAGATTCAGCTATTTCTGCCCTTCTTCGAGATCTTGCTGATGATTTTGCAATAAAGGATTTGGGTGATTTACACTTCTTTTTGGGCATTGAAGTTAAAAAGATACACAATGGTTTACTCTTGACTCAAGAAAAGTATGCAAATGAGTTGATTGCAAAGGCCGGTCTGCGTCACTGTAAGCTGCTCCTACACCATTGTCTCCATCCGAGCCATTGTCTCTTGATGGAACACCCCTTAATTCAGAAGATAGTACAAAGTTCAGAAGCATGTTGGAGCATTACAGTATTTAACTATGACTCGTCCAGATTTGTCTTTCTCGGTCAACAAGGTTTGTCAGTATCTTCATGCTCCTACATCTGCACATTGGACAGCGGTTAAACGTATTATCAGATATGTTCAGGGTACACAAAAGCCAGGGATCACGTTCCTTAAGTCCTCTTCGATATTGCTCAGTGCCTTCTCTGATGCAGATTGGGCCGGATGTCCGATGATCGTCGTTCCACCAGTGGGTTTGCCATATTTGTTGGTCCGAACCTGGTTTCTTGGAGTGCACGCAAACAGCCCACAGTGTCTCGGTCTAGTACTGAGGCTGAATATAAGTCACTTGCCAATGCTACAGCTGAAATGATTTGGGTTGAGGCTCTTCTTGGTGAACTTGGATTAAAGTTGAAGGAAAAACCGGTTCTATTGTGTGATAACTTGGGTGCCACATATTTGTCTGCTAATCCTGTTTTTCATGCTCGGACTAAACATATTGAGATTGATTTTCATTTTGTTCGTGAGAGGGTTGCAGACCATGCTCTAGATATTCGATTCATATCCAGCAAAGACCAAGTTGCAGATGGGTTCACCAAGGCGCTTCCTGTAAAATCTTTAGATGAGTTTAAGCGTAATCTCAACCTTTCCCAAGGTTTAGATTAAGGGGGATGTTAGATGATGTAATACTATCCGTATACGAGTACGTTGTAGTACTTCGCCTTGTATACGGTACACCTTGTACAAGCCACGATGGGGGCGTTTCCCATCCATATAACACGAAGCCGATGCCTCTAACGAGGTCATCGTTCCCGCATAACATCAACAGAGACTAACTACGAATGGCCAATATTCGGCCAGCTCGGTTTACACTGCCAATTCGTAGGGAGATTAAGGAGGCCGGAACTCGCGGTGGTTTGGAAAATTGCTGCCGAAGGCAAGGTGCAGTTTTTCTTTTGGCTCTTACTGCAGAACCGTAACTGGACAACAGAGAGGCTCAGGGCGAGGGGGTGGCCACATGACGATCTCTGCTGCCCGTGTTATCTCCAGTTGGAAACAGCAGATCACCTCGCACTAACATGTCCTTTTGCAAAGGAGGTGCGCAATTTGTTCGCCAGTTCTCCACCTGATGGAATCCCTTTCCGTTGCAAAGGAGGTGCATCCGATGGAAAGAGCAAACACTGTCAACAAATGGTGGAATTTAGTCAGAAAGAGGGTTCCCAAGCAGCTGCGGCGTGACTTTGACACGGTGGTAATTCTGGTGCACTGGAAGCTGTGGAAAGAGCGGAATAGTCGGATCTTCGAAAACAAGAGCCAACTAGAGGAATCAGTTTTCGAGGGCATCCGAGAGGAGATTGCCCTCTGGCGCTCTGCCGGCCGTGTCACGGCGATCTGATTCACCTTGGACCACGGCGCTACCTAGGCATTGAGTTGCGTTGAGTTTCAGCTAGCCAGGCCTGTCTGGCTCAGCTCGAGCCTCCTGTTCTATCGGTTGGCACACACTTTGTGTATCCAACCTTGTACTCTCTTTTCTATCTTAATAAAGATCGGCCAATGGCCCTTCGAGACAGTTAACAGTGACTCGGTCAAACTACACACTTTACGGCACGGAGGGAGTATTTTGCATGTTTGTATTCTGAGTTATACATGAGTTAGTGATAGGACTAACATGGTGAGCTAGCTTAGCTGATACGTGAGATCGTGTTAGTTGCAAGCCGTGCACTAGCGTAGCGATTCTAGTGTGCAGAGCTCATTCAAGTGGTTTGGAATCACTTCTAGCTTTTTTCCATAGTGCAAAAAATTATCTTTAGAAAAATGAGAAGATAAAATACTATGGGGACATTACAACAGAAGATAAGCGATCAACCATGTGCTCTCTGCCACATAGCCAACAATAAAATTGGAGAATCAATGAAGAGTCCCCATTTCCCCTTTAACTTCCGACATTCACTCGCATTTATTTGTGAAAAACATTATATGCCCAAGGCTAACAAATCAAATGTTATAAAAGACGGATATATATAAGAGCAAACATGGTGGATGCTGTGCGACAATGAAAGGAAGGAAGAGATACGCAAGTTCATCACCATGTTCCGAACATGATTTGGACAAGGGACAAAAGATATTACCAAGTCGTGAGGTTGAGAGGCGTCGGGAACTTAGCTGTCTCGGGGAATTTCCATGTCTCTCGTTTTGCTGCACTAACTTGTTAGCACTGCAATGACATAGTCTGTTGTCATGGCTCTTAGACATGATTAGCGTGACGTTGTCGATGTTTCAGCATAGTTTTGGTAAAAATTAAGAACTTTCGATGACAATGGGCGCCCATAAACCTGACATCCTTTTGGAACAACTCTAAGGAGCAGGTAGAATCATGGCAAATATGACCCTTATTTTTAGATAAAAGGGATTTTATTGCCCAGCTTTGAGTTAACAAAGCCTCTAGGTTCACAAAAGTCAGTACAACGCTACGACATACAGCTTAGTCAAAGTAGAGCAACATGCTGCGACATACAGTTTAGCCAAATAAAAGAACTAGCTATGATATTAGGAGGAGTTTGGCATGAACTCGGAATGGACCTTCTTCAACTCACTAGTCAGCCATCTTGCGCCCGCCACGTCCTGCTGCATTATCCGAGACCCTCTCATGTGTGCATCAGAACATTTCCGATAACTTGGAACCATTCCAATATTCTTTCCAAATAAACTCGACCACGTCGGGCCAATTCGGCGACACTTTCTCTTTAAGTAAACCATCCATAAAATACTTCAAGACTTTAGCAAGGTTAAGCGTGTGACCCTACAGGTTCGATAACGAGTAGACATGACTTAGAACATCTTCTGATCGATAATCAATAGTGGAGCCGTGGACGCCCATATTGATTCCTACTGCTATACGAATAACTCAGACTGAATCTGCTTGATTATCGTACCTGGTTCCCATTGCTTCGCGATACTGAACAAAACCCGAGGATGAGATTTCCGATATCTTTGTGAAGCAACTCTTTATCACCATATTTTCGTTATCCTCATTACCGATATATCCCCTTTTTACTCGTTCCCGTATTTCGATATCCCCATTATTATTATCATGCGGTGTCTGCAAAACATATTGGATATCATCATACCGAGTGAGCCCAAAAAGTATCTCTCTGTGGACGGAGGAGCAATTCCTAATCTTGGAACATCTATGCTAATACACAATCTTTGTCTTACCCAGAATTTGTCGTTATTATCACCCATTTCCAGGTGCGACGTTAAACAAAACTAGAGTAATCTTTCAAGCATGCATAACATAAATGACCTCCTGGTCTAAGGATATGTCCTCCCGTTATTCATTCTGTGATAATACTATTCATGATGTTTCAAAAAAGGATCTCATAGTAAATCATCTAATAAGTGTGTCTAGCCACATTGTTCAGTCACCAATGTGCTCTTATCGATACCAGCAATCAGATGCTCATGACCAGAAAAACATGGTCATCAAGTAATCAACAAGTTATATCAAGAGACAAGACTCGGGTACATGTAAGTGTTTATGTCTCTACACGTCCGTACGGGTTTTCCTCTGAATCATTCAGGAGACACATCAGTTATAGCATAAAGCCATTAACATTAATTATGAAACAGATATTAATAATAACCATTATTATTGTCTCTTGGGCATATCTCCAACACTATCTCTTCTGTTCACGGGTATGACCTCTTGTTTACCGGCTCAATTGTTGGACCAACAATTAAGAAAAATAATATTGATCAGTGTTTTTTACGTACGAAGGAAACTTACCGACGTGGCAAACGAAACAAAGAAGCACAACGGACGAAGAGAGAAACCTTACTCCTTTTAACATTTGGTAAATATAGAAAACCGATATAATTTCGGTGGCCATTTCTTGTTATCCGAATTGTCGAAAAACCGAAAACACGGAACCGATTTGTTTGTTAAAACCGAATTCCCAGTCCTTGTTGCAGTGCCGACTTCATAACCCAGTGTAACGCAACAACATTAAGAAACCGAAAACGTTTTATATTATTATAAGAAATAGAGGAAGTAGTTCATCCGGTGTCTCACTCGATTGATGCGCGTGCAACTAGCTGACCGTATCTCATCACATGCTATACTACAAGAAAGAATCATCACGTGCAAGCATTCACAATTGGATTCGGTCAGACGATGCATGCAAGTGTGTGCCACTTAACTGATCTCATCTTAGAGAAGAAGTTCAAAAGAGGGTCTGCGCTCTTTCCGAGTCTCACAAAAAACTCAAGAAACTGACCAAGTTGTCGGTGTCGATCTGGTATTGAACTCCGTCCACACAGACCAAAACCCCTAGATAGTTGACATAGCTTATCGATCTCCACGAACTGGCCGACTGGGGCCCTCTTCTTTTCAGCTTATTTTCCAGATTCTCCCAGAAGCTACCCTCCATCAGCTTCTCCCAGAATCTCGTTTTTTAAATTTGTTTAAACTTCTAAATTTGCCTCCCCAATACTTATTTAGAAGTTTAAACTAATTTTAAAAACGAGATTCTGGGAGAAGCTGATGGAGGGTAGCTTCTGGGAGAATCTAGAAAATAAGCTGAAAAGAAGGAGGCATGGATCACTGGAGGCGAGCTTGCTTCTATGGCCAGGAAAGTCTTCGATGAGATCGCTTTGGAAAAAAAAATGAGCTCGCTTTGGTATTTCATACAAAAAAAAGGAATATAATCAGGGGAAATCATCTTTGCCTCATAGGTGTAGATACACCCACTAACCAAAAATAACATTTTAAAATGTAAAAGAATCGGATGTACACCCACTAACTAAATCGTTTCACAAATAACATTTTAAAATTGTTTAGTTAAAGTGAATAGTATCCTTTTTTCTATGTGGATCAACAGATTTCAGAACGAATTGAAATGTTTCCACGCCACTTCCGGCGGAGCATGAGTGCATGACCATGCATGTTCCAAATCCCAAGCAATGGCGAAATGCACACTCAACTAAACAATCAGAAATTCAGAAGCATTTCAGTAAAAGAAAAGGCACGTCGGCTGTTGGGTCAGCAAGCACCGAAACCTTGTTCTTTTGCGCTTTTAACCAGCAGCCGAAAGCAGCACGATTTGTCCAAATCATGTCACACGCGGCGGCCTACGCGCGGCCGCTAATGACGCGGTTGATGCTTTAAATCTAACGAAACCATCTCACGTGGTGCGGTCCGGTCCCCGCATCCCGAAGGCTCCAGAACCGGATCTATGCGGCCTCACACGTCAGGGCCACGCCTCCCCATGTCGACCACCGGTGAACCCCACAGCTTGTTTTTTTTCGATAAATGGAGCTTTATTAGTTAAAAAGCATTACACCCGGTTTATGCATAACTAGGATGAACCCCACAGCTTGTTTAGTTGGAGGAAAAGAGAAGAGAGAATGGGTTTCGCAAAAAACAAGAGAAGAGGGAATGGGAAATTAGTTTATGGTGTCAAATGCAAGCCCTATAAATGTTTTTGTTTCATCGAAGAAAGTTTAAGTACACAATTTTGCTCTCCCAAAATATATACCAGAAAAAAAACTCTAAAACGATGGATCGACCGAGTATATCCACAAATCAGTAGTTTTTCCTTTTTTTTCCTTCTCTTCCTCCCGTCTTCCTCCTCCCGCCGGCACGCTCCCCTGCCCTCACCGACCGAGTGGATCGATGGATCGATCTAAAGTACGACCATAGACGCAATTTGGGGACCTGCTCCATAGCGGCGGCTACCACCGGCACTCCCAAATATCCGGGCCGACCCAATTTCTGTCTGACACCCCCAAGCGGGTCCCCAAACTTGGGGGCCTGCTCAGGGGTGCCCTGACACTGGCCGGACAACCCTCCGACAGGCGGAGCCCACCTGTCATAGACACAGCCGGCGCGCCATCTCCCGGCACCCAAGCATGCTCACACGAGAGGACGGCCAGTTCCCGCCGCCGTGCTAGAATGCGGAGGCGTGACACCGCTGGTGGGTGGGGGCCGACCACACGGTCGCCTCCACCATTGAGGCCGCCTGCCAGCACGCCGCAACAGGGAGCCCAACCCCATAGCAACTGATGCCACCGGTCCCGCCACGCCGCACCAACTAGGCCGCCCGCGCCTGCCGACAGGTGAAGAAGGAGTGGCGCTCACCGACACCTCGGGAGGCAGAGGTGGTGGCATCGTCATCCGCGATCGTCGCGAGGCACCACGAGGTGGCCCGGTGATCCGCGACTTTGGTCCGGCCTGGCGATCCCCACCGCGTGGCCGCTTGTTCCTATGTCGTCCGAAGCCGGGGGTGAAGGAGGAGCCACGGCTGGTTGAGGCGGTGCCGTCCAGCTACCACGTGCTCTCGCCTCTACGAGAGGAGGCGCACGTCGACGACTCCCCCATCCTCGGCTGGGATCTGGTGGACTCGGTCACCGAGATCGAGCGTCGGGCTTCCTCGAGACCATCGAGGGCACGACGTAGATGGCCTCGGCGTCCATCTCGGGCGGCGACTCACCCTCACGTGTCGGCGCCTCCACGTCGTGCGCGTCGTGATGGAACTTCCACCTCCCATGTTGCCTCCTCCTCCTCCACCGTCGTGTACCTCGACGACGACAACGTCGACTGGGAGAAGCTCGCCGACGAGGACGGCGAGGAGTAGTTTAGGTTAAGGTTTAGGGACGCCGGCGAGGCCGGTTTTGTTTAAATTTCATTGTCCTTGTAATATATAAAAAGTTTGAATAAAATTTTAAATCTTTTTATTCACAATGTTTTTTTTGTTTGGAGTGCCGGTGTGGGCAGCATCCTAGATTTAGCCGGACAAGTGTCCGGCACCCCAAAACGGACATAATTTAGGGGGTACCGCACCAAATTCTGGGGTGCCGGTGGAGATGCCCTTATATCCCGAATTCCTACCGTTCTCCTAGATAATTGGTGGGACAGCGAAAAATTCCCAATAAATAAGGCTACTTGTCCGGCATCCCAAAACAGACATAATTTAGGGGGTACCGCACCAAATTCCGGGTTGCCGGTGGAGATGCCCCGATATCCCGAATTCCCACCGTTCTCTTAGATAATTGGTGGGACAGCAATTTTTTTTCTTTGAACCGTATCTGGATTAATATTCAAGACTACACTGGGTTACACTGGAATAATCCAGGCACGGGACAGTTGTTCCCCATTTGCAGAAAACACCCCGAAAAAACACAAAATAATGCACACAATCCTGGGATGAACTGCAACTCCATGTCCGCCGCCGTCCATGGCTTCGCCGTCGCACCGCCACAGAGGAGGACGAGAAGAAGCAGGACCGCCGCTGAATCCCCTGCTCAAGCCTATTGGGAACCGAATCCCGTTGGAGTCGCCGCATGTGCCGCTCGCCAACTTCGGCGAGACCTTGGCGACGAAGATAGATCGTCGGCGGGGGGCACGCCCCGACCTGAAGCAGGAGGTCGAGCCGGACTCGGCGAAGAACACCAGTCACACAGCTCGCAAGAATCTCAGCAGAGGGGAAAGCATCCAGAACCTCCACATCCGCACCATCTCCTCCTCCACCACGAAGATCTTAGATCGCCAGATGCAGAGTACGAAAGGCGGCATCGAGCTTATTGGAGGGAGACACCGGATCCGCCCACTCCGGCCACACGCAGCACCACGCCACCATCGCCGGAATATGCATCACCGCTAACCACAAGCCACCGCTCAGAGGCTCTCGCAGTATGCTCCAATCCGTCATAAAGCCGGTCGCCATAGAGGCAAACACTAAACCTAAATCTACAGCTACTATGTACAAGAGGAGCCAACCACCGAATCCAACTCCTCGCCGGCCGGCAACGCCGCCGGAGAGCAAGAAGGAACAGGGCGGCGACTGGGCACGGAGTCGACTCTCAACAGTGGCTAAGCGGTGGCGAAAGGGGAAAAGACGCGTCTATTTCGCTATAGGAACGACTTTTTTGAACAGCAAAAAATTCCCAATAAATAAGGCCATAGCCCATAGGACATTAGAACACCAAAACCGGGATTGGGAGTGAATATGTTATTCCCAAGTCGTATCCCTCCGCGAACTCTCTCGCTTATACTCCCAATCCTCCTCCTATCGGTTGCCACACATGCTGTGACTGATAAATACGCAGCCGCAACGCCTGTCACTCTCTCCCATCGCCGCGGATCAACAACAATACACTCACTACCTCGCCGCGGATCACTCACTCAGGAGTATTCCGTCGCCGTCGCCGTCGCCATGACTGTGGAGGTATGCGTCAAGGCCGCCGTCGGGCACCCCGACAAGCTCGGCGACTGTGAGTACTCTCGTCCTCGACCACCGGCCGGCGCACGCCGCAGGGGTGCCCCTTAACTCTGATCCGTGTATTGGTTCCCGCGATTTGGTATCAGGTCCCTTCTCCCAGAGGGTGCTGCTCACGCTGGAGGAGAAGAAGGTGCCCTACGAGATGAAGCTCATCGACGTCAGCAACAAGCCCAAATGGTGAGTTTCCTACGCCCTCTCCGATTCTCCTATTCCCCACCAAATAAATAAGGAGAAAACAAACGCGGTTTGACGAGTGCTCGATGGATTACTACTCGGTTTGCGTCTGGTTTCTATGATGTTTGGGACTTTTCTGAACCTTAAATCGCTAGTTGGTTCGCCTTTGGGTGGAGTAGGACAGTGCGGGGGTGGTAATTTGTTTTTGGCATGGGCGAGGCTTGTGGCTCTGCCTGGAGAGTTAATTGCGCTGGGGTCACACATCTCGTCGTCGATGTGCACTTTGGACACACATCTGGATAACGGGATTTTTTGGTCACACATCTCGACAATTGCGCGCAATTTGGTCACAAACGGGCCACGTCATCCCGTTATGGACCGGAAATTTTCAGAAAACCCCCTCGAGTAATATTAGCAGGGCCATATTGCAAATATCTGGACAGAAATGATTTTCGGAAAAGAATAAAGAGGGATGACGCCATGCTAACGTCAGCACATAGCAATGGATCTTCACCAGAAACCGTCGCCGGCTGCGGGGATGGAGGGCGGCGCCGTTGGGGGATGGAGGCGCGGCTGCGGGGATGGAGGGCGGCGCCGTTGGGGGATGGAGGCGCGGCTGCGGGGCTGGAGCCTGGAGGCGCTCGGCTTCGAGGCGAGGTCGGACGGTGACGTGCGCGTGCTCGACACGCGGCTGCCGGACTCGAAGAAGACGAATTGATTCGCGAGGTTCAGCCCATCCCAGCCCGCGGTACTCGGCAAGGAGATAGAGGAGGTCCAGGCGGAGGCGTTGGTCCTCTTCGATTCGTCGGGGAAAGCATGTGGCGGCGGGGATTCGCGTCGGCGCGGCGGCACGCTTCGGCCGTGCGTGTGGAGAAAAGAGAGCAGGGGAGAGGCTGGCCCTTGACACGCCAGGGGACGCGGCGGCGGGGATGGATGTCATGCTGCAGGTCGAGGCCGGCCCTTGACACGCCAGGGACGCGGCGGCGGCGGCGCTCGGCATGGCAGGGGACGCGGTGGACGGCGGCGGCGTGGCGAGGAGAGCAGCGTTGACCTCCTTTTTTTTTATTTTGTTTTTTCTGAAAAGATCTGACAGGTGGGCATGTCTAATTTTGCAATATGGCCCTGCTAATATTACTCGAGGGGGTTTTCTGAAAATTTCCGGTCCATAACGGGATGATGTGGCCCGTTTGTGACCAGAGTGCACGCAATTGTCGAGATGTGTGACCAAAAAATCCCGTTATCCAGATGTGTGACCAAAGTGCACATTGACGACGAGATGTGTGACCCCAGCGCAATTAACTCCTGCCTGGATACCTTCTCTGATCTGGTGGATTTGGTAGATCCAAATACTATCAAGCATCACCCTCAGTCAGTCGCTCTCCAGTGTGCTTGAGATTTCAGAAACTCTGTGGGTTTACTTCTGCACAAATGGTTCAGTATTTTGATTTTACTACCCCGTAGGACAAAGAGCTTGTAGGATTGAGTGTTGAGTCTGATTCTTGGGGTAGTACTACATTTCCAAGGGAATTTACCAGATGCATTCATTATCCCACACAACCCAGTGAAATGTAAAAAATGCTTGGATGATTTTTCAAGGAAAATGTGGCACTATCATCAATTGCCAACTACTCCTGCCATATATTGGCCATTGGTATTAAAGCCTTGCAGAACTTGTCTCGGACCATTATTATGAACAGTGAGTGCAGCATCCGTCCTAAGCCTGCACACATGTCACATGGGTGTGCAGTTTAGCATGTAACCAGAGTATAGGCTGGCCCAATGATACAGATACTTGATTGTGCGTTTGGAGCTGCTCTGCACGCATAATAAGCCATAGAGACTCGACCTGCTCTTCAACAGCGATTTGAAACTTTTGTTTCCAAGTCTTAAGCATGTCAGAGAAACTGCATTGAGATATCCGGACTTCTGAAGGTTAAAATCAACCACTGCGATTTTAATTTATAAATTGCGAGGTAAATTTGATGGTGTTCTCGTAATCCCCTCATGTGGATAGTCTAGAGTGTCTTCTCGTTATCTACATACAAGTGCTTGTTGGGATAGGTTTATGTGCTCTAAGCCTTTGAGATGATCCTGAAAGTATTTTCCCTAGTTCTTCAAACCCAAACAGTTGCAAATGCTTTCTTTGCTATCCTTTTTGAAGCTTCTTTCTTTGCTATCTGAACCACCAAAACGAGTGAAATCGAAGAAACCTTTTGTTCAATCGACGGAGGAGAAGATATAGGAGCTCGAAACATGAAGCGCAGAAAAGTACACGTCAGCTGCTGGGTAAGCAGGCACCCGAGGCTCGTTGACTTGATCTGTTAACCAGCACACGTCAGCTGCTGACTTTTACTCCCTCCGTTCCATAATATAAGACCTCCTAGATATTATATCTCAAGGTGGACGTGAACCTCCACACTAAAATGTGTCTAGATATCTACATATGTACGAATCAAGAAAAACCTAAAAAGGCTTATATTTAGAAACGGAGGTAGTATCTATAACTGAGCAATATCCGCCTGGTTTCCCCAAACATGGACATGTCCTCAAGAGAGGGTAGTTTTCTTAGTGGAGCAGCTTGCGCTGTGTACCATAGTCTTCATGGCGCATAGCCTTATTTTTTACCCGGGTGTGGGCACCAAATGCACCGGCTGTTGTTCCTTGTGAGACTATCGCCGCCTAGGGCTCAGTTATTTCTTGTGCCTATGGTTACGCTTTCTTTAATCTATATGAATGGGAATTGCTTCTGTTATTAGTCCAATTAAATAAATAAAAATGTAGTTGGTTCTTTTGGAAATGCCTTTCGAAGGTAGTTAAATTTCAATTTACTGCTACCTCTTGACTCTTGGGAAGAGAAACGGTAAACTATAATGAACAAATAAACTACAAGATGTTTGCATGCTTCCATGTGTGAATTTTTTTGATATCATTTCAAGGATATTCTAGAGATTCATTCATTCGAAATAAATATGTGATTTCGAAGATAGTGTTATGCATTTTTGGACTAAATGTTTATGGAGCCAAGGGTTATGTTTGGGTTTGGAGCTTATCCATGTTTGCAAACTTATTAAACTAACCTGTTGTAATAACTCTTTTCAGGTTTCTGGAGATCAACCCAGAGGGGAAGGTGCCTGTGTTTAACAGTGGTGATGGTAAATGGATTGCTGATTCCGATGTGATTACTCAGGTCATTGAGGAGAAGTACCCAACTCCATCACTTGTCACACCTCCTGAGTATGCATCAGTGTAAGTTTTTCTGATGGCACACTGTAAAATCCACTTTTACTACTCCAGAGATTGAAAACTTTGTTATTTCTTGCATTTTGAGATCCTTGTTGTATGTGGTCTAGTAAGCAGAGAGTTGCATTTGCTTCAGTGATTTAAAAAATACTTTGTACTTTATATATTTGGCAGATCATAATCATGCTGCTCATCATTTATACTTTTAGAGGTCCTTTGGATTCAAAAGTTGTAATTGCTAGTTTCATGGACAGTTTGAGCCTGTTCTAGAAAAATAAGTGAGTTTGGTACTACCTCCGATCCATATTAGTGGGCACAACTTTGTCTAGATACACATGTATCTAGTCTAAATACTTAACTAGATACATATGAATTTAGACAAATCTATGCCCACTAATATGGATCGGAGGGAGTATTTATATACAGTTAGCTACAGTAGAAAGTTGGAAACTGTCCATTACTTGATTTTTATAAGTGAAATACTAGTGTAGTAACTTGATATCTCCCCGAAAAAAAATACTTCTAGAGGATTTGGATTAGAAACTTGCAACGGTTGGTTTCATGGACAATTTGGGTACAATGTCCTCTGACAGTAAGATAGGTATGCATTTGTCTGAAAGTTAGCTACAATAGCATCTGGCGAAGTACTTGATTTTGATACCTTAGTGAAATGATTATAATAACTTGTTCCGCTTCTGTTAAAAAAAAACCTGTTATCTTCAGTTTAGATGTTGTCTCCTTTCACCAAAAAATTAAGTTATGTGTTGCCGTACCATCTTTTCTAGCATGTTCTATTTGCATATTATGCCTCAATTTGGTCGTGACCTGTGATGATAACAGGGGATCACAGATCTTCTCGACCTTCATCGCATTCTTAAAGAGTAAGAATGCTACTGATGGTACGGAAAAGGCACTTGTTGACGAGCTGCAGGCACTCGACGCGCACCTAAAAGCTCATGTAAGTTAGCTGACACTGTTTTCAGAAGTTGATGTGCAGCTGCTTCCAAAACCATTTCATTATATCCATGTTGCACTATCTAAGCACTTAACCTCTGGATATGATTGACACACTGCAGTAATTTCACTTTGTTTCATTAGCGCCTTAATGTGCATGATCGTGGGCCTTTGTTCAGTCTTAACATCTGTCTGGCTTGATCTAGCTCGAACCAACCTTGTGCTAACATCATGACCAAAACTGCGCTGGCAGGGCCCCTACATCAATGGGGAGAGCGTATCGGCCACAGATCTGAGCCTGGGCCCAAAGCTCTTCCATCTCCAGGTTGCCCTGGAGCATTTCAAAGGGTGGAAGATCCCCGAAGCCCTGACCAGCGTCCATGCCTACACTGAGGTACAGAAACGGATTCCTGAATTTGGCTTAACGTTTGCATCATCTCAAACCTTGTCCAGGATCGAGTTACAGATATATTTTATCTTGTCTTATGTCACAGGCTCTCTTCAGCCGGGAATCGTTCGTCAAGACCAAGCCAACCAGGGAGAACCTGATCGCGGGGTGGGCGCCCAAAGTGAACCCTCCACCTCCCTCTGCTTGAAGACCACCCGTTCCTGTCTGTTCGGTCCCTTTGAGTAGTGGCGATGGGCAGTAGGCCTCCTCCGTAGCTTGATGGCATGATCTGGGTTGGAATAATGCGAAGCCTTGCTGGCTGTGGTTGTTGCAAGCGTGCACTGTCTGCGTCAACTCTCTCCTGGCCTGTGGGTCTTATGGTCTGGTGCAGGAGTGCATGTATTGTGATGAGAACCTTTTATCGTGTGAATGAATAATGGAGATGCGGCCTGCTGCAGCTGTGAACCTCTTGTTGCAATCCCAACTTCAGATTTGTCATGTCAAGTGTAGTTATCTTGTGAAGAACATGAGCGCCTCTAGGCAGTACAACATATTGCACTCTGTTTCTTCAGGCCAGTGGTGTTGTCTCAAATGTGAGGAGACGGGGGTACAGCATCTCCACCGGCTGGCCCGGATAAAAAAACGTCCCCAGTCACCCCCATATGTCAGTCTAAACCAAAAATTGTCCGACACACCCACATTGGTCCGGATAAAAAAAATACACCCTAGCAGTATCCCACCTGTCCGGCCTGACCCAAAATTGTTAGTCACACCGAGGCCACCCCTAAAACTTGGAGTACACCCTAGCATTATCCCATCTGTCCGGGCTGACCCAAAATTGTTAGGCACCCCGAGGCCACCCCTAAAACTTGGAGTGAATAGTATCTTTTTTTAATGTGAATCAACAGATTTTCGAAACGAGTTGATAATTTTTCCACAGCACTCCCGGCGGGAGCATGACCATGCATGATCCAAATCGAAATGCACACTCAATAAGAAGGGGGGGGGGGGGGGGGGGGATTCCCCACCTGAATTTTCATTCGATAAAAGGCTCAAAAGCCGGATGTTTTACAGCAGTGGGGTACAAGGGAATGAGAGAGAGCAGGGGTTACAAAACAGGGGAGCTAATCTGGGTCGCGTAGAGCCGCATCCCATCTTGTTGTATCGTCCTGCACTAGCAGTGGCGCCCGATGTCGCCAGAGCAGACAGAAGCCTAGGGAGGGAAGGTCGATCACCACGGAAGGCACACCTGTTGCGGTGCTTCCACTTGCTCCAGCAGCATAGGATGATGAAGGTCGAGGAGACCGTCGTCGGAATCGCCGACGGAGGATCCAGATGGGGCATGTAAGATAGGAAGAACTATTGTTTGTATTGATTGATTCGGTGGAGATTACAGCGTATATAAAGGACATGAACCAACCGACATAGCTTAGGGTTCGGTATCCTTGTACAGCACGTAGTAGGAGTCCTATTCGAGTACATATCGCTAACACCCCCCCGCAGTGTCAACGTCGGGTGTGACGATGTTGAGACTGGATCGAATGTCGGTGAATGGAGCCGTTGCCAAGCCTTTGGTAAAAATATCTGCAAACTGAGCACTGGTTGGAACATGGAGAACACGTACTTCGCCGAGGGCCACCTTCTCACGGACGAAATGTATATCAATCTCAATGTGCTTCGTCCGTCGATGATGAACAGGATTAGAGGCCATGTAGACTGCAGAAATGTTGTCGCAATAGACAATGGTGGCACGCTCGATGGGGCGATGAAGCTCGACGAGGAGTTGGCGAAGCCAAATGGATTCAGCAACAGCATGGGCGACAGACCGATACTCCGCTTCAGCTGACGACCTGGAAACAGTAACCTGCCTTTTGGAAGACCATGAAACAAGATTATCACCCAAATAAACACAGTAACCGGATGTGGATCGTCGAGTGTCTGGACAACCTGCCCAGTCCGCATCAGAATAAGCTGTCAAACTTGTTGGGGATGAAGAGTTGAGGAGTAGGCCATGATCGAGGGTACCTTTGAGATAACGAAGGATGCGCTTGACATGATTGAGATGAGGGAGGCGAGGATCATGCATATATAGACAGGCTTGTTGAACGGAATAGGAGATATCAGGACGTGTGAGAGTAGCATATTGAAGTGCTCCTGTGACACTTCGGTAATAGCTAGGATCAGAAATAGGAGCACCATCGGCCGTTAATTTGGAACCAACATCAGCTGGGGTGCGAGAGGGCTGACAGTCAGACATACCGGCACGAGCAAGGAGATCAATAATGTATTGGCGTTGAGAAAGAAAGAGATGTGTAGAAGTGCGAGATACAGCAACACCGAGAAAATGATGGAGAGGACCAAGGTCAGTCATAGCAAATTCGTTATTGAGGGAGGAGATAATGTGATGTAAGAAAGAATCAGAAGATGCAGTAAGGATAATATCATCGACATAGAGGAGAAGATAAGCAGTGTTTGTGGGAGACCGAAAGATGAACAAAGAAGAATCAGATTTAGAGGATATAAAACCGAGAGTTTGAATAAAAGCAGCAAATCGTTGAAACCAGGCCCGAGGGGCCTGTTTGAGGCCATAGAGAGATTTGTGGAGTAGGCAAACGAGATCGGGAGAGGAAGGATGCTCAAAGCCAGAAGGTTGTTGACAGTAGACAGTTTCATTCAGTGTACCATTAAGAAAAGCATTTTTGACATCAAGTTGGTGAATAGGCCATGAAGAAGAGACCGCAAGACTAAGAACGACACGAATTGTACTTGGTTTGACAACAGGAGAGAAGGTCTCATCATAATCTATACCGGGCTGTTGGGAAAAACCCCGACAAACCCAGCGTGCTTTGTAACGTGAGAGAGAACCATCGGCATGAAATTTGTGACGAAAGACCCATTTACCGGAGACAACATTGGCATTAGATGGTTTACGAACAAGAGTCCAGGTCTTATTTTGAGTGAGAGCGTCGAACTCCTCACGCATGGCAGCATGCCAAAGCGGATCAAGAAGAGCACGTTTATAGGATGAGGGGATAGGAGACACGGTAGGGGTAGCTGTGAGATTTAGTTTGCAAACAGGGAGATGAAAACCACGTTTACCACGAGTGCGCATGACATGATCGTTTTGGGGTATGGGAACGGGTACTGCGTTAGGAGGAAAAGGGGGGTCAGAATTGGTCGGAGTTGAAGAGACGACGTCGTTGGAGATTGGCGCGGCAGAGAAGTCATCGGAATTGTGTGCCGTGACAGGAGAAGGTGTGGCAGGAGTATGGTTCGCCGTGGCAGGAAAAAGATCAGAATTTGTGCCGTGGCAGGAGAATGAGCAGAATTTGGTGCCGTGGCAGGAGAATGAGCAGAATTTGGTGCCGTGGCAGAGAGATGTGTGCGGCAGGGGGTGAAGTGGGTGGAATAGGATCAGGAATAGGTGAAGGTGAGTAGAGAATAGGTGTGTTGATTATGGGGGTCCGGACAGGTGAGGTGCTTGACGAGTTGGCGGGAGAGGACACGGTAGAGTAGGGAAAAGTTTGTTCATCAAAAATAACATGACGAGAGAGAAGAACACGTCCAGAGGAAGGATCATAACAGCGAGAGCCTTTGTGATCATCAGAGGGCCCGAGATAAATGCAAGGAAGGGAACGAGGATCTAGTTTATGCTTGGTGGTGGCGGTGGTGTTGGGAAAACAAAGACAACCAAATACGCGAAGAGAGGAATAATCCGGATGATCGAGAAAGAGAGATTGGAAAGGTGTGGAGAGGGGACTGGGGCGAATGTTTAGAAGATAGGTGGCTGTGCGCAAGGCTTCGACCCAAAAACGAGGGGGGAGAGAGGCTTGAATGAGTAGAGTTCGAAGAATGTCATTGATGGATCGTAGTGAGCGTTCAGCTTTGCCGTTTTGGGGTGAAGTGTAGGGGCAAGAAAATCGAAGAAGAGCTCCTATGGAAAGAAAGAAGTCACGATTTTTAATGTTATCAAATTCTCTGCCATTATCACATTGTATGAAACGTATGGGAAGGCCAAAGTGGACTAGGGCATATTGTCTGAAGTTGAGAAAAATAGTGTGAGCATCAGATTTGGCGCGTAAAGGAAAAGTCCATATATAATGAGAATAATCATCCAAAATCACTAAGTAATATTTAAAACCAGATACACTAGGGATAGGAGATGTCCATAGATCACAATGTAGTAATTCAAAGGGAAAAGAACTAGTTGTAGTGGAATTGCTAAAAGAGAGACGAACATGTTTGCCACATTGGCATGCATTACAAAGTCGAGAATCATGAGGTGAACTAGAACTAGGGATACAAAATTCTTGAAGCATGGACGTAAGGGTGGCGTTGTTGGGGTGTCCTAGTCGTCGATGCCAGAGATCAACGGAGGCAAGCATGGCATGGGATGTCGAAGCTGGCGCATCATGAAGAGGATAAAGATCGCTGGAACTATTGTAGCGGGCTAGAACCGTCCCGGTGCTCAGATCCTTCACAGATAAACCAAAGGGGTCAAATTCTAAAGAGACAGAATTGTCAGTAGTAAATTGGCGAACAGATATGAGATTCTTGATTAGAGATGGAGCAACAAGAATATTACGAAGAAGAAAGTTTTGTGTGGCAGTAGGAATGTAGGAGTTTCCGGTGCATGTGACAGGGATAGAGGAGCCATTACCAACGATGATGGATGAAAAATTTGAAGGAAAACAAGATGACAGCAAATTCATATTTGAAGACATATGCGAGGATGCACCGGAATCGAAAATCCAATCCGTACCTTGGTTATTGAGCGTGAAGTTGTTCATGGCCGCAATGAAGGCCGCTTGATCCCAGCTTGCAGGTGTCGATGAAGTTGTAGGCGCGGTAGGAGCAGGCGGAGCCAACTGGTGCATCGGGAACGAGGGTACACCGTACATGCCGTGGTAGGGGAACGCCGGAGCAGCAGGTCCATATGGAGGAGCGGTGGCGGTGTAGACGTGCGCGGGCGGCCGAGTGCCGAGAAGACCAGGAGATCCTGTTGAGGGCCGGAGTCCGGGGCTCCAGGTGCCGGTGTAAACGGGCGGCGCACCGTAGGGGGACGGCGGAGTCCAGGGCATTGGCCAGGCCTGGACGAGACCCGTCCATGGATCGTGAGCTGGCCGCCATGAGGAAGCGTCAGGAGCTGTCGGTGGAGCCGTCGGTGCAGAGGGAGCCGAGCTTGTGGCACCACGGGAGGGAGCAGTGGGCGGCCTGTAGATGGGATTTTTACCGCGATAGTTGGGGCTCGGTTTCCATCCTGGAGGAGGCTGCGTCGAGGACGGCCCTGGGACAGACGAGGATGACGGCGGAGGTGCAGGAGCCGTGGCAGGAGCAGAAGACCGCACGCCGGTGTGGAAAACCTGAGGTGGCCGGGAGGCTTTGCGCGCCTGGGTCAGGGCTTCAAGCTGCAACATGGACCGAACTTCAGCAAAAGAGGGGCGCGGCCGCATCATCGGGATGAAGGCGATCTGCTTGTCGAACTGTTCTCCGAGGCCGACGAGGAGGGCGTTGATTAGGGTACGATCATCCACGCGATCTCCGAGCTCGCGGAGTTCGTCGCCTATGGCCTTGATGCGCTGGCAGAACACGGTGACCGTGGAGTCCCCTTGGGTGAGGGTGCGAAGCTCGGTGTGGAGAGCATTGATCCGGGCGTCGCTGTTATCCTGAAATAGTTGGCGCAAAGAGGCCCAGAGCTCGGCGGCGGTGGCGCCATCGTTAGAGACGAGATTGAAGAGTTCTGTGGAGATGCGGGTATAGATCCACTGGATAATCGCCAAGTCGTCCTTGACCCATCGTGGGTTTGCATGTTGCGGCACCGATGTAGGCTCGATGTGATGACGGAGGCCGCAGCGACCGAGGTGGATGTGGAAGAGGTGGCGCCAATGGTAGTAGTTATGCGAGCTAAGATCAAGCACGACGGGGATAAACGGAGAGACGTCGGCGATGGTGTCAGCTAGAGAGATTGCAGCTGGTTGCATGTTGTGGTGGAGAGAGGTGGAGGTTGAAGGGAGAATAGGTAGAGGGCCGGCGGCGCGAAACTCCTCGAGGGTGAAGAGCTGGCGCGACGGCGGCGGTGGAGGTGTTGGCGGCGGCTGAGGTGTGGCCGGCGCCATCTAGGGGCGGAAGAACCTAGGCTCTGATACCATGTAAGATAGGAAGAACTATTGTTTGTATTGATTGATTCGGTGGAGATTACAGCGTATATAAAGGACATGAACCAACCGACATAGCTTAGGGTTCGGTATCCTTGTACAACACGTAGTAGGAGTCCTATTCGAGTACATATCGCTAACAGGGCACACAGTTTCATCTTCAGTGAGCACCTTCTTCTTCAGAAGCGCAGCCGGGGACTGAATTTTCGACTGGACCCGGAGCCACGCGAAACTAAATTTTTTGTTCTTTTGCGGTTTAAATCAGCAGCCGAAAGCAGCAATGATTCGTCCAAAATCATGTCACACGCGGCGGCTTACGCGCGCCCGTTAACGACGTGGTTAAATATTAAATCAGACGAAACCCTCTCACGTGGTCCTGTCCAGCCCAGGCCCGGATCCCGAAGGCTCCAGAACCGGATCTACGCGGCCCACACGTCGGCCACCCCCTGATAAATACGCACCCCGTCACTCTCCCCCATCGCCCAACCTCGCCGCGGATCAACAGTACACTCAGTGGTATTCTGTCGCCGTCGCCATGACTGTGGAGGTGTGCGTCAAGGCCGCCGTCGGCCACCCGGACACGCTCGGCGACTGTGAGTGCCCCCCTCCCCCGTGCTCTCGTCCTCGACCGCCAGCCGGCGGAGGGGGTGATGCCCCTTAACTGATCCGTGCTTTGATTGCCGCGATTTGGTCAGGTCCCTTCTCCCAGAGGGTGCTGCTCACGCTGGAGGAGAAGAAGGTGCCCTACGAGATGAAGCTCATCGACGTCAGCAACAAGCCCAAATGGTGAGTTTCCTACGCCCTCCCTCCTCACCAGTAATTTGTCGCCTTTGGTGGAGTAGAACGGTGCGGAGGTGGCAGTTTTGGTATTGGCATGGGTGAGGTTTCTGCCACTGCCTCGATACCTACTCTGATCTGGTGGATTTGGTAGATCCAAATATCAAGCATCACCCTCAGTTCCCCTCCAGCATGCTGTGATCTAGTCGTAAATTGGGAGGTAAATGTGATTATATGACACGGTGTTATGCTATTCCCTTCATCTGGATAGTTCTCTGCTCATTTGGATAGTTCTAGAATCGACAGGTCTTATCGACGGTAGCTATCTACTGTTACGACGAGTACAAGTGGTTCAGTATTTTTATTTTACCCCGTAGGAATACAGGATGAGTTTTCAGTCAGAATCTTGGACTACTACATTTCCAAGGGATTTTACGCCCTATGCGTTCATTATCCTGGCAACCCAGTGAAGTGTAGAAGAATTAGATAGCATTTAGAACTAACTAGCAGTAGACAATATAGCGTAATTTTAAAAAATGCTTGGATGCTTTTTCAAGGAAAATGTGGCAATATCATCAATTGCCAACTACTCCTGCCATATCTTGGCTATTAGTAAAGGATTGCAGAACTTGTACCAGACCACTATTTCTGCAACAGTGAGTAGATAGTCAGCCCTAAATCTGCACGCATGTCACATGGGTTTGCAGCTTAGCATGTAATTAGAGGACATGCGGGTCCTATGATGCAGATATTTGATTGTGCATTTGATGGAGGCACCGAATAAGTCCCAGGCAAGCTATCATGGAGCTGCTCTGCACGCATATTAAGCCACACTGGAGACTGGCCTGCTCTTTAACACTGATCTGAAACTTTTGTTTCCAAGTCTTTAAACATGTCAGAGAAACTGCGCCGAGATAAACAGGCTTCTCAGGTTTAAGTTGAGCACTGTGATCTAGTCGTAAATTGTGAGGTAAATGTGATTATATGACACGGTGTTATGCTATTCCCTTCATCTGGATAGTTCTCTGCTCATTTGGATAGTTCTAGAATCGACAGGTCTTATCTACTCCCTCCGTTCGGAAAAGGATGACTTCTATTTGTAGAAGTCATCCTTTTCCGAACGGAGGGAGTAGCTATTTTTCTTATTTATAGCACGTCACCTAGAGACAGCTTACGGAAGATAAAGTAAACTAATTTTGTCTCTAGATACGCTCTTAAAATTTTGAGGTTGTTGAAGTTAAAGTTAAACTACAAAACGAGGAAGACACGACATTTCCCACAATGGGAAAATATCTTCATCTTTTCTTATCACAAGAGAAGACAATTTTTTTCTGTTCCCTCTATTTTAACTCAGTAATTTGACGCTAGATGTAATTGCCCTAAGCATTTGAAATGATTCCTAAAATATTTTCCTACTCCCAAAACAGCAACTCAGCTGCTGAGTAAGCAAGCACTAAAATCATGTTAGCTCGTCAATCAAAAAAGTCAAAATCATGTCAGACGCGGCTCACGCGCGATCCAACGAAACCCGCACGCTGCACCTACCCGCCGCTCCGGTCCGGTGCAGAGGCCCAGGCCCCGAAGATTCCAGACCGAATCAATGCGTCAGGGCCACGCTCTCCCCCCGCCCGTCGGTCTCCGGCGAGCCACCACGCCGCAGTCCCCGATAAATACGCACGCACCAGCAGCTTATCATCAGTCTCCCCATCGCCCAAACCTCGCCGCGGATTCGACAACTCCTCACTCAACTCCCTCAGGACTACCGCTAGGATTCCGTCTCCGTCGCCATGACTGTGGAGGTGTTGGTCAAGGCCGCCGCCGGGAGCCCCGACACGCTCGGTGACTGTGAGTACCCTGCCGTGCCCCTCCCGTACCCTTTCCATGCGCAAAGGGCCCTAACTATTTCGGGGGGCGTGTCCTGTGTCCAGGTCCGTTCGCCCAGAGGGTGCTGCTCACGCTGGAGGAGAAGAAGGAGCCCTACCAGACGAAGCTCGTCGACCTCAGCAACAAGCCCCAGTGGTTCGTCCGTCTCCGATCCTCCTCCCCTCTAAAAAAAATGTCCCACGCGCACAAATATTAGACGCCCTTCCAGGCTTCGACCAGTACCTGACGGATTAAAAATTGTTGGCCTGTTCGCGTCTGGTGAAGTAGGGCTGAGATTTTTTGTTTTGCTACGGACTAGGCTTGTGGCCACTGTTCAAAATATCTTCCGATATTTCGATAAATCGGCCGATTTATCGCTTCTTGGTGTCTGACCGATAAGATATATCAGCCGATATGCCGATAAACCTGCCGATTTACCCCTTATCTTAGGTCGACCGATAAGTTCCCGATAAGCGATATCCCCAACATTGCTTGTGGCGCGGTCTAGATACTTCGGATTTCGTACATCCAGTGCGGAATAGTATACCACTGGAATTTGGAGTGGGGTGATGCTTGGTAGGCTTCGGCTCTGCGCTGTACCTGCCATTCTGGATTGCGAAAACCAAACATGAGTATAGTACATAAGGGACCTTTTCTCCTTACAAAAAAGTTTACATCTGATCCAAGTTGCAAATATCCTATTAATAAATCTGTGCCCACGTATATACCATAATAAATACATCAATCTGATCCAAGTTACAAATATCCTATTAAGCTGTGTACTTTAGTAACTCTCTCACAAGCGTATCTGCATATGGGGCAGTTGTTTGGAAGTTGCGATAATATGACACAATAAAAAAACAGAGATATAGTTAAATATGTTTCTGGTCAACTGGCTTGAGAATAAGAAATTCTATTGGTGTACTTGCGCGCCAGTGCTTCAGTATTTTGAGTTTACTTTACTGGATACAAAGACATAAGATGAATTTTTGGTCTGATTATTAGGCTACATTTTCACGGTGATTTACCCAATGCAATAGGAATTATACAGCTCAGCAACTAACTAGTAATATCCAAATAGTGTAATTTTAAAATGTCTGGACTAACTCTTTCGGGGTAAATGTGGCAATATAAGTTGCCAGCTATTGCAATATCTTGTCTCTGACATGAAAGGAGCATTTTTCTGCAACAGTGAGTGTAAGCGTCCTAAGTTAATACACATGCCACATTTGTTTGCAGTTTAGCATGTAACCAGAAGATCGCCCTAACATTCCAAAAAAAAAGGGAGGATAGCCCCTCGATGCAAATACTTGATTATGCTTTTGACTGGCATTGGATAGAATCAGACAAATTATCACAAAGCTGTTTTGCATGCATAAGCCACACTCTGCTCTGGACCACAACTTTCTTTTTCCTAGTCTTAAACATGTCAGAGAAACTGTACTGAGATATCCAGACTTCCCAGGTTTAACTAATCACTGCGAGTTAAATTTGTAAATTGTTAGGTAAATTTGTTTAGAAGACATTGTGATTGTATTCCCCTCATGTGTATCATATGCTGGGCTTATCTATGTACATGTGCTTGTTGGAATAGCTTTATGTGCGGATATGCCTTTGTGGCGATTCTGAAAGTATTTTCCTTGTTTTCAAACCCAAATAGTTTCGATGTATTAAAATCGTTAGATGTGAGATTGACCATATGGCCAGAGCAAAATCATTTAATTTCAAATTAACAGTCCAATTGAGTAGTTTGGAATTCTTTTGTTTCACTATTTCTTGATGTCTTGCCTATTATATATGCATTTTCTGTGTTGTATCTGTAGAATCTGAAATGAACAAATGGAGCTTCTCAAAATTAGTTGGTGTTCTTAGACGTGTGTTTCCACCCTTCTATCTATGTTGTGTGTGTATTGCAAAAACCATTGGGCTTACCAAAACAGGGGGGCATGGTCTCCACTCTCCAGGGAGTTTGTTTTCGAAGTGTGAGATATTGAGCTGTGTAGCATGTTTTCATGGTGCCTAACCTTAGTTTTGACATGGGTGGCGGGGACCAAATTTACCAGCTGTTGTTCCTTCTTTTGTGGGTTTATCGCCTTAAGGCTCAGATTTGTTTAAAAAAATATTGTTACTCTGTCTTTAATCTATGTGAATGGGGATTGTGCTTGGTATTACCCAAAAATACAAATAAAGAACGTTGGTTCTTTCGGAGTTGGGTGCCTTTCTCAGGTAGTCAAATTCAAGTTATTGCTACATCTTGACGCTTGCGAAGAGAGAAACAATAAGCTATAACGAACAACCGAACTACCAAATGTTTGCATGCTTTCATGTGTGAAATGATCTGTTACCATTTCCATGATATTCTAGAGCTTCAGTTGCATAAATATGTGGCTTAGAAGAAATTATTTTACATTTTTTTGACAATTTTTTTGTGAGCCAGGGGTTTAATTTTTCCTCTTTGGGGTTTGGAGTTTATCTAATTTACTGTAATGACTCTTCAGGTTTCTGGAGATCAACCCAGAAGGGAAGGTGCCTGTGTTTAACAGTGGTGATGGCAAATGGATTGCTGATTCCGATGTGATTACTCAGATCATTGAGGAGAAGTACCCAACTCCATCACTTGTCACCCCTCCTGAGTATGCATCAGTATAAGTTTTGCCAATGGTACATTGCAAACCTACTTTTACTTCTCCAGAGATTGAAAACTTTGTTATTTCTTGCATTTTGGGATCCTTGTTGTATATGTGGTCTCGTAAGCAGAAAGTTGCGTTTGCTTCAGTGATATTTTTTTAATATCTTGTGCTTGATATATTTGGCAGATCATAATTATGCTTATCATCAATTATACTACTAGAGATCTTTTGTGTTCAAAAGTTGTACTTACTCCGGCCCTTTTTGTAAGACTTGCCAAAACGTTTTATAAAAGGGGACAGAGAAAGTAATTGTTAGTCTCACAGATGGTTTGAGCCTGATCTCCTAGAAAAATAAGCGTGTTAAGCATTTATATACAGTTAGCTACAATGGAAAGTTGGGGACATTACTTTATTTTGATAAGTGAAATACTAGTATAGTAACTTGATTTCTCCCTGTAAAAAATATATATACTTCTAGAGGGTCTTTGGATTCAAAACTTGCCACTTTTAGTTTCATGGACAATTTGGGCACAATGTCCTCTGGAAGCAAGGTAGGTATGCATTTGTCGAGAGTTAGCTACTATAGCATCTGTCGAAGTACTTGATTCTGGTAGCTTAGTGATATGGTTCTAATATCTGGTTCTGTCTCCTTTCACCAAAGAATTAATTTCTGTGTTGCCGTACCATATATTTGCTCCATGTTCTGTTTGCATATTATTCCTCAATTTGGTTGTGACATGTGATGATAACAGGGGATCGAAAATCTTCTCAACCTTCATCGCATTCTTGAAGAGCAAGGATGCTACTGATGGCACAGAGAAGGCACTTGTTGATGAGCTGCAGGCACTCGACGAGCACCTAAAAGCTCATGTAAGTCAGCTGACACTGGTTTCAGAAGTTTCTGCCGCAGCTGCTTCCACAATCATTACATTATATCCAAGTCTCACTATCGAAGCACTTAACCTATCTGGATATGATTGACACACTGCATTAAACTTTGTCTCAGTAGTGCCTTAGCATGCAAGACGTGGCCCTTTGTTCAGCCTGAACATATGTCTGGCTTGATCTTGCTCGAACCAAACTTGTGCTAACATCATTACCAAAACTGCGCTGGCAGGGTCCCTACATCAATGGGGAGAACGTATCGGCTGCAGATCTGAGCCTGGGCCCGAAGCTCTTCCATCTCCAGGTTGCCCTGGAGCATTTCAAGGGCTGGAAGATCCCTGAAACCCTGACCAGCGTCCATGCCTACACCGAGGTACAGCCGAGTTACTGAATTTGACATGATGTTTGCATCATTCCGAGAGCTTCTTCTGCCATTTCCAGAACTTGTTCATAACTCAAGTTACTGAGGCTTGCATTGTGTTTGCGCAGGCTCTGTTCAGCCGGGAATCCTTCGTCAAGACCAAGCCAGCCAAGGAGCACCTGATCGCCGGATGGGCGCCCAAAGTGAACCCTCCACCTCCCTCTGCTTGAAGACCACCCATTCGTGTCTTATCGGTCCTTTCAGTCAGTAGTGGTGATGGGCAGTAGGCCTCCTCCGTAGCTTGATCGCATGATCTGGGTTGGAATAATGCGAAGCCTTTGCTGGCTGTGGTTGTTGCAAGCGTGCACTGTCTGCGTGAACTCCTCTCTCTTCCTGGCTTGTGTGTCTTGTGTTCTGGTGCTAGTGGAGTGCATGTATTGTGATGTGAACCTCTTTTCGTGTGATGATGAATAATGGAGATGCGACTTGCCGCGGCTGTCACCCTCTTCTTGCAGAAAATTCAGATTTGTCATGTCAAGTTCAGTTCTTGTGTAGAGTAGATGGACCGTCTCTTTGGAAGTAACATACATCAATCTGCTTCTTCAGGCCAACGGTTCTGTCTCAGATGTGAAGCACCAAGCAGCTAGCAAGGGCATATTTTTCCTGGTGTCACTGAATCCTTGTGCGTAAGAAGACGAAAATTCTTAAAGCCATCTCCTATGCTTTTTCATAGGAAGAACATCTCCGATGCTGCATGCGTGTGATTGATGGTATGGACTATGGATCCCTCCTAATCGATCTCCGTCAGAAAAGTGGATGATGTGTGCACGTGTTTATAGGTCTGTCGCCTCTCTGAACTGTTCCCAGATGCAAAGCATTTCTCCATTTTTTTTTGATCTGAAAGATATCTACTATATTAGATAATTTTCAGAACAACAATAGCATTATCTCTGCTGGCGACTTTGTGACTTGTGTGGGTCATTCAAGAGGCAAGAGAGGTGTGCGTTGAGACGATTCCCCGGTTTGCAGCTCAGTTCCCTGCGGCCACGCCAGTGCACGTCGTTCTCGTGTAGTCCTTTTTCTTTCTTTTTTTCCCCACGAGATTCGCCACGCTGGAAAATTCTGCACGACAATAATTCCTCTTTATTTATTCCTTGAACAACAAAACAACTGAATGATGTATTATTGTATTACACTAGCTGGCAAAATGCATCCGAAACCTGATCATACGGATTTTGTTTAGAAAACTTCAAAACCTTATCAAAGCCTTTCTTTAACGCAAAAATCTCAACTAAGTTGAACAGACGAGGTGCCATCCAATTACTTTTTCTTCAAACAAAAGCCAAGGTAGAAAACCCATTGAGAAAACGTCTGAACATCGAGGAGAACAAACATGGTCCACCGCCAAGTGGGCCCGCCAAACTCTGTACTCCCGCGCGCTCTTGTGGGCCCAGGCAGTCAGCGAGCCACGCGCGGGGTGAAAGCGGAAAGCAGTTAAACCCAGCAACTGCTTAGCCGATACTGGCGCTAAACGCTCGCTTAATCCTGATCCAACTGCGGTAAACGGGTCAATCCGCAGCCTATAACCCCGATCCAACTACAGTAATTATCCAAATATCCTCCGGCGCTATAAATAGGCTGGCACCCGATCCCACCTCTCCTCATCACACCCTCCTGCTCCCTTCCTTCCAGAACCTTCGATCGTAGCTCGTGCTCCTGCTTTTTCGCGATGGCGGTGGATCTGACCCCGAGGCAGCCGACCAAGGCCTACGGCGGCGACGGCGGCGCCTACTACGAGTGGAGCCCCGCGGAGCTGCCCATGCTCGGCCTCGCCTCCATCGGCGCCGCCAAGCTCGCCCTCGCCGCCGGCGGGATGTCCCTCCCCAGCTACTCCGACTCCGCCAAGGTCGCCTACGTCCTCCAAGGTATGCTACCCGCCGATCCGATCCGCTCGTGCCGGTGTCCTGTCTTGCTGTTCCGTTCGGCCGGCGATCGATCGGACGTGTTCGAATTCGATGCTTGCTTGCTCTCTGTGGTGCCCGAATTTTGGTGGTTGGATTAGATGGTACTCGATTTTATTCGTTTCTGTTGAGGTTTAGATCGAATGCGGTAGTGGATTGAAACTGAACAGAGTACTCGCTCTCCAATTATTTGTCCACTGCAGTGCACGATGTGGCCAGTTCTGAAATCCTAGTTGTTTACTGCTTAGTTTCGTCAGGTTACCTCTCTGCATCAGATGACACTTATTTGGAATCAACTGCAAGTCTGTCGCTATATTATTTGCGACAATAATCTGGTTAGGAGTAGTTTATTGAGTTGTTCTGGTTATTAATTTGAGCACAAATTTCTTTGTATAAGATGCATTTTCTTAATCAAATCAACACACAATACTCGTGTCCTAGTCTTTTAAGAGGTTGCTACCGTCCATCTCTTTTATGAAATCAGCATACAGTACTTGTTTCACAGCCTGTGTTTAATCAAATCTCTCTGTAATGTCAACGCGAATCAATCATGCTCTGATCTAATTTCAGCGCAGTTACGATCATGGAACCAATACTTGTGTCACATTTGTTCTGTTTGGGAGTTTATTTCTGGCAGTAAATTAATTATCACAGTAAATTGTTGTCGCTTCTGTCTAGGATTTACTAGTGTCCCAGCCACTGTTTAGTTCAATCCTCTGTAATTTCACACGACACATTTATGATTATGCAACCAATACTAGTGTCACATTTGCTCTGTTTTTGGATATCATTATTTTTGTTTCTTTTGGTTGGGTACTAATACTACTGTTGACGATTTGCTTGTTTTGATCAGGCAAGGGAACCTGCGGCATCGTTCTGCCCGAGGCCACCAAGGAGAAGGTGGTTGCCGTGAAGGAGGGCGACGCTCTGGCTCTCCCCTTCGGCGTGGTCACCTGGTGGCACAACACCCCTGAGTCGGCCACCGAGCTCGTTGTCCTCTTCCTGGGCGACACCTCCAAGGGCCACAGGCCTGGCCAGTTCACCAACTTCCAGCTCACGGGCTCCAGCGGCATCTTCACCGGCTTCTCCACAGAGTTTGTTGGTCGTGCCTGGGACCTCAAGGAAGAGGACGCTGCCAAGCTAGTCTCCAGCCAGCCAGCCTCCGGCATTGTCAAGCTCTCCGCTGGTCAGAAGCTCCCAGAGCCTGTCCCTGAGGACCGGAAGGACATGGCACTCAACTGCCTGGAGGCCAAGCTGGACGTGGACATCCCCAACGGTGGCCGTGTGGTGGTGCTCAACACTGTCAACCTGCCGCTAGTGAAGGAGGTTGGCCTTGGTGCTGATCTTGTGAGGATTGACGCCCACTCTATGTGCTCCCCAGGGTTCTCCTGTGACTCGGCATATCAGGTGACGTACATCGTCCGTGGTAGCGGCCGTGTGCAGGTCGTTGGCCCTGACGGCAAGCGCGTGCTCGAGACCCGCATTGAGGGCGGCAGCCTTTTCATCGTGCCACGTTTCCATGTCGTTTCCAAGATCGCTGATGCCTCTGGTATGGAGTGGTTCTCCATCATCACCACTCCCAAGTAAGAAACGCAATATGATTGTTACATTGTACTCCCTCCGTTCCAAATTAATTGACGCAGTTTTAGTACAACTTTGTTCTAAATCTGCGTCAATTAATTTGGAACGGAGGGAGTATATTGTCAATTTCCACGCTTATCAAGCGGATGATGCTTACGTTGAAATGTGTGTTTTTGTTTGTGCAGCCCGATCTTCAGCCACTTGGCAGGGAAGACCTCGGTGTGGAAGGCCATCTCGCCGGAGGTGCTGGAGGCATCATTCAACACGACACCGGAGATGGAGAAGCTATTCCGGTCCAAGAGGCTCGACTCGGAGATCTTCTTCGCCCCCAACTAGGAAGCCAATCATTCGCTCGTCGGCCGGTCCTCTTAGGAAATAAATAAGTTTAGGAGATTCGAGGCTGTCGTTTGTTAAACAGTGTGTTCGTGTGTGAGTGTGACCGTCCGAGCTGGTTTCAGAACTGAGAATTAAATCGATGTATCGTCTGGTTATATCCATCTTTTTTGGGTGAATTGCTCTCTGCTATGCTATTTATTCTCTAGCAACTGCAAAATATTGCATTTCTTCTTTCTCTAGCAACTGTTGCTCTCTTTTGTGACAGAAGCACTAAGAGAAGGAAGACGCAAGATCATTTACAGGACATCGTGGGTGGTCAGGTTTCAAGCGGCGGTCCCGCTGCGGCCCACTTAGCACGTTTTTAGTTTAAAACGATCTAAACTTGAGTGGAAAAGTTACAACAGACATTGCCTATTTTGAGCTTATGCGGGCTGGGTTCGGGCGCCGCGTGACACACGTAGTGGGTGGTATTCAGGTTGCATAGCTCACGCAGTGGGTGGTATTCAGGTTGCATAGCGGCGCCCGTACCCGGCCCGCTCCACTCAAAGTTAGGCATACTACATGTAACGTTTTTTCAACAGATTACTTGGTTGCCCGTACCCGGCCCGCTCCACTCAAAGTTAGGCATACTACATGTAAGTTTTTTCAACAGATTACTTGGTTTTTGTACTAATCCCTAGTTAAGCGGGCCTAAGCGGGACACCGCTTGACACCTTCAATACCCAGCCAATCTGGTATATTTATAGGCATGCTGATGAGTTCATTCTCCGTGGCTGACCGAGGTGGTACTAAACTTACGTGAGTGAAGCTGTGAAGAGCTAGCCTCGGTGAAAGGTACGGGGAGATAGCATATTCTTCATGGGCCAAATTCTGAGCAGACTTTGGGCCTGTGATACAAGACGTGTAGAAATTAAGCAAATGCCTTGTATTCGTATTGCCGCTCTTGCCGGTGCCCTTGAAAATTAAGCACATAGTCGGGCAGTTGGGTATTAGTGTATGTGTGTATCAAATAGTCAACATGTAATATATTATTTTGTAATTATTAGTATCAATCGGGTTGCCTATCGGATCACCCATGGGTATAGATTCGTACACATGCCCTACCCACGACTAATCGGGTCGCCCATGGGTCGTGCCCATGGGTGAATATGTTGACCCATACCCTACCTATTAGAGTCGGGTGCCCATGGGCGGACAGACCCATGGGTCAAATTGCCAGGCTTATCCACGGTCATGCATCATCTACTCATAAATTACTATTGAGCAGTTGCTAAACTTAATTGAAAAGACACTAGTAGAAAAATGGGCTTCGGTGCGGCCTTTTTGTACCGGTTCGACAGGAACCGGTACTAAAGGAGGCATTAGTACCGGTTCCAGAGGCGAGGCGGCCAGCCGGAAGCCGTCCGGGTTGGTTCTGGGCCTTTTGTCCCGGTTGGTATTACCAACCGGGACGAAAGGGTGGGGCGAGGCGGCTGCAGTAGGGGGGCCCCACGGCGAGACCCTTTAGTATACGAACCGGTACTAAAGGTCCATCTTTAGTACCGGTTCGTATTACAAACCGGTATTAAAGGGTCTCCTATATATCTTCTTCCACCCCGAGCCCAGCTCCATTTTTCCTGCTCGAGCACACTCCATTTTTTGCTCTCTCTTCTCTCCCGAGCTCGAGTTCACCCCATTTTTCTCCAACATTTGTCAAGATTGGTGGCACCTACCTATACAAGGGTTAGCAACTTCATCCTCTCTTCCGGCATTTCAAGTTTAGCTCATTTTATTGCTAGTTTAGCTCATTTGATTTTTGTAGTGCTAGCTAGGTGTTTGATGAAATGCCTAAGTTAGGGATTTCATTTGTTTTATATGCATTTTGAGCTCAAATTAAAGTATGATTTGTGGTTTTTTATAGTGTCGTCCCGTCCCCTTTCTCACCGCCGTCGATCGCCCGCGCCGCCCCGTCACCGACACCACCTCGGTGAGCCTCTTGTTTTTATCTTTTATTTTAAAAAATCTTAGTTGTATGATTTAGATGCATAATTATTACTTGTATAATTTTCTTATTTGTATAATTGTTTGTTATATATAGTGTCATGGTTTTGACATCTGTCCACACCGGCTCTCGTCCGCTCTATTATTCGGATGTGGTACGATTGTTTGTTATAACTATATATTTGTTTAATTTCGTGTTTATGACAATTATGCCGACCAACTTGACATAGATATATTTTTATCTAGGAGGTAGTTGAACCGGAAATTCCAACCGACCCTATTATCGAGTTTTTTGAAAAAGAAAACAATGATTTGAAAGAAAAATTGAAAAGAAGTGAAGATCTTCGTCTCCAATGCTTAGAAGAGAAGATGAAATTGGAGTTCAAGTTTGCCGACGTCGTCGATGATCACGAGATCAAGATGGAGGCAATGCGCTTGGATCACGAGATCAAGATGAATGCAATGCGCTTGAAGCTTAAAAAGATTAGAAAATATGCCATTAGTCAAGAGGCTTGGTATCATTATGCTGTTGGTTCAATAATTACCTTAGTTGCGATTTTGATCGCATTTGTCGTTGGATTTAAATTCTTTAGATAGTTGTATGTTAGTTTCAATTAATGTATGTTTATGAGAACTATGTATTAGATTTGGTCACTACTCTACTTTTTTTAATGTGGTGAACTTGTATTAATGAATTTGGTCACGTATCTCTATTCATGATAGCTATAGTGTAATGGTTTTTGATATATTTATATAATGCAGATGAGCCGGCAATGGATGTACGGTGACCGACGCTGTCCCGAGTTCATTAATGGCATGCATAATTTTCTCCGTGTGGCTGAGTCAAACAAGCAGAATGGTTTTATGTTTTGTCCATGTGATGACTGTAGGAATAAGAGGAATTACCCTTCCTCAAGAACCCTTCACGTCCACCTGTTCAGAACGGTTTCATGCCCAGCTATAACTGTTGGACCAAGCACGGAGAAAGAGGGGTTATAATGGAAGACAATGAAGAAGAGGATGATGACAACTATCCTGTGTTCTCTGAACACGGTGGTACTACAATGGGGGAAGACGAAGCTGAACATGAGGTCATTGTTGATGATCAGTCCGATGATGATCTTCGTCGGGTCATTCTTGATGAACAGATAAACTGCGGAAGTGAAAACGAGAGGTCGAAGTTGGAGCGCATGTTAGAGGATCACAAAAAATTGTTGTACCCAAATTGTGAAGATGGCCAGAAAAAGCTGGGTACCACCCTGGAATTGCTGCAATGGAAGGCAGAGAATGGACATCTGACAAGGGATTTGAAAAGTTGCTGAAAATAATAAAGAAGATGCTTCCAAGGGATAACGTATTGCCCCCAGTACGTACGAAGCAAAGAAGGTTGTCTGCCCTCTAGGATTAGAGGTGCAGAAGATACATGCATGCATCAATGACTGCATCCTCTACCGCGGTGAGGAGTACGAGAATTTGAATGCATGCCCGATATGCGGTGCATTGCGGTATAAGATCAGGCGAGATGACCCAGGTGATGTTGAGGGCGAGCCGAGCCCCAGGAAGAGGGTTCCTGCCAAGGTGATGTGGTATGCTCCTATAATACCACGGTTGAAACGTTTGTTCCGAAACAAAGAGCATGCCAAGTTGTTGCGATGGCACAAAGAAGACCGTAAGGAAGACGAGATGCTGAGACACCCCGCTGATGGGTCGCAGTGGAGAAACATCGACAGTGAGTTCAAGGATTTTGCAGGTGACGCAAGGAACTTAAGGTTTGGTCTAAGTACAGATGGCTTGAATCCGTTTGGGGAGCAGAGCAGCAGTCATAGCACCTGGCCCGTGACTCTATGTATCTATAACCTTCCTCCTTGGTTGTGCATGAAGCGAAAGTTTATTATGATGCCAGTGCTTATCCAAGGCCCGAAGCAACCCGGCAACGACATTGATGTGTACCTGAGGCCATTAGTTGAAGAACTTTTACAGTTGTGGTCTGACGAAGGTGTACGTGTGTGGGATGAGCACAAACAGGAGGAATTTGACCTACGAGCGTTGCTGTTGTAACCATCAATGATTGGCCTGCTCTTAGTAACATTTCAGGACAGTCAAACAAGGGATACAATGCATGCACGCACTGTTTAGGTGAGACTGAAAGTATATATTTAGGTAACAAGAATGTGTACCGGGGCATCGTCGATTTCTTCCAAACAAGCATCCCGTAAGAAAGAAAGGCAAGCATTTCAAAGGTGAGGCAGATAACCGGACGAAGCCTACCCTCCCTACTGGTGATGTTATATATGGCATGGTCAAGGATTTAAAAGTAATATTTGGAAAGGGTCCTGGCGGACAATCTGTTCCGAATGACGCTGGCGGACACGTACCCATGTGGAAGAAGAAATCTATATTTTGGGATCTACCCTATTGGAAATTCCTAGAGGTTCGCTCTGCAATCGACGTGATGCACGTGACGAAAAATCTTTGCGTGAACCTGCTAAACTTCTTGGGCGTGTATGGGAAGACGAAAGATACACCGGATGCACGGCTGGACCAGCAACATATGCACGAACGAGACGACCTGAATCCAGAGAAGTATCAAGGTCCTGCCAGCTACGCTCTTACCAAAGAAGAGAAGGAGATCTTTTTTCAAGTCCTGAGCAGTATCAAGGTCCCGTCTGGCTACTCGTCGAATATAAAGGGAATAATAAACATGGCAGAGAAAAAGTTCCAAAACCTAAAGTCTCATGACTGCCACGTGATTATGACACAATTACTTCCGGTTGCATTGAGGGGGCTTCTACCGGAAAACGTTCGAGTACCCATTGTGAAGCTATGTGCATTCCTCAATGCAATTTCTCAGAAGGTAATCGATCCAGCAACTCTACCAAGTTTACAGAAGGATGTGGTCCAATGTCTTGTCAGCTTCGAGTTGGTGTTCCCACCATCCTTCTTCAATATTATGACGCACCTCATAGTTCACCTAGTCCAAGAGATTTCCATTCTCGGTCCTGTATTTCTACACAATATGTTCCCCTTTGAGAGGTTCATGGGAGTCTTAAAGAAATACGTTCATAACCGTGCTAGGCCAGAAGGAAGCATGTCCAAGGGCTATGGAACAGAGGAGGTCATTGAGTTTTGTGTTGACTTTATTCCTGACCTTAAGCCGATCGGTGTTCCTCAATCGCGCCATGAGGGGAGACTGCGTGGAAAAGGCACGCTAGGAAAGAAAGCAACAATATGTATGGACGGACATTCTTTCACTCAAGCACACTACACAGTTCTACATAATTCCAGCTTGGTGGCTCCTATATCGAGGAACACAAGAATATTTACGCTCGAAATACCCGGAGAACGTGAAGATTGATTGATGGAAACACGTGAAGAATTTCGGCGGTTGGTTGCAAACACGTCTCATTAATGACACCACTGTTGGAGAACAGCTATACTTGTTGGCCAAGCAACCATCTTCGACTATATTGACTTTTCAAGGGTACGAGATAAATGGGAATACATTTTACACGGCCGACCAAGATAAAAAGAGCACCAACCAAAACAGTGGTGTCCGCTTTGACGCAACAAACGACTATGGGCAAAAGGACACATATTATGGTGTCATAGAGGAGATATGGGAACTTGACTATGGACCTTCTTTTAAGGTCCCTTTGTTTCGGTGCAAATGGGTCAACCTGAGAAGCGGGGTACAGGTAGACCCGCAGTACGGAATGACAACAGTGGATCTCAAGAATCTTGGGTACGACACCGAACCATTCGTCCTAGCCAATGATGTGGCTCAGGTTTTCTATGTGAAAGACATGTCTACCAGACCGAAAAAAAGAAAAGATAAGCAAGCGAATACATCATACGATGAGCCAAAGCGCCACATAGTTCTTTCAGGGAAAAGAAACATCGTGGGAGTGGAGGACAAGACAGACATGTCAGAAGATTACAATAAGTTTGATGAAATTCCGCCCTTCAAAGTGAAAGCTGACCCAAGCATCCCGTTAAATGATGAAGATTCTCCATGGTTACGGCGCAATCAGAAGAAAGGGTCGACATACGCGAAGAAAAAAAATTAACCCCAACAATAGATAGGGGGTGTTGTTGGTGATGTGTAATAATGTATTAAACCTTTTATGTAACTGTGTTATGAAAACTCAGAAGAAAACTCTAAACACTGATTTTTGGCTCTAAAAACTCCAACGGCTCACAAGCGCTCGAAAAAGTTGGAACAAAACACACGGTTTCCCCGTCATACAGCCCAACGGTGGCTCGTGAGTGCCTGCATATCAAATGCACCGTTGGGCTGTATGACGGGAATCCGAATGATTTGTATTCGGTCGATGAACTGAAGGATTTGTAGATAGAACAAAACACACGGTTTCCCCTGCATACAGCCCGACGGTGGCTCGTGAGTGTCCATATATCAAATGCACCGTCGGATGTATGCAGGGAATCCGAATGCTCTGTATACCAAATGAACTACAATGAGTACACACTGAGTGTCGAACATGTCTGAGAGGTGGGCTATATATAGGGTCGTGTGGCTCACGAAGTGGTCGTGATAGTGCTGATCCAACAGCTCACAAGCCCTCAAAAAAACACACCCCTGATCCAACGGCTCACAAGCGCTTGAAAGAAACACACGATCGTGTGCTTCTTTAGTCCCGGCTGGTAACACCAACCGGGACTAAAGGCGGGCTTTGCGGTCACGACTCGTGTCCTCCCCAGCGCTGTCCTGGCCACGTGTCCTCCCCCAGCGCTGCCCTGGAGGTCTATATGTATTGTCGCTGACGGGTAAACCCTAATCCACCATTCCTAGCCACGAACGCATCGTCTCCACAAGATGGATCCGCCACGCCCGCCGCAGCGCCTTCTGGACGAGGTCGAGCGTGCTCGGCAGAGCGCGCTTGGGCGCTACCGCGGGAGCCTATCCCGCTGTATGCCCACGAGCCCGGCGTGGAGAGGAAGCCCAGCTACCGGCCTCCTGCTCCGGTGCCGGATCCGGTGCGGAGGGCGTACGAGCGCGCGTGGTCCGACGTGCCCGACCCCGACGAGGATGCGTACGCCGCAGGGGTGGCGTGGGGATCCACGGCCGCATACGGCGACTTGGACGCGTCTCCACCAGGTGTCGCCGCACCTCCACCAGGCGCCGCCGCTCCTCCCACGGAGGAGGAGGACGACGACTTCGACTGGAGCGACGACGGGGAAGAGGGCTGTGGGTTGCAGATACAGGAGGCCATGGAAGCCTCCTTCCAGTCTGTCCGCGACTACCCTGTCCAGCGAGCCAAGACTGCCTACCAGCTCAAGGCGAAGGAGGCTTCTGAGCTGGATTGGGCGCTGAAAGACTCATCCTCCATGGATCTTGCCCTCCGCCGCAAACGTGCGCGCGAGAACCGGGCGGCCGCAAACGGGGCTGGCTCCTCCCGCCGTTCCCCCTAATCCTACGGCTTCCGACCCAACAAGTCCGTTTTTGTAGTAATGTAACTGTGTTATGAAAACTGTTCGTGATGTGTAATAATGTATTAAACTTTTTATGTAACTGTATGAGATGTTGTTAAGGATGTTTTTAAGATAAACAGATGATTATTACAAATTTTTAGAAAATTAAATCCATAGATATAAAACAAATCATAAAAAGATATGATTTTCATAAAAATTGAAACAATTAAACTAAGTATAAAAGAAAAATAAACTAGAGCAGAAAAAATTCATATTAAAAGCATTTTTAGAAATTCAAATTATATAAAAAAAATCAAACATGCATTTTGTTTAATTTTTTTGATGATATGGATTTGAATCTATGTCAAATTTAGTCAAATCATCCATTTGAAATTTGAATACATTCAACATAGTCAAATTTGAAAATAACCAGTAGCAAAAGATTATACATGTCCAGGGCTTAAGTTTGATATAAAGTTTGCCAAATTTGGACAATTAAATCAATAGAATAAAAGAAATCAGAAAAAAAAAAAAGAAAAAACAAATTCCAAAAAAAGACCTTTTGTTCCGGTTGCAGCCACCAACCGGTACTAAAGGTTGGCTTCGCGCGCGCGAATTTAAAGCGGCCGAAAAATTGACCTTTTGTACCGGTTGGTGGCTGCAACCGGTACTAAAGGGGGTCTTTTGTACCGGTTGCAGCCACAAGCCGGTACAAAAGGCCTTTTGGCAGTTTTTAGGTGCCCCTCTGCCTCTTCTCCTCCTCATTCGCGCGCGTCCTCTTTTCGACTCCTCCGGCGAAGCCCTGCTCCGGCGATTCTCCGGCCTCCGCCGCGCCCTCCGCCGCGCCCCCCGCCGTCGCGCGCCCTGCTCCGGCCTCCCGCCGCGTGGCGCTCGAGGCCCTCCTCCTCTCCTCCGCCGTCGCACCCGGCCGTCGACCTCGATCCTCTCCCACACACCGTCGCTGCCCCGCCGCCGTTCCTCCTCTCCGCCGTCGCGCCGCTCGTCCTTGACGTCGCCACCGCGTCTCCCTCCCCTGCCTCACGCTCCTCTGCCCGACGCCGCCGCCGGCCTCCTTGACGTCGCCGCCGTAGCTATAATAGGTTTGTTTTTTTAATTATTCTTCTTATTTTTCATTTCTTTCATAGTTTAATTAGCTATGTTATTAGTGTTTAGGTTCTTAGAGTTAGCAAATTTAGAAAATTTAGAAAATTTAGCAAAGTTAGCAAAGTTAGAAAATTTAGAAAACAATGTTATTTGATGATTGTGTTAGCAAAGTTAGAAACACAAAGTTAGAAAGAAAAGTTAGAAAACAATGTTAAAAAATTGTGTTAGGAAAATAATGTTAGAATTTGTAGAATTTATAGCAATTTTAGATAGAATTTTGGGCAATATTTTTGTGTAGTTGCAAAGATCATGCATTTAGATCATTTTGTTTGAAGTTTGAAGTTATTATTTTTGGATAGCAAAATTTAGGTCATTTAGATAGCAAAATTTAGATCATTTAGATAGCACAATTTTGGTAGTGTTAATAGTTAGTAGAAAAAATTGTTAGTAGAAAAATTGTTAGTACAAAAAATTGTTAATAGAAAAATAGTTAGTACAAAAAATTGTTAGTACAAAAAATTGTTAGTAGAAAATTTTTGTTAGTGTTAATAGTTAGTGATAGAATTCATAGTAGAAAAAATTTGGGCAATGAAAATTTGTTACTAAATTTGCTAAGTACTAAATTTTGTTAGTGATAGAATTCATAGTAGAAAAATTTGGGCAATGAAAATTTTGTTAGTGTTAACTTTTGTATCAATTGTTGTTACTAAATTTGCTAAGTACTTTGTAAATTGCAGTGACATTGAGCTATGGACGCCCCTTCATCAGAGACGAGGAGAATGAAGAGCGAATGGCAGAAATTATAGTTGAGAAGACCCTTGGAGTAAATTCGGATGGAGAAGATTCCGGTGGAGAAGACGATGATTTCAGCGAAAAATGTTTGAACGACTCCGGGGAGGGACTTGAGATAGAAGAAATAAGAGACGACGACGAAGTGTCCTTAGCAAACTCCGGCGAGGTATGTATATATATATATATATATATTAAGTCTCTGTTGATTACTAGATGCATTAATTGATTTATATTGCACTTATTAACGAATCATTTTTCTTTTAGCCCTCCGGATCTAAGCCTCGAACTCCGCCAAAGACGAAACGAGGCCGAACCAAAGGATAAAGCTGCCAGATGGTGCAAAGTTGTCGATCGACGTAGTTGCTGATGATGGCAAACCGCTGAAACCCGAAGACAACTGCCGTAAATATGTAGGACAATGCGGAGTTCTTGTTAGGGACACGATCCCGATCACCATTGCAGAATGGAATAAGCCGAAGAAAGCCAACGTTGGAGCAAGTTATGTCGAGAAAAGAATTAAAGAATTGCTTTGGAACACGCTCTTGACATATTTCAGCCTACCGGAAGGTCTCCCAGAGAAGAAGAAGGAGAAAGTCAAGGAGTGGACTCTTAAGAAGATGGCCACGCAATTCAACTGCTGGAAGAAAACATTGTGGAAAAAATATGAGAAAGTAACTCCAGATTTCACTGGACATCCAGAGAAGATAAAAGATGCGTGGCCCGCATTTGTGGCGTATAAGAAATCGGACACCGCTGTGGCTCGATCGGCCAAAAATAAGTTGAATGCTGAAAAGAAGAAATATCACCATACTTTGGGGTCAGGTGGCTACAAGGTTGCCTTGCCTAACTGGGAAGCCTTTGAAAACGAACTGCGTGGAAAAGGGATCACTCCACAGACAGATGACTGGCCCGAGAGGCCCAAGTTCTGGTTGTTCGCGCATGGGGCAGGGTTGGACCCAGACACAGCGCTGATTGTTGCCAAGGGAAAATGGAAGAAAAGAATTACAAGAGTCGTAAAAAAACTAGAGGACGCAATAGACCTAGTCCGAAAGGGAAAATTTGTTCCCGATAGAGAGGACGACGAGCTGACACTCGCCCTCGGAATCCTGAACACTGGGGACGATGTCGAGGCAGAGGCGGGGTTAATTGGAATCAAGGGTTTCCGGCGGACATTGCAAGTTATAGAAGCCGTTCTAGAAATAAGAAGAGGGGTTGGACCGGTTAACGGAATTAGAACGTGATGTCTACGCACGCTTCTATTCTTGTAGACAGTGTTGGGCCTCCAAGTGCAGAGGTTTGTAGAACAGCAGCAAGTTTCCCTTAAGTGAATCACCCAAGGTTTATCGAACTCAGGGAGGTAGAGGTCAAAGATATCCCTCTCAAGCAACCCTGCAATTAAGATACAAGAAGTCTCTTGTGTCCCCAACACACCCAATACACTTGTCAGGTGTATAGGTGCACTAGTTCGGCGAAGAGATATTAAAATACAAGTGATATGGATGATTATAAGTGGTAATTGCAATCTGAAATAAAAATGGCAGCAAGCAAACATGTAGCAGAACTGGTTGTAAACGGTGTTTCAATGCTTAGAAACAAGGCCTAGGGATCATACTTTCACTAGTGGACACTCTCAACAATAATAATATAATTGAATACATAGATATTTCCTCTTCACTATGCTACTCTGAGTTATTCTCTCGTTGGATAACGAACACCAATCCACCGCGTAGGGCTATAAAAGCACACCTTAAAGTCGCATTCCCATGTCTAGTTAACCCCACACTGTCAACTTGAGCGCCCTAGAAGGTACTAGACAAACACCGCAATTTCATAGAGACATCCAACGCAAATAATAACTCATGATAAGTATTCCTGTTATCTTTAGCCTAAGAGCCACACACGGGGCGCACACTGTCAACTTCGCACCGTGGGACAAAGGTGACTCCGGAGATTACATTAATAAAACCACTTGAGTAGCATATAAGATAATGAAGAGTACATCTATGGATTCAACTAGATTACAAAGCTCATGATCACATAAAGATCACACCATGGGAGAGAGAGATAAACCACATAGCTACCGGTAGAGCCCTCAGCCCGGGGAGAACTACTCCCTCCTCATCATGGGAGGCAGCAACGGCGATGAAGATGGCGGTGGCGTCGATGGAGATGGCTCCGGGGGCAATTCCCCGTCCCGGCAAGGTGCCGGAACAGGACCTTCTGACCCCCGAAACGGAGTTTCGTGGCGGCGGAGCACGGAGATGTATTCGGGAGTTTCGTCAATTGTGTTAGGGTTTACTCCGCGGGGGCTATTTATGGTCCAAAGGGCAGCTTCAGAAGGTCCCGAGGCAGCCACACGTGGCCTCGGCGCGGGTCAGGGTTTTCCTGGCCGAGCCGACTTGTCGGGCCTGCACAGGCCGCATACGAACTCGATGGAGATGAACCTTTTGTATAAAACGTGCGGCGGAAAATTCCCGCAACTTTCGCGACTAGACTTTTTCCATTTGACGTCGTCTTCAGGCCCGAACGTGACGATCTTTGAAAATAGTTTTCAGACAGATTTCTGGAAAGTCCCAATTTGACTCCAACAAGGTTTCCTTTGCCCAATTTTGATAATTTCTACACATCAAAGTGTAAAACAAGAACATTGTGCACTTTGGCAACTATTAGTAGGTTAGTCCAATAAATGTCATAATATGATATAAAGTGCATATAAAACATGTGACAATTGATATAAAACATGCATGGAACATCAAAAATTATAGATACGTTTGAGACGTATCAGCATCCCCAAGCTTAGTTCCTACTCGTCCTCGAGTAGGTAAACGATAAAACAATAATTTTTGAAGTGACATGCTACCAACATAATCTTGATCTAATAATGATGTAATGGTAAGTGAGCTGAGATCAAATCATTCAAAGCAAATGTCTATAATTGATATTAAATAAGAGATAATAAAGCAAGATAGTTAAACAAGCTAAAAGTTTTCATGAATGACGGCCTTTAAGACATGAAACCGTACAAGGTTCATTATAGATGTTTTAAGTATCCAGTGTAGGAGTTCTATCCTTCAATTCCAAGCATCAAGCAATTTTTCATAACATAGAGAACGGATCCAGTCAAGTAAAAGTAAACATGAACGTCATGAATCCACTGTTTCGAGGTCTACTCAACCGGTGAGCGTAAGCATTTAGTATTGGCACCAGGATGTTATGGCAAAGAGAACGTTAATGGGGGTTTGGAAGGCCAATGGAAGAAAGTCTCACAAAGCTATAAGTGATCATTAGACAAGAGGAAGTCTTATAATCGAAGCTATGCAAGGAGTAGTGATTGCCATGCAACGGATGCACATAGAGCTATATGTGTATGAAAGCTCTCCAATGGAACTAGTGGGGGTGCATCCAACTCGGTTGCTCACGAAGACCTAGAGCACTTTTGAGGAAGCTCATCATTGGAATATACAACCCAAGTTCTATAACGTAATATTCCCCACATAGTTATACTAGTAAAGCATGAAAACTCTCTCAAATGGAGCATAGGTGCTAAACATGAGCACAAATGATGACTATGAATACTGCAAGTGCTAAACATGAGCACAACTTTGATAAAGGATAGTAGTGTTGCCCCCCTTTTCTTTATTTTTTTTTCTTTTTTTTTTTTTTTTTTTTTCTTTTTCTGTTTCACTTTTCGATGGCCTCCATGGCTCTTTTCTAGCAGGGGCAACACTCTAATATGATTACAAACTTTTTGGTACAAATAACTCATAATGAACAAAACATGATGTATAAAACTGTATGCCTCTGCCAGTGTAGCAGGATGTGCAATGATCTAGCGTAACATGGGTAAACCACACATCAGCTGTATAGAATCATGCAAAGCAATATATAAATGATAAATGACAACAAGTCATGTAATGTAAAATGGAAGTTGCATGGCAATATATCTCGGAACAGCTATGGAAATGCTGTGGTAGGTAGGTATGGTGGCTGTTTTGAGGAAGATGTATGGGTTTATGTGTAGGAGAACAAGAGGAAGTCCTCCCACGGGTTTTGGATGTACTGGCGAAGTTGCACAACTCTCAATGTGAGAAAAGGCAATGCACAGCACCGAAGAGGCTAGCAAATTTGGATGGTGGAAGTGCCAAAACCGTAGCTTAACATTAGTCAAAAAGAACTCACAAGTTTATTGCAAACAACTAGCAGGTTCAACATTAAGCGCATGGTTAACATTTACCCCAAGGAGGGCCGTTCACGGCGGCACAAGTACCCCGTTAGATCCCTCGACCTTCACACACAACCTAGTTATTACGAACCACTTTTCAGACATGGAAAGCTATCAAGTCCAACTACACCTTCAACAATTTTAGTGTTTGTAGTACGGTGCAAGCTTAAAGACAATAATCCACTAATGATTTTAACTTAATTAACCAGCAAGCTTTACCATCTATTACTTAATACCTCAAAACGTTTGCAAGGAATCAGGTTATCAAAGTTCAATGATCTACAAGATTATGCAAGTTTTCATTATACCACTACCACACGCAACATTTTCTGAACCAACATATTAACCAAGCAACTCTCCAAACAAATATAAGTGAAGCAAGAGAGTACTTTCTACAAAAGAACTAATAGCTCTGACAAGAGGTACATGAAAACCAAGAGCTAGAAGCTAAACAGCGCGAAAATTGAATACTCAACAGATATAAGTGAAGAACAAGAGTATTCCAAGAAAAAGCGGAGCGTGTCTCTCTCCCAATCAAGAATGTTGTGATCAAGCTTATTGCAAAAATAAAAGTACAATACTGAAAATAAAAGCACACAGACGCTCCAAGAAAGCACATATGATGTGAAAGAATTAAAATATAGTTTCACTAGAGATGACCTGATAATTTTGCCGATGAAGAAGGGGATGCCTTGGGCATCCCCAAGCTTAGACGCTTGAGTCTTCTTGAAATATGCTGGGGAGATCCATGGGAGCCTCCCCAAGCTTAAGCTCTTCACTCTTCTTGATCCTATTATATCATCCTTCTCTCTTGACCCTTGAAAACTTCCGTCACACCAAACTCAAAGTAATCTCATTAGAGGGTTAGTGCATAATCAAAAACTCACATGTTCTATAAAGACGCAATATGACTTGTTACTTTAAACATTAGCTACTGCCACTGATGTTATGTGAAGCTCTTCCACCCAAAAAAGAATTTCACTCAACACTAGTAAAAGAGAGAATGCAAAATAAAAAGGCATAATCTGTCTAAAACAGAACAGTCCGCAAAGACGAATTTTTTCGAGGCACTTACGACGCTCAGATCGAAAAACTCTGAACTAATGAAAGTTGCATACATATCTAGGATCACGCACAAAAAATTTCAGATTTAAATAATTTTTCTGTGATTTTACAGAATTAAACGGTGAACAGCAGAAATCTGTTCCTGCGCAGAAATCCAAATCTAGCATCATCTTCCTATTAGAGGCTACTTGGCACAACAATGCAAGAAAATAAAGATACAAAGGCATTGCTACAGAAGTAAACAGCACCTTGACTCAAATAAAATAAAAATAGCAGAAAATAAAAACAATGGGTTGTCTCCCACAAGCGCTTTTCTTTAAAGCCTTTTAGCTAGGCATGATAATTTTGATGATGCTCTCATATGTATAAGAGTGAATATGAAAGAGCATCAAGAAGCAAATATCAAACACATTTAAGTCTAACCCACTTCCTATGCAAAGGAATCTTGTAAGAAAATAAATCAATGAAGCACAAAGTGACTAGCATAGGAAGGCAAAACAAGTGCAACTTCAAAATTTCAACATAAAGAGAGGAGACTTAATATTATTGTGATATGTGAAGCCATGTCTCCCTCTCTCATAATGACCAGTAGGTTTTAAAGTACCCATCAAATAAAAGCAAATCAAGAGAAAGCTCAAAACCTTCGTCATAAAGAGAGGTGTTTTAGTAACATGAAATTTCTACAACCATATTTTCCTCTCTCAAATAATTTTCAGTAGCATCATGAATAAACTCAACAATATAGCTATCACATAAAGCATTCTTATCATGATCCACATGCATAAAGTATCATTACTCTCCACATAAGCATAATTTTTATTAATAGTGGGAGTAAAACTATCACATCCATCATTGTAATCATCATAAATTGCAGGCATAGTATAATCATAATAAACTTTATCCTCCATAGTAGGTGGCACCAAAATACATATCATTATAACATCATAAATTGGAGGCATATCATAATCAAAAAAATTTTCTCCTCAAAACGGGGGACTAAAAATCATTTCATCAAAACCAGCTTCCCCAAGCTTAGATTTTCCATAGCATTAGCAATAATGGTGTTCAAAGAATTTATAGTAATAACATTGCTACCATCATGCAAATAATTTTCCATAGGTTTTTTAATTTTCTCTTCAAAAGCATCATGTCCTAATTCAAGATAAATTTCATAAAGCTCTCTAATTTTTTTGTTGTTTTCCATTAAGCCTAACTAGTGAAATAAAAACAAGAAACAAAAAGATATAATTGCAGAATCTAAAGGAAATACCTTCGAGCACTCACACGTCAGCAACAGTGCTAGAAAATAGCTAAGTAGCTGGAGGATGTGAGTACCTTTTACCTTACCTCCCCGGCAACGGCGCCAGAAAATAGCTTGATGTCTACGCACGCTTCTATTCTTGTAGACAGTGTTGGGCCTCCAAGTGCAGAGGTTTGTAGAACAGCAGCAAGTTTCCCTTAAGTGAATCACCCAAGGTAGAGGTCAAAGATATCCCTCTCAAGCAACCCTGCAATTAAGATACAAGAAGTCTCTTGTGTCCCCAACACACCCAATACACTTGTCAGGTGTATAGGTGCACTAGTTCGGCGAAGAGATATTAAAATACAAGTGATATGGATGATTATAAGTGGTAATTGCAATCTGAAATAAAAATGGCAGCAAGCAAACATGTAGCAGAACTGGTTGTAAACGGTGTTTCAATGCTTAGAAACAAGGCCTAGGGATCATACTTTCACTAGTGGACACTCTCAACAATAATAATATAATTGAATACATAGATATTTCCTCTTCACTATGCTACTCTGAGTTATTCTCTCGTTGGATAACGAACACCAATCCACCGCGTAGGGCTATAAAAGCACACCTTAAAGTCGCATTCCCATGTCTAGTTAACCCCACACTGTCAACTTGAGCGCCCTAGAAGGTACTAGACAAACACCGCAATTTCATAGAGACATCCAACGCAAATAATAACTCATGATAAGTATTCCTGTTATCTTTAGCCTAAGAGCCACACACGGGGCGCACACTGTCAACTTCGCACCGTGGGACAAAGGTGACTCCGGAGATTACATTAATAAAACCACTTGAGTAGCATATAAGATAATGAAGAGTACATCTATGGATTCAACTAGATTACAAAGCTCATGATCACATAAAGATCACACCATGGGAGAGAGAGATAAACCACATAGCTACCGGTAGAGCCCTCAGCCCCGGGGAGAACTACTCCCTCCTCATCATGGGAGGCAGCAACGGCGATGAAGATGGCGGTGGCGTCGATGGAGATGGCTCCGGGGGCAATTCCCCGTCCCGGCAAGGTGCCGGAACAGGACCTTCTGACCCCCGAAACGGAGTTTCGTGGCGGCGGAGCACGGAGATGTATTCGGGAGTTTCGTCAATTGTGTTAGGGTTTACTCCGCGGGGGCTATTTATGGTCCAAAGGGCAGCTTCAGAAGGTCCCGAGGCAGCCACACGTGGCCTCGGCGCGGGTCAGGGTTTTCCTGGCCGAGCCGACTTGTCGGGCCTGCACAGGCCGCATACGAACTCGGATGGAGATGAACCTTTTGTATAAAACGTGCAGCGGAAAATTCCGCAACTTTCGCGACTAGACTTTTTCCATTTGACGTCGTCTTCAGGCCCGAACGTGACGATCTTTGAAAATAGTTTTCAGACAGATTTCTGGAAAGTCCCAATTTGACTCCAACAAGGTTTCCTTTGCCCAATTTTGATAATTTCTACACATCAAAGTGTAAAACAAGAACATTGTGCACTTTGGCAACTATTAGTAGGTTAGTCCAATAAATGTCATAATATGATATAAAGTGCATATAAAACATGTGACAATTGATATAAAACATGCATGGAACATCAAAAATTATAGATACGTTTGAGACGTATCAGAACGCCAGGTGCAGCGGCAGCAGGAGCAACTGGACTCAATTACCCAGCAAAGGGCATCTCAGCTGATGCTACAAGATCCTGCAGTCGATGCCTGCCCATCTCAGCGGAAAAGCAGCGTGGGTTCCACGCAGCTAGAAGATCCCGCAATCGAACCGTCGGCGGGTCACTACCCCGTGGATGATATCACGGAGAAGACAAATTGTCAGCTACATATGCCAATGAAGAACATTAGTTGTCCGGTGGCGGATGGCTCTGCTTTACCAAATCAACCTGGAGCAATCTTCCATTTTGGTCAGATTCCAGCTGGCTATGCTCGTGTCGGGGTGACAAAAGTTAAGCCGGGATTCCAGACAATGGATCTTGACATTCCTGGAGGTGACGACGAGAAGACACTAGGAGAAGTCGAGCTTGGTATCGTTCTATGGAAGAAGAAATATATCGTGTTTCCAGACTCGGCGCCAAGGCCACCGACTCCTCCGAGTAGAAATCCACCACCTCAAAGTCCACCCGCCCTCCCCGACGATTGGGAGCCCACCGTGAGTCCATCGCCCGCGCCGTCCCGTCAGCCGACTGATGCGCCCACTAGTAATTTGACAAAGCGGAAGCTGTTCACGTCGACTGGTACTATGCTCAGGAAAGACAGGTCCCCTATCAAGAAACGTCCAAATATACCCAAGAAAGTCAAGACTCCTGAGAAGTTAGCTGGCGAGATGAGTAAGGAGGAATTAGAAGAGAGGACGCGTGCCGAGGTGAAAGCATTTTTTGCACGGAAAAAACAGGAAAAATAGGACCCGGAAAGGAAATTCTGAAGAATATACCAAGGGAGACACTTAATCGCACCGTTGACAACTTATATGTCCCTCTAGTGAGGCCCCTTTCAGACTATGAGCGTTGTATTGAGAAGACACATAGCTCACAGATGGAGGAAAAGAAATGCGGGAAAAAAGTTCCCCAGCTCGGAGAAAGTACAATCGATCGCCCCGCTCATTGTGCCTTCTGATAAGGCGGCTCTCTACAACGACAATATTGTTGCTCAGCAAATCTATGGCGATACAGGTTACGCCATTGCTGAGGTGACATATAAATATGTTTCCGGGGAGCCTCTGGTCAAAGATCCGAATGTTCTAACAACACAGTTATGGAAATTGCATAACTGGTACATGACCGCCGCAAAAGAAGGGAGATTCTATTTCATGGCGGGAGTTAACGAACAGCACTACTTTCGTGAATATGCTGTGCAGGTTGAGTTCTCCGAACTTTTTCAGATGTACAAACAACGCGCCCTCGACAAATCTATCATCAGCTGCTATTGTCTGTAAGTGATTTATTTGTGTAATTTAATTCTTTAGTTAAGCTCGTTCATTGCCTGTAATTATTCTCACGACATTCTTTTGTACGCTATTATGTAGAATGAAGATTCGTGAATGCAGACTGGGAGGAATCTGGGACATTGGATTCATTGACCTGGATAAAGTTCATGAAGTCACCGTAGAACAGTATGCCCAGGACACAGAGGACGTTTTGCTAACGTGTTTAAAGCGACAAAGTACCAAAAAAGAAATACTGAATAACTACGTATATACACTCTATTCTGCTTTCCCGATATTAAGTGTAATTGATGAGTTCTGAATAACTGCGTATATAAACGTGCGCAGGTTCCACTTCATTCTGCTAATCATTAGAATCGATCTTGGAGAAGTTGAAGTCTGGGACTCATTAAGGAGAGATCAAGATGAATACAAAAGCGTGCGTATATTGCTCAAGAGGTAATTTCAATCGCACTATATCGGCCTCTTTCGTTCATTTCTTGATATCAAAGTAAGTAATAACTCCTCAATTCATTTTCTTTGCCGGGCAGGGTTTGGAAAAAGTTTATCGCGGAAGAACGCGGTGAATGGAAAGATAAGCTGGAGTTTAAGGCTAACAACGTAAGTAGTACTATGTACCTAGATCCACGTATCTCTCTAATTCTAGTTTCAATACCATTATGTGACACCCCTCCCTGGCACATAACACCAGAGAGGCGGTCGTCCCGTGCGCCAGCCCAAGATATCTGGCCGCACGTCGCGACAGTGCAACATTATGGAAATCATTACACAATCAGGCACAAGAAGTGCTACAAAAGGTTTACAAGGCCATCGAGTCATTACAGAATATCTTGCCAAGCATGGCTCAGGACAGAGTTTAACTAGCAGCGGAAGACGACTAAGGCAACGGCTTGGAGCGGCTCCACTCCACAGGCATCTGACTGGGCTACTGATCCTAGCACGCTTTTGCTCCATCTTCTGGCTAAGTCTGGCCACATGAAAAGCCAGTCTGAGTACAATGACGTACTCGCAAGTAACGTAATCCACAAGACATGAACAGTCAGACAATCATGCAACAAGTTATACATAGGAAATAAAATACTACACATGGCAAGTGTGTACTCTAGACAGACAAATATACAGTATAACATAAAGGTAGCATGGCATCACAAGCAAAACATGGCGTAAGCAAACAACGGGGTATCACCAGTGCAGAGTCCAAGCCAGGTGGGGTTGAACCGGGCACCGGCAATCAAACAAAGAGATTACCTGTGACGAGTAAACGAGTGTACCAGTTGCTACCAAATAATACACAACAACACCTGTGATCCCTGCTAGGCCCACTGGCCTCATCTTTCCACTATGGGCATGCACGGTTGATGTTGGCTCAGGCCTAACTCTAGGCTCCCAACGATCACACCGCCACCACAAATCACGGATAACCATCAATATCTCAAGGCAACATTCCCTGCATCATCTTATTTGTTTATTTAGTGAGATCAGGTCGTTCATTAATTCTTTCAAACAGAACTTAGGTTTAACCTCCTGACACGACAAAGACACACAGTGTGACCGACACTGAACTGTTGTTCCATGTCCTAGGAACGAGGCTAGCTTGCTAGGTTGACACTCTCGAGAGGTTGCATTTCCAACTATCAGAATGCACCCTACTCAGCCGGCACTTCAGGTTGTCACGCCAAAGTCGTACTGAGCAAAATACACTCACATGACGGTCCACTTGCTAAGACACTCTCCTGCACCACCCTATACACGTGGTACAACGGGCAAGTAAATCCGGCACATCCCCCGGCGCTACCGAGTATGCCTAGCTCCGGACTCCCTATCAGAGTCGAACCCGTGCCTGTCGACCTCTACCCTCGGACAGCACAACCGAACGACTGCGCCCAATGGATGGCACAAAAGGGGCTCAACAACCTACTAGGTCACGGTCCTCCATGAGACGACGATGGTCCTGCTTTCAAAGCTCAGATTAGTGGCACCGTGGACTGACCCTATCGTTGTTTGGAGGGGTGTTTCATTTAATCAAGTTTCATTATAACAAGTCCAAACAACAGAGGATTAGTCCAGCATAACAATCATAATATCAATATAATATATTATCAAACAACAAGTCATTAGCAACATAATATTCCAAGCAATAGTTTGTTTGTAGTGACCGGGTGACTATGACGGTTCCTCCAGTCGGCGCCACCTCGAATCAGTGTTCATAGAAAAGAATAGCACAGTGGGTCAATCGGACGACTGTGGCGGTTCCTCCAGCCAGCGCCCTCGCAGATTAATTACAAAAGCTAGCACAGTTAGTGGCGTCGAACGGGTGACTGTGGCAGAGATACCTCCGACCAGCGCCATCACAGATCAACTACCAAAGTTGGTAGGGCATGTAGTCTTCAAAATGAACCGAAAAGCATTCATAAGAAAGAAAGCATCCATTCCACTCGAGGTTTACCTCAACGTGGTGTCAACAATCTTGGCAAAAAGAACCAAATGTAAAGCAAATGTCCCAAGCGTCGCAGTCCAAGCGGCTTACGCCAACCACGTTTGACGGAGGGAGAAGAAGCAAATAACTCTTTTGGCAAATGCCCCCTACTCCGAGGATCATAAGACGACATTCGTCCGCTCCTCACCTCGGCGAAGAAGAAGAAGCAAACAAAGCCACGCAAGTGCGAGGCGCACAGTTATATAGTTCCCCACTCCGTTGACTGTGGCGGTTTCCCCAGTCCATCGCCTCGGGAATGGGAAGTGGTACCCCCAGACACAACACCACAACTCTACGGGAAGTAGATGTCAAAGTCATGATATCTCATGACGCACAGTTTACAGATGACAGGCAATCAGATGCACAGATATGGCATGGTAATACGAACAATACGAACATACAATATTGCAAGACTGGTCATAGCAAGTGGTTAGCTTGCCTGCGAAGATCGACACCGTTTGGCTTGGAGGGTCACGAACGTCACGATTTAGGGTCTCGGTTCGCCGGTACCGCGGGATACACCTATACACGCATACGAGGGTGCTGAGTATACAAGTATTTTACAGAAATGTAAAACTTGCACCACTGGACAGATCCTTACAAACTAGGAATTTACAAATTTGAGTCGACTAAAACGGAGCTACGGTTCAAAAGTTATTGCCGTGCGACGGATAGCTATCTGCTGCTCACCTCGAAAAAGAAAAAACAGACTGAGCGAAAAAAAATGGCTCGGGCTGCTTCTGCCACGCGGCTGGGCCGTTGCTGGGCCGTCGCTGCGCTGCTACTGCTGGGCTGCGGCCTGCTGGGCTGGACGACCGCTGGAGGGGAAAAAAAACACGAACAGATCGCGTTGACCTCCTGTATGCTCCTTCCAGCGCACGGGGAGCTCGCCGGAGCGGCGGCTCGGCGCGCCGGCCGGCCGGCCGACGGTGAGGATGGAGTGGAGGCAGTGGGGGCTGCGTCCAGGAGAAGCTGAGGCGGCGGGAGCTGGCGGCTCGGACGGCGTGGTCGACCTTTTCCTCCGCACGAGCACGCACGGGAGCGTGCGGGGAGGCACGGGGAGGCTCGGATGGCGCTTGCCGGACGCACGGGGAGGCCGGGAGGCGGCGGGGGCGGGCACGCCGCGGTCCACCGCGCCCAGGGGAGGCCTCGGCCTGCAGGGGAGGGCCACCGCGACGTCGCCCTCGAGCTCTCCTAGCTCGGCCATGGCGGTGTCGAGCACGGGCGGCTCCTCCGCCGTGCTGCTCAGCCGCTCGGGGATGGCAGAGAGGTAGTCGCCAGGAGGGGGGCTCGGGGATGGCTTTAGGCAGAAGAGAGAGGCTGAGGTCGCGTCGCCAGCAAGCTCGGGTGAGCTTCGGCCAGCACGGCCATGGTGGCCAAGTTTTGGGGAGGGATTTTTGTGGTTTCCTCTCACGCTCCTGCACCGAACGAGAAGGCAGGGGAGAGGGAAAGTGAGTTGCTTCCAGGGAGGGCTCGGTATCCAGCACGTTGTGCTCGAGCTGGAGTGAGCAGCGGGGAGGGAGTGGACAAGAATCGTCGCTGCCTACTTCTGCCGGTTTCTCTCCAAAGAATAAAGAGGAGATGATAGAATCGACTCCGGTCTGATCCAGGGGAGCAGGGATGAGCTCAGTCTCCACTAGGTTGGGCTGGGACAGGGGAACAGCGAGAGGGACCGGAGGAACAGGAACGCACAGGACGCCGACAGTGCGCGCTCTGAACGCCACGAGCGGCATCGATGCGTTCCCGACGACTTGGGGCACCAAATGGAACACGGTTTCCACCGCTGGGTTCGTAACGATGAGAGGAACACAACCAAACAAAAATCCCACAGGGATTCCAAACTTTGTAAAATAGAATTTTCAGAAAAGCAAAGATTCCGAAGGTGCTCGATGAAATGACAGGGGCCTTGCACATCTCAGAAAAATCCCCAAAAATTACCACTGAGTACTTGTGGCATAGGGAGGGTGTCTATGGGGTATGAGCTCAAATGGGTACAAGGAAATTGGGTTTCCACATGATGTCCAAAAATGGACACAATGGCATGGTTATGGAAATGTGAATTTCCACACTTCACCTTGGGGTGATCTCCTGGATTTGGGTGTCTATGGACCATGTGGTCAATGTGACCAAGTCCCATGGTCATAGGATTTGTCTTGGTATAGGTTTGCTTGAAGATTTCGAAAAGGCATGAAAATGGCCTTACAAAGGAAGTAGGTCAAAAGTTGCTCAAATGGATTTGGCTCCAAAAGATGAAGTGCAGGGAATGCAAAAATATTCATCCCCTGAATTTATCAGAATTTATGGAGATGCATAGCTTGACTCAAACATTTCTGGATCAGAAATGGCATTTTGGAAAATAGTGCCCTACTTGGAAATATTGCATTGAAGTATGCAATATTTTTGTATGGATTGTCTTTAAATGGATAGGGGAGTCCTCTGGTATTTTTAGTGGAATTTTCCAAGCTATAGAAATAGGCTTTCCTTTGGTAGGTGGAGAAAAGGCTTTAAAGGTTCGATAATTAGGGCTAGGGTTTTCGAGGGAAAAACTTCAGCACCAAAATTATCACGGGGGACGGAGTGGTTTGTGGATCACTGGGAAATTCTTGAGGGAGCAATTCCCAAGTCAATTCATCCCCAGAGTTTTGAAGGAAATATCTAGGAAAAGAGAAAAAGTTTTTCAGGTGTCATAAAACACCACTAAAATTAGGTTTAAATTTTCGGAGTGTTACAGACCTTCCCCCCTTAAAAGAATCTCGTCCTCGATATTAAGGAGGTTATACAAGATAATTCTTGAACGATCCATTTATACCCCACTTAAAAACTTTTTCTGCAAAATATTAGAGTTTTAACACTCAAGAGATTAACACTCCACAAGATTTTTATTTAAAACAATAGTATGTTATTTCTACCATACTCCATGCATTTGAAAGATGGCATGGCAGGGCCTCACTCAATCAATCAACTTAGGATCTACCACCATGGTTAAAATTAAATCTATGGTTTTACTCAACTCAATACCAAGATGGCAAGATCAAACAAGACTTACAACCAAACTATCAACCAACAACCAAAGATTTTTCTTGGGTAAAGAATTACCCACCATTTTATAAAACCAAATTATTGAGGGATATCCTAATCATACCCCTTGCCTAGGGTTTTGTTTTCGAAAAGCTGCATAAACATTTTCATGTTTACACAGGTTTTAGAAAAACCAAAGGGTTTCTTTTTAAAAAAAAGAAAATATCTGTGCCACCAATAATTGGTTCACAGACACTGTGGGATAGGGCCGTTTCCCAAAAATTATTTTGCAAAATTTTTCCTAAAAGAAACACTGGAGAGACGAGGGGATGATTTCCTGAGAAAGGGATAGAGGCACACCGTGGCTATCGGCCTACTCGCTTACGTGTGGGACCGGGGTCCACCTGGCAGTCTCCCTCCTCCCTTCTCTCTTCTTCTTCCTCGCACTCTCTCGCTCTGTACACGGCGGTTCCCAGTGCGCGGAGCACTCCAATTTGGCACTGCTGCGCGTGCGGTCCGTCGACGCCGCGGCCATCACGGCTTTGGGGAACATGTCCTCGATGGTATCGCGCCACTGCTCGTGATTCTTTTTCTTTTCCCGCGTGCGGTGTCGAGGAGCGGCGTCCGAGCTCCAGCTATAAACCAGATACCTCCGAAAATTCTCTCTTCTTTCATTGCAACCATGGGCTTCATTCAGAGCTTCTTCAGAGCCTACGTCGAGATGCTGGAGAGGGCGGGCTTCATCGAGCATGTGATCATCGTCGCGCTCTTCGGGATCTCGTCTACGGTGGTGGGCGGACTGCTGTTTGCGGCGGTGGTCTTCCTGATCTTTGGCCTGTGCAACTGGTGGTCCGGCGCTGGTGCTGATGCTGCGGTGGAGGGGCAGGCTGCGGCGGAGGGGCAGGTTGCGGCAGAGGAGCAAGCTGCGGCGGAGGTGCAGGCTGCGCCGCCGGTTGCTGAGGTGGCCGCTCTTCCAGCTGGAGGTGAGCCGGCCGCTCGAGCCGTCCGTCGCCGTCGCGCGGCTCGCGACTCGGCTTCGGGTGAGCCAGGCTCATCTTCTAGCAACGCCACTGAGCTTGAGAGGGAGTAGGATTTCTGGGGTGCCTTCGCATCTGCACTGAGGTAGTTGTAGTGTTCTATGCTGGAGTAGAACTTGTATCCTTTGATTCTGTACTTTCCCTTCTGTACTGAACTTAGTGGATGTATCAAATTTGTCTCCTTGATGAACTGGAACAAGATTTTCGTTTCTGGATTTTTCCAGTTGCAACAAACCTGGTCTTGCAGTACAGATAGAATTGCAGAGATGCTAGCATACAGATGGAAGAACTTGCTGTACTGAGAAAATATCTTTTAGAAAATAATCCTGCATTTTATGGCCCAAAACAATTGCAGGAGTATGGCTTGATCATATCCACCATATGGTTAACAAGAGAATCAGTACACCAAGTTTTATTACGGGCTGATTCAACATCAACCAGAAAGCATACAACAAACTTACATGCTAACACAAGAAAACAAACAACTTTCCTGACTCTCACCTACCAACACACAAGCGCCACTCGGGCTAACTAAACAAGGGTTCTACTCGCTTGACGGCCTCTGGTAGTCGGTGGAGCGTGGCCGAGACGAAGAGTGGTGTCCACATCTCCATCTTCCGTGGGGTGGGGAATCGCATGCACGCCTTCAAGGATCATACCTCGCTCTTGGGTGTGCTGCTGAACTCGAGCTAGCGCTTGCGCCACAGATGCATCAAGACCGCGTTCCAGCAAATCATCTGGGAACGGGAGTCCTGTGCCCTGAGCTTGCCCACGGTTGAGGGTAGGTGGGTTCCTTGCTCGACTCAGTTGCATGCGAGCAATACCAAGGTTGCGCCTTGTGGTCATGAGTTCCTCCATCAGAGAATGGCTGAGCCTTGTCATTGCAGCTCCGTAGGTGGCCAGGGTGATTACGGCGGGTCGACTTCTTCTCCAATGGGAGTTTGGATAGCCTCCGCACCATGCTGGGGTCTGGCTGGGAGGAGGTGGAAAGCTCGACTTTTCGCCATTGCCGGTTCCGAGTACCGCAGGCGGACGAGACCTTCCCAGGCTGCTACCTGGATGGCTTGATGGAGAGTGGCCATGCTCTACCTTGATCAGGTAAGACGGACTTGTGCCCAATGGACACGAGCCGACATGCACGTCTGCTCGAAAGTCACTCCCAGCAGGCGAGAGTGAGTTCTCGAACACCACGTATCGAGGGCGAGCAGGCCTACCAAGAAGAACACAGACGGCCTTCCAAAGCATCAGTGGAAATCCGCCATGATCCTCGGCAGTGGTTTCTAGGACGACCTTGAGGTTCGCCATTGGATTATTTCTGGATCTGGGTGTAGGATGAGATGAGAACGCGGATTCCTTTGCGGGATCCTGCTTCAAGAGGGTTGGGTGGCCAAGGATAGCAGGCGTGGGTGGGGATAAATGGCAGCTAGGACTGGGATCTCTTAGAAGCTGGGTTGTGTCGGCTCCTTCCATGGAAGAAACCGGCGAGCCTTGCTGGGTGGATTGGGTCACATCCTACTGCACCTTACTGTGGACCGACACAGCCATGCCGGTTAGGCGGGGATGGGTTAAATCCATCGGGCTCGCTGTCGGGCAAAAGTAAGGCTGGGCTTTCCATGCTAGGGTAGTCTACAGCCAGCCTGGTGCTCTGATACCACGTCTGTGACACCCCTCTGGCACATAACACCAGAGAGGCGGTCGTCCCGTGCGCCAGCCCAAGATATCTGGCCGCACGTCGCGACAGTGCAACATTATGGAAATCATTACACAATCAGGCACAAGAAGTGCTACAAAAGGTTTACAAGGCCATCGAGGCATTACAGAATATCTTGCCAAGCATGGCTCAGGACAGAGTTTAACTGGCAGCGGAAGACGACTAAGGCAACGGCTTGGAGCGGCTCCACTCCACAGGCATCTGGCTGGGCTACTGATCCTAGCACGCTTTTGCTCCATCTTCTGGCTAAGTCTGGCCACATGAAAAGCCAGTCTGAGTACAATGACGTACTCGCAAGTAACGTAATCCACAAGACATGAACAGTCAGACAATCATGCAACAAGTTATACATTGGAAATAAAATACTACACATGGCAAGTGTGTACTCTAGACAGACAAATATACAGTATAACATAAAGGTAGCATGGCATCACAAGCAAAACATGGCGTAAGCAAACAACGGGGTATCACCAGTGCAGAGTCCAAGCCAGGTGGGGTTGGACCGGGCACCGGCAATCAAACAAAGAGATTACCTGTGACGAGTAAACGAGTGTACCAGTTGCTACCAAATAATACACAACAACACCTGTGATCCCTGCTAGGCCCACTGGCCTCATCTTTCCACTCTGGGCATGCACGGTTGATGTTGGCTCAGGCCTAACTCTAGGCTCCCAACGATCACACCGCCACCACAAATCACGGATAACCATCAATATCTCAAGGCAACATTCCCTGCATCATCTTATTTGTTTATTTAGTGAGATCAGGTCGTTCATTAATTCTTTCAAACAGAACTTAGGTTTAACCTCCTGACACGACAAAGACACACAGTGTGACCGACACTGAACTGTTGTTCCATATCCTAGGAACGAGGCTAGCTTGCTAGGTTGACACTCTCGAGAGGTTGCATTTCCAACTATCAGAATGCACCCTACTCAGCCGGCACTTCAGGTTGTCACGCCAAAGTCGTACTGAGCAAAATACACTCACATGACGGTCCACTTGCTAAGACACTCTCCTGCACCACCCTATACACGTGGTACAACGGGCAAGTAAATCCGGCACATCCCCCGGCGCTACCGAGTATGCCTAGCTCCGGACTCCCTATCAGAGTCGAACCCGTGCCTGTCGACCTCTACCCTCGGACAGCACAACCGAACGACTGCGCCAATGGATGGCACAAAAGGGGCTCAACAACCTACTAGGTCACGGTCCTCCATGAGACGACGATGGTCCTGCTTTCAAAGCTCAGATTAGTGGCACCGTGGACTGACCCTATCGTTGTTTGGAGGGGTGTTTCATTTAATCAAGTTTCATTATAACAAGTCCAAACAACAGAGGATTAGTCCAGCATAACAATCATAATATCAATATAATATTATCAAACAACAAGTCATTAGCAACATAATATTCCAAGCAATAGTTTGTTTGTAGTGACCGGGTGACTATGACGGTTCCTCCAGTCGGCGCCACCTCGAATCAGTGTTCATAGAAAAGAATAGCACAGTGGGTCAATCGGACGACTGTGGCGGTTCCTCCAGCCAGCGCCCTCGCAGATTAATTACAAAAGCTAGCACAGTTAGTGGCGTCGAACGGGTGACTGTGGCAGAGATACCTCCGACCAGCGCCATCACAGATCAACTACCAAAGTTGGTAGGGCATGTAGTCTTCAAAATGAACAGAAAAGCATTCATAAGAAAGAAAGCATCCATTCCACTCGAGGTTTACCTCGACGTGGTGTCAGCAATCTTGGCAAAAAGAACCAAATGTAAAGCAAATGTCCCAAGCGTCGCAGTCCAGGCGGCTTACGCCAACCACGTTTGACGGAGGGAGAAGAAGCAAATAACTCTTTTGGCAAATGCCCCCAACTCCGAGGATCATAAGACGACATTCGTCCGCTCCTCCCTCGGCGAAGAAGAAGAAGCAAACAAAGCCACGCAAGTGCGAGGCGCACAGTTATATAGTTCCCCACTCCGTTGACTATGGCGGTTTCCCTAGTCCATCGCCTCGGGAATGGGAAGTGGTACCCCCAGACACAACACCACAACTCTACGGGAAGTAGATGTCAAAGTCATGATATCTCATGACGCACAGTTTATAGATGACAGGCAATCAGATGCACAGATATGGCATGGTAATACGAACAATACGAACATACAATATTGCAAGACTGGTCATAGCAAGTGGTTAGCTTACCTTCGAAGATCGACACCGTTTGGCTTGGAGGGTCTCGAACGTCATGATTTAGGGTCTCGGTTCGCCGGTACCGCGGGATACACCTACACACGCATACGAGGGTGCTGAGTATACAAGTATTTTACAGAAATGTAAAACTTGCACCACTGGACAGATCCTTACAAACTAGGAATTTACAAATTTGAATCGACTAAAACGGAGCTACGGTTCAAAAGTTATTGCCGTGCGACGGATAGCTATCTGCTGCTCACCTCGAAAAAGAAAAACAGACTGCGCGAAAAAAAAACGGCTCGGGCTGCTTCTGCCGCGCGGCTGGGCCGTTGCTGGGCCATCGCTGCGCTGCTACTGCTGGGCTGCGGCCTGCTGGGCTGGACGACCGCTGGAGGGGAAAAAAACACGAACAGATCGCGTTGACCTCCTGTATGCTCCTTCCAGCGCACGGGGAGCTCGCCGGAGCGGCGGCTCGGCGCGCCGGCCGGCCGGCCGACGGTGAGGATGGAGTGGAGGCAGTGGGGGCTGCGTCCAGGAGAAGCTGAGGCGGCGGGAGCTGGCGGCTTGGACGGCGTGGTCGACCTTTTCCTCCGCACGAGCACGCACGGGAGCGTGCGGGGAGGCACGGGGAGGCTCGGATGGCGGTTGCCGGACGCACGGGGAGGCCGGGAGGCGGCGGGGACGGGCACGCCACGGTCCACCGCGCCCAGGGGAGGCCTCGGCCTGGAGGGGAGGGCCACCGCGACGTCGCCCTCGAGCTCTCCTAGCTCGGCCATGGCGGTGTCGAGCACGGGCGGCTCCTCCACCGTGCTGCTCAGCCGCTCGGGGATGGCAGAGAGGTGGTCGCCAGGAGGGGGGCTCGGGGATGGCTTTAGGCGGAAGAGAGAGGCCGAGGTCGCGTCGCCAGCAAGCTCGGGTGAGCTTCGGCCAGCACGGCCATGGCGGCCAAGTTTTGGGGAGGGATTTGTGTGGTTTCCTCTCACGCTCCTGCACCGAACGAGAAGGCAGGGGAGAGGGAAAGTGAGTTGCTTCCAGGGAGGGCTCGGTATCCAGCACGTTGTGCTCGAGCTGGAGTGAGCAGCGGGGAGGGAGTGGACAAGAATCGTCGGTGCCTACTTCTACCGGTTTCTCTCCAAAGAATAAAGGGGAGAGGATAGAATCGACTCCGGTCTGATCCAGGGGAGCAGGGATGAGCTCAGTCTCCACTAGGTTGGGCTGGGACAGGGGAACAGCGAGAGGGACCAGAGGAACAGGAACGCGCAGGACGCCGACAGTGCGCGCTCCGAACGCCACGAGCGGCATCGATGCGTTCCCGATGACTCGGGGCACCAAATGGAACACGGTTTCCACCGCTGGGTTCGTAACGATGAGAGGAACACAACCAAACAAAAATCCCACAGGGATTCCAAACTTTGTAAAATAGAATTTTTAGAAAAGCAAAGATACCGAAGGTGCTCGATGAAATGACAGGGGCCTTACACATCTCAGAAAAATCCCCAAAAATTACCACTGAGTACTTGTGGCATAGGGAGGGTGTCTATGGGGTATGAGCTCAAATGGGTACAAGGAAATTGGGTTTCCACATGATGTCCAAAAATGGACACAATGGCATGGTTATGGAAATGTGAATTTCCACACTTCACCTTGGGGTGATCTCCTGGATTTGGGTGTCTATGGACCATGTGGTCAATGTGACCAAGTCCCATGGTCATAGGATTTGTCTAGGTATAGGTTTGCTTGAAGATTTCGAAAAGGCATGAAAATGGCCTTGCAAAGGAAGTAGGTCAAAAGTTGCTCAAATGGGTTTGGCTCCAAAAGATGATGAAGTGCAGGGAATGCAAAAATATTCATCCCCTGAATTTATCAGAATTTATGGAGATGCATAGCTTGACTCAAACATTTCTGGATCAGAAATGACATTTTGGAAAATAGTGCCCAACTTGGAAATATTGCATTGAAGTATGCAATATTTTTGCATGGATTGTCTTTAAATGGATAGGGGAGTCCTCTGGTATTTTTAGTGGAATTTTCCAAGCTATAGAAATAGGCTTTCATTTGGTAGGTGGAGAAAAGGCTTTAAAGTTTCGATAATTAGGGCTAGGGTTTTCGAGGGAAAAACTTCAGCACCAAAATTATCACGGGGGACGGAGTGGTTCGTGGATCATTGAGAAATTCTTGAGGGAGCAATTCCCAAGTCAATTCATCCCCAGAGTTTTGAAGAAAATATCTAGGAAAAGAGAAAAAAGTTTTTCAGGTGTCATAAAACACCACTAAAATTAGGTTTAAATTTTCGGGGTGTTACACATTATCATTCTCTTGATTATTATTTGATTGAATTCTATTCTCGTATAGTGGTGTCTGCGACAACCACAGGGGACGGATTTATGTGGATACTACGTTTGCGAGTACATTCACATGAAGGTCAATGAGACAATCAACAGTCGAAGAAATCAAGAGGTACGTAAACATCATTCACAAATTTATTTTGCTATCATCAATTGTATTTAGTTTCCTTCATAATTGATTTGATCTCCTTTTTTTAAAGATGGCAAGGAAGCGGAACCAGCTCCTACCAGAAAACCGCGTAAAAGCAATTGCGGAGGAATTGGCGGGATTTTTCCTTACGCAGGTCATACCTGAATCCGGAGAATTCCACTATATCGAAAAATAGAATCCCTCCATGTACTAGCAGTGATCTCCATGTAATGAGTACTTTATATGTGTACATATATATACCAAGTTGTATGTGTGTTATGTGATCTTCACGTGTGCGAAAACTTTTTTTTTGTGCATCGACGTGATCTCCTCCGAAACCCTAAACCCTGAAAAATAAACGAAAAGAAAAAAAGCAGAAACCCTAAACCCTGAAAAATAAGCAAAAAGAAAAAAAAAAACAGAAACCTTTAGTCCCGGTTGGTGTTACCAACCGGGACAAAAGGTGCTGCGCCCGCGCGCGGGCATCTCCGCCCACGTGGAGGCCTTTAACACCGGTTCGTGGGGTACCGGTACTAAAGGGGGTGCCTTCAGTCCCGATTTAATTGTATCGGTTGCACAACCGGTGTTAAAGGCCCTCTAAAACCGGTATTGTTGTCCTTTTTTCTACTAGTGAGAAGAAGTATTAGTAGTGATCTTATCTAAACGGTCGAGCTGCTCTCATATTTTCTGAAACTAGAACAACTGATACTGAGATTCCATGCAATTTCTTTTTCTTCAAACAAAAGCCAACACAGAAAAAGGTTTGTAAACGTGAAAGATCGGCAGCTTAACAACAAAGCTCTAGAACCTCCTCAGGCTCGATGGGCAGTTGGCCATGCCCAACGTTCGGTAAAATCGGAAAGCGGTTAACCCGGATAAGATAATCACCCGAGCCGATGCTAACCGATAAACCCTCGTTAATCCAAATCGTGACCCTGATCCAAGTGCAGTTAATATCCACGTCGGCCTTCCTCGGGGGTGCTATAAATAACAGCACCCGATCCCGCCTCTCCTCATCACACCCTCCTGCTCCCGCCGCTTCCCTCTTCCGTTTCGATCGTCGTAGCTCGTGCTCCTGCTTTTTCGTTCGTTTCGCGATGGCGGTGGATCTGACCCCGAGGCAGCCGACCAAGGCGTACGGCGGCGATGGCGGCGCCTACTACGAGTGGAGCCCCGCGGAGCTGCCCATGCTCGGCGTCGCCTCCATCGGCGCCGCCAAGCTCTCCCTCGCCGCCGGCGGGATGTCCCTCCCCAGCTACTCCGACTCCGCCAAGGTCGCGTACGTACTCCAAGGTATGATGCCGCCCATCGATCCCCCCCTGCCCTCTCGTCTCGTGATCGTCTATGGGTTGTCTTCTTTTTCCGTTAGATTATCTGTCAACTGCATGATGCGATTGAAACTGAACAGAGTTGTCGCTCTGCTCTGAATTAACTTGTCGGCTGCACGATGCGATTTCTGAAGTCGCGGTTGTTTTGTTTCGTCAGATTTATATGTCGACTTCATGATGCGATCAGTTAAGATGTCCTAGGTGTCTGCATCAGATCCCACTTATTTGAGATCAGCAACGAACAACTCTGTGTAGCCAAATTATTTGTGACAACATCACAACTGTCAGGTTGAGAGTAGTTTACTGAGTTGTTATGTGATTAATCTGATTAAATCTATTTGTTTAAGAGGTTGCTATCGCCCCCCTCTTTTATCAAATCAGCATACAGAACTCGTGCCCCAGCCTGTCTTTAATCAAATATTCAAATACGTCTCTAATGTCAAAACTTAGACGCATGTCTGCTCCTCTGATCAAAACACATCGAACAAACGACGCTGCAACGCAACCAATACTAGTGTCTCATGTGCTCTGTTTTAGGATTTCGTTCTGCAAATTACGGTATTATTTATTCTGTCTTTTTCTTTCAATGAATTTCGTGCTAACACGGTGCTTCTGTTGATTTGATCCTTGATTGATCAGGCAAGGGAACCTGCGGAATCGTCCTGGCTGAGGCCACCAAGGAGAAGGTGGTTGCCGTGAAGGAAGGCGACGCTCTGGCGCTCCCCTTCGGCGTGGTCACCTGGTGGCACAACACCCCTGAGTCGGCCACCGAGCTCGTCGTCCTCTTCCTCGGCGACACCTCCAAGGGCCACAGGCCTGGCCAGTTCACCAACTTTCAGCTCACCGGCTCCAGCGGCATCTTCACTGGTTTCTCCACGGAGTTCATCGGCCGCGCCTGGGACCTCAAGGAGAGCGACGCCGCCAAGCTCGTCTCCAGCCAGCCGGCATCTGGCATCGTCAAGCTCGCCGCTGGGCAGAAGCTACCTGACCCGGTCGCTGAGGACAGGAAGGACATGGCTCTCAACTGCCTGGAGGCCAAGCTGGACGTGGACATCCCCAATGGCGGCCGCGTGGTGGTGCTCAACACCGTCAACCTGCCGCTGGTGAAGGAGGTTGGCCTTGGCGCCGATCTCGTGAGGATTGACGCACACTCCATGTGCTCGCCGGGGTTCTCCTGCGACTCCGCGTATCAGGTGACGTACATCGTCCGTGGCAGCGGCCGCGTCCAGGTCGTCGGCCCCGACGGCAAGCGAGTGCTGGAGACACGCATTGAGGGCGGCAGCCTCTTCATCGTGCCGCGCTTCCACGTCGTTTCCAAGATCGCTGACGCCTCCGGCATGGAATGGTTCTCCATCATCACCACCCCCAAGTGAGGAACCACCCTTTGTTGCATCTAATTTGCATTGCATTTTATTGAATTTCCATGAATGTTTAGCTAATGCTAGTGCTATGTCTGTGCAGCCCGATCTTCAGCCACCTGGCCGGGAAGACCTCGGTGTGGAAGGCCATCTCGCCGGAGGTGCTGGAGGCGTCATTCAACACGACGCCGGAGATGGAGAAGCTCTTCCGGTCCAAGAGGCTCGACTCGGAGATCTTCTTCGCCCCCAACTAGGAAGCAATCCGTCTGCTCGTCATCCGGTCGTCTTAGGAAATAAATAATTTTAGGAGAGTCGATTCTGTCGTGATTTTCATCAATCACCTCAGCACTGGCAGAACAAAATGTTACTGTCAGTGTCAGGCCGTCGTTTGTTAAATCGTGTGCTTGTGTGTGTGACCGTCCGAGCTGGTTTCAGAACTGAAGAATGCAATTGATATATCGTATAATCTTTAAATCTTCTCGATGAATTATTGTCTGCTATGGTATTTCTAGGTACTGTTAAACTATGGTTTTCTTATTCTTCTTTGACTTTTTAAGTCCTCTGTTTCTCTGAACATCTTTTGTTGGAAACATATTCATCTTCTGTCTCCACACATCTTGTCTGTGTGTGTGTTTGGTTTGTATGGCGAGCATCGCTTTTTTCGGTTTGTCTGGGGTTCTGAAGCCTTAGATAGCCAATGTTTTTGAACTGCCTGCTCCGTGTTCTCCCCTGTTATTTTCTTCTGATTGGTGATTAAAGATCGCTGAATATTGGATTCAACTACCATTTGTTGGTGTTCTTCAAATGCAACCTCCATTGTGCATGTATTGAGTTTGAGACTAGTGCACTTCACCTACTCTCTCTGTATGTCTATCCAAAGTATGTCCCTACCTTTTCTTGCAAAATCAAGTCTTCATACTTTGATGTGTATCGATAGACTGCCATGTGATCCCGACCTCTTTCTTAAATAGTGTAAAGAAACTCAGTTTTTGAATACGACAGTTCAAAATTAGTAATCTTTCTCTTTGTTTACGGTCGTCGAGTAACCGTTCTCAGCACATTGATAGTGATCTTGCTTAGCATGTCCCCCTACACTACGTTCTAAACCTTTCCCATCAGCACATTGATAGTGATCTTGCTTAGCACGTCCCCCTACAGCTTTGAATTCAAAATAGTGTTGAAACAATTCCCTTGTCCAAAAAAGTAGGAGCTATCGTACTATTTCGTGGTCATTTTCTTTAACTTATCAGTGTCATGTGGAATTTTTATGGCATAACTTCAGCTTAATGTATCATTACATAAGTTTTAATTAACTCGTAACAATTCTCACGACCTTCCATGTTCCATGCACACTCTCCATGTCAACAATTTATTATTCACACCAAAATCTTAACAACTAAGAATAGAAAATGGATTTTGTACTCTCGGGAGTGCACGCTCCCTTCATTTTATTATGTGTGGTTTTCGCACGAAAAACTTTCATCTATTTGTGTGGTTTTCTCAAAACTGTTTTTTTAATAACTCATGGAATTGCACACATGAGCTTCCATTCCCATGATAAAGTAAATATAGTAATAAAATTTAGTTAGAAAATCTTCTTTGCCTCATCCATCGAAATTTAGATCAAAGTCTTGTCGAAATTTAATGTTTTAGAACTTGCTTCATGGAGCAAGTTAATTTTTTTATTACTTGTTTATGTGCGCATCGACATCGAAGTATAAAAACTAGCTAGCTATATGCAAGGACTAAACTGAACTAAGCAACATGCAGATAACTAAATCAAGATTAGTGCTAACACTTCCTAGGTGCCCTTGCAAAAACTGCAGCACCATGTCACAAATCTGTGGCTAACCAGACCTGCCTAAGGCACGCAGGTTTGGCTACATGACTGCAAAAAGACCCCCAAAGCGACATTGGCTTGGTGCGGTCCTCCGACGCAAACACGGACTCGAACACTGGTATGAACTCTGACATCTAAGCAACCGCCTGCGGCATCTGACACATAAATCTAGGAAAAGTATAGTAATCATCCAGGGGATCTTTGGGAAAGATCACCCGGGTCCCCCTGCCAACACGTGTCCCCTTTTTCTGTTCAAATCCCGCTTTTGCTACCGTGCAGCAAATAATTGCCCGCTTTTGCTCCTATGTAGCAAAAAACGGTTCGTCCAAAAAATAGATTAGAAAAGACCGATTTTCGCCGGCGACCTCACCGGACTCGCCGGACCTCACCGGAGAGCTCACCGGAGATCCCGTAGCAAAACAGATGTGCTATTGTAGCAAAATCAATTTCGCCGGAGAAAAGACCGATTTCGCCGGCGGCCTCACCGGACTCGCCGGACCTCACCGGAGACCTCGCCGGAGATCCTGTAGCAAAAAAAAAATGTGCTATTGTAGCAAAATCGGTTTCGCCGGAGACATCGACGGAGACCTCGTCGGAAACATCGTAGCAAAAACTTTATCCTATTGTAGCAAAACACATAACAATGATAGCAAAAAAATGTTATATTGCAGCATCGTAGCATGCACACGCCGCCGGAGAAGGTCTCCGGCGATGTCTCCGGCGAAGTTGATTTTGCTACAATAGAACTTTTCTGTTGCTACAATAGCATAAACTTTTTGCTACCACGTCTCCGGCGAGGTCTCTGGTGAGGTCTCCGGCGATGTCTCCAGCGAGAGTCTCCGGTGAAGTTGATTTTGCTACAATAGAACTTTTCTGTTGCTACAATAGCATAAACTTTTTGCTACCACGTCTCCGGCGAGGTCTCCGGTGAGGTCTCCGGCGAGGCCAGAAATTTTCCCTTCATATTTTGTGTACGAACCGTTTTTTGCTACAATGCAGCAAAAGCGGGACGATTTGCAGCAAAAATCGGGAGTTTTATAGCAAAAGCGGGATTTAGTCTATATTTAGTGGACACGTGTCGGGCTGGCGACCCGGGGGATCGGACGGAAAGATCCCCGGGGGACGCCTAGTCCTGTCCTAAATCTAGCACCTGCAGAAGGACCGCCATGGGGAGCGCCTGGTTGCCGCGTTACACGGAGTCAAGAACGCTCCGCGTACCCTCCTGGCTGTAATGGGCCCGGCCCATTTTAGTTCGCTGAAGAGAACCATCACCTTTTCGCGCGCGATCGACCCGGGTTCGACGAATGGTTTTCCCGTTTTGTTTTCTGACTGTTTCACGCGCTCTGGTTGGACTCGACTTCTGCGTGCTCTGGTTCTGTGACTGGTTCTCGCTCCTTTTTTTTATTTGGAAATCCTGGGATAGAAGTGTACTACGTTGGCTGTACGTTCGCTCACTTTTCACTGTTTCCCTAAAAGTTGTAGTGTCGTGCAAGTTTGAACTAGTTTAAAAATAATGTGTATACGAAAATCATGCGGGTATGTGAGTAGGTTCCATTCCTGTACTCAGTTTCGAGTTTTGTCGATTGTAACTTCTCAATTTTGAATCGATCTTCGGAACTTTTTTAGACAAATTTTGTCAAATTCGTCGCACTCGGTTGAGCGTTCAAAATATCCTTTGACAAGCTCAATGTTTCGGACAACTTTCGTGTAGTAATTTTTCCGTTTTGGCGGTCATATACAAAAACATATTGTATTATAGGTTTGAACGTGTTTACACTCCACTCAGTGTACGTGTCTTCTCCTACCTATGGCGCCGCTGCTCGCCGCAGTTAACTCCGCCATCGTCGCTGCACCACCGCCGGCCCGCGACACCACCGTCCTGCACCGCTGTCGTCGCACCGTTGTCTAGCTCGAACGTGTTCTACTGTTTCTAACCTGGATCTTGAACGATTTTTAAAACCTATTGAACGGAATGTAGGTTTGAACAATTTTGAAAACCTCGGTAAACGAGATGTAGCTTTGAACGGAATTGGAAACCCCGGTTTGCAAAATATGGTTTTGAAAGATTTGGAAACCTGGTGAACAGAATCTGGGTTTGAACGATTTAAAGCCCCGTTGAACAGAATCTGGGTTTGAACGATTTTGAAAACCGGGTGAACGGAATCTGGTTTTGACCATTTGGAAAGCCCGGTGAAGTTTGAACGATTTGGAAAAACCATTGAACGGAATCCGGGTTTGAACGTATTTTGAAAAACCGTCGAACATAATTTGGATTTGAACGGATTTGAACAACCCGTTGAACGGAATTTGCATTTGAAAAGATTTGAAAACTCGTTGAACGGAATGTAGGTTTGAACAAATTTTGAAAAACTAGGTGAAACGAAATCTGTGTTTTGAACGATTTGGAAAAATGGGTGAACGGGATGTACGTTTGAATGAAATTTGGAAATCCCGGTGAACGGAATGTAGGTTTGAACAAATTTGGAACCCCCGGTGAACGGAATGTAGCTTTGAACGATTTGAAAACGAGGTGAATGGAATATGGGCTTTGAACATTTTGAAAACCCCGTTGAACAGATTCTAGTTTTGAACGATTTGAAAAACCCGTTGAACAGGATCTGGGTTTGAACAATTTTGAAAAAGCTCGTTGAAAACCTGGGTTTGAACTATTTTTCAAACCCATTGAACGAAATCTAGGTTTTGAACGGTTTTGGAAACGAGGTGAACGGAATCTAGTTTTTGAACGATTTATAAAACCCGTTGAACCGAATGTAGGTTTGAACGATTTTTAAAACCCCGGTAAACGAGATGTATGTTTGAACGGAATTGGAAACCCCGGTTTGCAGAATATGGGTTTGAATGATTTGGAAACCTGGTGAACAGAATCTAGGTTTGAACGATTTCAAAACCCGTTGAACATAATCTGGGTTTTAACGATTTCGAAAACCGGGTGAACGGAATCTGGTTTTGAACCATTTGGAAAGCCTGGTGAGTTTGAACGATTTGGAAAAACCATTGAACGGAATCCGGGTTTGCACGTATTTTGAAAAACCCTTGAACGGAATTTGGGTTTGAACAGATTTTGTAAAACTCCGTTGAACAGAAACTTGGTTTAAACGGATTTTGGAACGATGTTTGAAAAACATGTTGAATGATTTTTGAAAAACATGTTGAATGTAATTTGGTCTTGAACGATTTTTGAAACACCCGTTGAACATAATTTGGTATTGAACAATTTTGTAAAACTCTGTTGAACATAAACTTGGTTTAAACAGATTTCGGAACGATTTTTGAAAACATGTTGAACAGGATTTGGTAACCCGTTGAACGTAATTTGGTCTTGAACAATTTTTAAAGAACCCGTTGAACGTAATTTGGTTTCGAACATTTTTTGAAAGGCTCGTTGAACAGAATTAGGTATTGAACGATTTTCTAAAGACTCTGTTGAACCGAAACTAGGTTTAAACGGATTTTGGAACGATTTTTGAAAAACATGTCGAACGTAATTTGGTATTGAACGATTTTGTAAGACTCCGTTGAACAGAAACTTGGTTTAAACGGATTTTGGAACGGTTTTTGAAAAACATGTTGAACATAATTTGGTCTTGAACGATTTTTGAAGACCCGGTGAACAAAATTTGGTATTGAACAATTTTGTAAAACTCCGCTGAACAGAAACTTTGTTTAAACGGATTTTGGAACGATTTTTGAAAACATGTTGAACAAGATTTGGTAACTTTGAACGTAATTTGGTATTGAAATTTTTTAAATATGAACAGAAAAGGCCGATGAACGAAATCGATTTTTGAGCGATTTTAAAGAAGTGAACAAAAAAAGGTCTATGAATGGAAAAAATATTTTTGAACGATTTCAAAAATGAGTAGAAAATAGCGGTGAACAAAAACTATTTCTAAACGATATTAAAAGTGAGGAGAAAAGGCCAATAAATGAAATCGATTTTAGAAAGTGAACAAAAAAGTCTATGAAATTTTTTTATTTTTAACGATTTTAAAAACTGAACAGATAAAACTATATGAACAAAAATTATATTTGAACGACTTTTAAAATATAAACAATTTTCAAATATGAACATTTTTCAGAAAACTAAAATTTAAACAAAACTATAAAATAGTATCTACAAAATAAGAAAGAACGAAAAAAGAAAAGCCAAAAAAAGAAAAAAAAAGTATCTGGGCGGAACATGAAAAAGTAAAAAGAGGAAAAATGTAAATAGAAAGGAACATGAAAATGAGAAAATAAGAAATAATACAACATAAGTAAATCGATAAATAAAACAGAAACTAAGAAAAAAATAACCAAAAAAAGAAAAACAAAATGAAAAAGGGAAAAGAAAAATAAAAGAAAACAGAAAAAAAAACGAACACAGAAGGCACGTACTCAAGGATGGCCGCGACGGTGGTGTTGTCGTACACTCGTACTACAAGAAGCCTAGCCAACCCCCAACAAGTGGACCGACCGTTCTTCTTCACCGTGGGTTGTGGAGGTACCCTTATTGGGCCGGCCCACTGCGCGACGGGGGGGGTACGCGGAGCGTAATGACTCCCGCGGTACGCGGAAACTAGGAATTGCCACCGCCATGTAGCCCTTCTTCTTCACAGCGAGGATCGGCTCCTCGATCGCCGCCACGGCCTGATCAGATAGCGGGCCCTCGAACAGGGCCAAGTAGGCCTGCAACATCATGTGCGAGAACGGCGTCTCAGGCGGCTGGAGCCCAGGCGCCTGGCCACGGCCGCACGGGCCAGCTTCTCCATGGTGGCGCCGCCAGTTGACTTGGCGGCAAACCTAGCAGTCCTTGCTATTTTTTTTAAAATAATACATTTTGTTTAATTAAATTCGATAAATAATACACATTTTCAAAGTTTTTCAAAAATAATACAGCCTCCTCTATGCCGTGTCGTCTATGCCGTAGACGATTAGCTAGTCGTCCGTCCGCTGCGTGTCAGGACCTACTCGTCTGCGGCGTAGACGACTGGACCATATCGCCAGCGTCGTGGACGACGGGTGCATGCATGCGTTGCTAGCTGCGTTGCTCACGCAGTGATCAGCTCGCCGGCCGGCCGTGGCGGGCGTGCTGGTCGTGCGTGCTTGCCGGCCAGTCGTGCCATGCCGTGCGTGCTGGCCGCCATGCCTACCGTGTGTGCTGGCCGTGCCATGCGTGCCCGCCGGCTGGCCGTGCCATGCGTGCTGGCCGCCGTGCCTGCTCGCCACGCTCGCCGGCTGACCGTGCCGTGAGTGCTCGCCGGCTGGCCGTGCCGTGCGTGCTCGCCGTGCTCGCCGGGCTGGTGTGGTGCTCGCTGTGCTGCAGTGCTGCCGTGTGTGCCGGCGCTCGCCGGGCGGCCGTGTTTGCGGTGCGCGCGACCTGGAACCGATCGCTAGCTAGCCGGAACGGATCGATGGATCCGGGATCGATCGCTAGCTGCTATAGCTGGCTGGCCAGCTCGGAAGAGATCGACTGATCGATAGCAGCATATCACCTACGGCCAGGGGCGGCGCCACTACCGGGGCGAGAGGGGGCGGCCGCCCCGGCTCCCCTGATGCTGAGCAAGCACCTCCTTTCCAGCCATCCTGCGGCGGCGGAGCCATTAGCATCGTGGAGAAGCTCGATTTTGATGAACCGGTACATTGGGTGCTTGGCTGAGGAAGATGGCCTTATTTGGGCCAAATTTCGAGTCAACGAGACAACGGGATAAGGCCATCCCATCCTATTCACAACAAATCGCACGCCCCCACCTAGCGCTTATGATCCCCTAAAAAAAACCTAGCGCTTATGTTCATTTCCCCGTTCCCCGATATCATATTCTTGCAATTTCTCCAAGGCCAAGCAGATTACATATACAAGTTTAGGTCTCACTTGCGACCGTTGAACCAGAGTAAATATCATTTCTCCAAGGCCAAGCAGATTACATATACTCCAACCCATTTATCAATTACACATAAGTATGACTGTGCCACTACTTCTTGCAAAAATCCGAATGCGCCACCAGAAATGAAACACACATGCATCATCCAACCACTAAACGAAGCAATTGATGTTGTCTCACAAATTTTTCATATGTTTGAGAACTTACCTGTGGCAAGATGGTTAGGAGGGTGGTTGTACCCCCAGCCCATCAGAGTTCAAACCCCAGGTTTGACGCTGGTGTTTCTCATTTAGGCGGAATATTTTTTAGTGGGAGGCGACGTTCCCGTCGACATCGAGGCTGCGGTACCCATCTGGGGCTGCGGCAGGGCAAGAAACAACTGAAACTAACGGAGTCGGGTGGCATCTTGAGATTGGCGTGGGGTGACGACGGGCACACGTGGTAGCACCGCTGGCAGACACGAGAGGCGGCGCACCCATTAGGTCGAGAACCTAGAGTCTGACCGGAACCTACACCTTCGATGGTGTAGAGAGTTTTGAATTAGTGCTTTTGTCACGGTGTCGAGAACACAGTGTCAAAAAATACGTTTTAGGATACGTTTAGAATTGGATTAGTGCTTTTGTCAGTATCACTCTACATCGGTAGCTTTTTTGCAATTTTTTATTTTGAAAGTTGATATTTTTTTGCCACGGCCGCTCTGAATCATGTTTGTTTTTGGGATAGTGAAGAAGATGCTGACGTGAAAGGGAATGGAGGCAAGAGGTGGCCAGGGACAGATTTTGACCAGGTTCTGTAGTATAGTGGGCTTCGATTTGGGCTGGACTTTCAGAACGGGGCGAAGAAACTATCGTAACTAGCACGACTTGAAGGAACTATCGTACAAGGATCGTACATGAATTGTGGTACGTGAAGCAATTTCCTATCGTCTATGCCATGGCCGACAGGCATGTCGGGCGCGTAGGGCCTGCTCGTCCACGGCGCAGACGACAGGCAGATGAGGCTGTATTATTTTTAAAAAACTTTTAAAAAATGTGTATTATTTTTTGATTTTAATTAAAAAATGTATTAATTTAAAAATAGCGCACTCCTTCCTACACAATTTTGATCCAACAAAGAAATACAACAATACAGCTCAATGGAACCCCACAATCTAAAACATAGTACCTTACATGGCAAGAACTTGAGAAAAGAATAGCCAGAATAGAGTGGAAAGACCCAGACAATTCCAGCTTAGAAGCACTTCCTATGAACAATCGCTGGGCCTGACTCATCGTACTCATGCGAGATCCATCTTTCTTTCTTTTTTGAACAAGGGTTGGGCACATAGGTGTCCTCATTTCATTAGCTCAAAAGCATAGTACAGAGATTATTACATTGTCCTGTTTGTATACATTTGCAAAGTAGTTTAAAACAGGACATGCTAAGGTGCTATGAGCTAGATTCTTGCAATAAAGAGTAGGCTGCGATTGCAGAGATCGCAAGGCCTGATGTGCATAGTTGTGAGCAATTCTGTTGGAATTCCTGGATATGTGTCTGATTGATGCTTGAAGAGGCTGAAGGCTATGTTTGATCTGCATCACGAAAGGTCTGATCTCCCAAAGCACAGAAGAATGAGTAATGGTGGGAGCTAAGACTGAGCTCGCAACATTGGCATTATCTGTGAAGAAACCTGCAGATTTGATATTCAGATGAGCCGCCATGCCAGCAGGAAGCAAGAGTGCTTTACTTTCTGCAACAGGAACTGATGGAGTATCGTCAGCTGCTGCAAACACAAAGATATCAGTACGACCATTCTGTTCTGGCCATGTTGCGAAGACGCCTAATCCGGCCTTAGTGGGTTCCCCATTGACAGATGGTTTCCATGCTGCATCAACATATAATCTAGGACCTGCAAGGAAACTGAAATCATTGTCTCTGAATGGTTCTGGTGCTTGAGTGATCACTTCATGTGAGTGGATCGGATGTTGGATTATTTCTTGATCCAGCAACAAAGCATTAGTAGCAATTGCGACTTGATAAGGCCTGTTCTGTTTCCTGCCAAATAAATGGTCATTCCTTGATTTGCATGCGGATGATTATTTTGAAGAAGATTCTTGATTATTGTAGACATGGAGCTGCAATTTTGAGCAAGAATATCTACTTTAACGAACCAAGGATCATCAAACCAAGCTGCTCTCGCAAAGGGGCAGAGGAAAAGATATGTGTGTCATCTTCGGTCAAACCACATCTAGCACAGAGTGGCGAAATGTGTTTGGACCTGGCTGCAGCTCTTGATCCAGATGGGAGTGCCCGTCGAAGAATTCTCCAAGCAAATGTCTTGACTCTCGGAATCATTTCCTTGCATTTCCAAACCGAGTTTAGTAGCTGCTGTGTTAACTCATCTGGCTTCCTTGGCTTCGGCATACCTGCATCATGTAGAAATTGCAAACAAAGACGATAACCTGATTTGGAGTTGTATTTCCCATTTGGGGTTAGTTTCCAACAGAGAATGTCATCATCATTGGAAGGAATAATAGGAGTAGACTTGATAATATTAGCAGCAGATTGGGAGAAAAGTTGATCGACAAGGCCTTCATTCCAAGTGCTACTGTTATCCATCATCAGCTGCTTGACCGAAGCAGGATAAGAGAAAGAGTCAGGCTGAATAATGAGATCATTATAGATGTTTTGCCAAGCTGAAAACCAAGGAGTGTTCCAGATAGAGATATCCCCTTTTGCTATTTGATAAAAAGAATTGTTCTGAAGAAGAGGAATGACCTTTAAAGCAGCAGCCCAAAATGCAGATTTTGGTACGTTCGGTTTGGCTCCAAATGGAAGTGTCGTGAAGTACTTGGACTGCAAAATGCGATAGAGCTGGCTATTGGGCTGGGAAGCTATCCTCCAAAGGCCTGAGAGAATGAGACTGTAGTTGACGGCCTGCAAATTTCGAATTCCTAGTCCACCTTCTCTTTTTGGCGCGCAAATGTCTTTCCATGCTTTGAGACAAATAGGCTTAGTAGGGGAATCAGTGTTAACACCAGACCACCAAAAAGTTCTGATAATAGCTGTGATTTTTGCAATAAACTTTTTGGAAAAAATAATGTTAGACATGTAGTAGACAGGAATGGAAGAAAACACCGAATTTATTAGTTCAAGCCTTGCAGCATGGGATAGTGAGTTGGCTTTGTAAGTACCAAGTTTGGATTTAAATCTGTCTAAGACAAAGTTATAGGCTTCTGATCTGTTTTTGGATGGAAGGACCAAAGGATGCCCCAAGTGAACAAAAGCATCATCAATATTGGGGACAGGGAAAACTTGTAAAATTCCGTCCCTATCAGCAGCAGAAACATGTTTACTAAAAAGTATACCTGATTTGTTCCAGTTTGGCAGCTGTCCTGAGGCTTGGCAAAAGATGTTCAAAATCTGTCTCATCGCTTGTGCTTCTTGAGTAGTAGCTGCACCACAAATAATTAAGTCGTCTGCAAATAAAAGAGAGTGAATTGGTGGACATGTGGGCCCAAGGATAATTCCATGAAGACTGTTAGCCGCTAGAGCTTCCTGCAAGACTAGGGACAGCTCATTGATTGCAAGGACAAAAAGATAAGGCGATAAAGGACATCCTTGTCGTATTCCCCTGTCTGAAACGAATCTCGCAAACGGTTGACCATTAACAATAACTGAAAAGGTGGGCGAGGAAATACACTCGTGTATCAAGTTTATGAAATGACCATGCAGCCCTTTGCGTGCAAGAGCCTGAAGGATAAAATTCCACTCACTCTATCAAAGGCTTTAGCTAAATCAATTTTTAAAAGAAAAGCCTTTTCCTTCCAAGAGGACAATTGAAAAGAGTGCGTAATCTCCTGAGCAATGATGATGTTGTTGCTGATTCTACGACCTTTAATAAACGCTTGTTGAGAGGGATGTATGTAGTCAGGAAGGTGTGGTTTTAGTCTGTTGGCTAGGCATTTGGCGATAATTTTATAACCACATTGCAAAGGCTTATGGGTCGGTAATCAGTGGGAACCATAGGAACAAGCTTCTTGGGGATTAAGGCAATATGAGTATCATTAATATGAGAAGGGAGATGGGCAGTAGCAAAAAAATTAGAGATCAGCGTAGTAACATCATCTCCAATCCAATCCCAAGTAGCCAAGTAGAATTCCACGTTAAAGCCATCTGGTCCCGGGGAAGCATTCCTTTTCATCTCCTTCAGTACCTCCCAGATTTCTTGCTTAGTAGGAGTGGAGTAAGTAGGATCATCTGGAAGGACAGCATCTCCTGTAATGAAATTATTGGCATGCTTGCACAAGAAGAAGTGAAGATTGATCTAAAGTAGGAGATAAGGTGTTAGCTATCTGGTCAGGCATGAAATGCGTGTTGTTGTTTTCATCTTTAATCGAAAGGATGGTGTTCCTTCTCCTGCGCTTAGTAATAGCTCTATGAAAATAAGCAGTGTTTCTGTCTCCATTTTTTACCCAATTTTTCTTGGCTCTTTGAAGTTGATAATCATTCAGCTTAGTGACAGTTTGCTCATACCTCTGCATTAAATTCCCTTCGTGCCTATGGTCTTGCATAGCCAGTGGTTTGGACTGAACCTCTTTTATTTGCTGTTCTAACTCCTGGAGTTCATCCTGCAAAGGTTTCTTTTTCCTGCACCAAATCTTCAGATCTCTTGCAAGTTTGTTAGTTCGATTGTGAAAAGCCGAGTTGGCTGTGTTTTCCCAGCAGGATTTAGCATAAGCTGGAAATCTGGTTCTTTTAACCACCAGTTCTCAAATTTGAAGAAATTTTTAGCTTTTCTAGCAGCACCATCAGTGGAGCATAAAATAGGCGCATGATCACTGAAGCAGTAAATCAAAGGCATATTAAAGACATTTGAATTTGGGTAGACAGACACCATTCAGTATTCGCTAAACATCTGTCAAGCCTTTGAAACAGGGGTTTAGAAGAGAAGCGCCTATTAGTCCAAGTAAAAGCCGGGCCACTGAACCCAAGATCAAACAAACCACAATTTTTTACAAAGGAACGAAAAGCATTCATACGATTACGATTAATATTAGGAGAGCTTTTATCAGTATCATACAAAAGATCATTCATGTCGCCCATACAAAGGATCGGTAAGTTGCTATTATCATACACAAAATTGGCAACTTGACTCCAGATCAAAGCAGTTTGGCGATGATAAGGGTCACCATAAACACAGACTAACCCAAACTTCTGATTTCTCGATCTATCAGTTGCTAAAGCTAGGATAAGATGAAAAGAGGAGGCATAAATATCGATGTGGGTATCGTCAGACCACATAAGCCAAAACCCTCCCGAACTCTTCCGAGAAGGCACAACAAAAGCATTATGCATATTAAAGCGAGTAGCAATATCATCAGCACAAAATTTGGAAGTTTTAACCTCTGATAGGAAAATTATCTGAGCTTTAGTGGAGACGATCATGTTGGCAAGATGGCATAATTTAGGGCTTGAGGCTCTTGCCAATGCCTTGGCAGTTCCAACTCAGGGTCTTCATGGCGCCCGTGGCGGGCTGAACCTTTGGAACCTTTGCTCACAGCTGTACCACTCACTGCAATTCTTCTAACTGATAGCTTTAAAATGCCTCTGGTTTGGCAAGAAGAGCTCTGGTTTCTACAGAACTGGCAGCAACGAAGACGAATCTGATCTAGACTCTAGCCTGTGCCACTTGAATCGATGAAGCTGCCATGAATTTTGGAGAACCAAAAGCCCGAGTTAAACAGTCGATCCCACTTGTATAGGAGCAGATCTGACAAGAACAAGGCTTTCAAGAGCTAGAAGATGGATAGAAACAGTGGATTGGATAGAGCTAGGGGACGTTGGATGTGGATGGTAAATGGCGACGGTGGAGGCAGAAAAGGAGCAGCGGAGATAATCTTATAGGGAGCGGGGGAGATACTGATTTGGACAGAGATGAATCTGGTGCAGATGAGAGGAGCGAAGATGATTGAGAAGTTATCGGGAAAAGATTAGAACGGCATTAGTCAATCGCCGCCAGAGCTATCGAACTGGAAACGGAACGATAGGATGGAGCTACTAGCAAGGAGGAGAAGCTGTGTGGGAGTTTGGATTTGGGGAGAAACAAGGGGTAAATTCCTGGATTCTGATTTGGATTTAGGAAAGAAATCAAGCGGAAGGGGAGATCGAGTGATTGGGAAAGGATGAGGAAGAAGGAAGGTATATTACGGCATTCGCCAATCGCCACGGAGGCCGGTTGACGTCCTCTTGTCAGGAAATAGTTTTCTCTCATGCGAGATCCATCTGGAAAACTAAAACCGGATTGACTATTAGCACGAGCAACAGGGACAGGGCCGGTCCTGACTTTCTAGAGGCCCTGGTCAAACTAAGAAAATATGCTATTGTAATAGTATTATAGCAAATAAGAATCACATGCATATATATGTATGGATTTCATTTAAGTTGAGTAGCTATGTGCACTTAGGGGGCCATTGCCCCCCCCCCCCTAACCGACAATTCTTTAGGCAAAACCTTTTAATATATGACATTTATTGCAAGAAATCCCATGTATTTGACCCATTTGCTCCCCTTCAACAAAGGAGAGGAAAACATCATGTCCTTTATATTTTATAAAAGAAGTAAAATAAATGTTTTTTGAGTAACAATTTTACGATCAAGGAGCAAGAACAGTGAAATTTATTGGATTAAAAAAGAAGAAATTATCAGTCCTCCGTGTCCTTGATTCCCTATCCAGCCATGTAAGAAAAAAAAGTGGTCGGGGGAGAAAGCGCTAATGAACCACCGAATAACCAGAAAATAATCAAATAGTCAACATGAAAATAATTCAATATCTATGAATCCATGACCCAGCAGTCGGGTTGGTAGTGCTTTTTAATCTCAAACTTAGTTCGGGTGTACATCCGGACATTCTATGTCTGCATTCAAAGTATGTGATTTTTTTTGCTCCTATTCCCATGATAAAGTAAATATAGTAATAAAAGTTAGTTAGAAAATCTTCTTTGCGTCATATGTATATGTGTAGATGCACCCAGTAACCAAGACTGGCATTTTAAAAATGTAAAAAAATCCAAACGAAAAGTTCGGGTGTACATCCGGACATTCTATGTCTGCATTCAAAGTATGTGATTTTTTTTGCTTGTGTAAAAAGATAAATTTCGGTGCTCCAATACGAGTTTTCACGTGATCTCGTTTGTCTTTTTTAAACATGCCACACATAATATCTTTTTTTAGAAACTTTGTGTGTGAAGTGTGAACATAGAATGTGCGGATTTACACCCAATTTTTCTTGGAATCTTTGACATTTTTTAAATGCATTTTCTACTAGTTCCCTTTTCAAGTCATATCGTGATCCAACTTAGTTTGGCCAATAAGTCATGCTACATTTTGAAGCGTCACTAGTAATACCATGAAGTTTAATATACTTGTCCAGTTCTATGCATCTGAATGAATAATCACTGATGAAATACAATCGGGCGAGTTGCCTAGTAAAGTTCTAACATTTAGATGCCAAACTTTGTGCATACTTTAGCTGAAGAGGATAACACGTTGCAAGATGTATGAATGATGAAAAAGCTGACTTGTTGATCCCAAATGCTACAAAACGTTTATCCTCTTTAGGAATTAGCAATGTACATTATCTCGCTTTATATTTTAATGCGTCAATCACCAAATCTTAGTAGGACAGTTTGTCACTCATCTAAGAAAATATATATCAAAATCTTATCGAAATCAAATGTTTTAGAACTTGCTTCATGGAGCAAGTTGGATTTTTCAGAAGTACTTGTTTCGATATATTAAGCAACGATGTTGCTGTTGTTCTGTCACTACCATGGATGTCAACTCCTGATTAGTGGTGTACTTCACCTGTCTTCACTCCCAAGGATACTCCAACTTTGATGTAGACCTGCGACGGAATGGCCTTCGGACAATTTTGGATTTTGGAAAACGAACTCACCGTTCCTTTTTAACTTTTGGCCGCATCGCTACGAAAAGATCCGGAAGCGAAGCTACGTACGCGAGCAGAGCACAAGGAGTCAAGGACAGATATCCTTCTGACGCAAAGGCCAACTGCATGCGTGGTTGGATTGGATCCGTTGGTCAGGTGGGGCCCTCGTGAGCTGGTGGGATTATTGCTGTGGCCTCAGCGGCGTGGGAGCTGAACCTGGTTGTTTGCCGATGTCTGGCCAGTCTAGCCCAAGGACCCTTCGTACCACTCGTATTTGAGCTTCACTCCATGAGGAGATAGCTGTTGGATATGTTCACAAGAAAGTAATTCGGCGTCTCTCTTTTCTTTCCTGTCGAGAATATATCTAATTGTCACTTGTTTGGTTTGGTTTGGTTAGAAATGTAATAACTCCTACTTTCTTCGTCCATAAAATGATGTCTCAACTTTGTCTAAATTTGCATGTATTGCATTTTTGTGAACAGAGAGAGTAATTGGTATGAGTTTTCCTAACACTCCGCCCTGTGGCTCTAAAATTCAATCGATCCATCAGGGCGGGACTCTCTTCCTCTCCTCTCTCCCAGGGACGAAACCCTAGCCGCCGCCCGCGTCTGCGCCTCTGGCGGCCGGCTCGCGCCGTCTCCTCCTCCCTCTCCCCATCTACCACCTCCCCCCCCCCCCCCCCCCCCCCCGCGTCCGCGCCGCCCCCGCGGCGGCCGGCGCGGCCCAATTTTCTCCCCTTCGCTCTCCCCGTCCGCTCCTCCCCTCTCGCCGCCGTCGGCGCGAGCCGCCGAGCGCGGCTCGGGCGGTGCCGGCGGCGGCGGACCTCCTCAACCCGTGCTTGATGGGGAACTCGCGGGGCGGTCCTTCTTCGGCAGCGGTGCGGCTCGGGCGGCGGCTGGTCCGGCTCCGGCTGGGTGGCGGCGCGACGGCGGCGGTGCCTGCGGTGCTGCGGGGCGGTGCAGCGGCGGGTGCCGGCGGGCAGCGGGGCGGCGGCGCCCATGGCCCAGATCGGGGCCCTTCGGGCCCTCATCTGGGTCGGGCTGGGCCGATCTGCAGCCTGATCTGCGACGGACGACAAGGTAGTGGGTACTGACGGGCAGCGGTGACGGTGGCCGCCTGTTGCAGCGCGGCGGCAAGCTTCACGGGTCCGTTCCAGATCCGGCCGGACCCTATTAGAACTGGTGTGCCCCCGTGGGGGCTTTACGGGACCGCCAGGCGGGCGGGCCCGACCAGATCTTATGGGGACTGGTGTGTCTTGCGGCCACGTCCGGTCGACTACCGTCCTCGGCGGTGGAGGTAGTTCCCTCCCGCGCGGCCGCGGTACTGTTGACCTCGGTACACCCTATTCTTCACGTCTGTTTTGCAGCCCCGTGTCGTTTGCCTCGGTGAGACGACGATGGTGGTTTCGGGTCCGTGGTGGCGCTTGTTGGCGGGTGGTTGGTCCGGTGGTGGCGAGGCCTCGTCCTCGTCGGCTCCTGTGCTACGGATCGTCCGGGGTTGCGGATAGGGTTTTTTTCGGGAGAAATCCTTGTTGGCTCGGCTGACACCGGCGCGGGTGCCGCCTATGGGTGGCACCCTCCCTTCCTGAAGGGCGTCGTGGATACCCTCTGTCTGCTTCCTTTGTGCCGGGGGAAACCCTAGAACCTTTTGGTTCGGGCAGTAGCGTACGCCTCCTTCTTCAAGGTGCTGCTTGGTACTCGACGATTCAATGCTAGGAGCGTGGTGGTAATTTTTCGGAGAGGCGCAACGGTCGCGGGTCAGCTTAGTTTAGTCTTCCCACCTATGTCTCCATTTGTTTCTGTTTTGGGCGTGTGTTTGTTGTTGGCCCCAGCGTGTGTGGTGTTGCGTTTGTATGCAATGTTGTATGGTGGTCGTTGCTTTATTTATAAAGCGGGGCGAAAGCCTGTTTCGAGGAGTTTTCCTAACATGGATGTTAAAGCCCGCTGAAAATAACATGGAAATTCCACGGATTCTACACGAAAGCAATTTACTTGAGGGAAAAATGAGGGGAAAGGGCTTGACGTTGCAAAGTGTGGCGTTGGTGATTGAAAATTTTCTCGCATTTTTTGTTCAAAATTGTCCAGTTTCGTGCGAATATTTGAAATCCCAGTTATGACGTGGGATATAGGGAATATGTATGGGTTCTAACTAAAATTGATTGCGCTCGAGTATAAATGAGATGAAACGTAGAAAAACTAGCGCCACAACTATTACCATCCTTGATGGTTGGATAATTCGATGACCACTTATTGGGGATCTTACGCGTCGGGGTTCTTTATTTATTTTCTCGTTTGTTTCTAGGGTGTTTCAATATTTTCGATGTAAAGCTTAATTGTGGAGACACTAGATATGGATAGTCATTTCCACGTCACATTCATTTTTTCTAAAACCATGGCATGACGTGCCTGGAACACTAAAATTTCAAACACGTCGGTCAACTCTTGCCATACTAACATGATAATTGTTCTCATAGTGCACTTGGAAATTTTATTTTCATCGAAGAACTAACTAATTATGCCATGCCTAAAACATTAAGGAATTTTCTTTCATAAGAGACAACTCATTTCAGTTCATCCGCATCATGAGAAGTGTTCTTGTTCCAAATTTTGATCATGACATACACCTCTCAACAACTAGATAACATAAATAACTGACAAAGGATCGTATCATAACACAAAGAAGTACTAAAGGGTCTAAATGAAAAAAGCTCACTTCTCGCGCCACATATATTACGCTCCATGATTCTGCCACCCAACCGGATCACAGTTTAAACACAGAAATTATCCGAACACCTTACCGAAAATGCCCCCCAAATTCCTCACTTATCTCCTCCTAGCCCTCGTCGCCGGCTCCGGCGCCGCGGCGGCCCGGCGCCAGCCGTCTCCGGCGAACTTCACCGCGTCTGGGAACCCCGTCTACATCTGGCCGCTGCCGAAGAACTTCACCTCTGGGACGCAGACCCTGGCCGTTGACCCCGACCTCGCGCTCGACGCCCAGGGCCCCGGCGGCGGCGCCTCTGCCGTCGCAGAGGCGTTCGAGAGGTACAGGTCCCTCATCTTCTCCCCGTGGGCCCACGCGGCTCGCCCCGCATCGGGGGGATACGACGTCGCCAAGCTCACCGTCGTCGTCGCCTCCGCCAATGAGACGGTACGGCTGTTTTATTCGCGGTGTAGCACGCCTGGTTGTCACTTGCTTCGTATGGGTAAGTGGGGGAGTGTGAATTTAACCCCAATTTCCTGATGCAGCTGGAGCTGGGAGTGGACGAGAGCTACACGATCTACATCGCGGCTGCGGATGGCGTCAATTCCATCGTCGGTGGAGCAACCATAGAGGTGGTGTTTTTTTACCAGCAGTTATCTTTTGGAGTGATTCTGGTGAAATGTTTTGCCATAATTTTCCGTGAGCTCAGTTAAATTGGTTTTTGTTAGCCCATTAGTATGGAATTGCTGCATGTATTGGTGAACTCAGTAGGTTTCCAGTGAAATAGACGGATGTGATGCAGATGCATAACTGCAGAACACAGTTTGTCCTTGGATGAAATTTTTTCCGTTAGGATTTGAGCAGAGGGTTGCACTTTATTTTGTGTCCATGTGTAATCTATGTATTTTGCTCTATGAAATAACGAATCATCCAGTGAGGGTTTACTGCTCAATTTGGTTGTGCAGCTTTGATATTTAGATGCGTGTAATAAATTGTGGCCACAATAGTGCAAAACACTAGCTTTGGGTTATCTTTCTATCAACTGTTATCTAAATGTGCACTTAGCTATCCATTATGTTAACTGAATTATGGTTAGTGCTTGTGGATCATTTGCCATTTCAAATAAAACATCATCTCTGGATATTCTTAGGCCTATGACATCTAACTGCTATGTTAGGCACACGACTTTTCAAGAAAAAACATTGTAGATACTACCTCCTAATCCAGAAAAACTGTCGTGAAGTGTATACGATTTTTGTCTAGCGCAGTTGATTCTCCCCGACAGTTAATTAGGACCGGAGGGAGTACATTATATGTACCATTATTTTGAATTTATCAGGAATAATGTACTGTCTCTTTTATGCACAAGGATACTGTAACTGAACTATATTTTGTCTGTCCTTGTAGGCTAATACTATATATGGAGCTATTCGTGGATTAGAGGTATGATCATGCTCCCTTTCCAACTTTTTTTAATGTTAATAGCCGTGCTAGCTTTAAACGTGTTCTTCATCTTTAAAGAGCTGGTTGTAGAGCTCATTAAGTGTTCGCTAAAAGATTCTTGAGCATAAACAATCAATTGATGATACCTTCAATCGGATGTGTCCATTCACTAATCATGGCTATACTTATCTTGTAATTACTTTCTATTGTGCTATAGTTTCATGGATTATGTTCTCTCCTTTCTTAAATACTTTTAAGCTTTTAGATGTTTTCCAGAAAATAATTTTCCTCCTTGTGAATCGTTTGACAGACATTCAGTCAGCTATGTGTTTTTAACTACGATACAAAAAATGTCGAAGTGCTCTCTGCACCATGGTACATTCAAGATGAGCCACGCTTTGCTTTTCGTGGCTTGCTACTAGGTAAGCAACAATAATTCAGAGGCTTATCCTAATGTGACTGGATAATCCACTGCAATGTAAATACAGAATGCCAAGCTGATTAGTCTTCCCTCATATCTGTACTGCAGACACCTCAAGGCATTACTACCCAGTTGACGTGATTGAGCAAGTCATTGACTCCATGTCATTTGCTAAGCTGGTAACATATTATCTTTTGGATCTTGCTAGTTATTTTACCTGAATTATCTCTCCTTCCCTCCATAGCGATATACTTAAACCTGGAGTTATGTCCAATAGAACGTTCTTCATTGGCATATCATCGACGAACAATCTTTTCCATTGGAGATACCATCATACCCAAATCTATGGAAGGGTTCATATTCAAAATCGGAGCGTTACACTGTGGAAGATGCACAATATATTGTCAGGTATGTTAAGTTTGTCATTTAGCTTTTGTATTTTACAATCTTCTTTATATTCCATTGTCAAGATTCTTCATTCACATTTTCCTGACGGATGTTCTCTAATTGTTTGCACCGCGACCTCTCATGTGAAAATTTAAAATGCTAAAGCTATGCTAAGAAAAGAGGTATGCTTCCTTATCTGACTTAAGTGTCCTTTTTTGCTAAGAATGGAAACATGCTGAGAAGTTCTCACTATTTTAGAACTCTTCATACAGTTTAATGCTTATCTGGAAAGACATTCATTCTCGCTATTCTTTACTTTTTCTCAGGAATTCATGTCATGGCAGAAATTGACGTACCTGGTCATGCAGAATCATGGTGAGTTTTCATATAGACTTACATGTTATGTTTGGATACCTAGACTTCTTGAGAGAACTTTTTCTCAGTTGTTTTGTGAGGCCTCTCCTAGTGTTCCACCTTGCTGCCGTCTCTTAGCACTCTACATCAGATTATTGTCTATGTAGTGCAGAATTATTGAGGATAGACGATACAACCGTCTCTTACCTTAGATACCGTCTCTACACACAATCTAATATATTAGATCATTAAATTTTGTACTGATCATCCAATTAGACCCACGTGGGGTCTACTATAATAAATACTTAGCCTATGTAAAGTACAATGCACACGGTTGTTGTATTTGAACATCAAACATGCACTAGGAGATGGTGGTAATAGACTATGCATTCAGAGTGGTTTATGTAAGACCTAGTTACTCCTGTGCAAATAAACAAACCAGCAGCTGTTGTTTTTTGTAGTGTCACATAGTTGCAACTCGTGAAACTCACGAAGTTCTGAGTAGCGAACCAGGTGGTTGCTCCAGTCTCCAGTATTTGTCTCATGGGGATGACAATATAATTTATCACTATTTGCAATATCTGATTCAGTAATTTGACAGAGTACATTGCATACGTGCGCATATAGTCAACTATCCAAGCAAAGGAGGATTTATTAAATAGGTTATCTGACTAGGAAAGTAAACGTTGAAGACTAAGTGTTGTTATTTCCCATGGTTCTTGTTATATGAAGTACCCATTGTCTTCTGCTCTTCGGAACTTATGCACACATTTATATATCTACAGGGGAAATGGATATCCGAAGCTTTGGCCTTCTCCTAGCTGTACAGAGCCGTTAGATGTCTCTAGTAATTTCACATTCGAAGTAATATCTGGAATTTTATCTGGTTAGTTCCTTACCTTTTTTCTTGTTAAATTCGGTTAACTGATATAAGCAATTCAATATTATCACTGCGGCATGCAGTCATTTCCCTGGCTTTGTTTGATCCTGAATGTTATTTGTCTTGGAAAGTGAAAGTGTAACTGCATCCTAGGAGGATTGTAAACCCAAACTCTACCTTTTCAACGAAATAAAACGCAAAGGTCCTTTGCGTTTTCCCAAAAAAAAAATGCAATATGAAATGGTCAAAGGCCTATTATGCATTGGTGCTGTCCATCAAGGACATCAGAATTTACATTTGTTTGGTGCTTTTCCTAGTCCTGGTCCTGCACAAATGAGTACTTATATGGACTGGTCAACTCATTTTTTGCCTAATTTTGACCACTATAAGCTCGCCCTGTCACTCATGAAGGTAATTAGTAAATTAGATAATTTCATGGACCAGTAATAATTGTTACAAATTATGACCTGCCTTCTGTAGGGCCTAGCTGATAATTTGATACCCTAGATTGAATTGGACATTCCAGTTCCGTAGAAGCACAATCAGGTTATCTTGACCACTGATTAGCAGTGCAAGGTGTACATTATTCTATCTAGCTAGAGTATGACTATCCTCTTGTACAATATCTGCCGACATTATAATCATAATGATGTTACACAATAATTACCAGGCTGCAATGGTCTGGAACATTATGTTTCCTGCAATAAAATCGACCTGCCGACTTATAATTTTGCTTTACCTTTTCTTCAGATATGAGGAAGATCTTCCCATTTGGGCTGTTTCACTTGGGCGGGGATGAAGTATATACAGGTTGGTCTACTTATCTTGCCTAATAGGAGGCAGTTTGTTAGTAAGAATTTAGGATGTTCTGAAAATGGAGCACATATCTTCCAGTTAAACTGCTACATAAAATATACCTTGCTAAGGTAGATGTTGATCTTTTATGTTCTATCGTCTTATGTGTTTTTTCCTTGTATTGAAACTTTTCCACCTCTTCGTCCCAGGTTGCTGGAATGTAACACCCCATGTGAAGCAGTGGTATGTTGTCTGTGCACTAGGTTTCACGAACGATTTATTAAGCGTCTGTTTCCTTTAATTGCTGAACACGACCTATTCCAGGCTTGATGAACGCAATATGACTACAAAGGATGCTTACAAATACTTTGTGCTGAAGGCACAGGAGATAGCAATCCATCTTAACTGGATTCCTGTAAACTGGTCCGGGCTTTACATCTTCCTCAACTTATTTAGTTTTTTTATTTAAGAAGGAAATAGATGATATTTATCTTTTGTCTGTGGCATTCCACGCTCATCAACCTGCAGGGAGGAAACCTTCAACTCATTTGGGGAAAACCTCAATCCTCTGACTGTTGTGCATAACTGGTAACTCATAAGTCTGCGTTGAGCAATTGAATCAATATGTGCCAACCATCTTCGATACCAATATGCAAGTTAATTTGCACATAAGCTGAATCTTCACATATTTCAGGTTTGGTCCGGGGGTCTGCCCTAAAGTTGTTGCAAAGGGTTTGAGGTGTATAATGAGTAACCAGGGTGCATGGTACCTTGATCATCTTGATGTTCCCTGGGAAGAAGTCTACGCGGAGGAGCCACTCGCAGGAATAAGCGACACGGCGCAGCAAAAGCTGGTACTGGGTGGAGAGGTTTGCATGTGGGGTGAGACAGCAGACACCTCTGATGCTCTACAAACAATATGGCCGCGAGCAGCTGCAGCTGCAGGTATCAACTTGCAAATTTGGAAGCTTCCGTGGTATCCTCCCTCTCTCTTTCAGTATTTCCGTAGGAACTTATTATCACTGTCAAATTACTACAGAGCGTATGTGGACTCCTTTGGAGGCCATAACCGCCCAAGACCTGGAAACAACGGTCCTGGCTCGGCTACACTACTTCAGATGCCTGCTAAATCACCGTGGAGTCGCCGCAGCCCCAGTCACAAACTTCTACGCTCGCCGACCTCCAATCGGCCCTGGCTCATGTTTTATTCAGTAAACAGTAATGCAACACACATGTGGGGGTTCGGCCTCAATACACCTCCCATACTGTACCAAAATAGTATCGTCACTTCTACTGTATCATTTCTGTAAGTTCACATTATATTATTCCACATACCTGTGACAATAAAATCCATAATCCTTCTATGTGTATTTCAACTCAGAACTCTAATAAAATCAGTTTTCGTTTAATCTGACCATTTGCACGCCGTTCAACGGTCCTATTCTTGAACACATGTACCTGGATCAACATTTGCAACTGGCCCATATGCCAAGCTCACTTCGACTGGTAAAAGGGAGAGGTGATCTGAATCTCAGTGTGGATATCTGAATTGTCTTTGCTTACTCTACTTGCATTTGGATTTCCTGGACCCAATCACTGTCAGCGATCACCTTTTGCTGAAAATTTTCTTTGACTTAAACTCTTGCCGCCCTAGCTGGTCCAAGGTGCGCATTTATGGAGCGTGTAATCTACGGCGGCACGTTTGCTGTTCCTGCTTGGAGATGAGAACAAGTTTTTGTCGATTCATCGTCCGAAAGGAAAAATCGTTTCAGAAAGAAAATGAAAGTTTTGGTCATCTGTTACAGGTAGGGCTGGACATAAAGCTCGAAACTCGACAAGCTTAATGAGCGCTCGGTAGCTCGACTCGTTTGAGCTCGGCTCGTTTTCTTAATGAACCAAGCTGAGCAGCAATTTTAGCTCGTTAACACTAACGAGTTAAACAATCAATCTAACGAGTTTCACGAGCTACTCGTTAAGCTCGTTAGTATCATCACAACAGGCTGTAAATATGAATGGCTGGCCTTATAGTGTAGCACATCTAAAGTTAATATGCAAATAGCCCATCCGGGAACCAAAAAATCTTCTCTATATGCACGAAAAAAATATGTTGCTCGTGATGCTAGCTTGATAGCTTGCTTAATTAGCTGAATACCCTGATACATCTTCTTAACGAGCTTTAGCGAGTTGCTCGCGAGTGCTCGCGAACATATAACGAACCAAGCCAATCTTTAAATTTAGCTCGTTATCCTTAACGAGCTTAACGATACGAGGCTTAACGATCACGAGTCATAACGAGCCGAGCCTTAACGATCCGAGCAGCTCGTTAGTCCAGCCCTAGTTACATGTCACTATCCTCTCATGTCACCACCACCCGTTGGCCTTTCTTCTTCTATACCTACTGTTCAGTTTGGCAGTGACGGTGAGGCAAGGAATCGTGCTATAAATAATATAAGATCGATGATGTGTGAAGCTTTTTTCCTTTGTACCAGAAATAAAAGAAATTTTGGCTCTTAGACTGGCGATACTGACTGAAGAATTTACTTGAAATACTGGAGTTTTTTTTGTCCTGGTCTTTGATTGTGACGTGTATCTACTACCTTAACCTCATTTTCTTGAATAAATAAAGGAAACGATGGTTTCAGTTGAAGTAACTCCTGCAATAATTATTATATGTACCCTAGAGCGTGCTTCCAAAAAGTCATCCAAACGAAATACGGTCAGTGAGTGTGGAGTGGATATCACAGCTGTAGCTGCGTGCACAAGAGACAATGGACACTTACGTTATTGACCCGAATTGGTAGTATTATTACTTCTGGATAAATAAACCAAAGTGTATACATCAACCTTAGGCTAGTCACAATGGGGAGTAACTTAGAGTAATAACATGCATATGTTACCATTCCATGTTACTACCTACACAACGGAGAGTAAGTTATGTGTGGTGTCATGCAGAACTTCATTTATTATGTTGTACACTCATTTTGTCTAGAAATGTGTGATGTTACGGTAACTAGCTATGTTACCATAAACACCTCTCTCTTCATTAATTACATGCCACATAAGCAAATTTGTCTTGAGGTGTGTGATGTTACTAGTTAAGTTACTCCCATTGTGACTAGTCTTAGTTATTGGCCTTGACCAGCTTACCAATAAACAAACAAGACTACAAGAGTATGCTGCCGGAGCGCCGCCATCGAAACGTTTGGAACATAATTTGTATATGTACTACTAGTGGTTCACCTTCAAAGAAAGAAACGATTTTTTAGATAATGTAATGTTAAGTCTCACGAAACGATTTATTGCAAGCATCACAAAATAAATCAAAACTAGTTGAACAACCGAAGAAAAAGGACATGGAAAACTCATGCTATACCGAAGTGAGCATGCGTGCAATTCTCGTACACCGAGTCTCCTCACTTCTATGAACATAGGCTATGTTTTATTTGTTGATAGACAGACCGACATTCATGGTGTCTTCCTCAATTTTTTAAGCTCCGTGACCCACCTTTAGTAGTCTCCATATATATGGTGGTTATGTGAGCGCATATTTGCATCTATATTTGTACTCGGTGTTTTAAGAAAACTTAGAATCGCATAAGAAAGGAGTATGCTGCCGCCATTTAAATGTTTTAAAAATAGTAAATCTTATGTGTATATTGCATTAGTGGTTCATTTTCGTACAAAGAAGCAGTATGTCTATTTTAAGATGGTGAAGACACATGGTAAGTCGCCCCCAGCACATAACCTAACCACAATTTATTTCAATTACCACCAAAATTAACCAAAACTAGACGATCCCACCTATTCTACCGGCGTGAACATTCGTGCCTTCTCATACACCAACTCGCTTCATCTATATGAACAAAAAACAATGTATCTTCTAATGAGAGGCGATGTTCCTCCTGTTGATATCGAATCGTCCATGGTCACTCCGACAATTTTAGACCTTCGCCACTCTTATTCTTCGGTAGGCGATGCACGACCGAATGCATAATTACGTTTGCGCATAATGATAAATCATTACAACTGAACTTTCACTTAGGGAGACAAATCCCCAATAAATCGAACTTGGCCAACAAAAATTGCCGTTTTGGTTCCAATTGTCGGAAGAGCAGGTGCACCTAACATTTCCGTAGGGGGCAGCCCAACTTGTCTCTCTCGTCTTCTTTCCCTCTCGTGTCGTGTCCAAGACCAGTCAGCGCCACCCTCCCCGTCAAACCCGGGCCCCACCCCGGAGCGCCCGCAGCCGTTCGATCCCCCTTCGCGCACGAATCTCCGCGCACATCCTGCTCCTCAAAACCCTCACCCACTTTAGCTCCTGGCTCTCCTCTCCTTCCCCTCCCTTCCCCGAGACCGGCGCTGCCCTGCTCGATCTCCCGATCTGCTCGCCCCCGCGCGCTCCGCCTCGCCGAGGACCGCCGCGCCGCCTGCGGGTTTCTGCCGGGGGCGCTCTCCCCTTGGATCAGGTACGGGTTCTTACGGATTTGTTTTCGAACCTTTTTGGGCGTGGAATGAATGGCGTGTGAATCCCGTGGTTTGGCGTGAGCAGGCGGGGCCCTGTGATTCCTGGCCCATGGCCAACCCCGACGACGGCACCGCCGCTGCCGGACGCAAGTTCTGGCGCTCCGCGTCCTGGTCGGCGTCCCGGGCCGCCGAGGCGGCGCCGGAGGCGGCGGCGCTCCCGCCACGGCTCGCTCCCCCGCCGCTCACCCCGCGGTCCAAGGGCCGGGCCTGCCTCCCGCCGCTGCAGCCGCTCGCCATCACCCGCCGCAGCCTCGACGAGTGGCCCAAGGCGGGCTCCGACGACGTCGGCGAGTGGCCCAACCCCACCACCCCCGGCGCCAACAAGCCGGGCTCCGCCAGGCCCGGCGAGGGCCTCCGGCTCGACCTCTCCACCCTCCGCTCCCAGGGCCGCAAGGACCAGATCGCCTTCTTCGACAAGGAGTGCTCCAAGGTCGCCGACCACGTCTACCTCGGCGGCGACGCCGTCGCCAAGAACCGCGACATCCTGCGGAACAACGCCATCACCCACGTCCTCAACTGCGTCGGCTTTGTCTGCCCGGAGTACTTCAAGTCGGACCTCGTCTACCGCACGCTCTGGCTGCAGGACAGCCCCACCGAGGACATCACCAGCATCCTGTATGACGTGTTTGATTACTTTGAGGATGTCAGGGAGCAGGGCGGACGCGTGTTTGTGCATTGCTGCCAAGGGGTGTCGCGCTCCACATCGCTGGTGATTGCGTATTTGATGTGGAGGGAAGGGCAGAGCTTCGACGACGCCTTCCAGTTTGTGAAGGCGGCCAGAGGGATCGCGAATCCCAACATGGGGTTTGCCTGCCAGCTGCTCCAGTGCCAGAAGCGGGTGCATGCCATCCCGCTTTCCCCAAACTCGGTGCTACGGATGTATCGGCTGGCACCTCACTCGCCTTATGCTCCTCTGCATTTGGTGCCCAAAATGCTGAATGAGCCTTCACCTGCTGCCCTGGACTCTAGGGGTGCATTCATAGTTCATGTGCTCTCATCAATCTATGTCTGGGTTGGAACGAAATGTCATGCTGTGATGGAGAAGGATGCAAAAGCGGCAGCGTTTCAGGTGGTGAGGTATGAGAAGGTGCAGGGGCAGATCAAAGTTGTGAGAGAAGGGTTGGAGCAACCTGAATTTTGGGACGCCTTTTCAAGTGCACCTCTTCATTCAGACAGCAGTGCGAAACTTGGCAAGGAGCAGATTGATTTGTTATCCAGGACTGTCCTGGGAAGCAGGAGAGTGGAATCATACGATTCTGATTTTGAGCTCGTCTACAAAGCGACAGCTGGTGGTGTTGTTCCACCATTCTCGTCTTCTGGGACTGGAGATGAGACCCATCTTCCAGCAAGAGAAAGTAGCTGGAGTGTGCTAAGGTGCAAATATATCTCGAGATCGCTATCTCGAGTTTATTCAGATTCTGCTCTGATTAGGGATTTGGATCCTCGGGTGCATCACTTGACTGCAGAGGCATCAGTATCGCCACCTTTCCTTTCTCCGAGCTCCTTCTCATCAGATTCAACCATCAGCTCAAAGTATAGTTCAGACTCACCCTCCCTGTCACCTTCAACCAGCTCCCCACCGTCACTTGGTCTTTCACCTGCTTCATCTAATTTGCCACACGCTTTGGTGCCATCGTCTAGGTCTCCCCTTCGCCAGTCATCTAACGAGGAACGCTCAAAGCCTGTCCTAGGATCAATACGCTCTCCTTCCAAGGTCTCGTCTATAGCAGAAAGAAGAGGAGGATTTTCAGCTCTGAAGCTACCATCACTTCCAAAGGATCTAGTATTACCACCAAGGGCACCGTCTATTATTCACACACGAGCGGAAATCACAGATAAAAGTAATACCAATGGTGTCACACAGCTTACTAGTGTTTCTTGCCCAGATGAAACCACCGGAACTACATCAAGAGCTACTGACAGTAAAACAGAGGCTACTGCCCATAGTGAGACTAGATTAACTGAGCATACTGACAGTAACTCAGAGGCTTGTAGTTACGTACAACTACTAGTCTACCGATGGCCCTGCATGGAAAAGCTAACTGCATTCGCTCGCAAGGATCTTGACCCGAAAACTGTTTTTATTTTTGTTGCTCCTAATGCCAGCATAAGTTCAGAACCAGTTAAGATGGTATGCATATGGGTAGGAGGTGAATATGACTGCAGCAAAGGTGTTGACACTATTGATTGGCAGCAAGTTGCTGGTGATTTTCTTAATCAAAAGGGATTCAGCAATACTCTTCCTGTTAAGGTGCGTGCATACTATACACATCTACATTTTGTGTACTCTGATCTGCTTGTTAACTTGTATACTTAGGTGCCACTTAATATTTGTAAATAGTCTAAGAGATAGAAGATTATTTTTCATAGGTCCTAATTTTAAATGATTATGACTGTACTTATGCCAACATGCCCGGATAGGTTTTCCACAACTGCCAAAATTTGGACAAGTGGCAATATTGGGTTAACTCTGGGTTTGTAGTAGGGCTGGGCATACACACTGAACCGAAGCCAAAATAAAATTAACCAAACTCTAGTTTATTTGATTTCTAGTGTATGTTTTCGGTTGTTTGTGAGAAATCGAATTATATTTTTAATTAAAATTTGGTTGTTGCATGAAAACGGATGTCCACACTGACCCAAGAAAATTCACAACTCATTCAAGCAAGCCTCTCTTCTCCAACTAGCCCACCACCACCAGGCCTAACTTAAGCGCACTACGGTCTACGCATACGCACCAAGGTGCAAATGTTTGAGCCTAGCTAATTCTGGTTATGAGTCCTGCTCGAGCTAACACATTTTCGCCGCTAGCAAAAGACAAGCCCGACAGAAGATTTTTGGCTCACTGTGTTAGGGCGCTGGGAACAGCAAGCTGAGGCTTGTCTGGTCTGACAGCCGACTCCCGTGCCGGAGAATGCTCATGAGGGCATGGGCAAAGGGGGCAGTAGCAAGCTGTGGTCTCAACCTCCACATAAGAAAAATTACTAGGCTACCATATGGATAATTTCATACCCAACCGAAGCAGCATCTTCTGTGGGCCCCATTTTTCTCTATCTCCACTACCTACCCTTTCCATTCTGATCTAAAGTCCATCTCTTCCAATCTCTTGCTATGTCTATTTCGAAAAACTCTCTCGCTCCATCCAGGAAGCGAGATAAACACCGCCACTGTTCAGCCTCCTATGACTATTTCCGCAAAAAAAACCTCTCTCTACCATGGCCATCTGCCATTTTCCCCGTGCCACTCCTGCCAATTTTCTTGCCAAACAACTGCCACCAATCGCCCCAAATCAATCAATCCCGATTGTCAGATCCTGCGGTCTCTCTCTTTGCCTTCATTGAGACATTTTTAGTGAGGAAGTGGGTTCTTCTGCAGGAGGTCGCTTTGCTTTGCAAGCGGTTGTCTTTTTGGCTATGTAGCACCGATACGGCGAGACGGACACCGCGACGGCGGGCGACGGCGGGCGCGTGAGGTCGATTCCAGGTGGCAGCAGCGTCGATCCAGGCCAAGGAAGGAATAGAGAGAGATAGAAAGAGTGCTGTCCGCTGGGGCTTGTGGGGTTAGGGTTAGTAGTGGGTTTCGCTGGATGGGTTCTTCCCGTGTCCTCGCTGTGTCGCCGCCGTCTCCGCTACGTATCGGTATTTTTTTCTTCTTTTCTTTTAATTCGGAAAACTGGGAAACACCAGGGACACGTGTATCGACGCGAATCGGCCAGATACGCGTATCGGATACGTACGGTACGGGGACACGTTGGGTTTTGCCGTATCGGTGCTTCGTAGCTTTTTGCCTCTCTCCTCGACGGCAGCTGCTCTTCCAACATGGATCTGAGGGGCAGCAGTCCACGCTGGAGCATTGGTCATGTCCTGAGCAACGTGACGACACATGCATGGCTGCGAGGGTGCCACCAGGGCCTCCAGATCTTAAGCTGTGAGCTCCTCCTCCTGGTCTCTTCGTCCCAGATGCCAGCCATTTTGTTCACTGTCTGTGATTAGACTCCTTGTCGTCTTCTTCCTGATCCATGCTTTCTTCTTTTTTGAGATATTTCTGTTTGTTCATGTATATCTATTTCTTTTGGTTTAACCAAAAACCAAAACCAAATCTCCGGTTTATTGAAGTGTCAGTTTCCTAAATCTGCAAATCAATTTCGGTTGCTATGATTTGAAAACCGAATTGTTGAAAAACCAAAAATCAGAAACCAAAAAATCAGGAATGCCCACACATAGTTTGTAGAAATCCATCATTTGTTATTGATTAGTGACCACTGTTATCCTATCTTGAACTCTTGCCTCTTATTCTTTGTGATTATTGATTGTAACATTAATGTCTGTTCTCCTGTGCTATTATTGTGTAGTACGATTATTGGTAGGCGAGTCGTTTTATGGTACTGTACATAGCAGAATGTAATTATGTAATCATTTCAGAACTTCATAAATACATACAAATTAAAGTCCAATACTTGGTAAGACCTATAGTCCCACTGCCTTATTGATCTTTGTATGTTGTGTCATCCAAAAAGCCAAACTGTTTTTTACCTTTAGCACGAACACACCATGTTAAGGACTTTTTAGAGCTATCTTTTTATCTGCGTTGAAAGACCACTGATCGAAAGCATTTACTAGACGAAGATATTAAATATGTTAATTTATGGTTGGTTATAGATCACAAAAGTCACATTCTCAAATAGAAATAAAATGTTGAGGCATCTTAGTAAGGGGAAGTCCTGTCAGATTGACTTTTAGAGCTGGTATGGGTAATCAACCGGTATACATTTATGGTTATAACCTGTGTTGAACCTTGAACAATGCAGGTTTTCAAGGAGCATGAAACCGAGGATCTTTTGGAGGTGCTGGATGCTTGTTAACAGTAGGTCAGGGTATTCTACTAGCTCTAACAAACTCAGTCGCAAACTGTCAAATCAATGAAGGCATTCCCTCCAGCATCGCTCCTTGCACCAGCGACTGCCAGCGAGGTACAAGCCATGACAACCGTTTCCTCCTGAACATATAGGCCACAGATTCCATTTAGTAGAACAGATGGGTTGCCCTTTTCACAGCTTGATTGTGTCAAAATGGCAGGAGTCTGCCAGAGTGCTGTATCTGTGAATTAACACACATGGATCAGGTTTTGGCGCAACTGGGTGTATATTATGCGCTCCACTGTAATGTAAGCCCATAAGTTGGGAAATCGCTGTTGTCGTTCTTACCCCTAAAATTGCGTGTACATCTCTCAGGGAGGAACAGATTTGTTGTAATCCTCTCGGCCTACAAGTGTCTCCATTTGGTCTTAGCTTTTACCCTGAAACTCGGCTATTTGATGTTCTGCTGCTCATGTTTGAATTAGCGGTGTAATTTTTGGCTCCGCTACCTATGATCTGTCCGCTTCTGTCCTTGAGTAGTATGCGGATCCTTCCGCATTAGTAAAGGGATTTCTCTTTAGAGAAATGAGCTCTTAAAGAGGATTTCTGAGATGTGTATGATGGATCGTACACGAAGCCCGTTCCACAATCGAAATAGGGACTATTTCATTAGTGGAATACCCATCTGAAACTATCATAGTTCACATTCCCTGAAAGAATAGTGAACATGCCAATAAAGCGTTGGGATTACCCAACCCAGTAAGTGAATTTATCTAGTGTTCGTAGAACTACTAACTAGTGAATGAACCGAATGGAATAAATTCCATACCAACTTGCCTAGTACCTTTACGATCATACATACTAACTGCTTTTGTAATCTGTAACCAAATGCTAGAGTACCCACTGCCTCAGGAATCGCCATTTTTTTTGCGAGGAAGAGAAAATATATTAAGCCATAGAAGGGTTACAATCATTATCTAAGGCTTGGACGATTTCCTGGGGAAAGCTCCGAAGCCAGACAAACGTCCTTGCCTGAACCCTACCTATCCTAGCAAGCTCATGACTCAACATTAAAAGTTTTCTTCAGCGAGATAAAATTGGACAGTGGAGTGGTGACCAACATTACTATGTAGCAGCAAATAGACTTACTCAACAACATTACAAAGTATTACCAAACAAAGTTAACTTGGTTCACCACAACGCTGTCATAAACCACCACAAACACATTATTATTTAATAACACGGGAGCTGACATAAACCTTGTCTTCGTTGTTAATGGCAATGGCTGCTTCATCGAGCAACAATCATTTGGCTTCAGGACCTACCCCCACCCCACACACGCACACTTGATTCATGACGACCCTTCACATCCATCAGGGCATCTCCAATGGACACTGCCCGTTTGTTTCTGTCTACGCGGACAAGGACATGCTCTAACGGCACACCGCAAATAGACAGGTGAGGGCGGACATGTCCGTTTCGTTCCAAACCCGGACCAAACTATCTACGCGGACAAGGGCATGCTCTAACGGCACACCGCAAATAGACAGGTGAGGGCGGACATGTCCGTTTCGCCCCAAATCCGGCCCAAGTTTGGTCCGGGTTTGGGGCAAAACGGACAGTGTCTGTGTCCATTCTTTGTCCTGCTGTGTCCGCCCCGGCCCCGGTCGATAGCCACACAAACCCCCACCACCCACCCCTCTTCCAACACCGAGCGCCCCCCTCCTCATCACCAGTGCCGTCGCTGGTCCATTCTCGCCGCCATCCCCTCTGGACCCGCCGGGGCCGTAGCTAGTCTCCACGCCAGAGCCCCGGATCTGTTGAACGGCCCGTGCTAGAACACTTTTGCTGGTTCCAGAGAAGCTCTCGACCCGCTGCCATCCTACTGTCCTCCGACAACGGAAGCGGCTACTACCGTGTCGCCACCCACGCCGACGCCGCGGGAAGGCGGGACACCAACGTTTTCGCGGGGACAGCTCCATTCTCGCCACTTTTGGCTTGGCCTCGCCGGCGAACTCCAACGCAACCAAACCATTCGACGGATTGCCTAGTACGACCATGTATGGGGAACTTCTTTTTATTCGTTTGCAAAGGCCGGTAGATTGTTCCCTGCATGTATTTATTGTCGATTATCGTGTAGATGGATAGCGGGGACGAGTTCTTCTACTCTCATTTCATCGATACTTTGGATGAGTCATCTGACGATGATACCGACATTTGGGTGGCCGTGTTAACTCTCATCCACATCTTCAATGAGAGTGGACTTCCACGATATGTAAGGTCGGTTATTGGGCGTTGCCGGTGTTAGACCGTGACATGGAAAACGACCATTTCCAACTTGGAAGGATTACTTCCATCCCATCAAGCCAACATATCTTGCGCCTATTTTTCGTCGCCGTTTTTGGATGGCAAAGCATGTGTTCATGCGTATTCTGGATGGGGTGTGGCTATATGATGATTACCTTGAGGTGAAGCCGGATGACACCGGTAAGTATGGCTTCTCTTCTTACTAGAAATGCACTTCAGCTATCCGGATGCTTGCATATAGAGTAGAAGGTGATCTCGTTGATGAGTATTCACGCATGAGAGAGTCCACTTGCCTAGAGTCCATGTATCTGTTCTGCAAAGCTGTGGTTTAGTTGTTGGTGACAAGTATTTGCATGAATCAAATCTTGCAGACATTGCCCGTCTGTTGTGGATCAACGAGAGTAGATGCTTTCCTAGAATGCTTGTGTGCATAGATTGCATGCATTGGGAGTGGCAGAACTGTCCATTTGTTTGGCAGGGGAAGTATCAGGAACATGTAGGAGAGTTCACCGTCATACTTAAAGCGGTGGCATCTCAAGATTTCTGGGTTTGGCATTCTTTTTTTCGGCATGGTAGGGTCTCATAATGGTATCAAAGTGCTTCAGCGATCTCCGGTATTCACTAGGCTTGCCGAGGGAAATGCTCCAATTGTCAACTTTGAGGTCAATGGAACCATACAACAAGGGTACTATCTAGCCGATGACATCTACCCTTATTGGTCTACATTTGTGAAGACAATCTGCAACCCTGATGACGGGAAAAGTCGTCGGTTTGCTCAACAACAAGAGGCCGCTAGGAAGGATGTGGAGCGAGTATTTGGTGTGCTCCAATCTTGCTGGGCTATTGTACGGCACCCTGCTAGAACATGGAGCAAGGAGACCATGTGGTAAGTGATGAGCGCTTGTGTAATCATGAACAACCTGATCGTTGAGGATGAGCGTGATGACAGGATCTTTGACCAAGGGTGGGAATTTCAGGGGGAATTGATTGAGCCCGCGCTAGGACCGTCGATGTTTTAGAAGTATCTCCACGTGCATCATGAGATTCGTGATCGTACCACCCACGATCAACTTCAGAATAATTTGGTTGAGCATATGTGGACTCACATGGAAACCAGGAGTGTCTTCTCTCCATTTTATTTCATTATGCGAAATATGTTGTTTATTTTATTCTATTTTTATTCTGCGAACTATGTTGTAAAATCACAAACCATGTTGTTTATCTATTTTTGACTATTTATTTGCAACTTATTTGATATTTCTTTGTAAGGCTAACGATGATTCTTTTTAGGAAAGATAACTAGACTTTTTGAGTCATAGATTTTCCTCTAATCGAGGGCTAGAAGTCGACTGTTTTACTTTTTCTAAGGACCAGGGCCTCTTTTGTATCCGCGGACCACCCCAAACGGATCAAAACGTACACATTTGGTGTCCGGTCTTTCTTTGGGGGGGGGGGGGGGTTAAAATTACTTCTTTCTACCCCAATTCATGCGTACTATTTATTTTGGTTTGTAAATTAAGGGGCATCATGTTCGAATTTCCTTTCACCCCTCCGAAATTTCAGAACCGGCCCCGGAAACACAGAGTCACTTTTCAAAAAAAAAAAAGACACATTAGCAACTTGTAGACCTAACATGGTCTCCGATTAAGGGCCTGCTGCTATTCCTGACCAGAATGCAAGTGTACATACATCCGAGATTCAACAAAGTATACTCGTGTTGCTCTCTTAGTCACGACTGATCACATGTATTATTGTATCTAAAACAAGATAAAAAGCATAGAGTAAGTTGCAAATCTCACAACGGTACATACGTGGCTCATGTACGTGTACAATTCATGGGGAGCAACCAAAAATAATAATTCATGGGCACGTATGGGAAAGAAAAATTGCATTTGATTTACGCAGAATTTCTGTTTAACAAACTCCTGTGTTTTCACTAGCTAACTTAATTACAGCTGTAGCACCGTGTCAATCTGTTGCTTAGTCAAAGTCTGCTACATTGGAGAAGGAGGGTGTTCACAGTATTAGCTTAATTATGTGTTTACTTATCCTTGATAATTTATGAGGCAAATATTAAGAAAATAAAATTTACCCCAGTGTTGGTGATTCTGGATGCGCACCGTCCATTTCTGCATGATGTGGCTGGCTGAGTTTCAGATAAACTGGATTTACATCCTCTGGAGCAGTAATGTTGTACTGGGTAGAAGAACTTGCGATTCCCCCGTTAACTTCCAGTTGCGCATTTAACTGAAAATTATTTTAAAAATAATGTCATGACTTAATATCTTAGTTATTTAGAAAGTTTATGGAATATGGATATATATAGTAGTCTGTCATACTAATGCACCTTGTTTTGCAAATCCACATTATCTTGACGAATGGTGTTTAGTTTCTTGTGTAGCTCCATATTTTCCTGGTGCACGAGGCTTGCCTGCAATTTTTATAAAGGGTTTTATGCCAATACATAAAACCCACACCGCCCTCTGTAATACTATGCTCTGGTCACTAGTAGGGAAAAGGCTAGTAGTAGCGTGCGGGTTTTGCTTAGTAGTAGCGTGCGGGGCGCACGCTACAATAGTCACGCTACTGCTAACTTTTAGTAGTAGCGTGCGGCCCCGCACGCTACTAGTAAGTGCTTACTGGTAGCGTGCGCTTTGCACCGCACGCTACTAGTAGTTGCCCGTAGTGGTAGCGTGCTGACTTCCCCGCACGCTACTAGTAAAGTTTTGGGGAAACAAAAAAAAACCCTAGATCTAGCACGCATGCCGCCGCCGATCTGGATGTTGACCCGCGGTGGCGAGCACAGAGAGGAGCCGTCGAGCTGCAGCTCCAGCGAGTCGGCGAGGTCAGGGAAGAAGAGCTGGTCGTGGAGGGAGGAGGCCGGCGTCACCTTGGCGGCGGAGGGAGGAGGCCGGCATCACCTTGGTGGCCATGGCGGCGATGGGAGGGAGAAGGACGACCGGAGGTCATGGTCGTCGCCGTCCATGGAGGCACGGCGAGCTCGGGCGGCCTTCGAGCTCGGGCAACCTTCGAGCTGGGCGGCGCCCTGGCCATGGAGGTCATCGGGGTAGGAGGCGCAGCAGAGGCGGTGGTCGAGCACGGCGGAGCAGGGCGAGGTCGAGCACGGTGGAGCTTGGCAAGGTCCAGGAGCGACGGCCATGGCCGTGGAGGGAGGAGGTCGGCGTCGCGGCCGTCTGCATGCTTGGAGGGAGGAGGTCGGCGTCTTCTGTGATCCAGCGGTGGAAGGGAGAGCAGAGGTGCAGAAGAAGGCGTAGGGAAGGGAGAGAGCAGAGGTGTGGAAGATGAAGTGTGAAAAGTGGGGATGGGTGGCCTTATAAAATTAGATCTGGACGAAAGTACTAGTAGCGTGCACTTTTGGCCGCACGCTACTAGTATATTGGACCATGTGTGCATTCTGCCAGAAAGTAATAGTAGCGTGCACTTTAGGCCGCATGCTACTAGTATTTCCGTAGTAGTAGTGTGCGCATATGTGCCGCACGCTACTAGTACTTTCTGGGAAGAAGGTAGTCTCGGCCCAACTTAGAAGTAGCGTGCGGCATATATGCGCACGCTACTACTATCAGATAGTAGTAGCGTGCGGCCCTTTGCGCCCGCTACTAATAGTTACTAGTAGCGTGCTGTATAATATGCACGCTACTAGTACTCATATTTCTATAAGCATTTCCCTACTAGTGGGTCGTACTGCCGTAATGGTAAAATGTAAGTACTAACCTTCTTGTTTATCTCTTCAATTTCTTTAATCATACACTACTGGAAAATCACTCTTCGCCGTGTGGTCAAAACACACGGCGAAGACCGGAATCTACCTCGGCGAAGCGTTCGCCGAGAGAGGCACTCGGCAGAGACCTCTCGGCGACAATCACCTCGGCGACGCCTCTTCGCCGAGTGCTTTCTATCGGGTATACACGGCAAAGTCTTCGCCGAGACAATTTGACGGACACCCGGCGAAGAAAAGGTAATCCGGTCCGTCGACTGTCAGATGTGTGTCAGTACTTCGCCGAGTCTGGGCGTGTCGGCGCTCGGCGAAGAAGGAACGCACAGGCGGCGCCACGTGTCCTGGAAATTGGGTGCCGGCGAAGGCTTCGCCGACATGGCCTTCGCCGAGTGCCGGATTCCTTTGCCGGGAGGACGCTTTGCCGAGAAATTCTTCGCCGAGCCTATTCTTCGCCGAGCATTTTTATCGCCGAGTGTTTGCATTTTGCCGAGTGCCTGGTGTTCAGCCGGTCTCGGCGAAGGCAACTCCCAGGAGAGACCATATGGCACCTCTTCGCCGAGAGCCAGTCTCGGCAAAACCGAAAATCTCGGCGAAGGATGTTCCCAGGTGACCAAATGGCACCTGTAGCTCCTCTTCGCCGAGAGCCCTACTCGGCAAAGGCAGCTTCGCCGAGTATAGCACACGGCGAAGATAGTACATTGTGCCAGATTTTGCTGCTTTTTAAAAATCCCTGCATTTTAAACACAATATATACATATATATATATCAATTATATCACTGGATCACTCCCAGAACATTGAAAGGAGACACATATAACAAAAATATCGCACACATTGTCCGAAAGTTCACAAAATAGAGTCCACAAGTTCATAAGCACACAACCCAAGGTCAAACAAGTCCAAAATACATCGCACTAGTTCACAGCTAGCAGGAAATGCCACAAAATCAGAGGTAGCACAAGTCCAGTAGTCACCGAAGGCCTCATGGATGCAATCCTACAAGATTGAAAGCTATAAGCATTAGTTTCAAAACATGTGTGTGGAAATGTGGGTAGACCTGAGCTTACCTAGAGTCACTCGGGGTTGTTGGAGGCCGATGGCGCTGATGATGGGCTTGCAGCCCCGCCTCCACCATTCCCTCCGTCTTCACCATCCGCGGGAGTGTGGGATCCAGACTTGTCCTATGAAGATTCAGAAGTGGCATACAAATTGTTCATACAAAATATTACATCACAAATGGTTCATACAAAATATTACATCACAAATGGTTCATACAAACAGAAATTCTAAATCGACGAGTACAAAGCTTCAGAAGCCTGTGTCTACGTTTGGATCATAACTTGGACCAGGATCATCATCATCACTATCACGATTGTACCACCAATCTTCTACGTAGTCTAGAGGTGGACCGCTCGGCTCCTCTACATCGGGTAGGTGCATCCGTTCAAGAAGCTCCATGTCTTTCTGGTTGACAACCAGCTCACCATCCTCTTGCCCATGGTCGACTCTAATGCCATCGTCGTCTTCTTCCATTTCATCTACAGTAGGCAAGGTGATGTTCAAACGGCCTGACAGCCCATCTTCTTGATAAAACTCTCCCTCGTAGTGTTCGGGTTTAGGCGGTGGTGGTAGTCGTCATCGTTAGGGGTAGGTACTTTATTACGCGGCGGTACCGAGATCACTACATCCCACCCTAGTAGACGTTTCACAGTTTTGCATGGGTACGGGAGATAAAAAACTTGGATGGCTTGGTGTGCTAGGATATAGACATCATCACCCGCGTAGACGGATTCTCGCTCAATTTCGACCAACCCAATTTCAGGTCTTCGTCTCACTCTTGTTGGATTGAACCAATGGCATTTGAAGACAACAGGGTTCTTCTTTTTGCCGAATTCACAATCCAGTTCAATTATTTCCTTGACTATTCCATAGTAATCAAGGTCACCTCGCACTTGGCATAAGACCCCGGAATTTCTTGTCTTCGGGTTTGGCCGAGTTTTTTCGTAATGATCGGTATGGAAGCGGAACCCATTCACGTCATAAGAATTATAGGTCTTGACGGCATAGGTGCATGAGGTAAGTTTCTTCAACTCGGGCCTCATGTCCGGGTCGGATATTCCCTACAAGTGCAATAGGAACAAGTATGATATATTAGTGTTGACGAAACGTATTGCACAAACATGGAATGAAACAAGGGGATATTCCCTACTTTAGCTTTGAACCATGGAATGAAACCGCCGCCTCCTTGACCCCCCTTTTTAAAAAGGACCAACTTGTCATTGTCGGTACATGGTCTTCGATGTTTCCATGTTTCTGTCTCAAATAACCTATGAATGGCAACGATCAAGGAACGGAGTTAGTCCACAAACTAGGAAATGGAAGTGTGCCGAACAATTCACTGAGCACTTACTCAATGTAGGGTTGTACTTCCGTCGTGTTCTTCAAGACATAAGATGTAATGTTCGTCCACTCATCATATGATAATTTCTTCTTCTTGTGGCCACTTGATTTGCCACCGGAGCCGATGAAAATGCTAAGTTCAGGTAGATCTTCCGGGTTGGCCATATTGAGACGAGGCACTGGATTATGAACAGTGGTAAGATTGTCACTATAGAACTTAGTGGTGAAGTTTGACACCTCCTCGTTCAGTGTTGCCTCAGCTATGGATGCTTCGATGCGGCATTTGTTCGTGCTTTTCTTTTGAAGGTCCTTCTGCTCTCTCTCAGTTGCAAACATCCAACGGGTCTGCACAGGCCCCCCCAATCTTGCCTCGGTCGCGAGATGCACCAACAAATGTTGCATGGGATTGAACATGCCTGGTGGAAAGATAGCCTCTAGCTCGCAAATCAACTCGGGTGTCTGTTCCTCCAACTCTTCAATCACCTTGATATCTAATTCTTTAGCACAAAGCCGGCGGAAGAAATAGCTCAACTTTGCCAAGACTAGCCAAATTTCCTCATCGATATAGCCTCGAAACATGACCGGCATTATCCGCTCGATCCATACGTGATAGTCATGACTCTTGAGCCCACCTATCCGCAACCCAGCCAAATTCACTCCCCTCATTATGTTAGCTGCATAGCCATCAGGGAAGAATAGGTGATCCAGGACCCACTGGAGAATTTGTTTCCTTTGGGCCCTTGTTGGGGTGAAACGGGCCTTTGGTTTGGACCATCCTTTTTTGACTGTGCCGGGAGGGTCCATCTTCATGTTTGGCCTATCACATAGCGCCTGCTGATCGACTCTAGCCTTGACATTATCCTTCGACTTCTCGAGGTCCATTAGTGTGGACCAAAGGGCCTCGGCGATATTCTTTTCAGTGTGCATTACATCAATGTTATGAGGAAGAAGGAGATCCTTAAAGTAAGGGAGCTTCCAGAAGCATGGAATGTGTGTCCACTGGTGTGTGTCTCCATAACCCACAAAGCCATTCCCATCTGCATTGGGCACAAGAGCTTCTAGCTGAGCCTTAATGGCGGCACCATCCATGGTAGGTATTGGTACATATGCATCAACAACTACATCTTTCAAGAACTTCTTTGCGTCTCTCTTGAATCTATGACCAGGTTTAAGGAACTGGCGATGCTTATCAAAACAAGAATACTTGCCGCCCTTCGTCAGCCAAACGAAAGTCATAGCCTGCATGCACACTGGGCAAGGCCACTTCCCGTGCGTACACCATCCGCAGAATATCGCGCGTGCCGGCAAGTCATGCAGGGACGTGTGGTACCAGACGTACATAGTGAAGTGCTCCTTTGTTACGGCGTCGTACGTCCGTACCCCTTGTTGCCAGGCAAGCAACAAATCATCCACCAACGGCTCCATGTACACACTCATATTCTTCCCCGGATATTCAGGCCCTGGAATTATCAGTGACAAGAACATGTTCTGTTTTTGCATGCAGACGCCAGGGGGAGATTCAACGGAATGACAAACATCGGCCAACAACTATATGTGCAAGCAGACATACCATATGGGTTGAACCCATCTGTTGATAAGGCAACTGCTACACTCCTGTTTGAGCCCGCTTTTTCGGGATACTTCTCAATGAATTTCTTCCATGCAACACCATCAGACGGATGTACCATCTTCTCAGGACGATACCTCTTCCCATCTATCGGCCATCTCATTTGTTGGGCAGATTCGTTGGTCATAAAAAGCCGTTGGATCCTCGGTAGGAATGGAAGATACCGAAGGACCTTTTTGGCTACTGTGAGCTGCGTCTTCTGACCATCACCGCTGTCGACCTCCATATACCTAGAGGACTTGCACTTGAGACAGTAGTTTTCATCGATGTGTTCTTTTCTAAATAACATGCAGCCCTTTGGACAAGCATCTATCGGCGTATATTCCATCTTAAGTGAACCGAGGATTTTCTTCGACTCGTACATGTTCTTTGGCAGAATATGTGTCTCCGGTAGAAGAGAGGCAATAACATGCAGGAATGCATCAAAGCAATTAATGCTTACGTGATACTGGGACTTGACAGCCATCAGGCGACTTATGGAATCAAGTTGAGAAACCTTTGTATGGGCGTGGAGGGTTTTCTGCGAGGCAAACAAAGTATCATAGAACTCCTTTGTGCTCTTGTCCGTCTCCCCCTCTGCATCTTCGGTTGGAATTTCAGGTGCACGTGCATTAGCGAATTGATCTAGCATTCTATCAGCCCCAGTATCAAAAGCCGTTGATGCCTCCTCGGTGCGCTGTCGCGCGACCTTCTTCCCTCTAGATGCACGCTCGCCATGCAAAGTCCAACGATGGTAGTCTGGCATAAACCCTGACTTGGCAAGGTGAAAACCCATGTCGTCCTTTGTTTGGCGACGCTGGTTTTTGCAACATTTGCACGGGCACCAAGTTAACCCAGGATTTTTAGCAAATGCAAACTCCAGAAACTCTAAGGTCTTAGTCAGCCATTCATCGGACATCTGACTCGCACCGGCTCGGCCACTGTACATCCAATTACGATCCTCCATCTCCACACTGAATAATGCAGACATATATTTAACAAAAAGATTCATGCATCATTAATTTAATTATTTACAGAACTATAGATTTTACGCGTTGAATGCACTCACCTATATCTACTAGGTAAAGCTAAGGCCATCCCACCCGAGTATGTGTAGCTTGTGTTCGTTTCCATGTCCTACTCCTATCCAAGACAGAATTTCGGCAGCACCTCCCCGCTGCTCTCCCAATACACGTCTCGACAAAGTTTCGAGAGATTGTGTATCCGGAGAACAACATGGGAGGCGCCACCGAAATTCTGTCTCGGATAGGAGTAGAACATGGAAACGAACACAAGCTACACATACTCGAGCTGTCCAAAACGTGGACAATTCGAAACGGCCACGGTTATAAAAGATATAGCTCTTTATATATAAACATATACCCTGGACAAGGTGTATACATAAATATATATAAAGAGTTTCATCTTTATAACTATAACCCTTCCGAACGGGAGACGCCTAGGGTTACGCGACTAGTTTGGTGAGCTACAAAATAATACAACCTAGCAAGAGAGGCGGAAGATCATTACCCTCGAAGCGTGATCGAGGAAAATATACGGGCAGCTACCTCCTGCCCGACCCCTGCCCTACAACGACGCTCCCGTCGTCAACCTCGCTGCATACCCTGCACACATTATCACAAATACAATTAATACCTCAATGGCTAAGTCGCCGCTTCACAAAAATAGCCTCAAATTAGGTACTGTATTAAGAAGAACGCCGTTACCACCCAGTTCATGTGATCAGGATGTCAATCCAAAGTTCCAAACTTGCAAACCTAATTCATATGATTAACAACACAGTAAAAAAATTGAGGAATATGCTCACCTTGCCGTCGGATGAGCAGATCCTGCTGGAGGGGAGCGGCAGCGGCTCGGGGTGGAGGAGACTGTCGGGGCGGCGACGGCCGAGGCAGCAACAGCTCGAGTCACGGCAGCGGCGGCGTGGAGGGGAGCGGCAGCAGCTCGTCCTGGAGGAGGACCGGAGGACCAGTGGCAGGGGCGGCTCGGGGTGGAGGAGGCGGCAGCGGGGCACGGCACGCGGTCGCGGGGGAGGCCGGCCGCGCAGCTAGCCCGTGCCTCCCGCCATTGCTCCGGCCGAGGTGGCGGCTAGGGTTTGGGCCGGAGTCGTGGCGGCGGGGGGTGGCAGCGGCTCGGGATTCGTGGCGGTGGGGGGTGGCGGCGGACCGGGAGAGGTGGCCGCGGCAGCAGAGGGAGCTGGCGGCGGGGACGGCGTGGGTGGGAGTGGTGGCGGCGGCGAACGGCAGAGCTAGGGAGCCAAATTTTCGAGATGGAAAATGGGGAAATTTGGCGTTTAGAGAGCCAAATTTTCACTAAGTCCCCGCGTATTTCGTTGCCGAGTAGGGGTCTTTGCCAAGTGTCGCCCTCGGCAAAGACCATTCTTTGCCGAGATGCTTCTTCGCCAAGTGTCCTACTCGGCAAAGACCATTTTATAATTTATCAATTTATTTTATTTTATTTCTTTTTGTTAGTTATTTTTATAATTTTATTTTATAATGTGTATGACCAAACTATAATACATATCTTAGGACACCACCTATTTTTTGGTGTGGTTCCGACGCTCCGCGGCCCCGGTTCCGTCGAAACCCCCCCACGGTTGACCGTGTCGTCTACCCCTTCCACGGGCGTCGAAAGGGGGTAGCTACAAGGACTTTTCTCCTTGGTTGTGTTTGGTTAGGTCATATGAACATAATTAACCTGATTTGGGCTCATGTAATCACATGATTCCATCCGTTGCACCCGAAATGGGGTTTCCGCACAGAAGAGCATAACCTTCGAGGGGGATAAGTGCGGTTTGTGAAGAGTGTCACACCTCGGAGTCCCGAGATGTCTCTAACAACCTCCCACCACACTCTCATGCATATTATGTGACACCACCTACGTTTTGGCGTGGTTCCGACACCCCGAAGCCCCCACCTCCGTCGAAACCCACCCACAGTTGACCAGAAGTCAACCGTGTCGTCTACCCCTTCCACGGGCGTCGAAAGGGGGTAGCTACAAGGACTTTTCTCCTTGGTTGTGTTTGGTTAGGTCATATGAACATAATTAACCTGATTTGGGCTCATGTTATCACATGATTCCATCCGTTGCACCCGAAATGGGGGTTTCCGCATAGAAGAGCATAACCTTCGAGGGGGATAAGTGCGGTTTGTGAAGAGTGTCACACCTCGGAGTCCCGAGATGTCTCTAACAACCTCCCACCACACTCTCATGCATATTATGTGACACCACCTATGTTTTGGTGTGGTTCCGACACCCCGAAGCCCCCGCCTCCGTCGAAACCCACCCACAGTTGACCAGAAGTCAACCGTGTCGTCTACCCCTTCCACGGGCGTCGAAAGGGGGTAGCTACAAGGACTTTTCCCCTTGGTTGTGTTTGGTTAGGTCATATGAACATAATTAACCTGATTTGGGCTCATGTTATCACATGATTCCATCCGTTGCACCCGAAATGGGGGTTTCCGCATAGAAGAGCATAACCTTCGAGGGGGATAAGTGCGGTTTGTGAAGAGTGTCACACCTCGGAGTCCCGAGATGTCTCTAAAAACCTCCCACCACACTCTCATGCATATTATGTGACACCACCTATGTTTTGGTGTGGTTCCGACACCCGAAGCCCCCGCCTCCGTCGAAACCCACCACAGTTGACCAGAAGTCAACCGTGTCGTCTACCCCTTCCACGGGCGTCGAAAGGGGGTAGCTACAAGGACTTTTCTCCTTGGTTGTGTTTGGTTAGGTCATATGAACATAATTAACCTGATTTGGGCTCATGTTATCACATGATTCCATCCGTTGCACCCGAAATGGGGGTTTCCGCATAGAAGAGCATAACCTTCGAGGGGGATAAGTGCGGTTTGTGAAGAGTGTCACACCTCGGAGTCCCGAGATGTCTCTAACAACCTCCCACCACACTCTCATGCATATTATGTGACACCACCTATGTTTTGGTGTGGTTCCGACACCCCGAAGCCCCGCCTCCGTCGAAACCCACCCACAGTTGACCAGAAGTCAACCGTGTCGTCTACCCCTTCCACGGGCGTCGAAAGGGGGTAGCTACAAGGACTTTTATCCTTGGTTGTGTTTGGTTAGGTCATATGAACATAATTAACCTGATTTGGGCTCATGTTATCACATGATTCCATCCGTTGCACCCGAAATGGGGGTTTCCGCATAGAAGAGCATAACCTTCGAGGGGGATAAGTGCGGTTTGTGAAGAGTGTCACACCTCGGAGTCCCGAGATGTCTCTAACAACCTCCCACCACACTCTCATGCATATTATGTGACACCACCTATGTTTTGGTGTGGTTCCGACACCCCGAAGCCCCCGCCTCCGTCGAAACCCACCCACAGTTGACCAGAAGTCAACCGTGTCGTCTACCCCTTCCACGGGCGTCGAAAGGGGGTAGCTACAAGGACTTTTCTCCTTGGTTGTGTTTGGTTAGGTCATATGAACATAATTAACCTGATTTGGGCTCATGTTATCACATGATTCCATCCGTTGCACCCGAAATGGGGGTTTCCGCATAGAAGAGCATAACCTTCGAGGGGGATAAGTGCGGTTTGTGAAGAGTGTCACACCTCGGAGTCCCGAGATGTCTCTAACAACCTCCCACCACACTCTCATGCATATTATGTGACACCACCTATGTTTTGGTGTGGTTCCGACACCCCGAAGCCCCCGCCTCCGTCGAAACCCACCCACAGTTGACCAGAAGTCAACCGTGTCGTCTACCCCTTCCACGGGCGTCGAAAGGGGGTAGCTACAAGGACTTTTCTCCTTGGTTGTGTTTGGTTAGGTCATATGAACATAATTAACCTGATTTGGGCTCATGTTATCACATGATTCCATCCGTTGCACCCGAAATGGGGGTTTCCGCATAGAAGAGCATAACCTTCGAGGGGGATAAGTGCGGTTTGTGAAGAGTGTCACACCTCGGAGTCCCGAGATGTCTCTAACAACCTCCCACCACACTCTCATGCATATTATGTGACACCACCTATGTTTTGGTGTGGTTCCGACACCCCGAAGCCCCCGCCTCCGTCGAAACCCACCCACAGTTGACCAGAAGTCAACCGTGTCGTCTACCCCTTCCACGGGCGTCGAAAGGGGGTAGCTACAAGGACTTTTCTCCTTGGTTGTGTTTGGTTAGGTCATATGAACATAATTAACCTGATTTGGGCTCATGTTATCACATGATTCCATCCGTTGCACCCGAAATGGGGGTTTCCGCATAGAAGAGCATAACCTTCGAGGGGGATAAGTGCGGTTTGTGAAGAGTGTCACACCTCGGAGTCCCGAGATGTCTCTAACAACCTCCCACCACACTCTCATGCATATTATGTGACACCACCTATGTTTTGGTGTGGTTCCGACACCCCGAAGCCCCGCCTCCGTCGAAACCCACCCACAGTTGACCAGAAGTCAACCGTGTCGTCTACCCCTTCCACGGGCGTCGAAAGGGGGTAGCTACAAGGACTTTTCTCCTTGGTTGTGTTTGGTTAGGTCATATGAACATAATTAACCTGATTTGGGCTCATGTTATCACATGATTCCATCCGTTGCACCCGAAATGGGGGTTTCCGCATAGAAGAGCATAACCTTCGAGGGGGATAAGTGCGGTTTGTGAAGAGTGTCACACCTCGGAGTCCCGAGATGTCTCTAACAACCTCCCACCACACTCTCATGCATATTATGTGACACCACCTATGTTTTGGTGTGGTTCCGACACCCCGAAGCCCCCGCCTCCGTCGAAACCCACCCACAGTTGACCAGAAGTCAACCGTGTCGTCTACCCCTTCCACGGGCGTCGAAAGGGGGTAGCTACAAGGACTTTTCTCCTTGGTTGTGTTTGGTTAGGTCATATGAACATAATTAACCTGATTTGGGCTCATGTTATCACATGATTCCATCCGTTGCACCCGAAATGGGGGTTTCCGCATAGAAGAGCATAACCTTCGAGGGGGATAAGTGCGGTTTGTGAAGAGTGTCACACCTCGGAGTCCCGAGATGTCTCTAACAACCTCCCACCACACTCTCATGCATATTATGTGACACCACCTATGTTTTGGTGTGGTTCCGACACCCCGAAGCCCCCGCCTCCGTCGAAACCCACCCACAGTTGACCAGAAGTCAACCGTGTCGTCTACCCCTTCCACGGGCGTCGAAAGGGGGTAGCTACAAGGACTTTTCTCCTTGGTTGTGTTTGGTTAGGTCATATGAACATAATTAACCTGATTTGGGCTCATGTTATCACATGATTCCATCCGTTGCACCCGAAATGGGGGTTTCCGCATAGAAGAGCATAACCTTCGAGGGGGATAAGTGCGGTTTGTGAAGAGTGTCACACCTCGGAGTCCCGAGATGTCTCTAACAACCTCCCACCACACTCTCATGCATATTATGTGACACCACCTATGTTTTGGTGTGGTTCCGACACCCCGAAGCCCCCGCCTCCGTCGAAACCCACCCACAGTTGACCAGAAGTCAACCGTGTCGTCTACCCCTTCCACGGGCGTCGAAAGGGGGTAGCTACAAGGACTTTTCTCCTTGGTTGTGTTTGGTTAGGTCATATGAACATAATTAACCTGATTTGGGCTCATGTTATCACATGATTCCATCCGTTGCACCCGAAATGGGGGTTTCCGCATAGAAGAGCATAACCTTCGAGGGGGATAAGTGCGGTTTGTGAAGAGTGTCACACCTCGGAGTCCCGAGATGTCTCTAACAACCTCCCACCACACTCTCATGCATATTATGTGACACCACCTATGTTTTGGTGTGGTTCCGACACCCCGAAGCCCCCGCCTCCGTCGAAACCCACCCACAGTTGACCAGAAGTCAACCGTGTCGTCTACCCCTTCCACGGGCGTCGAAAGGGGGTAGCTACAAGGACTTTTCTCCTTGGTTGTGTTTGGTTAGGTCATATGAACATAATTAACCTGATTTGGGCTCATGTTATCACATGATTCCATCCGTTGCACCCGAAATGGGGGTTTCCGCATAGAAGAGCATAACCTTCGAGGGGGATAAGTGCGGTTTGTGAAGAGTGTCACACCTCGGAGTCCCGAGATGTCTCTAACAACCTCCCACCACACTCTCATGCATATTATGTGACACCACCTATGTTTTGGTGTGGTTCCGACACCCCGAAGCCCCCGCCTCCGTCGAAACCCACCCACAGTTGACCAGAAGTCAACCGTGTCGTCTACCCCTTCCACGGGCGTCGAAAGGGGGTAGCTACAAGGACTTTTCTCCTTGGTTGTGTTTGGTTAGGTCATATGAACATAATTAACCTGATTTGGGCTCATGTTATCACATGATTCCATCCGTTGCACCCGAAATGGGGGTTTCCGCATAGAAGAGCATAACCTTCGAGGGGGATAAGTGCGGTTTGTGAAGAGTGTCACACCTCGGAGTCCCGAGATGTCTCTAACAACCTCCCACCACACTCTCATGCATATTATGTGACACCACCTATGTTTTGGTGTGGTTCCGACACCCCGAAGCCCCCGCCTCCGTCGAAACCCACCCACAGTTGACCAGAAGTCAACCGTGTCGTCTACCCCTTCCACGGGCGTCGAAAGGGGGTAGCTACAAGGACTTTTCTCCTTGGTTGTGTTTGGTTAGGTCATATGAACATAATTAACCTGATTTGGGCTCATGTTATCACATGATTCCATCCGTTGCACCCGAAATGGGGGTTTCCGCATAGAAGAGCATAACCTTCGAGGGGGATAAGTGCGGTTTGTGAAGAGTGTCACACCTCGGAGTCCCGAGATGTCTCTAACAACCTCCCACCACACTCTCATGCATATTATGTGACACCACCTATGTTTTGGTGTGGTTCCGACACCCCGAAGCCCCCGCCTCCGTCGAAACCCACCCACAGTTGACCAGAAGTCAACCGTGTCGTCTACCCCTTCCACGGGCGTCGAAAGGGGGTAGCTACAAGGACTTTTCTCCTTGGTTGTGTTTGGTTAGGTCATATGAACATAATTAACCTGATTTGGGCTCATGTTATCACATGATTCCATCCGTTGCACCCGAAATGGGGGTTTCCGCATAGAAGAGCATAACCTTCGAGGGGGATAAGTGCGGTTTGTGAAGAGTGTCACACCTCGGAGTCCCGAGATGTCTCTAACAACCTCCCACCACACTCTCATGCATATTATGTGACACCACCTATGTTTTGGTGTGGTTCCGACACCCCGAAGCCCCCGCCTCCGTCGAAACCCACCCACAGTTGACCAGAAGTCAACCGTGTCGTCTACCCCTTCCACGGGCGTCGAAAGGGGGTAGCTACAAGGACTTTTCTCCTTGGTTGTGTTTGGTTAGGTCATATGAACATAATTAACCTGATTTGGGCTCATGTTATCACATGATTCCATCCGTTGCACCCGAAATGGGGGTTTCCGCATAGAAGAGCATAACCTTCGAGGGGGATAAGTGCGGTTTGTGAAGAGTGTCACACCTCGGAGTCCCGAGATGTCTCTAACAACCTCCCACCACACTCTCATGCATATTATGTGACACCACCTATGTTTTGGTGTGGTTCCGACACCCCGAAGCCCCCGCCTCCGTCGAAACCCACCCACAGTTGACCAGAAGTCAACCGTGTCGTCTACCCCTTCCACGGGCGTCGAAAGGGGGTAGCTACAAGGACTTTTCTCCTTGGTTGTGTTTGGTTAGGTCATATGAACATAATTAACCTGATTTGGGCTCATGTTATCACATGATTCCATCCGTTGCACCCGAAATGGGGGTTTCCGCATAGAAGAGCATAACCTTCGAGGGGGATAAGTGCGGTTTGTGAAGAGTGTCACACCTCGGAGTCCCGAGATGTCTCTAACAACCTCCCACCACACTCTCATGCATATTATGTGACACCACCTATGTTTTGGTGTGGTTCCGACACCCCGAAGCCCCCGCCTCCGTCGAAACCCACCCACAGTTGACCAGAAGTCAACCGTGTCGTCTACCCCTTCCACGGGCGTCGAAAGGGGGTAGCTACAAGGACTTTTCTCCTTGGTTGTGTTTGGTTAGGTCATATGAACATAATTAACCTGATTTGGGCTCATGTTATCACATGATTCCATCCGTTGCACCCGAAATGGGGGTTTTCGCATAGAAGAGCATAACCTTCGAGGGGGATAAGTGCGGTTTGTGAAGAGTGTCACACCTCGGAGTCCCGAGATGTCTCTAACAACCTCCCACCACACTCTCATGCATATTATGTGACACCACCTATGTTTTGGTGTGGTTCCGACACCCCGAAGCCCCCGCCTCCGTCGAAACCCACCCACAGTTGACCAGAAGTCAACCGTGTCGTCTACCCCTTCCACGGGCGTCGAAAGGGGGTAGCTACAAGGACTTTTCTCCTTGGTTGTGTTTGGTTAGGTCATATGAACATAATTAACCTGATTTGGGCTCATGTTATCACATGATTCCATCCGTTGCACCCGAAATGGGGGTTTCCGCATAGAAGAGCATAACCTTCGAGGGGGATAAGTGCGGTTTGTGAAGAGTGTCACACCTCGGAGTCCCGAGATGTCTCTAACAACCTCCCACCACACTCTCATGCATATTATGTGACACCACCTATGTTTTGGTGTGGTTCCGACACCCCGAAGCCCCCGCCTCCGTCGAAACCCACCCACAGTTGACCAGAAGTCAACCGTGTCGTCTACCCCTTCCACGGCGTCGAAAGGGGGTAGCTACAAGGACTTTTATCCTTGGTTGTGTTTGGTTAGGTCATATGAACATAATTAACCTGATTTGGGCTCATGTTATCACATGATTCCATCATTTGCACCCGAAATGGGGGTTTCCGCATAGAAGAGCATAACCTTCGAGGGGGATAAGTGCGGTTTGTGAAGAGTGTCACACCTCGGAGTCCGAGATGTCTCTAACAACCTCCCACCACACTCTCATGCATATTATGTGACACCACCTATGTTTTGGTGTGGTTCCGACACCCCGAAGCCCCCGCCTCCGTCGAAACCCACCCACAGTTGACCAGAAGTCAACCGTGTCGTCTACCCCTTCCACGGGCGTCGAAAGGGGGTAGCTACAAGGACTTTTCTCCTTGGTTGTGTTTGGTTAGGTCATATGAACATAATTAACCTGATTTGGGCTCATGTTATCACATGATTCCATCCGTTGCACCCGAAATGGGGGTTTCCGCATAGAAGAGCATAACCTTCGAGGGGGATAAGTGCGGTTTGTGAAGAGTGTCACACCTCGGAGTCCGAGATGTCTCTAACAACCTCCCACCACACTCTCATGCATATTATGTGACACCACCTATGTTTTGGTGTGGTTCCGACACCCCGAAGCCCCGCCTCCGTCGAAACCCACCCAAGTTGACCAGAAGTCAACCGTGTCGTCTACCCCTTCCACGGGCGCCGAAAGGGGGTAGCTACAAGGACTTTTATCCTTGGTTGTGTTTGGTTAGGTCATATGAATATAATTAACCTGATTTGGGCTCATGTTATCACATGATTCCATCCGTTGCACCCGAAATGGGGGTTTCCGCATAGAAGAGCATAACCTTCGAGGGGGATAAGTGCGGTTTGTGAAGAGTGTCACACCTCGGAGTCCCGAGATGTCTCTAACAACCTCCCACCACACTCTCATGCATATTATGTGACACCACCTATGTTTTGGTGTGGTTCCGACACCCGAAGCCCCCGCCTCCGTCGAAACCCACCCACAGTTGACCAGAAGTCAACCGTGTCGTCTACCCCTTCCACGGGCGTCGAAAGGGGTAGCTACAAGGACTTTTCTCCTTGGTTGTGTTTGGTTAGGTCATATGAACATAATTAACCTGATTTGGGCTCATGTTATCACATGATTCCATCCGTTGCACCCGAAATGGGGGTTTTCGCATAGAAGAGCATAACCTTCGAGGGGGATAATTGCGGTTTGTGAAGAGTGTCACACCTCGGAGTCCCGAGATGTCTCTAAAAACCTCCCACCACACTCTCATGCATATTATGTGACACCACCTATGTTTTGGTGTGGTTCCGACACCCCGAAGCCCCCGCCTCCGTCGAAACCCACCCACGGTTGACCAGAAGTCAACCGTGTCGTCTACCCCTTCCACGGGCGTCGAAAGGGGTAGCTACAAGGACTTTTCTCCTTGGTTGTGTTTGGTTAGGTCATATGAACATTTAACCCTGTTTGGCTCATGTTTTCACATGATTCCATCCGTTGCACCCGAAATGGGGTTTCCGCATAGAAGAGCATAACCTTCGAGGGGATAAGTGCGGTTTGTGAAGAGTGTCACACCTCGGAGTCCCGAGATGTCTCTAACAACCTCCCACCACCCTCTCATGCATATTATGTGACACCACCTATGTTTTGGTGTGGTTCCGACACCCCGAAGCCCCCGCCTCCGTCGAAACCCACCCACGGTTGACCAGAAGTCAACCGTGTCGTCTACCCCTTCCACGGGCGTCGAAAGGGGGTAGCTACAAGGACTTTTATACTTGGTTGTGTTTGGTTAGGTCATATGAACATAATTAACCTGATTTGGGCTCATGTTATCACATGATTCCATCCGTTGCACCCGAAATGGGGGTTTCCGCATAGAAGAGCATAACCTTCGAGGGGGATAAGTGCGGTTTGTGAAGAGTGTCACACCTCGGAGTCCCGAGATGTCTCTAACAACCTCCCACCACACTCTCATGCATATTATGTGACACCACCTATGTTTTGGTGTGGTTCCGACACCCCGAAGCCCCCCCTCCGTCGAAACCCACCCACAGTTGACCAGAAGTCAACCGTGTCGTCTACCCCTTCCACGGGCGTCGAAAGGGGGTAGCTACAAGGACTTTTCTCTTGGTTGTGTTTGGTTAGGTCATATGAACATAATTAACCTGATTTGGGCTCATGTTATCACATGATTCCATCCGTTGCACCCGAAATGGGGGTTTTCGCATAGAAGAGCATAACCTTCGAGGGGGATAAGTGCGGTTTGTGAAGAGTGTCACACCTCGGAGTCCCGAGATGTCTCTAAAAACCTCCCACCACACTCTCATGCATATTATGTGACACCACCTATGTTTTGGTGTGGTTCCGACACCCCGAAGCCCCCGCCTCCGTCGAAACCCACCCACAGTTGACCAGAAGTCAACCGTGTCGTCTACCCCTTCCACGGGCGTCGAAAGGGGGTAGCTACAAGGACTTTTATCCTTGGTTGTGTTTGGTTAGGTCATATGAACATAATTAACCTGATTTGGGCTCATGTTATCACATGATTCCATCCGTTGCACCCGAAATGGGGGTTTCCGCATAGAAGAGCATAACCTTCGAGGGGGATAAGTGCGGTTTGTGAAGAGTGTCACACCTCGGAGTCCCGAGATGTCTCTAACAACCTCCCACCACACTCTCATGCATATTATGTGACACCACCTATGTTTTGGTGTGGTTCCGACACCCCGAAGCCCCCGCCTCCGTCGAAACCCACCCACAGTTGACCAGAAGTCAACCGTGTCGTCTACCCCTTCCACGGGCGTCGAAAGGGGGTAGCTACAAGGACTTTTCTCCTTGGTTGTGTTTGGTTAGGTCATATGAACATAATTAACCTGATTTGGGCTCATGTTATCACATGATTCCATCCGTTGCACCCGAAATGGGGGTTTCCGCATAGAAGAGCATAACCTTCGAGGGGGATAAGTGCGGTTTGTGAAGAGTGTCACACCTCGGAGTCCCGAGATGTCTCTAACAACCTCCCACCACACTCTCATGCATATTATGTGACACCACCTATGTTTTGGTGTGGTTCCGACACCCCGAAGCCCCCGCCTCCGTCGAAACCCACCCACAGTTGACCAGAAGTCAACCGTGTCGTCTACCCCTTCCACGGGCGTCGAAAGGGGGTAGCTACAAGGACTTTTCTCCTTGGTTGTGTTTGGTTAGGTCATATGAACATAATTAACCTGATTTGGGCTCATGTTATCACATGATTCCATCCGTTGCACCCGAAATGGGGGTTTTCGCATAGAAGAGCATAACCTTCGAGGGGGATAAGTGCGGTTTGTGAAGAGTGTCACACCTCGGAGTCCCGAGATGTCTCTAACAACCTCCCACCACACTCTCATGCATATTATGTGACACCACCTATGTTTTGGTGTGGTTCCGACACCCCGAAGCCCCCGCCTCCGTCGAAACCCACCCACAGTTGACCAGAAGTCAACCGTGTCGTCTACCCCTTCCACGGGCGTCGAAAGGGGGTAGCTACAAGGACTTTTCTCCTTGGTTGTGTTTGGTTAGGTCATATGAACATAATTAACCTGATTTGGGCTCATGTTATCACATGATTCCATCCGTTGCACCCGAAATGGGGGTTTCCGCATAGAAGAGCATAACCTTCGAGGGGGATAAGTGCGGTTTGTGAAGAGTGTCACACCTCGGAGTCCCGAGATGTCTCTAACAACCTCCCACCACACTCTCATGCATATTATGTGACACCACCTATGTTTTGGTGTGGTTCCGACACCCCGAAGCCCCCGCCTCCGTCGAAACCCACCCACAGTTGACCAGAAGTCAACCGTGTCGTCTACCCCTTCCACGGGCGTCGAAAGGGGGTAGCTACAAGGACTTTTCTCCTTGGTTGTGTTTGGTTAGGTCATATGAACATAATTAACCTGATTTGGGCTCATGTTATCACATGATTCCATCCGTTGCACCCGAAATGGGGGTTTCCGCATAGAAGAGCATAACCTTCGAGGGGGATAAGTGCGGTTTGTGAAGAGTGTCACACCTCGGAGTCCCGAGATGTCTCTAACAACCTCCCACCACACTCTCATGCATATTATGTGACACCACCTATGTTTTGGTGTGGTTCCGACACCCCGAAGCCCCCGCCTCCGTCGAAACCCACCCACAGTTGACCAGAAGTCAACCGTGTCGTCTACCCCTTCCACGGGCGTCGAAAGGGGGTAGCTACAAGGACTTTTCTCTTGGTTGTGTTTGGTTAGGTCATATGAACATAATTAACCTGATTTGGGCTCATGTTATCACATGATTCCATCCGTTGCACCCGAAATGGGGGTTTCCGCATAGAAGAGCATAACCTTCGAGGGGGATAAGTGCGGTTTGTGAAGAGTGTCACACCTCGGAGTCCCGAGATGTCTCTAACAACCTCCCACCACACTCTCATGCATATTATGTGACACCACCTATGTTTTGGTGTGGTTCCGACACCCCGAAGCCCCCGCCTCCGTCGAAACCCACCCACAGTTGACCAGAAGTCAACCGTGTCGTCTACCCCTTCCACGGGCGTCGAAAGGGGGTAGCTACAAGGACTTTTCTCCTTGGTTGTGTTTGGTTAGGTCATATGAACATAATTAACCTGATTTGGGCTCATGTTATCACATGATTCCATCCGTTGCACCCGAAATGGGGGTTTCCGCATAGAAGAGCATAACCTTCGAGGGGGATAAGTGCGGTTTGTGAAGAGTGTCACACCTCGGAGTCCCGAGATGTCTCTAACAACCTCCCACCACACTCTCATGCATATTATGTGACACCACCTATGTTTTGGTGTGGTTCCGACACCCCGAAGCCCCCGCCTCCGTCGAAACCCACCCACAGTTGACCAGAAGTCAACCGTGTCGTCTACCCCTTCCACGGGCGTCGAAAGGGGTAGCTACAAGGACTTTTCTCCTTGGTTGTGTTTGGTTAGGTCATATGAACATAATTAACCTGATTTGGGCTCATGTTTCACATGATTCCATCCGTTGCACCCGAAATGGGGGTTTCCGCATAGAAGAGCATAACCTTCGAGGGGGATAAGTGCGGTTTGTGAAGAGTGTCACACCTCGGAGTCCCGAGATGTCTCTAACAACCTCCCACCACACTCTCATGCATATTATGTGACACCACCTATGTTTTGGTGTGGTTTCGACACCCGAAGCCCCCGCCTCCGTCGAAACCCACCCACGGTTGACCAGAAGTCAACCGTGTCGTCTACCCCTTCCACGGGCGTCGAAAGGGGGTAGCTACAAGGACTTTTATACTTGGTTGTGTTTGGTTAGGTCATATGAACATAATTAACCTGATTTGGGCTCATGTTATCACATATTTAATACCGAGAGGGAAAAGTGCAGTGTGTGTGAAGTCGGTCACACGTATCTCGGAGTCTTGTGATATCACATGTGAGTTTTCTTTTCTTTTCCCTTAATTAATTGCCTTACAGCAGGTGATTCACGCGTCGTAGGTGGCTGTCGGTGGAGTGGATAAGATCACATATTCCGGGTATGTGGTGACAAGAATACATTTAATTAAGAAAACACACACATTTAATATCGAAGACATATTTGATTTAACGTTAACACATAACGAGCACATTCCGGAACCGCCGATACATAATTGACTAACAAACAAATAAACATGTAGAACAAATTACAACAATCACGAACAACTAACAAATTAATTAAAACCTACGATCTTCTCATCAAATATCTTCTCCTCCGGCCGATCCCATGCCAGATGGACCTCCGAAGAAGTGGCCTCCCGTCCTGAAGAACGGACCCGGGTCGACGACCTGCTCCACATGGATTCGGATAGTATGAACCAGTGACGGTTTCGTCGTGGTTGAGTAGGGGGCGTCAAACTCAGACGGTGGAAGCTCAGGCTCTGGCACCTCCACATCGTAGACGGTAGGAATTTCTGATGGATTCTTCATCCACGCCATCACACTCAGGTACCAGCTGTCCTCTGGCTTGAGCATTTCCACAAGCTGCCCACCTAGCCTGTTGATGAACTGGTTCACGGCTTGGGGCTCCCACACCTCCCGTGGGAACCTCTCAAACCTCAGCTTCGTTAAGTACGACAGCTCCGATGGCCGCCCTCCGTGCCCACGATGCCAGCGGCTCATCGTGAGCGTCTCCCCGTTGACAGCGAGGCCGGGGGAGGCATGGAGGACGCGAGTGCAGTCCTCGCTGAAGCGGAAGCGCACGAAGAAGTCGAATGGCGGCGCGCAAACCTCCACCTTGACGTTGCGGCGGTTCACACCGCACTGCACCACCACAGCCCCCACGACCGTCTCCGGCGACACCGGTGGTCGGCTACCTCCGACCGTCGCCATCAGTGCGCGCCCGCTCCACTTCTCCTCCAGCTTGACCATGCCGGGAGTGCGAGACAACACACAATGCCCGCGCTCGGAGTCTTCAAGCCCACTCCACATCCTTCTCCTGAAACTATCTACGACGGGGTAAATATTGCAATGGGCGAATTTGTGTGTAAAAGATCAGTGGCCGGGGGGGGGGGGGGGGATCTTTTATAGCCTTCCCACCAGCTATCCCGCCCAAAATTTCCCGCCAAAAAAAAACCCGTCAAAATTTCCCGCCGAAAATTTTACCACCCAAAAAATTTACCTAAAATTAATCCGGATGAAAAACAAGTTGTGTTGAATACCTAAATATAGCTGAAACAAAACACACGGTTTCTCCTAGCTATAGCCCTACACTGATTCACGGTCGAATGTCGTTGCATTCAGTGTAGGGCATAGCTAGGGAACCCGAATGTTTTGTGTTTGAGCACAAGGTAGAATGAGTGAGTAACCTGTCTGAGAGGTGGACTATTTATAGGGAAACAAAACAGACGGTTTCCCCTAGCTACAGCCCTACACTGATTCACGGTCGAATGTCGTTGCATTCAGTGTAGGGCATAGCTAGGGAACCCGAATGTTTTGTGTTTGAGAACAAGCTAGAATGAGTGAGTAAGCTGGCTGAGAGGTGCAGTATTTATAGGCGTCGTTAGGGTTCAGAACCTGGCGCCAAAACAAAACGCGCCGGAGAGGGAAAAGAGCGGGAAAAGTGTACATTTCGCCGAGACAAACACTCGGCGAAGCGCTTCTCTCGGCGAAGAATTGGCGCGTACTGAAATTTCTTCTCCCGCCCAGCAAGTTTGCCGAGAGGACATACCCGGCGAAGCACACCACCCGGCGAAGAAATGGCGCGGAACGAATATTTCCTTCCCGCCCACCAAATTTGCCGAGACGAGATCTCGGCGCAAAAGGTCACCCGGCGAAGAAATGGCGCGGAACGAAATTTTGTTTCCCGCCCATGTCTTTGCCGAGTGTCCTCCACCGACAAACTCGGTGAAACGGCGCGGCAAACCAAATTTTTTCCGCGCCATTTCTTCGCCGAGTGCCAGCCACCGACACACTCGGCGAATGGTTGCGGAAAAGGCGGCAAAATATCAAAAGTTTCGCGCGCACTTTTTACCGAGTGCAGATGTCGGCGAAGAAAAGGCATCCCATCTTTGCCGGCCGTGGCACTCGGCGAAATTCATGCATCGCTGCGGAAATGTGGGTCCCAATGGCAGGCGCCACGTGGTCGTCCGTTTCGCCGAGATCTCAGTATTGCCGAGTGTTTTCTGTGATGTTCGCCGAGAAGATGTTTGTCGCCGAGTGCTTTATCCACGCAGTGCCGGCGAACGTGCTGTTTGCCGAGTGTTCTCCTGTTCGCCGAGTTTCGTCTGCGCGGTGTCGGCTTAGAAGCTCTTCGCCGAGTCCGCCCGACATTTTGCACTCGGCAAAGCCGAGACCACTCGGCAGAGAGGGATTTTCCCGTAGTGATAAGTTGGTCCTGGGAAGAATAATATGTAGTGGCAGCACTGCAGATACATGATCCCTACAATAGGAATTAACACTTGATCTTACCTTAGCTAGCCGAATATTACACAGGCTCATTTCAAGCTGATTCTCTAAACCCTTCAATTCCTCCAAACGTAAGCCAGATAGATGCTGTCTCAGCAATTGCCTGTAGTGGTTTAGTGAAGGCACACACATATCATCACACTTCTCTAGTAATTATGTGATCTGTAGAATTTTGTTACAAGTAATTATGTATGGGCACAACATTTCCTTCTGTTAAATTCTTCTTTTACTCTTCAATTTACTGTTTTCATTAAAAAATATACAAGTCCCATGGCGTGGACCCATGCCCAGCCGAGAAGAACCCTTGGATTTCCACGGTAGTTAAGAGGACATCGGCTACAGATTAATACTCACTCCGTTCACAAAAGGATGTCTCAATTTTATCTAAATTTGGATGTATCTACTAAAACACGTCTAGATACATGCAAATTTAGACAAAGTTGAGACATCCTTTTGTGAACGGAGGAGTACAACGTTTTGAAACCGAGGTTATACATGCACTCTCATTTTTTAGTATAAATATTACACCTATTATGGATTCGAACGTAGTATAATATGGTAGATGCATAATCAGTAGCCATTTATTTGGTAATCAATTAGTAACTCACATTATTTGTATACTATTGCCTAGATATCAGTCATACCTTTGATTATCCTGCAAGTTATGTAGTTGCTGCCTTAGGCGCCCTTCCTCTGCTTGCCAAAACTGTTAATGGACAGTCATAGGCATGTATATATATATAGTAACAGTTATTATTCTTGAAATGCATTCTGTACTCTAGAAGTTGAAATAGAATAACACAACAAATGGGAACTATATTTTAGTGCATTTAGGGACCCCACCTTGCTCCCAGGGGGCAGATCGGGTAAAACCCTAACCACTACCGCCCCAATCCTCTCCTCCAATCCCCCCCCCCCCCCCCCCCCCCCCCCCCCCCCGCCGTTCAAGTAACATGGGAAAGCCCCAGCCGGGAGGACATCCGATGAATGGTGGGTCTATGTCATGTTGGGATATCACCAACCAGAACATGGCAGCTTCCCTGAACGTTGGTGGTGGTCGGCTGCCGCTGCTACACTGGGTATTGCAGACGGAGCTGGCCCGACGATAGTGGTTAGGTCACACAAAAACGACGTTTCTTCGAGCCAGAGGGTTTACAGAGCGCAGTCTGAAGCGGCCGACGGCTGGGTGATGGTGGCTATTATCGGCTACTACTGTGTGGCAGCGCGGTTGCCAACATAAGTCAAGTGGTGGCAGATTTGGCCGTGTTTTAATCACTGCGACGCCAGCTGATGTCAGCGCTGGAGTTTGGCATTCGGGGTGGCGTTCCTAGATCTCCAATGGCGGCAGACACCGTGGTCGTGTGGACAATGCGGTTGCCGGATCTTCGTTTTGGTGATGGCCTTCAGCTCTGTGTGACGAGGCGAAGGCGGTACGGGACACCCCCTCCACTTCGAGATTGGATTCAAGTCGACTCAGCAATTGCTACACACAGCGTATGTTCCGGAATGCTTTGTGTAAGATGTCAGGAATGATATCTTGCAATATTTAGACCGGGCCGGAAAGTCTGTCCATTTTGTATCGTGATCCTAGCTCACGGGTGAGATGCAGCTTGCTGGATTTAATTTACTAAATATTTTTTTGTGGCAGTGATTTCCAAATATCTCATTTTCGTCGGAAAGCCTATAGTGTGGGTTTAATTTATCATCGAGCTCACTACCAACATCTTTAACCCCCTTCCTCTGCTGATCTCAGCTAGAGCATCTGTCAAGCTGCCAGCCACCACCGCATGTCGTAGCTAGCACGGTAATATGGGATTTCTGTTTTGAGGTTTGTGGAGCCTGTGACTCATTTCTAATAGCTGGAAATCAAAGTACGCATAAGTTTATGCACCAAAAAACAGAAGTTGGATGATTCAAATTTGACAGAGTTTTGATGCATGTCGTAATGGATAATAAAGTTAAGAGCGAGAGCAGGAGGTCCTGGTGGTTGGGGACCCTAGACAACAAAAAATGGCAAAGGAGAGCCGGGGTACCCAATACATGGGTAATGATATACTCCATAATTGAATGCCCTAATGGCCACTTAAAATTAATGGTCTACGTACACCATTTCCAATGGAATTTTGGTGTCTCCACCGTCGTTGCCCTATGAGAAGGTATCTTGACAAATCTAGGGTAAGAACTAGCAAGTATACAAAGGAGGCGACTTAACAAATGGTAAGGAAAATGCCATGCAGGAGATCCACATGTCATTGCCGCATGTGGCTAAACTTCCTTTGGCTGTCACAGTGGGGAGTAACATATGTGTGGTAAGGCTTTATTTATTAGGCTATAGACTCATTTCGTCTTGATAAGTGTGATGTTACATTAACTAGCTAAGTTATCACAAACATCTCTCTCCTTATTAACTACATGCCACAAAAATAAACTTGTCTTGAAGTTTGTGGAGCCTGTGATTGATTTCTAATAGCTGGAAATCAAAGTACGCATAATTTTATGCACCAAAAACAGAAGTTGGATGATTCAAATTTGACAGAGTTTTTATGCATGTAGTAATGGATAGTAAAGTTAAGAGCAAGAGCAAGAGGTCCTGGTGGTTCCCTAGACAACAAAAATTGGCAAACGAGAGCCGGGGTACCCAATACGTGAGTAATAATATACAATTGAACGCTCTAATGGCCACTTAAAATTAATGGTCAGCGTACACCATTTCCTAAGGAATTTTGGTGTCTCGACCGTCGTTGCCCTATGAGAAGGTATCTTGACAAATCTAGGGGTAAGAACTAGCAAGTATACAAAAGAGGCGACTTAACAATTGGTAAGGAGAATGCCATGCAGGAGATCCACATGTCATTGCCGCATGTGGCTAAACTTCCTTTAGCTCTTCTCAGCAGATATGTAAGCGCTTAACCCCAGCATATTACCGCACTATGTCCCAAACCTTGTTATGCGGGGCTTTATTAATGTTAAAGTCGGGCTGTTAAAGCCTTTTGTCTAAAAAAAGATCCGCATCTCATTAAGGTAGCCATGTACTTTCAACTACATAGAAAGTATACGAAGAAACTCGACCAACTCAACCAACTCAGAATAGACGAACCAAATGACATGACTAGCTAACTTATTGAGAGTACAGGCGAAAGTCATACCTTAGCCTCGGCGCTTGCACTCATGAATTGCTGGCCCTCTTTAACCTGCTGGTACCTTTCAATTATCGATTTCATTCCGGAAAAAGGGGAGAAAATATTAGAATCTTCAAGAAAAACTATATCTTTTAGCCTACACATGCACAACATATAATTATGATATAATTTGTGAAGTTTCTGTTGTCAGTGAGCACATGCGCGAGTGCAGACATGACTTACCATAATTTCTTGGTATTACTTGATGCATGGTACATAAGAACAATTTTAAATGCGTACTTTTTCATGGTGTATGCATGTTACAATAGTAAAATAAAATGATGGTAACATTTTTATATACAATCATACATTTCTGATATTACCAAACTGAACATTTAATTAAACGGTTTTGCTATTTATCACTCGAGTGAGAATTAAGTTAGATCTCATTCACCTCTAATTCCGTTAGATTTACATCGTGATTCGTGCGGGTTGTGAGTTGTACATGAGTTGCAACTCGTATTTTCTCCAGTTGCACATGGTTGCAATAGGTTGCAACTGAGATATTTTCGGGTCTAGATGTTTTTACACATGAGTTACAAATAAAATTTTCCCAGCTACACATGGTTGCACATAAGTTGCAACTGGGACTTTTCCAGTTAGAACTGGGACATTTCCAGTTACACATGAGTTGCAACTAAATTTTCTCAGTTGCACATATATTACACATGAGTTGCACATGCAACTGGATGACGTCATCTGAGTGAGAATTAACTTAGTTCTCACTCGAGTGAGCCCTAGTCGTTCCCTTAATTATAATATTTACAAGATCCAAATACCATTTCTATGATATGTGAGAAAGGAAAGATGCATGAATTAATGTCGTCAACTTGGCCGTTATCTTGGACGAGTCCAAAGAAAAAATACATTTTGTTAATAGTCGCATACATACCTACATAACAAAGTAGCCATAAGTAGTTGAGTTGTTAATGTGATTTGAGATGAAAACTATAGAGAAAATGGGAGCTAAATAACTTGGGAGAACATAAACTGACCACATAAATATTTCTAAGTATCTGTACCTAAATGAGCTAAATAGAAAAAACATTAGTTTTAATGAAATTGTTCCCTTCAACAACTTCTAAATTTTGTACAGAATATTGGCATGAGAAAATATGATCATATCTTCTAAAAATGTGTGTTGATTGTACTGAAAAACAATGAACTTATGCACATATTGTAGTCTAAGTCTGTTGGTGTCGTTAATATTCTATTCTGTAATTTTTTCATAGTCGTGCAACAATTTGGTATGCCCACATATTCAATCTAGTTTTGTTTCGGCACAAGTGGTGACGAAAATTAATGTGGTGATCACATGATCCTATTACCTTACTCCCTCTATCCCAAATTAGGATGTGCATTAGTTCTTGTAAAAGTCAGATTTTATAAAATTTCACCAACTATATATGAAAATATATCAACATCTCTAATACCAAATGCATATAATATAAAAATATATTTTATGATGATTCTAATAGCATTGAGATATGGATAGTTTTTCCATATAGTTGGTCAAAGCATATAATTTTGACTTTAATCATAACTAATATCCTGATTTGAGACAGAGGGAGTATATTGTATATATAGAATCACGATCTCAAAGAAAGGCAACATTATATATGTAGTAATATATTTGACGGGGGAGACAACAGGGATCAATAGGCGTTGTTTACTTTTTTAAAGTTACTCCAAAGGAAGGAGTAGAGATATCTTGCACCTGAGCTCGAGTGCTCCCACTACTTTAAAAAGTCAAAAAAAATATTTAAAAGTTTCAAAAAAAAATCTGAAATAAATCATGCATTTTCTTGATGTATCCTATGGACGTGAAAAATCACAATGTGAAATACTTTGTATTTCGACCTACACAAAAATAATCTTGCATGCTTGCTTCAAATCTTTAGACTATAATATAATCTTTGAATGCATAGTTTCAAATCTCCAAATTGTGTCATCTTTTAAACTATAATATAAAGATTTTTGCATTGAGATTTTGCACATTTGTAGTATACATCATTGAGAACATGAATGCTTGTTTTAAGATTTTTTTAACTTTTAAATATAATCTTTGAATTTTTAAAAATAGAGTGATCACTAGATCTCGGGAGGAAAAATCACTTCCCGCGAAGGAAGGCAATAGTATGCAAAATAATAATTTCCGAAGGTGTCCATGCTACACTATATGCAGTTGAAGCATGTCTAATATAACACAATGGTTCTTCAACAATTGGTATCGCTTTCAATGGCAAATTATAACACTAGCTGTTCCCCACAAAAATAAATAAATATGACGATTTGAAGTTATATGCGAACTGATTAAACATATCAACAAATACCACCAGACCTGCTTATATCCCATACAGGCAAGACATATAGCAAAATACCAGCTCATCCTTTTCTTATGGTGACATCTCTCGATCGTCAATATAGAGAAAGAAGACAAGTGGACTTCGCTAGGCTCTGCGAAGTAGGAAAGTAAAATATCGCCAAAAAGACCATCAGGAAAGAGAAAGGTCATAAGCAAAGCTGAGATAGAGAAATACTAGTAACTGTGACTCAATGTGAGCTGCTACAATGAAAAAAAAAGGATGATCAAGTTAAAAAAAAAAGAGATGAGCTGATCGATACAAAAAAAGATCATCAAGTCTCTTAATATCTTCTCTCCATGCATGAAATTAAACTAGCTAGGGCGCAAAGTGAATTGAGGATCAAGGTGTGTTTTCAAGATCTGCGAATTGGGATTTGCACGCGCTATAGATCTGCCCACGGCATGGATCCTATTCTTTAGAGGAATCCATATGCAGTTTGTAGCTAAAAGTAATAAGTACATACACATGCAGTACCCGGAGTTGGAGTAGTCGTAGAGGCGACCGGTGTTGGAGAAGAGGATGACCCCAACCTGCGCATCGCATAGGATGCCCAGCTCTTTGGCTTTCTTGAACAGCCCTGTCTTCCTCTTGGAGAAGGTCACATGCCGGCTTGTCGTGTTGTCGATCCTCTCGATCACCGTCTTTCCCCGTACCATCATGTAAAGATCGCCGACCGGCTAACCGGAGATTTTATCTACTCACACGCACACACACAACACAGAGAGTTGGTCAGCTGAGAGAGAGAGAGAGAGAGAGAGAGATGCTATATGGGGAGTTGATCACCTGAGGATTGTCTAGGCATGTGCTCCTGGAATATCATACTACGAAGCCCTACCCGTCCTTTGGTTTTTGTATGAGAAAGGCTAGCAAAGTTCGGTACGGACCAACTTGCATGATAACCTTATTTTCGCTGCTTGGAGCCTTGTGAAGACTTTGGCTTATGGTGCAGACAACGTATCGTTGGGGCATATATCTACTGCTACGCAGAGTACTTTTATTAAGCAGTGCACTGAATCTGGCAGAGTGATACTTCTACTGTCATACATAAGTAAACGTCCATATCTGTACGGTAGCATATCAATCACTAATGTCATACATGCAAATTTTCCCTCCGTACATTTGTATATTCAAATGCCAGCGATGTTCCGTACAGAGACCAACTTGTAATCGACTAGCTTTCATTTTATTTGAACAGAATCGACTAGCTTTCCATTCAACCATATAAACGTTCTCTGGATTTAGTTTGATATAAGAAAACCTACCCAAATACATATATGTGCACCAAATTTCTTAAACATTTTCTCATATTTTTAGAAATATATATTCATATAAACTGATGGCCAAACAGTAACCTATAGCTTGTACTACAACACTGAGACAATATGCTAGGCGTCCTCTTTGTGATATTAGACTAACATTTTCACATTGCATGAACATGTCCTCTTTAGTTTGTTCTACTAAGAAAAATAGGTGTTTCGGAGTTTTCGTTTCTAAAGGGTCATCCTGGAATCTTCCATTCGAAGTCTTCAAGGTCTTCAAAGTCTATTGAGTCTCTAGTACTCATTGTTTCAGTCTTTTCGAGGATGTGTGATGAAATTGACCTGATTTTCAAGGACATCACATTAGAGGTGCAATAACTTGCTCTTCTTGAGATTAAAACTTCTGATTGTACAAGAATTTTGCAATTGTTTTCCCAATCAAGTGAGATGAGTAAAGAAATACTTTCCAAATAAAAGATTTTGAGAAAAACAGTCCTTTAAAACATCCGTGAAATGGGTGATGCTCAACTACTCATTTAGAAAACATTTTCAAATCAAGAAAGGTGGGTAGTGAATTTTTTTTAATCACTTGGAATATATTATTCGTGTGTACTTTTCCATTTCCTAGGGTCACAACCTTCAAAAAACGTGTGCTCGGATACCATCTGTGGCAATCTGAACCTGGGGTGTTGGGTGGGTCCAAATATGGTTATCCATGCTGGTTCCGAGATCTCATCCTCGAACGCTCAAAGACTATTACACCAGACAATCACGCATCTGTATTACAATATTTATTTAATTCTAGAGTATTTATTACAAAGCAAGCCCAACAAGTTTTCGCCTATTCGCGGCTTACAAGAGTTATATATGGTTGTGCAAAACCCTAAATCGGCTGCAGTCGGACTTGGCAACGATCCGTACCGTACGGGCGTCGCTTTGCTCCGTCCGAAGTTAGCCTTTATCTTTATATGTTCATATGAATTTGGATCACAACAAATTAAAAATTGTATTGGGCGGGGAAGGGACAACATGAACCGGCTACGTCCAACTTTAGTTCCCAAATCAATAACTCTCTTAAATAAATTGCTGCCATATACAATGCAAGTGTCTTGAGCAACGGGTCCTTACAAAATAAACTACTCTGTCGACGTGAACCGGCAATTATTTTGTATGAAGCATCAACACTTAGTTAGGCACCCTCTCCATGATAAATACGAATTTACATTTATAAATGTCTAAGCACCAACAAAGGGTGGCTTGAATCAAATTTACATAGATGTTTGATGTGAAGATATATTTTCTCTCTTCAAACATTAACATGAAAGCACCTTGGCATGGGCACGATCGTGTATCCATGGCCGGCGGTGGGCTCGATTACCGTGCCAGGGCCCGGCGGAGGGAACACCTTGTAGTCGTCATTGTCGTACTCGTCGTATACATACTGACTCGGAGTGGCGTGGCCGGGGCGCGCTGGCGGGGGAGTAGCTTCCAGGCCGTCGTCATACTCGTCGTTGTATCCGTATGCTGCCACGCCGCCGTAGCAGCGGACCGGCGGCGGCACAATTTTGTATCCCTGGCCGGTGGACTCGATCGCGCGTAAACTGGCGTATCCGTCGTGAACTGGCGGCGGCACATCGTCGCGCGTCACCGTCATCGGCACGATCGTGTATCCATGGCCGGTAGACTCGATCAGGGTGCCAGGGCCCGGCGGAGGGAAGACCTTGTAGTCGTCGTTATCGTGCTCGTCGTACACGTACTGATTCGGCGTGCCGCTGCGGGGCGATCGGCGGCACTGCCTGCCTCCGTCGAGCCGTGCTCCACTGCAGCCACGGACGTCCATCGTTGCTGCTCGGTGGCCATGGCAGCCGCGATACAGGCGAAGAAGTCGTCGTCCACTGGTAGGGACGCATCGTCGTCTCCGTCGTCCCACTTCGTCACCGTCATCGGCACGATCGTGTATCCATGGCCGGTAGACTCGATCAGGGTGCCAGGGCCCGGCGGAGGGAAGACCTTGTAGTCGTCGTTATCGTGCTCATCGTACACGTACTGATTCGGCGTGCCGCTGCCGCGGCGCACCGCCGGGGCAGCAGCGTCATCCTTGCCGTCGTCGTACTCGTCCACCTTGCCGTTGTAGCATCGCACCGGCGGCGGGCGGGACGCAGCAACGCCGTTCATGTCGCTGAGTTGCTGATCCGACGACGCTGTAAGCCCTGTTTGTTCGATCTTCCTTTCAGACGTCGGCAAGCGGCGTACGACTGAGCGTGGGCGACTTGTTTCTGATCACCAGCAGCCTTCCTGACTCGCCTTTAGATCTAGAGACTTGCTCGTGTTGGAATCTGGGCCGGGATGGAAGTCGGATTCGGACACACGTACGTGCGAGTACGACAGCCGACTGGGATGATAACAGATTAGAAAAGTGAAACCTAGTGTAATTCCTTCATCTATCTATACTTATATACTACTATTAAAAGAGCAAACTTGATCGGATACATTAAATCTGTGCCGTACGATCTCTAACCAACGAACCAGATTGTTTGGTCCGTGTTGAGCACCTCAACACAAATCTCGCGAAACGTTTTTTCGTGTTTCCTTTCTCCCCCGTCTTTTTCCTTTGTCTCCGTGAGCACTTCCAAATCTCGAGCATGCCGACGCCGTCCAAGCTTGTGCGCAGCCGGCCAGCTAATTTGCTGCTGAATCGGCCTCCCTAGGTACGCCCAGGAGTAGAGCCTCTCTCCTACTCGAGCCCAGCGCCGCCGCCCACCTCATCATCACCACCGTCTCCCCTCTTTTCCCCTGCCGGCTCCTCCCGTCCGGGATCTAGAGCACCAGCCGCTCCACCTCTCCCTCCCTGGGCGGCGACGAGGGCGTATGCTTTGGTGGCAGAGGCTCGGGAGCCGGAAGGAGATGTCCCTCAGATCGGCGGCGGGGGCCATGGCAGAAGGCAGTTACACTGCGAATGTACAGCGGCGGACCGGCGGTGAATTCTCGGCGTACGCGCATACGAACGGCGGCCAGAGGCTGGTGGCAGCTCTAATCGGGGGTGAGGGTTCGATTCCTTTTTTCTTTTCTTTTCTGTCTTGCACTTCATCTCCCTCCACCTTATTCTTTTGGTCTCCTGACCCATCAGACTGCAGGTTTTCAGCAGATTTATGGAACGGAAAGTGACACCCCTGAAATCTCGCAGATTCAAACTGCTGAGGCTGAACCTTTGGTGGGAGCTATTTCTGTTCAGGACGCTTTTGAACCCATGGAGAAGCAGGTATGTTGAAGTTTCTTCTCTGCAATAGATGTCGAAAGTTGTGATCTGGTCATTGTTGGCTAAGATGTTTGAACATTCAGCACCTGCCGAGGTGCCCTCAATTATACTCTGCTTACAGATTGCACACCCAAAGGATGTGAGTCTCTGGCCTGAAAGCATCAACTCGACATTGTCACACGATTTTGTCACGTGCTCGTTATAGGTTTTGTCTGATGATGAGCAGCGAGCAATCTATGATAAATATGGGGAAGCTGGCCTGAAGGGTTCAGGCATGGGAACAGGAGTAAGTGTTCGGTGTTCCTAGATAGTTGTCCAGTTCACAGGTTTGATCAACAGTACATTTTGATATTTTAGACTAACATTTATATAAACATTCTGGCCCTGCAGAATTACTCAAGCCCATTTGATCTCTTCCGGTGACTATTCGAAGGGTTTGTGGAATGGGCGGTGGCTGTGCTGCTGGTAACAGGCCAATGCAAGGTGATGATGAGAGATATAATCTGGTATTTAATTTCAAGGAAGTAGTGTTTGATGTAGAGAGAAATTGAGATAACAAAACTGGAAGGCTGTAAAACTTGTGATGGAAGCGGTGTCAAACCTGGCACAAAGCTTTTAGGACATTTGTTGATCGTTTCTTATTCAGTATTCTTGCATGTATGTATCCTGGTCAAAGTATGACTATTTCAAGGACCATTTGAGTCTGAATGCAAACTAACTTTGTATCTGGTGTGGGACATGGACATGCAACAGAGAAATAGAAGGAAATAACCTGTTTGTTCATGTTATACGAGACTGCACTACCAGTTTGTTGTGGTCTGATTGCTGCATTACCGGTGATCTTGCTTCTGTTGTAAATTAGTGTATTTTTACATGCTAATAAAATAATAGATGGATCTAATTAAATAGAGTGCATTATGTTTTGTCAAGACCTTTCAGTGTGAATACGTGCATTATGATTTGGGGCCTAAATGCAGTAAGGGCTTGAGCTGGGATGAGTTGTGTCTTAGGACGTTTTCTCTGGGAAGTTATAGATCATTGTTTTTTTCTTCTGAGGGAAATTATAGATCATTGTGCTTTGTCTATAAGTGTGGTTCTTCTATTTTCTGCTTCTTAAAAATTATCCTTGTAAGTTTTGCTGCTGCACGAATGAATACAAAGAAATGAAAAGACGCAGTACATTGTTGAAGAAGTAAGATGTATTTGTTGGTGAAATATAATTGCACATTTAAAAAATGTTCCGTGCATTATTCATAAATTTCACACATCATATTTACATATGCGGTGGAAAAATATCAAATGTAATCAATGTGTACCAGACATATTTGATTTTTTTCATCAAGCGACTATAAAGAACTCTGCTGCGTAGTCAGCCTAATTTGTATCAGGTAAATGGTGGTTGCTGGGTGTGTGAATTTCTAATGTAGTCTCTGGTGGGTTTGTGATTTTTTCTCCAGATTACTGTTGAAATATGATACTTGGTAAAACGTTTTAGATTAAAGCTTAAAAAGAGAACCTTGCTTCGGTCTTTTTCCTTACTTTATATAACAATATCAGGAGACTAGAGTTATCTCCAGACTACTTACATTCCACCCTTTTTACCATGAAAAAACTATTTCATGTACGTTCAAGATTATAAAGTATCATGACTTGAATAAACATCTCGGTGCAAGAATAAAAATCTGAAGAAATTGGAAAAAAAAGAACTCCGGGACCACTTTGACTTTGAAAAAAAAAGAATCATGCATCAAGTGTGGAGTAACCAAAGACAATATTTTGTGTTTTTATATATTGTAAATGTATTAATTAAGAGTGGAAGTCGTGCGTTGCACGTGCACGTTCACTAGTACTATTAAAAGAGCAAACTTGTTGGGATACTTTAAATCTGGACCGTTCAATATCCGATCAAACAGTCCAGATCGTCCCAATGTTTGACAACTCAACAATGTCCGATTTTTCCCGTTTTACCCTCCCACCAAATCACATAATACTACTAAAGTGCCACTCATCTCCGAATCGTTCAGTTTCGTTCGGTTCAGGAAAAAGGAAAACGAAACGTTGACGTTGGCAAAGGCCAGCAGCGGTGAACTCCGGCTCCCGTCTGCGTGGCTGCTCCCGAGCTCCTGGACATGAACGAGAAGATTATGGAGGTGCGAGGGAGAGAGAGAAGAAGAAGCGAGAGAGAGGGTCGACCGGCGATTGAAACCTTCACCGGCGGCGAAACGTTCGTCGGCGTCCGAGACGACGGCGGCGGCGGCTCAGCAAAATTCGAGCTCTCGGGAGCTCGGTTTGTGGGGCTAGGTTGGGGGAAAGATGGAGTGGAACGAGGTGGTCTCGGGGTTGGCTTTTCTAGGCCGAGGGGACGGGGAGCTTCGCGAATTTGGTGGCGAAAGTCGGCGCAACGGCGCGGCTGTTTTTCGGGAGAGGATGGCGAGATAGAGGTGAACGCCGGCGGCTCCGCGAGGATAAGATGAGGCGCGGCTCTATCCTCTCTCCAAGGTACAGCGAATCGAGACGGGGAGGTCAAGGGGGTTCGGCGCGCGGGCGCGTTCCCTCGCCAGGAAAAGCGGGTGGCCGGCGCGAGCTTGAAGACGACCAGCGTCTTCCCTTTTGTTTTTTTTCTTGTTTTTCTTGACCGAAGCATGTTTAGACTGGGCCGGGCCTGTGTGCTTTGCTAGGCCGGCTTGGCTGTGCGTGTGGCTGTTTGCACGTACCAGTTTTACTGTTTTATTTTATTTTTATTAACCTGATAAGTACGGCCGTGGCTGAGGCAGCTAGCTCACGTACTTATTTTTCTTCTTTCCTTTACCAGGGAAATTATAATCTATACTGTTGATACATTAAAATTAAGCCGTTCAATTTGATTAACGATGTAGATCGTTCCATACCTTTTTTTGTTTTTCACCAGGAGCGTGACCTGGCCGGTGATATATTAATTCTAAACCGTTCAATTGACAAACAACAATCCATATTATCCCAATGTCGAGCACCAAACAATTTTGACCAGTCCAACCGTTTTTGTTGTTTTGACCGTATACATACAGGCGAAGAGGACAAAATAAATGCAAGGTATGCTATTGACTTGCACAAAAAAATGCACATAGACATTGCTATGGTTTTTTCTACTTGTAAATTGTCCCCTTGTGAAGACGTGCGTTGCACGTACATGTCAACTAGTTAAGTTAAAAAAAGTAACTCACCGTAACGTGTACGTAATATGCAACGAAAATAAATAAATATAACTAACTGTATGTTGAAGACGATTAACACTCGGACATGGAGAAACTACTAAGCCAAAACCCTCTTGCGGGTGGAAAAGTAATTTCTACGGGGCAAGATTAAAAAAATGAGGAATTTTACAGTATATACAAGCCATGATATACGTCAAAGCAGAATGACGCACACTGTATGCTAGCCAACAACACAAACGGCTTCTCAAAATAACCACCCTGAGAGGATGATGGCGCTGCTGGACGAGAAGGGGATGAAATCCAAAATGGGAAATTTACTCCAATCTAAAATTGGGCTCGAACATTGTACTCGAGCACCGCCGATTACTTGGCAAGTGGTAGGTCTCACATGGGAAGAAATGCGTCCAAGTCGGGTTTTTAGCTGATGGGCATTGGAAGAAAGGGGTTAAAGGAGACACCAACAAGGGTTGACCTGACACCAAATGGCATGAACATAGTCCAATGGCTTTAACCAAACGATTCGGACAGAGTTAGTGCAAGACTGCAAGCGTCATCAATGACTTGGCAAGTGGTGGGCCCCACATGAGAAGAAATGCGCCTAATTTTTTATGACATGGCTATTCGGTGGGCCCACAGGGGAGAAAGGGGTCAAAGGAGACGGAAATGAGGGTTAACCTGACCACAAATGGCTGTAAACAGACCATTTACTTTTACTGAACGATTCAGACAGAGTTAATGGCATGCCCATAATTTGGACAAGTTTGGGCGGGCCTCACATTTCGGTGTGGAGTAGTGGCACAAACATAATGTGTTCCCATCTAAAAAGGCTTGTATATAAAAGAAAAATTCATATTTATCATGGCATGAAAATTCAATGATTAGGTATATGGAAATAGTATGAACATTGATATATATTTTTCATATTTCGGCGAGTTCATATGATTAGATTTATTTAAAAGACTATGTTCCTTTTTTTAAAAATCTGAAAAGGATAAATAGAAAAATGTTTCTTGGGCTGGCTTTACTTCAGTTGCCTTATTGGTCCATGACCTGACTGGAGGCAATATGTGGAGGTTTCCTCATTAAAAGCACCACATGTTTTTTTACACAAAAGACACTATGGAAGGCCCTTACCACGTCATTTTTCATTTCGTGAAAATGGGATAATTACACGGCGAGTGAGTAAAAAAGAAAAGGTGACAATCCACTATGACATAATCTCTTTGAGTATTTTAAAACAATTAAAGGAGTCCTGCTGATTAATATGCCCCCCTTCAAAAATAATATTGTTCACGTGATTCCAAATGCTCCAACAGCCACTCACTAGGATCTCCTTTAAACAGATGATTTTATAACCATTCATCCCTTCAGAGAGCATATAAAGCAACTAAAGATCATTATTCCACTCCCTGTTTGAATTCCACCAATTTTTTTCTTCTAAAGTCGCATAAAAAGAATAGGTGAAACATATCCTCATTGGAGCATTCATTGCAAAGCACACAATTTGTAGATTCAACATGGAAATTCTTCTTAGTGAGAAGGTCTCTGCATAGGAGCATGTGCCAGAGAATTTGGTGACAAAGCATTATATCCTTACTAGATTTGGAAATCATGTATTCTTACTGGAATAAAATTTGCTTGGACCAGATAGCTGCCAATTTTGTGAAGAATACATGATTTCCGAATCCACTTCACAGGAGCACATTTTGTGAAGAATACATGATTTCCAAATCCATCTTACTGGAGTAAAATTTGCTTGGACCAGATAGCTGCCAAGTAACTTTGTCCAAAATTCATCCCCTAATTTGAAGGGTAGGCGATAAAACATCACATTGGGGGAAGCAATTATATACAGTGGAGAGGAATAGGTCAAAAGTGTCATCATATACAAAAGTGGCAACTGCCTCTTTGAGTGTAATATTTTGATCGTTCGCAAATAAGAATAGATGATGGGTAGTTTTCTCTCATAAGTGCATTTGTCCATTTGTCCTTCCAAAGCCTAATAGTAGAACCATCACCAAAGGCAGGTGGATAGGGAGAGGAAATTATCCATCATTGCTAAGCAATCCTTCCACCAAACTGATCCACTTGAAGCATTTTTTTAAAAATATGAAATATTTTTAGAAATGAACATTTTTTAATTTAAACCATTTTAAAAAATGAAGATAATTCAATATCTAAACCATTTTTGAAAATAATCATTTTTCGAAACAGAAACATATTCATAAATAAAAGTTTTTCAAAATCTGAACCATTTTTAAAAATAAAAAAATTTCAAAGCCAAAAACCATTTTGGAAAATAACCATTTTTCAAATATGCACCGTTTTAAAAAACAAACATTTTTCAAAATAAGTGAAAAGGTAAAACAAAAACTGAAAAAAGAAACAAAAACGAAAAATAAAAAAGAAAGCAACAATAAGGAAAAGAACATAATAAGAAAATTATTGTTTGAATTTAAACAAAAATAAAGAGAAAAACGTACGTCATTGATATGCCGGGTTGAACCTCTGCCCCTGTTAAAATCAGTATTAATAAATATGAAATAAAGGAATTTTGCAATACGAATCCAACGGGTACCATTTCTACGTTCTCAGTCCATATAGTATATATAAGTGGTTAAAATTGAGGATCAAATACCAGCATAAAAATAGTGCGCTTTATATTTTAGGACGAGGGAGTGCGATGCAGGTGTCTTGAGCAACGGGTTCTTACAAAATAAACTACTTTGTCGACGTGAACCGGCAATTATTTTGTATGAAGCATCAAAACTTAGTTAATTAGGAACCAATTCTTAAGATGTGCTTATGTATATGATAAATACGAATTTACATTTATAAATGTGTAAGCACCAACAGACGGTGGCTTGCATCAAATTAGATCAAATTTACATAGATGTTTGATGTGAAGCTATAATTTCTCTCTTCAAACATTAACATGAAAACACCTGGGCATGGGGACGATCGTGTATCCATGGCCGGTGGGCACGATTACCGTGCCAGGGCCCGGCGGAGGGAACACCTTGTAGTCGTCATTGTCGTACTCGTCGTACACATACTGACTCGGAGTGGCGTGGCCGGGGCGCACTGGCGGGGGAGTAGCTTCCATGCCGTCGTCATACTCGTCGTTGTATCCGTACGCTGCCACGCCGCCGTAGCAGCGGACCGGCGGCGGCACAATCTTGTATCCCTGGCCGGTGGACTCGATCGCGCGTAAACTGGCGTATATGTCGTGATCTGGCGGCGGCGCATCGTCGCGCGTCACCGTCATCGCCACGATCGTGTATCCATGGCCGGTAGACTCGATCAGGGTGCCAGGGCCCGGCGGAGGGAAGACCTTGTAGTCGTCGTTATCGTGCTCATCGTACACGTACAAATTCGGCGTGCCGCTGCCGGGGCGATCGGCGGCACTGCCTGCCTCCGTCGCGCCGTGCTCCACTGCAGCCACGGACGTCCATCGTTGCTGCTCGGTGGCCATGGCAGCCGCGATACAGGCGAAGAAGTCGTCGTCCACAGGTAGGGACGCATCGTCGTCTCCGTCGTCCCACTTCGTCTCCGTCATCTGCACGCGATCGTGTATCCATGGCCGGTAGACTCGATCAGGGTGCCAGGGCCCGGCGGAGGGGAACACTTTGTAGTCGTCGTTATCTTGCTCGTCGTACACGTACTGATTTGGCGTGCCGCTGCCAGGGCGCACCGGCGGGGCAGCGGCGTCGCCCTTGCCGTCGTCGTCTCCGTTCGCCACGGTGCCGCCGTAGCATCGCACCGCCTGTGAGCGGGATGCAGCATCGCCGTTCATGTCGCTAACTTGCTGATCCGACTAGCCGTTCACCGTTTGTTCGATCTTCCTTTCTGACTTCGCCAAGCGGCGTACGAACTGAGCGGCGTCGGGTTGTTTCTGATCACCAGCAGCCTTCCCGACTCGGCTTTATATCGAGAAGATGGTCGTGTTGGAAGCTGGATCGGGTTCGGCATGGAAATCGGATTCGGACACACGCACGACTAAGTAATATGCAAAGAAAATAAATAAATAAAACTAACTGCAAGTTTTTTTTAGGAGAACTAACTTTAAGTTGAAGACGATTAAGCGGACATGGAGAAACTACTAAACCAAACCCTCTTGCAGGTGGAAAAGTAATTCTTACGGGGCAAGATAAAAAAAAGGCAAATTTACAGTACATGCATCAGGCCATGTTATAGGTCGACGCAGGCTGACAAACACAGTATACTAGCCAGTAGCCAATAACTCAGAACGGCTTCCCCCGCAAAAAAAAAAAAGAGACACAGAACGGCGCCTTCATAAGTCTCATTAAAATCATCACCATGAAGGGATGTATACAAAATTGGAAATTTATTCCAATCTAAAATCGGGCTAGAACATTATACACTAGCACGGGTGATGACTTATCAAGTGTTGGGTCCAACACAGTGGCGGACGAGGGGGGCCAGCAGGGGCTGCCCCACCTAAAACCATGGATTTTTTCTATAGTGCCAAACATCCCTCGACAAATATTGTCGAAAGAGACGTATTGGGTCTTTACACATGATTTCCGCACAACAATGTGTGCAGCGTAGTGGTATTGAGACCTCATTATGTTGGATACCTCCATTGTAGGTCTCGTGTTCGATCCTTGTAGTGGCAAAATTTCTATTTTTGGAGATTTAGAAGTACATCGAGCGAATAATACTCAAAAAATATATGCGGTGCGGGAATTCGAACACGGGAGGACAGTTGGAGGGCGTTACGCAGTCTACCTTTCATTAGTAAAGAGAATATATGTTATTTACCCTATTTTTTGTTCAAATTCAAAATTTTCAAAATAAATCAGAATTTTTTAACCGGTAAGCAGCTTTCCCGTGGGTGGTCGGGAAACTCGGTTACCGCCCGGTAACTCGAAATCCCGACTGGTAACCAAAACCATGGTGTGGACTCACTGCTTTCTCAGTGTGTGGTTTCATGGAGCACAGGCGGCTGTTTTTATAGGGGAAATGAACTACAAGAACTAGTCGCTGTGAATACGATCGATGCATGCATATCACTATCTACTGAAATAAGCTGGACAATGGTGAGCGGGATCCCGCGCAACCGCCTCATCCTGCCTGCTACCAAAGCGAAGTGGCTTATTGCTGTGTGGTTTCTTGGGTCCCAGGCGGCTGTTTTTATAGTCGCGCGGTGAATACCATCTCCTCGCCCTGGACCTCAACTGAGGTTATATTGCCGGCGGAGATGACGCCCGTGAAGGAGCAGGGCAATGCCCCCCCTCCCCACTCAAATATCCCTTTGCTTCAACCAACATGTTGTGACCTTCAAATTCGTCGTGCCCGTGCTAGGTGTGTCTTTTTTTTTTGAAGTATTGTAGTTATGCTTTTGTTTTATTACATATTGATGTCGATTTCTCCATCATTTTATCCATATATATATTTTGGCTTCGGTTGCAAACCTAATTAATTTGTTGCATTGACTTTTGGTTTTTATATTACATATATGGTTGGAGGGACTTCCTCTAGGACCCTGATTTGGTTATCTCGGCCCAGCCCAGCCCATAAGAAAAGATCAAAACAAATCCCGCAAAATCGTCACCCTTATCTTTGCAAACCCAGAACAATCTCTTATCCTCCGTCTACACCATCCGTTCGTCTATAGCAATTCTCCAGCTTTGGATCTTTGTCTACTATTTTGGTTGTTGCTTTTTTAGATGTTTGGTTGTTGTTTTGGAAGGAATAAATTTTGTCATTGTTTTTTGGGTATCCAATAAACTTTCTGTAATATAAGGGGAATGTATAGATAGTGGATCATCTCGGCCTAGTCCAGCCCATAAGAAAAAGGATGAAAACAAATCCTTCAAAATCCTTTCCATCTCCTCCCCAAACCCGGAATAGGTCATGTACAATGGTAGAGGAGGCACGCCTTCTCTTAGCCGTCCACATCATTTAGAGAAAGCAAAATTATAAGTTGTACAATTCATTATATTTTATTGTCATCCCTTACAATTAGTGAGAATTAATTATTTTTAGTAGGAAATCGTAGTTCTAAAAGAAGACAAATGGTACAATGGTGAAATTAGCCTTCTCTTATTTCGTAAGAGATCATCTCTTAGCTAAAGGAAAGGCAACTTCCTATTTTTTCATTCTCTCTTCACCAACTAGACAATTATCCTACGTGTTGTACATGCCCTTATCCTCCGTCTCCACCGTCGTTCATGGCACCGTCTGGTTTCAGAACCTCCTCGTACTTGGCATCCCTTCCGTTGAGGTTGGTTGCATCAATGAGGAGATAGTAGAATGAACCTTGTGGCGACTCCTCGCACGTTGTTGAATTTGATCCCGTTTTGTGCCTCCTTGACATCAGTAGTACAAAACATCAAATGGTAGACAGGACCTAGAGCCGGTCGAATCGAAATAAATTTTATCCGTTATGACGTGAAAGCACACGTTCGTTGGGAGACCTTAAGAGGAAAGTATGATGTAGTCAGCATCAAGTTTTCCCTTGATTACAGAACCAAGGTTGTCAAGATCCAGTAGGAGTTGGAAAAGCTGCAACACGGTGTCAGTTTTCATAGTCTTTCCAAGAATAATAACACATGAAGCATACACTTATAGCGAGTGTGCTCGCATGAATATTCACGACTTATGAGTTTGTATATAATATATTTGTCACATAGTTTCAATGTATTTTTAAGCTAGCAAAGACAAGAGATAATATTGTGCAGTAATATATTGCATATATATGATCTCCAAATCAATAATTTGAACCTATTACAATTTTAAAGAGGGCCACGGTTGAAACAACCAAGACCTTATCGTCGAATATACGTAATATCATGATCCTTCATATAGCCAAAACCATTCAACTAGTCATGTTATAAGTTTTTGCAGCCCTGATTTGTTCCTTGCAGCCATGCCTTATTTTATAACTAGCGCACGTCTGAAATTCTATTTGCAAAATTACGTACTACTAGTACTCCAGTTAGAATCAACGTTGGCCACTAGAGAGCCTCGCTTAAAGAAGCTCATGAAAAAGACTGATCATCAGGTAGAAAGAAATCATTCTAGAGAAAGACATTAGGTTTAACATTTTTCAGTAGCAGGACTGATCATCAGGTCCCAAAAGCGATGAGATATATATGGTGCATGATACCAAACAGATTCCACGAGAACATGTGTGCTGATACGTACGATCAAATTAATAAGCAAGTCACCAACTGCATGATGATGCTCGCCTTAGCGCACAAGTCCTTTTACGGGCACGGCGGCGGGCGGGGTCGTTCATGTTGTCGGCAGCCGCCTTCCTTTTGCGCATCTTGTAGAGGCGCAAGCTCAGGTGCACCTTGCAGAGGGTCACCTTGTCCTGCCCGTCGTTGTGCAGGCCGAGCTCCACCATGGCCCACTTTGATCGGACGCGCCGGCTGCCCTCCTTTCTCGCAAACTTCAGGTACCGGCGATACCCTAGGAGCTGGCGGTTCGCGGAGACCACACGCTTGGGCTTGCTCTCGGTGTGCCAGAACCCCTCCCCCGAGTCCACCTTGCGCCCCTTGCGGCGTTTACCTCTAGCACGCATGGGCATGAAGAAATACCAGTACCACACTCTGTCGCCGTTGCTCGAGACTGCCGCGGCATACTCACGCGTAAGAACATTGGGGTGGTCGACGTAGACGTCGCCTGGATGAAGCTGCACGACTTGTCGCCGGAAAAGACAAGCGGCCTGAGGTACGACTCGATGAGCTCCTGCTCGGAAGGGTGAGCGTCGACCACGAAGTCCCGGTGGTTCTGGAGGACCTAGCAGGATGTATGAAAATATATCAGTTATGTTATATTAAAGTAGAGGACAAAAATACGGCTCAGATTTGCTAGAGATAAGCAAGAACAGCTTATAATATTTCAACAGAGATATAAGTTGTGTTTCAAACAAGTTGAAAGCTGCAATGTTTTGAGTACTAGTTGCAAATGAGGAAAGCAATACTTCCAGCATCACTGTTTATCAGATCCTTGCGCACAGACAATACGGTATATTCTACTGTAGGGAGAAATTCAGAGTTAGTTCAGTGGGTAGACACTGTAAACTGATGATCTTATAAGTGACTGAGCTTTGAGTTTTAGAAAATTATTTCCAAATAAAGCATGTACTTTCTCCTGTTTAACAAGGAAAATGAAAAGAACTATGAATAAGACCATCAGGTCCCGGTTAAAATCCTTTGGACTGGGTATTCTAATACTTTGAAGAAATAAATGCAGAATAGCAATAACTAGTTAATATACTGCAAATCATGGAGTACATCATAGAAAGCGTCACCATAGAACGTAAATAGGATACAGGAAATGATATGCGTCGACGCATCGTGTTACTTACAGCAGTCAAACTCGCATGGCCATTATTCAAGTTCTGATTCTCATCTACTGGGTTGTGACTCTCGCGAGTGTGATCTGGTTCATCACTTCCGTTGGCAGGTGGTTCCTGGAAATCTCAAGTCAGGTCTACGCATGCTTATTCGAATTAGATCAGCATATATATGTTCTGAAAGTGTCGTGTTCTTACCTCTAAATTCTTCACCTTCTGGGTGTGCTTGGCTTGACAACTCCCATGGAAGAGTGACTGTTTGATGCTGGAGAGTGATTGTCTGATGCTGGAAAACATGGAGCAGGTACTAATGGTGGATACACCCTGAAGCTAGATACGACTCCTGCGCCAGGAGATGATACAGAGAGTGAAGCCATGGACAAGTATTTCTTCTTTTTCACAAATAGCAAAGTAACATGCACGCTATTTTGGTCTATGCAATTTTACAAATAGTAATCATGCTTATGGTAGTATTAAACCACCAATAGTATGGCAGTATGAATCGATATTTCACACACCAGTTCATCTTTATCTACATTTCTTGACTATACGCTAACATCACTATTGCGTATAGAAGTCCTTCCTCCTATAATAGCATTACTGAGTGAATCGCAACATCACTATTCCCATAAAGCATATATAAACCTTCATTGTGGTTTGTGGGAAACATGTGTGTGTAGCTGTAGAAAATATGAATTGGAAATCTCGATGGAACTGCAAAACAATAGCGTTTATCATACTATTTCTCTAGCTTGGAAGAGCTATATATGTTTTGCTTGACACAGAAAACAGGCCGGCACATGGGATTTATTCCCTCCATCCCCAAATATTTGAGCAGAGAACAGGCCATTTCAGAGTCGCTCTAGACAAGAATCGTTCTGAAGTTGCAGAGAAACTATTTGAGGTGCCATGCATTTCAGACTTTTTTTTTGCAACTCCATGCATTTCAGACTCGCTCCAGACAAGAATCACCCTGAAGTTGCAGAGAAACTATTTGAGCAGAAAACGCAGCGACCGGCTGAGTTTTAATCGATCTGCAGAAACTCAAGTAGCGAGCAGAATAAGAGGAGGAAGATCCGGAGGCGAAATGAATGCGTTACCTTCTACTCGACGGGAGACCGGCCGCCGGCCAAATCACACAATCGGACGCGAGAGGAGGTAATGGCTTCGAGAGGAGGCGGCCGGTCGCCACTAGCGTTTGGGGATTGGAGCTGGAGCTGGAGCTGGAGCTGCTGGCGTTCACTCTTCCACTTCTCCACTTTGCGCTGTAGCATCGGGAAATAAAATTAGAAGACGGACGGTCGCGGACGCCGGACGGTCTACATTCTCTTTGGTCGCTCGGCGAAGATTTTGAGATTTTCCATCCAATTTTGTTAAATTTTGGCTGACTTGTTTCTTTTCCATTTTCTTTCTTGCCAACATGTAATTCTTTGCTAAATGATTTTCACTCGGCACAGTACAAATTGACATCGGCAAAGTACAAATTTTGGCTGACTTGTTTCTTTGGCCCCCCTAGTCCCATCCTTCTTCTCTGCCGACTCCCGCCCTCTCTTTTTTGGCGAAAAAAAATGTTAAAACAATTGTTGGAATGGATGACACGGGGCCTATGGAATAGGATTTCCTCCGAAGCTGGATGTGGAAGGGTAAAAAAAACAACCCTACTTCGAATTTGTGTCCTCTCTGGGAGCCAGAAATGTGTTCGCCACAATGGCGGTGCTGCACCCAAAGTCGCACTCCAAATTGAATTTGTAAGTTTGACAAACATTCACAAATTTTGAACGAAGACACAATTTTGATTGAAGTTTGATACTAATACTACAAATTTAAACTAACTTAAATCGAAACGGTAGGAGACTTAATTAAATTTCTTGCATTGACTTTTGTTTTTTTATCTTACAAATATGTTTAGATTCACTCCCTCTAGGGACCTTGATATTTGGTTATCCGCTCCTCCAGGTTGACATTGTTGATGCGATGAGGCTGAAGTTCTAGTTTTAGTGTTATGCTCCCTGTGTTCTAAAACATGTGTGATGTGTTGTTTTGGGACTCTGAATTATATGTTACCGCACCACAAGAAAGACTCCCATTAAAGCAACACACATCTTTCAACTAATTGAATACATGTGACATTTGTAGGCGCGATTGCTTGCTCACGTCGTACAATAAACTCTGTCTAATATGAGGGGAATGTATAGATATCGGATCATGTCGGCCCAGCCCACAAGGAGCGCGAGGAAGAGGAAAATTGGCCCAGTTATTACTCTCACAGTCACAGTCTCACTCACAGACCACTGCCGCCGCCGCCCAGCTTGACCCAGAAATGGCGACGGCGATCCCCATGGCCTAGTCACCGCCGCCGGCGTCCATCAAGCTCTCCCGTTCGTGGTCCCCGTAGCCATCAAGCTTTGCCGTTCTTGGGCCCCGTCGCCATCAAGGTCGCCGGTCCCGTTCGCCGGCCTCAACTCCGCCGTCCACCTCTTGGATCTCCACCACCATGTGAGCCTCGCTCTGCTCTCTCCCCTCCCCTCGTCTTCTCGGACGGCAGGTACCTGCGTTTCGTTCTCGGCAGACTCCATCCAGGATCCCCAGTCCTCCAGAAATGGCGACGGCGATCCCCGATGACCTCCTCGCCGAGATCTTCCTCCGCCTGCCCGACCCTGCCGACCTCGCGCGCGTCTCCGCCACCTGCCCCTTGTTCCGCCGCGTCGCTACACACCGTTGCTTCCTAGGCCGTTACCGCAAGCTCCACCCCCGGCCCTTGCTCGGCTTTGTCGATGAGGACACGGGCTTCCACCCCGCCCTTGAGCCTCACCCGTCCGCGCCCGCCGCCCGAGCGCCGACTTCTCCTTCTCCTTCCTGCCAACCCCTGCCATCGAATGGGTCGTACAGGACGTCCGCGACGGCCGCGTCCTCCTCCTCGACTGCAATCCCTGTGAGGATTATGAGCGCCGAGTCATGGCCAACGTCGCGGTGTGCGACCCCTTGTACCGCCAATACCGCCTGCTCCCTCCGTCCCCATCCACCCAGCCGAGCCCCCCATGCATTGGTGCGAGCCCTTCTTCGTTCCCCGACGCGAGGAGGAGGAGGAGGAGGATGATGCTTTGGCATTCAGAGTTATGTGGATGGCAGAGTTTCAGACTAAGCTTGCTGTATTCGACTTCTCTTCAACCACCGGACAATGGCGAGCAGCTTCATCCACATCTTTGGGCGATTTACTTCCTGCCGCCGTCATGTCCCAAGTGCAGCAGTCAGGAGGAGGACGTCGTATGCTGTTATGCCGGAGATATGTTTATGGTTGCTTCTACTGGGTGACAACGGACTGGTGGGAAAAGATGCTCCAGCTTGACACTGTGAACATGGTGTTCTCCGTTACTGACTTCCCACCCGGAGGATGGATGTCCAGAAGTACTGTCATTGTGGAAGCAGGGGAAGGCAGACATGGGATGTTCTTTTTAGAAAAGGATACAACACACCTCCAATATACCACTAGGCCAAACAATGGCAATCAGTGGCAGATGGAGAAGCCAATACCAATCCCTCTTGGATACTGCTATTATTTTGTTGGTAAAACGGAGACGCATTTGGTTCTAGAAATGACAACACAAAAGTATCCGAGACGACATTTCGAGTATTTTTCCTTGGACGTCAAGACACTCAATATGGAGAAGGTGTGCGATTCAAAGTATCCATTAAGAAGTCCACATAGATACACCAACTTTCCGCCATCCTTGTTGTCGTCACCAACAGTATGTAATGTACCTAGTGGTAAACTTTCTGTCTCATCCTCCTAGTTATCTTGTTCCATTTATAGTCATCACACAGCTTGTTTGATCCTTGCTATACATCATTGTAGTTATTTCTAAGCTTGTGGAAGAACTAACACAACTGAGGAACACAATCGTAATTCATTTATTTGTCTGTTCCAATTACCATTCTAAGATAATAACACTAGTTAAAGAAAGGATCTTGCACGCTATGAGTAGCATTTAGGAAGCCTCCTCATGGAATAGTAATTAGACCATGACTACAATTTTGGAAAATATTTTTTTTTAAGATAATGGAGAAGGACTAGAATTTTTGATCCAGTTCACCTTCTTTAATTTAAACATACATTTCAGTCAAGCCGAACTTATCTTGTCTGCTTTTCTGTTATAATAGATATAAGGAGACTGATTTTTTTTTTTGTTTCTCACCTTTGCTTCTAGGATGTTGATTTTAAATGAACCAGCATAACTGGTATAGGCGAACACAAATAATAGGAATACTCCATGTCCATCTTTTGTACTATGTGATTTGAGCTAAACTGAAGTGGCGAGGTTGATTTACTGCTTAAATAGACTTGTTACTCAATTAGCAAGAACAGCTTGTCCTCAAAGGCTGTTCGAAATAGTCTCAAGAACAATTAGAGGTGAGCCCCCCTGAATTTGTTTTTTGGTGACAGTTTGATCACCTGCATCAGCCTCAGTCCTCCATGTTTGTTAATTGCCACTAGGAAGACAGAGCGAACACAATGTCTGTTAATTACCACTACGAAAAATCCTGATTTTTTAAAACATCTGTAACCTCAGTTAAAAATTTGTTCAATTACAAAGTAATTTAGGAAGTTCATTAGTATTCAATTCTTTATGTTTACAAGACTGTCTGACTGTGCATTCCAACTTGTATTCCAAATTACAAAGATATATACACATAAAGGTGAGCGTCCGCAGTAGCATCTTCCAAATTTAGTTTCGATCAATATTGCCAATGGTACACGAGTTCTGAGGGTTGGTTTTCCATGAATTATATGTGATTTGTTTTAATCTCAAATATTATCTAATTTATTTCTGGTTCATCACGTGCCTTTTCACTTAAGTCAAAATGTTGCACGATATGAGACCAAGTATAATTTCAAGATATTGGGCAGGTATGCAGAAAGGTGCTGCGAAGGAGTTGCTGGAAGAAGGTTGTCAGCACCGTCACCCCTGACGCCATTACTGGAGGTCAGGCTGATTTGTTGGGGACTAGAGATCATGGTGCTGAGGCTGCGCAGGTCCACAATTGACCACAACCTGGGCTGAAATCAGGCAGTAGTTTATTTAGGCTTTGTTTGGTTGTAATATGGTTGTCTGGTAGGAAAACAACTTTGTTAGCTGTGGGGGGAAACTGCGGAAATGTGGAATAAATTACAGAGTATGTGTGTTGGGGTGCGGCTAGTAGAAGAGGTGGAAGATAGATGTAAATGCCTACTCACTGACTCTGGGATGTTCTCGGTTAAATCTCTGTATAATGCTCTAAAAGCATCACAACAGAGGGTTCCGTATAGAAAAGTGTGGTTTCTAAAGGCTCCGTTAAAAGTAAAAGTTATCCCGTGGCTCTCTTTTCGTAAGAGTATCTTGACTAAGGATATCTTGTTAGCTAGAGGGTGGTCGGGATCGGAAAAGTGTATGTTTTGCTCGGAAAAAGAAACAATAGATCACTTGTTCTTTTCATGTTCAGTAGCTAGATACATATGGAGAGTAGTTGGTTGCACTTTTATGTTAAAGTCGATCCCTGCAAAGTTTGATGAGTTGCCTAGTTGGTTAGATAAATTTGCAATCAGAGAAAGGTTCCTGATATCAACAGGAGTAGCCGCATTGATTTGGGCAATCTGGAATACCAGAAACAACGCTTGCTTCAATGGGGTGATCCTTCATGATCCGACTACTATTGTTTTTCAGATTGCTCACCTTGTTTCGTATTGGGCTGGTTTGCAGAAGCAAAAACTGCGAAAAGCACAACGCAATGGAGCAAGGCAGCTGGTGCTGGTGGCTACTGATTTCTTTCACAGGAAACAGGGATGGGGGCCGCTGGTCTTGCGGCTGACTGACTCCTGATGATCAGAACTGAAGATTGCAGGCTTCACGTTGCCGCTTCGGGGAATCTGTAGTGTTTGTAGTGTTGTTCTCATGGATGAAACCTATCAGTCTGTTTTTGTGTTGGTGGTGAGTGGTGACCAAAGAACTAGTTGATGGATAGAAGTTAGTGTTGACGTTGGTCGTGTTGGTTGCTCCGAGGGCGACGAGGTCGGGTTCACAGCCCGCCTGGTGAAGCAGAGCTTCCCGGCCTCCGTCTTATCCATCTCCATAGACTGCACCGGAGGTCCGCCCTGATGTTTGTCGAGGGATGTTTTTTTTTCTTTGCCATGTCCCCTGCTGGCCCCAACGCGGACATGGAGAAACTACTAAACCAAACCCTCTTGCAGGTGGAAAAGTAATTCTTACGGGGCAAGATAAAAAAAGGCAAATTTACAGTATATACATCAGGCCATGTTATAGGTCGACGCAGGCTGACAAACACAGTATACTAGCCAGTAGCCAATAACTCAGAACGGCTTCCCCCGCAAAAAAAAAAAAGAGACACAGAACGGCGCCTTCATAAGTCTCATTAAAATCATCACCATGAAGGGATGTATACAAAATTGGAAATTTATTCCAATCTAAAATCGGGCTAGAACATTATACACTAGCACGGGTGATGACTTATCAAGTGTTTTTTTTTTCTATAGGTCACAACGAGTAGTGCCGGAGGAGACGCTGACGAGGGTTGATCTATTGACCAATGGCGTGAACATAGTCCATAGGCTGTTGTTGAATAATTTGGACATAATTAGTACCAGCGTTGCCAGTGACTTGGCAAGTGAAGGGTCCCACATTGGAAGAAATCGTCAAAGTCGATTTTATCGTCGTTGATGACATGGCAATTTGGTGGGGCCCACATGGGAAGAAAGGATTTAAAGGAGACGGCAGTGCGGGTTAACCTGACGATAAACTGCTTGTGAATAGTTCAGTTACTTCTATTGAATGATTCAGATAGAGTTAATATGGCTTGCTCAGAATTTGGACTAGTTAGGTCAGGTCTCCCATTTTGGTGTGGAGCGGTATCCCGGACATAATGTTCCCAGCTAAAAAATGGCCTCTATATGAAAGCAAAATTCATATTTATCATGGGATAAAATGAAACGAGTAGATATATGGAAATATTATGAATATTGGCTTGTATTATTCATATTTCTACGAGTTCATATGATTAGATTTTTTTACAAGACTGTGTTGTTTTTATTTATTTTCTATAAAGATAAATAGAAAATTATCTATTTGGATGGCCTGGCTAGAGGCAATCTATAGAAGTTTCCTTGTTTCTTCATTCACATGGTATTATGAGCCCACTTTTAATTTTTGGCGGTCCACATATTCTTATCTAGAACGATTTTTTTTTGAAAGATATCTAGAACGATTTGTAATATGTGGTAGTTTTCTCATTTCTTCATTAAAACCGTCACAATTTGTAATCGAAAGTGGACATATTGTGACGGTTAAAAAATGTCCGAAAAGTACTGCACCAGTTTCTATGAGCTAATGGGGATGACGTAGCTGCATGAAAAAGTTTGAAATCGTCACAAATTTCGATGAGTGACTTTCCTTGAGACCGGCTGTCACCAAAAACCGTCATGACTCGATAGGTTTCTTTTGGTATTGTCCACTCAGAAAATAATACACATGCATAAGTGTGAGGCATAATTTTATCAGCGAATAATTAATTGTCGAGCTAGCATAAGCGCTTTGTGATGCATTTTTCACCGGCGGCCGTTATCGTGGAACTAGCTATCTCAGCGGATACAAGCGTCGTGTCAACCCAGCCCTATTGTTAGCGATAAGAACGAGACTTTAAGTGGCACCGTCGTCAATTGTAGTACTCCCTCCGTCCAAAAATAACTGTCTTAAATTTACCAAAAAGTGAATGTATCTAGACATGAAACATGTATAGGAACATTCAGTTTTGTACAAGTTTGAGACACTTATTTTGGAACGGAGGGAGTAGTAATCTTGTTTGCCTAACAAGTTGTTTCTCTTATTTTACGGTTTAGGTAACTAATCCTTGTATGTTTCTGTGACTAAATTTCCACTACAATTATAAAATATTAATCCTATTGGGCAAGGTGAAATAAAAAAATCACTTTTCACAATTCTTTTTTTCTTTGCGAATCGAGGAGCTTTATTGATCACTCAACATCAGTACAATCTTTTAGAAGAGTTGAGACTAAGAACTGGGGCTTATAGTTAAGCCACAAACATCGTCTCCTATCACTATTAGCCTTACTAGCTACCAAATGGGCTGCCTCATTCGCCACCCGATTGACATAGGAAATACTAAAGCTAGTAAACAAATCTCTAAGCTCCTTCACCTCCTGGATAATGCTGGCTATGATCGTTCTACCAGCTCAAGGCTTCTTGCAGCAATTGACCAGGATCTGTGCATCAGTTCAATTTGCACATGTTTTTTTTTTTGCGAATGGGGTAATATATAGATTAAGCGAGAGTACAATCAGCCTGGCAAATTGCCAGGACTTCCGGAGGTCCAGAGAGAGGCCAGGTTAGAGACCTGGCCGAAATACGACTAAAGTTTGCTAGTACATGGCTAGCTTTATTCTGCTCTCGCCTAATACTGCTAATCTCAAAACCCACCCCCATCTGCAAAAACTGCTTGATCTCCTGGACGGTGCTTGAAAACACGGAACGATCAATGCCTTCCTCCTTGATCATTTGGACTGCCTCCTCACAGTCCATCTCGATGGTACAGGGAGCTGAACTCCACTCAAGAGCCATGGCAATGCCCTCACGGCAAGCTTCCAGTTCAGCATAAAGAGGACTGCAGCATGAACTAAGGAACTTGCAAGCGGACACTATAATTGAGCCGTTCTCATCCCGGATAATCATACCCATGCCTCCATTACTATCAGTTGCACTGAACGAGCCATCCACATTCAGTTTTACCCGTCCTCTAGCCGGCATGATCCAAGGTTTTGGTGGTTGTACGGAGGCCTCTTCCTTCTTCTTCCTCCCTTTCTTGCAGCAATCGGGCGCATACGAAACCACCGTCTTCCCTTTAACTGGATCCACCTTTGGAGCTTGTTTGATCGTTAGCAACGAGTCGATGTAGCTGTTCAGGAATCTCTTCGAGCTCTCCACCAGAGCCATAGGTTTGAAGTGTACAACCTCATTGCGGCCGTACCAGATTCTCCACATTGTCATCATGATCACCATCCTTATAGTCTCAGATTCTTGGTCAAGTAATTGAAGGATCCACTCAGGTCCTTCCAGCGTGAGTTTATCCAGGTCCGGGAGCTTCCAATCCTCTTGCATCGCTTGCCAAAGCGCCTTGGCCGCTGGACATCTGCAGAGAGCGTGGACAGTATCCTTGCGTTCCATGCCACATAAAATGCAGGTATCAGTAACTTCTAATTTTCTTTTACGTTTATTCTCAAGCGTCGGCAGGGAATTTGTGGCAACTTTCCAGGCAAAAACGCGTACCTTATGGGGGGCAGGGCACCCCCAAAGTGCTTTCCAAATGGCCCTTCGGCCATCCGGTGCCCTGCTAGTGGCGGCACGAGAAGGCCGATGCAACATCTCCATGCCGATCCAGTGCGCGCTCCGGACCGTGAAGAAGCCACGCCGATCCGGAGCCCAAGCCAGCACATCTTCCGTATGACGAGGGTTAGGCTTTATGGTGGTGATGAAGTCGATATCCACCTGTAGGAAATGACGATGCAACTTGGCAATATCCCACTGTCCACTGTCATCCAGGAGATGTGACACTCTACGAAGACGACAGTCACCTTGAGGCGAAATAGGCCGATAAGAATGTGGACGTGGGATCCAAGGGTCTCTCCAGATCCGGGTACTCGAGCCATCGCCAATGCGTTTGATAAGCCCAACCTTCAGCAGCTCCAAACCATGTTGAATACCTTGCCAAACCGGGGAAGCATTGCCTGAAAACACTGTGTCCTGCAGCTCGCCGTTGGGGAAGTATTTCGCCTTCAGAACCCTAGCGCTGAGGCTGGTGGGGTTAGTGAGAAGGCACCACGCCTGCTTAGCCAGGAGTGCTTGGTTGAAGACACAAAAATCACGAAAACCAAGCCCACCTTCATCTTTTGGCATAGCAATTTTCTCCCAAGACCTCCAGTGAGTTTTCCGTTTCCCATTGCTAGAGCCCCACCAATAGTTTCTCACCAAACGCGTCAAATCATCACATACCGACATAGGCAACTTGAACACACTCATGATGTAAGTCGGAATGGATTGTGCAACAGTTTTAATCAAAATCTCCTTGCCTCCTTGAGAGGCCATTTCCCACATCAGAATCCGCTTGGTGAGCTTCTGCTGCAGATTTTGGAACCTGCCCTTGTGCATTCTACCATCAGGCGTTGGGAGACCTAAGTACTTGTCTTCAAACCCACCATCACCGATGCTTAACTCCTGCTTCACAGCCAGCTACATAGCCTCAGGGCAACTATTCCCAAAGTAAATAGAGCATTTTTCCTGTTTATCAGCTATCCAGTCGCGCCAGCATAAGCATTTAGGATCTCATTAACCTTTTGAGCATGTCCACGAGTGGCCTTGAAAAACAAGAGGGTATCATCTGCAAAGAGGAGGTGAGACACTCCAGGAGCGCGACGACATACCCAAACCGGCTCCACCTCACGCGAAGCCACTCCCTGGGATATCAAATTGGACAAACCATCAGCCACAAAAAGGAATAAGAAAGGAGAGAGAGGGTCGCCTTGCCGTAAACCACGAGACGGTGCAAATGATGGCAGTTGAACTCCGTTAAGTTTCACAGAGTATCTCACCGAGGTAACACATGACATTATCCATTTAACCCATTGGTGAGAGAAGCCCGGCTTCAACATCGCTTGCTCCAAGAAAACCCAATCTACTCGATCGTATGCCTTTGAGAGGTCTAGTTTGTACGCACAAAAACTCTTCCCCGGATGTTTTTCTTGCTGAATGTAGTGTAGACACTCGAACGCCACTAATGCGTTATCAGTTATCAACCGACCCGGGACAAAAGCACTCTGAGCTTCAGAGACGGCATCTTCCAGGAGAGGTCTCAATCTGTTCACAAGACACTTTGACACCACCTTATATATCACATTGCAGAGGCTTATTGGTCTAAAGTGTGACACCTGCTCCGGCTCATCCACTTTCGGAATTAGAGCAATAGTAGTATCGTTAACACCCTCTGGCATTACACCTGTTTGGAAGAATTCTTTGACAGCTGCAACAACCTCCTGTTTCAACACACCCCAATTACGCTGAAAGAACCTAGCAGGGAAGCCGTCAGGTCCGGGAGCCTTCAAGGGCCCAATTTGAAACAGCGCATCAGATATTTCTTTTTCAGAAAATTCCGCACAGAGCTTGTCATTCATGTCCTGGTCAATCTTTCTCTCATATAAATTCAGCAGTGGATCACGGTTCAGATTACTGTCAGCCGTAAACAGATCACGGAAGTAATCCGTAGTAAGCTGCCCCATGGTGCTATGATCTGTGTGGAAAGTACCGTCATTATCACGCAGTTTTTTGATCTTGTTCTTTCGCGCTCTCCACACAGCCTTGCTGTGAAAAAACCGGGTGTTCCGGTCACCCTCCCGAAGCCAGTCAATGCGGGACCGCTGCATCCACATCATCTCTTCACGATAGAGAAGTTCATTCATGCTGTCGGTTACCTTCCTAATCTCCATCCGATCTGCATTCATCCTCATCAATTCATCCAATTTGTTCCGAGATTTCTCAAGTTCTTTGCTTACTGAGCCAAATTTTTCCTTGCTCCAGGTTTGCAGGTGGGCCATAACCTTCCCAAGGCCCATACGAATATCACCAAGGGACGCTTTAGGCCCAGCTTCGGCCCAAGCTACCTCCACACGCTCAGGAAGACTAGGATCCCGTTCCCACATCACTTCATAATGTCTGCGTGTTGGTCTTGGTCCTTTCCTTTCGTCCTTTATGCACTCCATGACAAGTGCCAGATGATCAGAGCACGGTGACACTCGGTGAACCACACGCGACTCGGCAAAGAGGTTACGCCAACTGTTATCAGCAACAGCCCTGTCAAGCCATACTTGAACATTTGCATTGCCTGCTCTTTTATTATCATAAGTATAGGGGTGGCCTGTAAACCCTAGATCAACAAGTTCACACACTTCCAGAGTATCACGGAAGGCTAGCATCTGTCCCTCAGGTCTGGGGGTTGCTGAGAAGTGCTCGAAACTCCACATTGCCTCATTGAAGTCGCCAAAGACACACCAAGGAAGGTCGGACATAGTTTTTAGCTCTTGCAATTTGGACCACATGAGATGACGCTGATCCACCCGAGGTTCACCATAGATACAAGTGAGCCTCCACATTGGGTCATGCGGCGACATCTGAACATGTACATCAATGTATCCATTAGTCACGTTCTGAACATCTACTTTGATTTGCTCACACCAGAATAAAGCCAAACCTCCGCTTTTACCATCACAATCAAAACCAGCAAAGCCTTTCAAACCCAACCGATTCCGAAGACGCCGCATTTTCTCCGCTTTCTGTCTAGTTTCAGAGAGGAAGACGATCTTCGCTTTTGTTGACTTGACAAGGTCAACAACTTCTCGAACTGTCGGTTTATTCCCCGCTCCCCGACAGTTCAACCCTACACAATTCATTGCTCCTGACGGGGCGCAGCGTGCGTCCCCGTCAGTTGACCAGCAACCCCTGGGCTGGTTGCCTCCGATGATTCCACTCCTTCCATCAGCTGTGTTTCACCTTCCCAACCCATCTGTTTCGATTTCTTTCCACTCCTTTTCATCCTCCCCCGCTTAGGGTTTAAGCCCGGTGCAGCACCATGAAGGACAATGGCTTTCTCCTGCCCTGGTTCCTGCTCACTAAACACTCTTTTTCCTAATAATGAGGACACCTCCATTGTAGAATCCGAGCTCTCTTCCGAGGGCACCCAGGAATTAATTCCCCTCAAGACAGGAACCATATCTGAACTATTTGGTGGCAGCTGTCCTTTAAACTGGAAGTTAGAGTGAACAGCAAAGGAATGTGTTGCTAGTTCATTAGGAGGAATGTCCTCTAACGGTGGCATCGTCTCACTATCAGCTTCTTCAATAATTGGATTATTGTTCCTTAGGAACGCCTTCAGGTTCAGGAGGGTGGATTTATTTTGCTGCACTTGCATAGATCTAACTCTCTCAGAGAGATCCTGATCTACACCACTGTCCCCAACCTTTTCATTCTGATCAAAACCATCACGGGCATCAACAGCTATTGGATGTTCCTCCATATGGCTTGGAATTCTCTGCCTAGGAGTGCGCATAGGAGCTCTCCCCAGCATTCCTGAATTGTCACCACTCGAATCAAAGTTCAGACCTTTCCTTGCAGCTGGATGAAAATCAGGCGCAGCATATGCTTGCCTATGCTCAAACTTCCTCATTGGAGAGCACCGCAGGCTAGCATCATAAGCTAAAGAAGGCACCCCTCTTCTTTTCTTCTCACAGGAGGATTCATTATGACCCAGGAAACCACACCAAAAACAGAAGTACGGCACCCTTTCATATTGTAGGATATAAGTGTTTGCTTCACCACCCTTAACACCACTCGAAAACTTGGTCTGCAGCCTTTTATTTATTGGTATCTCAATACGAACTCGCAGATAGTCCTTGTATTTAATCCTAGCCTTATCCACATCCACAGCAAGCACATAACCAAGTCTACTGCCCCACTTCCTCCCATTAGCATCTGTTTGCTTATCCCAAGGTACATCATACATACGGACCCAGATTGGCATAGAACTAATGTCAGTCTGCGACGGCTGCACCTTACCCTCAAGCTTTTTTAGCAACAGAGCATTGCCCAGATGGATCCAAGGTCCTCCCTCAACAACAAAATTGTAATCACCTTCCGAGTGCAGAGTAATAACATACCACTTTGGTTTAATCTCAGCAAAGTGAACACCCATACGAAGCCTCCATACCTTATTGAAGTGGACCGCGAGGTCATCCGCCGACGGTGACCGCTGCCCAAGATAGCGTCCAATCAATCTCCAGGGAATTGGTGGCGCCTCATCCACCTCATCAGGATCTTCTTCCACAAAGATGTCATCCTCCATATCCACCTCTCCGTTCATAAGCTCCACCTCTCTAGCCCCCAGCCCCACCGATTGAGGCGGCTGCCAATTACTGGAACTAATTTCTCCACCTCATATTGATCATCGTCCGCCGATCTCCTCACCGGCACAAGCGCACGACCAGCAGATGGCTTCGGGCGGGTAGGATCCTCACCGGATCCCCCATGGTCGCCCCCACCACCCGCAATCGACATCGCCTGCACTGGGACGTTGAGATCAGGGACGGGATCAAACAGAGGATTAACGAAACTTGCAGATCGATTCGCCAGATGCACAGGCGGCGGCTTGTCCATAAACCCCTTCCCGTGATCGCGAGAAACTTTCACAAAAACCTTACGCGAGGGGGTTTTATACCCATCGCCCGATGCCGTATTCTTCCCAGACTCCGAAACCATCACAAAAACCTTAATCCAAACGAAGCCAGCAGATGCTCCTGGTCACGGAGAGGGTGGCGGCGCAGTCGCCTGCGAGTCGCCAGACCTAACCCTAAAAACCGTAGCTAAACCCGAGTGCGTTCCAATTTGCACATGTTGATAGCCTCTCTCTGCGACTAGAGTAGCAGCATCACATACTGCTTGGGCCTCCATAACGAAAGCACTTGGAGCATGTTCGTACCATCTGGCTTGTGCTCGAATCAAGCCTCCCATGTGGTCCCGACCAGACCGGCCCGTGCTTCCTTGCATCTCTTCTTCTTTGAAGCTTGCATCCACATTAATTTTAAGCGTTCCTGGAACTGGCTTACTCCATCTGGCCTTGGCTCGGTCTGGGTTGAAAGATTTCTTCTTTACTGAATGAGGAAGGTCGATCGTCATATTGAGTGTCCATTTAACAGACTCAATGACTGGTCTCCCTCTATCGCCATGCCACACAACGTTTCTTTCAGTCCAAACTGACCAACAACCGTACAAAATAATGCTCACAGTTTCTTCATTTGCTAGATTCCCTTCTGCCAAATATGTTGCCCAAGAGGATGGGCACATGGTAGGAACTCGTATCCATGACGCCTTCTTCAATTCTTGCCAAAATTGCCGAGCCCATGTGCACTCAAAAAGTGCATGGAAAATGGTTTCCTCGTCAGCGCCGCAATTTTTGCAATGTGCTATCAGCTCCATATGTCTTTGTTTCAATGTGTAATGAGAGGGGACAAACTCGTTTATAACCCGCCACCCGAAATTCCTTACGTTAGGTGGAACGGGTACCAACATGTAACAAGATCGTACAAAGAAATTACCACTCTTTTCTTCTGTCCAGGTCCAACAATCATCAAATGATCTTCCTAGTGAGATCCTACAAATAGCCGTTGCATCGATAGGAATGGAGTTCTCACATACTTTATGTTTATCCCAGCTTCCTAACTCCTCATCGATCAATTCTTGAACTAAATTAACTTCAACCTTCAGCTGCCGGACCATAGGCTTCGTACTTGTGTTAGCCAGGATCCAAGGATCTTCCCAAATGCGAATTGAAGACCCATCGCCGACACGCTTAACTAAACCCAGCTTGAGCGCCTCACGACCATGTAGTATAGCACTCCAAATGTGCGAGGCATTTCGCTTCCTCCTAGTTGACATGAAATCAGTGCCATGAAAGTATTTACCTTTCAAGACCCTAGCACAAAGTGAATCTGGATTTTCCAAAAGTCTCCAACCTTGTTTCGCCAACATAGCTTGATTGAACATAGCAAAATCTTTAAATCCCATACCCCCTTCTGATTTCGGGTTAGCAATATTCTTCCACTTCTTCCAATGAATCTTCCGCTTATGTTCATCATCTCCCACCAAAATCGGGACACACAACTTGTGATTTCCTTGCATAAGTTTTTGGACAAACGAAAACAGCTCATAGAATAAGTGGGGATGGCCTGACACACTGCCTTGACGAGAACCTCCCTAGCCGCACTACCCATGGTTTTAGGGCACCATCCCTTCATCAATTTCTTTATCTTAGCGATAATATGCTCAAATTGTGAGTCCGTTGATCTTCCTAGGGCCGTAGGGAAACCAAGGTACTTCTCTACAACTGCCTCCGAGGAAACTACCAAACTCGAAAAAACTTGTTTGAAGAACTATGAGAATTGACCACCCACCCAAACAGGAAACTTGACAGATTGTACACACGTCATAACCAGATTTATCCATTGATCCGCAAAATCCAACTTCTCCATGATGCCCGCAAATAACTCCACTCAACTCTACCGTATGTCTTTGCCATGTCTAATTTAATAGTACATGCTCCACGCTTGCCCTTCTTTCGCTTCAAATAATGTATGCTCTCATATGCAGTATTCACATTATCAATAATGAGACGCCCTGGGACAAAAGCGATCTACTACTCTAAAATAATCTCCTCCAGGATTAGCCGAAGTCTAAGAGCAAGAACCTTAGACGCAATTTTGTAAAGAACGTTGTTGCAACACCACGACATTAAAAGCAAGCAGCAACGCCTAGTGCGCAAGGTACTCCTTGGAGTTGTACAAGCCCTAGTTGAATTTCGCTTCACGTTCAATAGAAGTCATGAGAAAGCCTATGCTGAGAATACACGATGCAAAATGTCATGGGAAAGGTGTGCTTCCCAAAGTAAGGTCCTATTTGGATTGTATGATTTTCATAGGAATTTTGGAGGGTTTGAATCATATGGATTTTTTTTCTATATAAGCCATGTGCATCATAGGATTGGGCCATAAATTCCTATAGGATCCTCAACATGAGCTCAAACCTCTTTTTAATTTTCCTACTGGAAGTCCAATGCAGTTTCACTGTATCTCTCTACTTTCTCTCTCATCAGTTCTTCAAAATTCATGTGTTCAATTCCTGTGCACCATCCAAAGGCACCTGCTGTAAAATTCCCGCATTTCAGAATCCTGTGAGAATCCACTTCAAATGACATCTCAATACTGCGTTTTTCCTATTCTTACGTTTTTAAAATCCTGCAATCCAAATAAGCCGTTAAGTTAGGTTTTCTTCAACGTGAAACGGCGTAAGTTCTTATTTATATGATCAATAAGAATTTATACTAAGCACCAACATAGGGTGGCTTTGCATCAGAGTAGATCAAAATATCAAATTCACATATATTTATATCTCTTGAACTTTCACATGAAAGCACCTTGTAAAAGATCAAAAAAAGCCTGTATCTAATCATTTAAACGTGTTTGAGGTTTGATGTGAAAGCTCCTCGGATTTGTTGACTGAGCGCTTGGATTAAGCAGATATGAACAATTTTGCAGGTTCGCTCTTCAAGAGCTGGTGTTCCGGTGCTTGCGTCCACCTCCTCGGCCAACCAGGCGGCGCACGTTGAACCGAGCCACGGCCTCCCTCAAGGCACGCCCTGTCAACCAGAAGCCACGCTGCGCCGCTGCCGCGACGCACGCCGACGATGACGTCTCGTTAATGTTCGTCGCCGTGGTTGTCCCCTTCTCGGCGAGGTCGTCCTTGGCATTGTACAAGCCGTAGTTGAATTTCCCTTCACGTTCCTCCTCATCATCAACCTCCACGCCGGCGCGTGCGCCTCCGGGAGCAGCAGCCACGACGACGTCCGCGCCGTCCTCGTTCGCTGGCGCCGCAGCCACGGGTATCTTTTGTTGCTGCTCGTCGGCCCTGGCGAACAGGTCTTCGTCGTCACGCGTCATCCGCACGATCTTGTGTCCATGGCCGGTGGACTTGATCACCGTGCCAGAGCCTGGCGGAGGGAAAACGATGTAGTCGTCACTGTCGTACTCGTCGTACACGTACTGATTCTGCATGCCGCTGCCGGAGCGGCCCACCAGCTGGGGAGCGCCGTCCGTACGGTCGACATTAGCTTCGCCGTACCCGTACGCCATCGTGCTGCCGTAGCAGCGCATCGGCGGCGGACGAGCGGCAGCATTGCCCGACTCCGTCGCGCCGTGCTCCAGGTCAGCCACGGGTGTCCCTCGTTGCTGCTCGGCCGCCATGGCAGCCGCAATACATGCGAAAAAATCGTCCTCGACCGGCGGTTCATCCTCGCCGTCGCCATCGTCACGCGTCACCGTCATCGGCACGATCGTGTATCCATCGCCGGCGGACTCGATCACCGTGCCAGGGCCCGGCGGCGGAGAGAACATCTTGTTGTCGTCATTACCGTACTCGGTGGGCACGTACTGATTCGGCGAGCCGCTGCCAAGGCGCAGCAGCTGGGGAGCGGCGTCCGTGCCGTCGTCATAATCTTCTCCGCACGCGTCGGCCACCGTGCCGCTCTCGCAGAGCACACGCGGCGGGCGATCCGCGGCACTGCCTGCCTCCGTCGCGCCGTGCTCCACTGCAGCCGCGGATGTCCCTCGTTGCTGCTCGGCGGCCATGGCAGCCGCGATACAGGCGAAAAAGTCGTCGTCCACTGGAAGGGACGCATCGTCGTCTCCGTCGTCCCACTTCGTCTCCGTCATCGGCATGATCGTATATCCATTGCCGGTAGACTCGATCACGGTGCCACGGCCCGGCGGAGGGAACTCCTTGTAGTCGTCATCAAAAGCGTCCTTGCCGTACTCGTACGCCATGCCGCCGTACCATCGCACCGGCCACTGGCGGATCCACAGGGTGTCCAGGGTGGGCCAAGGACCACCCTGGGATTTTGATTAGGCCCATATACCATGTCCTCCAAAAAAAAAGAAAAAGAGATGTCTGTCTTCCATACGCACTGGATATCCCTCGTTCGGTTGTTCCCCAACGTCTTCGACTCCTACGAGCGAGCGCTCGCCGTCGCCGCCACTCCTGTTCGCCGCCGCCCACCGCCACTCCGGACCCTCCACTCTCCAGTGCGCCACCGCCGCACTTCCTCCGGCCGTTCCCCGTGCTCGCCGTCGCCGGCTCGCCGCCACGGAATGATGCGCCACCGCTCGGCGCTCGCCCCAGTCTTCCCTAACCCTAGCGACGAACAAGGGAGGCCGATGCCCGGCGCCGTAGCTTTCTGCAGGCTTCAACTTCCCGGCGCCGCCGCCCGCCGAGCCGCCGAGGGGGAGTAGGCCAGGCCAGCACGCTCCAATTTCAGCAAGGTACAACTTCAAATCTTCTGAATCAATCCCCAATTTCACAGATTATTAAGTCTGATTAAATGTTGTGTGTTAGTTGAAAATTATTGATTATTGAGCCTGATGTATTGCACATTTGCACACACTATTGTACGATTTTTTTTTAAATGAAGAGGACCGGATCCATCGCTTCTCTTTTCCTGAAACATGCGGCAAAGAAGAATGCTTCTTCTCCGGCTCCTTCCCCAGAGGCAGATTTGGCAGAAGAGCAAATTGAAGAAGTTGTGAATGAAGAGCAGATCGAAGAAGTTGTGATGGAAGAGCCAACTGAAGAATCTGTGCAAGAGGAGGTTGTGACGGAAGAGCCATCTTTTTAAAGTTAGTCTTCTTTTGAGTTTTTGTATCCCCTCTTTTATGTAAAATTCAAACTTCCTCATGAATTATTATGTGTTGTAAGACTCTATCAGCTTTTGTTCAATTATGTGCTATCATGTTGACATTTCCGTATTATTGTTGTGACAATTTTATGAAGCCAGACCACCCTGTGTCAAAATCCTGGATCCGCCAATGGCACCGGCGGCTGGCGAGACGCATCATCGCCGGTCATGTCGGCTGACCTGCTGCTCGACGACGCTGTAAACTCTGTTTCTTAGATCTTCCTTTCAGACGACGGCAATCGGCGGCGACTTATTTCCGATCACCGGCAGCCTTCCCGATTCAACTTTATATCGATCCAGACGTGGTTGACGTTGACATGTTGGAAGCAGGGTCGGCATGGAAGTCGATTCGCCACACAAACGTGCGACAGCCAACAGGGATGATTACAGATTTTTGTTTGCGAGAGTACGGGGCGATTACGGATTAGAACAGGAAACCGAGTGTAATCCCTTCATTAACTAAACCTAACTTCGTAAATAATAAGCAAATAAAATAAATAAATAAAACGAACTTCAAGTTGAAAAGGATTCGAACATGGAGAAAAACTACTAAGTAATTTTACAGTATACATCAGGCCATGGTATACGTCAGCGCAGGCTGACGCACACGGTATACTTACTAGCTAACAACACACAACGGCTTCATAAGCCTCGCCAAAATCATCGCGCTATTGCCTCAACAATGTCTTTAATTTAGATGCTAAACCTAAACGGACCTTCAGCTAGCCTTCAGAGCTCCCCCACGGTTTGACCAGGAGCTGAGGCATGACTCTATGATCTGCTCTGTCGAGTTAACTCGTGCCTGCGACACAAAAATTTGTGCCCGGTACAGGCGGGGTGACAAGTAGATTGGTCTTTTCGTATTATCCTATGTTATTGTTGGTCAACTGTTAGCGGCATTTGGTAGAGAACCCTGGGACGATGAGCCCGCGACTGCTGCCTTCTGTGGTTTACTTCTCGAGAAGCTCTTCGCATACAGAGCTCCGAACACAATGGCCTGGTAGCACGGAGGGTCAATTGTGTGATTGAAAGGAAGATGTGAAATGTTATGGAATACTGATTAGGCAAGAGACAGATGACTTACGGCACCAACCCACTGCATCCAGCTAAGTGGATGCACGAACCATACGCAGGACAGTAGTATGCTCACCAACTGCGAAAACATATGTTGAACTGCTGTCAGGATATGGTTATACAGTATAACTGCAAGTATGCGACACTGGTGAGGGCAGTATAAACCTGTCGAGTTGTCATGATTGTAGCAAATGCGAGAGCCCCGAATGTTCGAATGGTGTAGGATATGAAGAACTGGCTAGCTGTTGCAACCTGGACGAACATAGATTTTAAATTCAAAGGCAGAAGCTAGCTTGGATACATTATTCAAACAATTGTGGTGTAGATTCAATTTGTGAGTGTGCAACTTGTCCTAGATTTCATGTCGTGCCACTGAAAGAAAAGCTGACAATTCTAGATTTTCATCTCCTAATGTGATAATGTCTCTGCATCCACCTATATCCATCTGAACTTCAGACTGTAATTTTCAGTTTATATTCACCGGTGGTTTGATTTGAGTAAAAAAGGAATAAGTACATTGCACTTTAATTGAAAAATTGGAAGGTATATCTTACAGTGGATAGGACTAGGACGTCATAGAAGCAATCTGGATGACGAACCATGAAGTCGACAGCTGGAAGAAGATGATTCTGGAGAATAAGTCCTGTAAAAGGGAAAAAATGACAGAGAATAAAATCAACAGAGAGTAAAATCATTCATGCCAACTTTTAATAGAGTATTGTACAGGGTAAGTGTAACAGACAAAGTTCACTGATTGACAGGCAAACCTTTGGTTGAATGTCCAGAAAAAAAATCTTTGCAGAATCAGAAAGTACAAAAGTACTGGTCCCATTATAAACTTAAAGATGAACGGTCGAGATAAAATCAAAAGACAAGAAAAGTAACAATTTGAGTAAGCAATTACCACTCAAGCTAATAACACAAGAGCACATTGTCGTGTAGAATATTTGGTTGTGTATTTCCATCTCATACCCTTTGAAGAGTTTATCTTGAAAGGTGCTTGTGAAACCATCAAATCTAGATATTCAAAGAGAAGGAAGTTAGATAGCATTACATAGCAACCTGTGTGCAAAAGCTGATCCAAACAAAGTAAGGGTAACTAATGGGCAGTGAGAGATTTCAAATGTAAGTTGGTTTTGCTTATTCCATGTTTTACAAATTTACTACTCCGTAGATTATATCGACTCACAGAACATTTAAATTATAATAACACCATCTCAACAGTACACATAATGAGTCATAGCAATACAGGCATTTGGTACGTATAGCTCTAGCATGCCTAACACTACTGATTGCATTCGGAAGATAACATGGCATTATTAGTGCAGATAAAAGCAGACTTGCATGTCAAATAGAGCTGTGAGACCTAAAAAAAATCACAAAACTGAACTACGATTACAGTTAATCATGAATTCAAATATTAGTGCTTATTTTCTTCGCATAGAATTAAGCAACACATGAGAAGAAGTTGTACCCAAGATAACCAAGCATGAGTGAAACACCCCAAACAGTGCTTTCTCTGCCTCTATTGAGTGGGCTAACATCCATTGATGCCTGCATGCATGTGACCAGAAAAAAAAAATGTCACTTCAGAAGAAACACCAAAAGCTCAGCATGGCATATGATTTACAGAACAATTCTTAAATATGAAGGGATATCACATGTGCATTGGCTAAATACCACACATGAGTACTTGGTTAGTTATTATAAGTTTCCAAGAACTCCGTGAAAAACATGTTGCTTAAGATAGTTCATTGGGGTAGATAAAATTCCCATCACCGTCCTTATTTTAATTAAATTCTAGTTTGTATACTATCCAATCAGTAATGTGGTGTGCAAGTAGTATTTATCGAAATTTCTTCTCTAGTCTCCATGACATATTTTAGATACTGACAACTGAACAATCATGCAGTGTGCAGTTGTACGACGGTAAATACTAAATTGGACAATCAGTAATGTGGTTAGACAATTGAATTACCGGGGATAGGATGAAGAATGAGCAGCCCATGGTCACAATGACTGCAAAGAAGTAATCTTTTCCACCATATTTCTTTTTCATCATTATCGTGCCCCAAATCTACAAATCAATCAAAAGGAAGATAATGTTCAGAACAGTGCAACATCTTGATATCAGGAAATGGAATCAAAATACAAAAATTTATGGAACAAAGGAAGAAAACATGCCAGATATACTAGACACTCAATATGATTCGTATACAACTGTGATTTTCGTGTTTTAACATATACCCGATAGATGAATGAAAAGTGGCCAAAATGGTAAAATCAGACGAACAGAGGATCTCAGAATCATCTTGCACAGTAATTTTTAGAGAGATCTTATCAACTGATTTTCCATAACTAGCCTATGTACAAGTTTAATTACTTGCATCAATCAATATTTATTAACTGGAAAGTAAAGTAGCACAGAAATCTATACTTTTCTAGCAGGCAATGAAGACACATGAAAAATCAGATTAGAGTGCAGTTTGCGGTACAGAAGATATTACCATGACAGGAATCATCTTTGCACATTTGGCAAGCGTCTGGACAGGGAAACTGACGTACTTGAGGGCCTGAAAGAATCACGCCATGTATTAAGCATGGAAGAAATATGAACCAACAACAGCAGATATATAAAACCAATGTATAACCTCATACTGGCAAGTTGTGGTCAGTATGTTTGATAAGGAGACAACACAGTATTTCTGGATTGGGGCCACTGGGTCCGTAGATTTCTTACTTGCCTGCATGAATATACATAGTTTAAGTCTTATCAGATTCAGACAAGTTCAAGTATAAGAACAAACGGCTGAGGCAGATCCATACCAGCAACACGAGTGCTGACACCATGGATGTGGTTATACGGTTACAGAAAACAAGAAAAAGTGAGTATTTAAAGAACTCCTTCTCGGCTCCATAAGGCACTCTCATGAGTTTTTCCTGCATAACATTGAAATCAGAATATCCACCATTTAGCGATCGTATCCATGCAACAGAATGTAAAATAGAAACGGCATCTTTTCAAGAACGCTAAAGAAAAGGTAACTGATAAAGACAAAGACCAGTGGTGCTTGTACATAAAAGGGTCATGCGTGTGGATACACCATTCTCTGAAGCAACTAGTGCTGACTTAGCTGACGAACAACCACAGTAATCAGTTTGGCAACACTGGATTGTTCATATGCAGCATCCAGTTCGAACAGTGAGTGAAATCGTATGGACGACTGTTATTTTATCTGGATTGGGATGAAACCAAAAGTGCTTAAAGGAGTGATACCCCAAAAGTATCTTTTGCAGTTTGAATTAAACTTCTGGTCCTATGCTGCATCAGTCAATTCATACAACATACCGTCCCTATCACAACCGAGCGTTGAGTTTTTCATCGAATACAAGCTAGCAGCAGAAATCGCAAAATGAACTGACATGACCAGTCGTTCACCAGCACTAGCATTTGAAATGGAACCGCACAGAACACCACACTGGCCAGTGGCCAGTTCAACCTCCGGGCAAGGCAAGCGCAAACCAAACATTTCGAATCGTGAATTTCGCCCGGTATGAAAAACAGACACGATAGATCGACACTAATCCTATCACCGCACCGGGCGCCGGCGGCACGCTCGGTGAGAAACTGGGCAGGAAGAGGGCGAGGGGGCAGATACGGAGTGGGGCGGACCTGGAGGACGCCGTAGACGAGGAGCGTGCTCATGATGCCGACGACGGCGAGGGCGCACCTGGACAGCCAGCGGCGGCGCTCGTCCTTGTCCCTCCCCGCCGCTACCGGCAGCGCCTCCTCGTCCGCCATAGCAGAACGAGTAGATCCGAGGGGGGACCCGAGCTCGGGCGATCGACTGATGGCGACGGCGCTTGGAGGAGGAAGAAGAGGCTAGGGGCTGCGGTGGGGTCGGCGTGGCAGCGAGGGAGCGCGGGGCCGGAGGTGGAGGTGGCTCGCCTCCGCTTTCCGGCGTGCCGCGTGCGGCGTGTGGGGTAACAGTCAGTCCCGGGCCCGTGCGATGACTTTTTAGTATAATTAAATGACCGTGCGTTGCTACAGCATATTAAAGTTTTTTGGCTGTCGTATATCTCGTACGTGTAAACATAGATGCATGTAGATATTCACGTACATATAAATAATAACTATTTAAAACGATACAACATTAACTTTTTCACTTCGCATAATTCGACATTGTAAGTTGGTACCAAAGGATACATGTATGACTTGAAGGATAATGGTTATTACATTTCTTGCTTTGTCTCTCAACATCAACTTGTTGTGCACCCATCCGGCGCTCTTCCTCCCCAACTCATGTCACCCCTACCCCAATGCAATGTCATATTCCTTACTACCACTCTCACTCTTTGGCAATGTTGTCCTCATTTTCCACACCATCTCGTCGTCGTTTTACCACCATGTTTTGTGCCTTCAACTCCCGAGAAGCAGCGGGACGAACGGTTTTTTATGGGCTTCAGTATTCATCTTCTTCTGCCCGCGAAGCTATGAGAAGATTATCTTCGCCTTCGGCAATTGATGATTAATGCTAAACATTTTGCTCACTTGCATTCCTATAGGTTTCGTTTCTCACATTGAGCGATGTCTCTTTTCTCCCTTCCACAAAGATTATAATTGTATGATCTTTGGTAGGTATCAAACTGCCATCACCACGTGCCTTGCCCATTTATTGCTCTACCCATAAAAGTAACAAAGACCAAATCAGAGTAGACAACCAACAGTAAAAAATAAGAAAAGCATTTGGTATATTATCTCACATAGACCTAAGTAAACTGACCAGGAAATGTACTATCAGATTAGGGCCTTGTTGACCATCAACTTTGTTTCGTTGTATCCAATAAATTTGTGAAATAGAAATGTAGATCCAGCGGCAAGCAGCAAGAGACACATTAGTACACGTGTGAAGGTTATTTCTTGATACCCTATCATAGCAAATCAATTAAATAAAATTCATACAGATTCCCTTCCCCAATCCACTTTAAACTTAGACCTAATTGAAAGGAAGATCATCGACCGTGAAATAAACATGACCACTCAGAATTCAGTTATTGGTGCTTCAAAGCTATATAAATAGATGAACATGTGACAAGACCTAGCTCTGAGCAATTTTAGTAAAAATGTTTTATATTTAAGTTGTATTGCACACTCCTATCTCTCTGTCACAGTCATTTTGCTGCAGTTTTTTGTGAAAGATGAAGTACTGAGGAGAGGATCAATTTTTTTGGATAGAACGATAAGTTTGCACCGTGTTACATGGTATTTTTATCTAGCAGAATTATAATGGCATTTAGGCAGCACAGAAATTCTGAGCATCGTTCTTGGCAGATGTACTCTGAAACAGAAGACACGGACTCAAGTGACTATTAGTACAGTTAAGATGCATGCTCCATAACCTAACAATCGGCAGCAACATAAATATAATAATCTCTAGGCAATAAATTGTATGATACTTATCACCTTAAGGAAATTAATATCTAAGCTTCTTCGTTATATACTAATCCACGCAAACACAAGTTTTGGTTGATCAAATGTGTTCAACGAAAGGTGCAAACAATCAAATAAGTAAAATGCACAAATTTTTGTCATGCTAAAAGGAGACACGACAACTGTCATGAGGTGAGGAAGAAAAGCAGGAGTCTAGCATGGGCCTAATTGACAAACCTATTTTTCATTAAGATGCAAAGCAAGGACATTGTCCGTTTTACAATTTGATGTATTTGGAAGTAAGTAGCAAATAATATGATGTGTGTACTGAAAAATAAATCTATAAGGATTGAACTATGGGTGTACGAAGGTCATCCAGTTAGATGACTATCCAGCCAAATATAGCTACAACAACCGTCATCTGTAGGCTCTTTACTTCAAATGTTTTCTTATACAGCAGGCTCTTTCCACATCTACATGAATCTTGGTTCATGCTACATTAAACTCTGAGGAGTGTGGAGCAAACAATTGTGAGTCCAGGCCCTAAAGAATTTCGAATGTCAATAAATCGTATCTGCTTAATTTTAGTACAGAAAAAGTAAGTGCAAAATGTACATCTGTGTCAACCTGGATAGGCTCAACTTAATTTTTTTAGAGCAACTCTCACCTTGATTTTAGATCAGACATTTACATCCACAAACAGAGAAAAAATTGCATAATTTGCCTCTGTGGCAACGAAAAGAAAATTACTATTCCTTTCTAAATACTGTCTACTCTTCCACCAAATAATCAACTGTCACACTCACAGCAGTATTATTCAGGAATCCTTAAGCAGTACGATTTGGAAAAGAAAACAGGGAGATGGAAGTACCTAGCCAGATTAGAGAGGAAGGGTAAGGAGTTGCACTACTTGTGTATAGTGCATGTGCCTCTACTCTTGGCACTTCGTAAGTAGCATGACCATCCTCCTTCGCTTCACTTTGGTTGCAACGAAACTTCTGCTGCACCACACCTCTAGCGTTGATCAGAGGAGGTTACTCCCATGTCAACTCCTTCCCCAGATCCCTTTTCCTCGGTGGCAATCAACCCACTGAAAAACATTAAGGAGATACGACAGCAGCAAAAAGGGTCTCATGGTAAGTACCTGTGGATCTGCGCCACTGAAGATACGTCGGAGCCCGTCGACGGGGTCGACCTCATGGTTCACCCCGAGGTGCACGGCGGCAGAGGATGGCGAGCACCGCCTCGGGCTTTCTCCTTCGCGACCTCGACCTCCTGGGTGGCGGCGCGATCGACCAGCCATTAGCGAGCTCCTTTCCGGCGGTAGGGACGCTGGGAGCGGTAGTGCAGAACTGTCACCACTGTCCACGGGCGGTGGAGGCTGGAGCCAGGGGAAGGAGGGGCGTGGGGAGGGAGAAAGGAGAAGTGGTTGGGATGGAGAGGAGAGGTTGCGGGCAGGGTAGAGGGGGCTCCCTTGAACGGCGACTGCGCGCAACGAGCACGAGAAAGAGAGCAGAGCAGCGACGGTGATAGAGTAGGCGCGAGGAATTGGGGATATTTTCGACGTGTGTGGGAACCGTTTCGTTGAACGTGGGGTTTCTCTTCCGTGCGCGAGGGCGAGGGGAGGAACGATGTACCACGGAACACGGACACCACCGACTCCGTTTTAATATAGTAGAGATTTTGTATTTAGGCGAACCTTGTCGTCGGATCTTCTACCATCGTGAGCATCGTCCCATAGTGTAGCCCGGCATACCTGGACCCAAATGAAGCATAGGTTAGAGTATCTCTAGCAGATCGCGGATAAGGCCCCAACACGGAAAATTCCGGTCGATACTGTTTCTCTGACCCAAACAGATACCACATATCGGGCCGGCCCGAAAGAATATATCCGGGCTTCCGGATAAGCGACGGCCCTATCGCTATATAATCGGTACTGGAGGGCGGTTCTGTCCCCCGATAGGCGTTTCCTCTCCCGCCGCCGCTAGCTTATATCTTCTCCGACGAGCAATTACTCGAGCTCCGCCACTCGCCCCCTCGACTTCAGATCCATGGTCGGCTCCTCCACGCACAACACTCGCGAGCACGGTGGAGGTCGTGGGCCTCCGGGCGAGAATGAGGAGGCCTGCCGCCACCGCTCGGAGGCCTCGCGCAAGCGCGTCTTGTACCGAGGCCGCCGGTGGGAGCAGCACGCATCTGCCCCCTCCTCGCACGACGAGGAGGTGGGTAGCTCTCGTGGTCAGAGGAGGAAGACGCCGGAGGAGAACGAGGACACGTACGAGTTGTCTCCATTGTCGGAGGGGGAGGTTGTCGTCACTTGTGGAGGCAGGGGTTCCGGTGGCAGCAGCATGAACGTGCTGACGGAAGAAGTGATGCCTGCCTTCAAGTGGGCCGACGACGAGCTCATCGGCCGCCACGCCCGTGGTGGAGGATGGCACTCCCGGTGCTGCATAACGCCTCCAAGCCGCGGTGGACGAGCACGACCTCGCGTTGGTGTTGCGCAGGATCGTTTAGAAGGAGGAGCTCGGGTTTTAGTTCAGATCGGCCAAAGAAGAAGAAGATAATCTAGTTTTAGTTCTAGCATCGTACTATGTAAAATCTCGCGCAAACTTTAGTTTTAACTTCAGTTTGAATATGTAGTACCATTTCGTGGATCTGATCTGCGCGGTCTCTCTTCGTACCGGATAAAAAAATTCAGGATCACCCGATATGATTTATCGATACAAGAATATACGGGTCTGCTAGAGATGCTCTTACTCTGAAAAAAGGGATAACCTGGCATCTGAATCAATCCATGCGCAGAACCATATTTACTGTAAAGTTGCCATCCATAGTGCTATATATTGCAAAGATAGGATATAAAGCTCAAGCAAAGTAATAAAAAATATACATATAGCACATATGTATCGTGAATTGATTATCCATATTGGTTAAACAAATCCATAGCGAACGGTTGCACTGAATGTTCATGGATGCCGCTTCTCCACAAGGCGGGGATAGGGCCAAAATGGATCTAACGAGTAGATTTGAGGATACACGATTTTCACAAGAACACCCACACAAAAATAAGAACTCCCAAAATAGATCTGTGCGATAATTTCATATATCCCAACACAAAACACAAACTCCCACACGAATTTGAGCATCTGCTTTTTACTTACCTCGTTAACCAATTTTCGAACATATTAATTATGATAGTTGGAGGGATAGGTTAAAAGTAACATTAATTGCCCGCCATATTTACAGGGACACGGATCCCTTGACGTTGCCTTCCCTATGTACCTTTGTGTCCCTGACACGTGGGGCCTACCTTCGATGGGCCCACATGTTAGCAACCGAAAGTCGGGGCACGGCAGGGATCCCAACGTTAGAGGATCCATGTCCATATACCAAGATGAGCAAAGGACATGAAAACAAAAGATTGCTGAATATTTTCGCTGAAGTCACAAAACAACACTTTTTAGGATTTCAATCTCGTTTGGCAAGGTTATCATTTGTTAGCATAACATTTGTATATAGAAACCACGTAAAGATCTAAATTTTATTTCAGAAGGAATCTAGTCCTATCAACTTATCATCCATGAGGTCCCTATATATGGATTTAACCGTAAAGGAACCTGAAGTACTCAAACTCCAGCTGAAAACATTAAACTCCTAAGATAAGTTGAATGTCATCAACCGCTAGACTAAATGAAACCAATATGTCCAATTGTCAGCAGTTAAGACCCGTTTAAAAGAAATGTTTAGCAGGAGTTCAAACATAACACTAGCAATAGAAATATGGATATTGATGGGACATAGTCACGTCCACCTAGCGATGTACCCTCCAAAACCGATTATCTGATCCATTCCCGACCAGAAATGACCTTGTGCTAAAAAACTTTTTGGCTCTTATGAGACCTTTCCAAGAGGAAGAATAGACAAGTTAGGTTTTTATTTGAGACAACCTATTAGAGTGAAGATATTTATCCTCTAACAATTCTTGCCACACACACACTCCTCCTTCAAGAGTTTAAAGTGTCACTTGCTAACTAAACACTTGTTCTTCATATCCAAAACCTCCACATCCACTGTGGTCTTTTGGCCAAAAATGATACTCCACTTAGTCAATCGATAGTTCCATTTATGCTCATTACTCTCCTAGAGAAAATGTAGATTTGTAGAAGCCGGGTCTTTTCCTAACCCATATAGGTACTTGGAGAAAATCTATAAACATGGGCAAACTAGTAAGAACATAATTTATGAAAAAGGGATCTCGGTGTTTCCCTACCAACAGCCTAGCTTCCTCTCAAACCGGTCCACTAAAGGTAGATAACTAGTTTCACAACAAAATATTTTCTTATATTGCCTCTCATGCTCATGTGCCTTTCTAAAATAAGTTTTCTTATGAAATTTTATCTTGAAACTGTTCAAAAATACGATGGACGAGTTTCAAGTTGACAGTTTTGCCAAGTCACGTTTTAAAATAATTGTATCATCCGTATGATTGAAGATAATTATTTCATAAGAACCCATATTTTCTTGATAATTCATAATCAATCCGCCTTTATTCTTACGATTTTTGAGAAACACATGAACTTAGGGTAAGCTCTAACCCCACATATTGTAGTGAGATGAGTTGATCGCAATAATATCGATGCTTGTTTTGACATGGGCATCTTCTCCACACTATCTGTGATACAACCGACGATAAAATGAGCATATCACAACAAACAACAGACGGCTTCCCCTTCACATCACAACAAGTCAACAACTATTTCCTTGCTCGATCTAACAAACTACGAACAAAAGCACGGCTTTGTATTAGGTGAACATTTTTTTACTTTTGAAATTTGTTTACGACATGGACCATATTTTCTCAATTGTATCCATTTGAAATTAAAAATTCACCATTGAAACCCCACTTATAACTCAAAAATATTTATTACGATCATACTTGCAACTCATATGGTACACAAATGGCAGAGTCAAATTTGACGGTTCTGGAGTTGGATGAGATCTAACTTCATTCTATTATATTGAGAATTAGCAAAACGGAAATGCTACTTCACCTTTCTTTGCCATGTCATCACTTCACTCCCAATGCATGTCCCTAACTTCCCTATCCATAAATAAATATCTTTAATTTGCGGGGAAATTAAAAGAAACCTGACAAGTTGGGCTCTAGTCAGGCACGCCACCTTCAAACACTCCCGCTGTAGCGCGCACGCAGCCCGGCCGTAACCACCTTAACTAACTCTCGATCGCTTCTTCCTCCTCGAGAAAACCAAGAAAAAACCCAGCCCGATCGACCCAGTCTCCCCGCATCCGTCGCTCGACCGATCCGGCCGATGGAGGTGTTCGACGACGTGCATTTCGTGCGTCTCCGTTGCCGGGTGCGGCGGACCAAGTACCTGGCCGCCGACGACGACGGGTGGGGCGTGTGCCTCTCCAGCCAGCGGGGCGCGCACAACACGGTGTGGGCCGTGCAACACATGGAGGGCGCGGTTGCGGGAGCCGAGGGCGGGCCCTTCGTCCTCCTCCGCGGCGCCTACGGCCGCTACCTCTTCGCCACCGACGTCCAGGCCGCAATGGGCCCTACCCACGGCGTCACCGCCGTGCAGCACGGGAGGCCGCACCCGAACACGCCGCGCGGGATGCTCTGGCAGGCCATCCGCCGACGCGCCTCCTTCGTCATGCGCAGCGCCGGGGGGCGGTACCTCCGTGCGAATGGCAAGTACCTCCGGTGGCGCGTCGCGGTCACCGTCGCCGGGGACGACGGCAGCAGCATGCTCCAGTGGGCCGTTGAGGCCGTGCCCCTCCGGCTCGAGCGCCCCACCCTCATCGATCCCCCGCCACAGGTATGCATGCATCATCCGCCATTCCCGAATCTTTCTTGATGATCTCCGTGGGTTGTTGTTTTCTGATCGACGGACTGGTGATCTTGCTGCAGCTGATGCGACGGCGGCGCGGCCCGCCGACGGAGCAGGAGGTGTCGCGGCAGATCCGTTACGTGCGCGCGGGCGCTGAGGGGGAGGTGGACGAGCAGGGGTGGCGGACGGTGCGGATCAACACCAATAGCCTCATGCAGCTGCGGCTCACGCTGGCGAACCTGCTGGGGCAGAACAGATCGGCGCTGCACACCACGCTTTGCGTACGCGCCGGCGCCCACGCCGAGCTCTCGCCGCTCCTCATCGACCTGCCCATCAGCAACGAACGCGTCGACATCGTCATCATCACGCACGGCACACCAGGTGAGCAGACCACTCACTTCACTTGTGCTCTGACCTTCATCGTCACTCCACTGACATTGTTTTTCGAACGGCCGGGCAAAAGCTTTGCCCGCACAATTTATTAAGAAGAGAGCTGCCCGGTTAATTATGGAAAACCGGGCCAAAACCACTACAACAAAGGCACACACATCAACCGGACCCGAGACCACACCTCCATCGGGTCGCCGAGACAAGACGACACCCCACCACACCTAAGAAGCTACATCGACACTCACACCGGGCTAAGAAACGCCAAGATTACGGCTCTAACGACCAAACGACCAGAGCAAACACCTGAACACACAGAAGCTTCGGAGCCGCTGCTCAGACTACCACCTGCACTAGACCTTTGGGATGGTCTTCACGTTACAAGGCTTTTCCTTTTCCTGCGGGCACCCTTGGACTTGAGACTTGGCAGCTTCTTCTTCTACTGCGCAATACGACCGCTGCGGCGAGGAGTGACAACAATCCCTCGTATGATCTTCTTCGGCACCGGAGTGGACGAGAACGGCATGCGCACGGGCTGAGTCACAGAGGCAATGAATCTCTGTAGTGTCCAAGAATCAGGCGCCAGGTCCATGTGATCTTCCCGGGGAGACAGAGGGTGCGCAATACCCTCAGACGGTACCGTCGACGCTGGCAAGGGCGGGGTCACGGGCATTCCCAATGCCACAGGCTCAAAGTCAGCAGAGATGTCACGCACAAGGTAGGGAGAGTCGTCGCGGGACATGAAGAGCAAATACTGTGACCCCGCGGGAGAGGGCGGCGAGCTAGAGCTAGATGGCGTGACGGAGGTGAACGTCGGGGAGGCGTCCACGGCGATCGGCGTATACTCGTTCCAGGCTTGATGTCCTGCATGAAGAGGCATCGAGTCATGGGTCCCAGCTGGCCCCACAACAGCACACGGTGGCCCACCAGCCACAAACACAGGAGGGAGAGGCCCCTCGGCAGGAGAACACGGGAGGGGGGCACGCTCCAACTCTGGCGAGGCGATGTCGAGTCTGGCAACGAGCTCTTCCGCACGCTCGAGGAGCGAGTAAGCGCAGCCAAGCAAGGAGCGCAAAGCAGCAACATCCTCCTTTAACGGCTGAAGGGCCCTATCTAGAGCGGTGGTGAGGTCGTCGCGAAGGAGACGCCCCTGCTCGGCAAGGGCATGGTGGAGCTCCACGGCAGCGACATTGGCACGGGCCGGCGAAACAGCACGACGACACCCAAGAGGGGAGGGTGTCCGCGTGAAACGCGACTGGTCATGGCCCTCGGAAGCATTGTCTCGACGCTCGTGCCGGTCACCACTGGTGACATCAACGTTGAGGTTGTTTTGGCCTTCGCACGACAGAGGAGGTGCGACAATCTCGGCCCAAGAACGGGCACCTGGGGCGGATGGGGAAGACGTAGCCCGATCCATCGTGCTAACACGAGCGGGAGGACAGTCAGGAGGCTTCGATTTGCAACGACGACGAGGACAGAAGCGTTCGCGGTGGCCGGACTCGTCGCAAGAGAGACAACGGATCTTGTCGATGCACTTGGAGTTGCGATGGGGTGGTGCAAGGCATCTCGGGCACTTCCCCTTGGTCTTGCTAAGGAAGCGAAGAAGGCTGGCTTGCTTTTGCTCGGTGCGGTCACGCGGCGCGGGCCGACCCGCAGCATCGTCATCACGGTCACCATGACGCGGGCGGCGCTGCCGAGAGACGCCAATCCAAGGCCGTTCATCCCCTGGTGGAGAGACGGCGCGCGAGGACGGGCGAATGCCTCCTTCCTCAGAGTCCCGCATCAGGAAAGAAGGTGGAGCAGTGATGGTGGAGCGCAGCCGCAGTGGAGGATCGATGACGTCGGCCTGAGCTGCGCTACCAAGGCGAGGGGAAGGAGGTGCGGAGTCCGGCACCTCCTCCGAGTCAGCCACAGACGCCCAAGATGGCCGCAGCGGAGAGGCCGACGAAGATGGAGCTGGAGCAGCCGGGGCAGGAGCTGGAGCAGGGCTTGAGATGAGCACGGACGACTGCAACCACAGACGTTGCTCCGCAGAGAGAGACCAAGGGGAGCGGGACGAGAAGAGCACCGGCCGGAAAGGCGGAGGAGGGAGCTGCCGAGGCGGCGGTGGCGCGCCGGGCGCGACCGCGAGCATTGGAGAGGGCTCCATCCTACTTCACGGACCGAGCACCCCGGCACCACGGCGACGTCGACGGAGCGCAGAACATGGACACGCCGGAGAACAGCTTGGACGCGGCGGCCGGAAACCACGCAGGGGGAACGGCTGAGCGCCGCCACAGGAGCGACGAGGCTCCAGATCGAACTTGGCAGCGGGGAAGAGCACGGCTAGACGGAGCAGAAACGCCCCTCGACGGCGCCGGAGGCGGCCGGTGCACGCCGGCAGGAGCGGGCGACGGCGGTGCCGCCCACGGAGTCGCATCTCAGATCCCCTCGGTGACATAAGCCACGGTGGAGAGAGGACGAGGAGGCGACCCTGGATCTGTGCTCAGCAGCGCGAGACCTGGCTGATGCAGGGAGATCAGGTCGCCGGCGGCGGCCGCATGCCTCGCGTCGCCATGTCGCGAGAGCTCTAGAGCCTTGTGTGTGGAGTTAGACTATTCATAGCTTCCACTGACATTGTTGCGTACGATAATTTCCTGTGCATTTGTTGCATATACTCTCATATGTGGCGGATCCCATTGTCCACTGTTCTAAGTTCTAACCATTGTCACTGACTACTCTCATGTCGATGGGATTTCAGCGGACAGCGCGCTGATATACCCAAATGTTGATGCTCTGGAGTCTGGAGTGAACATCCTGCAGAAGCGAATTGACATCATTTAGGATTCTTGCTCGATTCTTTCACCGCTACCTGGATCGGTACCGAGGATTATCTGGCGATCGGTTGCTTCCATTTAGTTCTGCTCAAGTGTAGCTTAACCTGCTAGTGTACATCAGAAATACCAGAGTAGTTGGTGAGAATGCTTGTAGAACAGGTGATCTGCATTGCATGGTTAATTTTGAAACTCATATCAGTTCCTGAAGATACTTACCAAACGGGTGGCAAGTCACCTTGTGATTTTGCACTGATCTCTCCATCTAGCTGGTGAGAATGTCTCGACACGAAGGTGCCTGAAAATGATAGTGTTTGATATCTGAATGCTGTCTAGAAAGTGGAAACGGAGCTCTGTTCGAAGTGTTCCGTCTTGTGCTTTCGATTTGATTTATACTCCTACTGGTTTGTACCAATGTGAAGCGTCGAGAGAGAATGTTGTTTGTGACTGATTTTTGGCAAATGAGTATAGAGTTTTCACTTTTCACAGATATGTGTTTGCAAATAGAGTTCCATTTTCAGTGTGTTCGCGTTTGCTTTTGATATACTCCTATCTAATACTGATGGTAGTATAATCTACATGAGAATTTGTTATCTGATATGATTTTCCCTAGTTACATGTGTCTGAATGTCAAATTGGCAGCTTATGTTTTCTGTTTTCTGTTTTTTTTTTGCCTCTAACAATTTGTCGAAGATCTGTCAAGTGCTAGGAATAAGATCATTTCACTTTAGGAGAACAAAGATATAACTCTCTTCGCTCCCGTTCCCCTCTCCCCTCTACAGTAGATCAGAGGAGAACCGGAAGGCGAAAGCTTTTCCGCCGGCGATTCCACCGCCCTCCTCCCGTCCGGTGGCCGCTGTGCCGTCGGAGGGGGGAGGGGGGTCGAATCGTCGGCTGGATCTGTGTACAGTAGAGTAGGGTTTCCTAGTCTAGCTGTTAGGTTTTCTGCTCATCCGGCGCTGCGGTCTTCGACGGTGGCGGCGGCGGCGTGGAATAAAGGTGCTCCCTTTCGGCTTCTGCTGGCTGGCTTGGCGGCGGCAGGTGGTGGATTGGTGAGCTGGGCTTCCAATCGGGCTGGTCGCTCCGGCGGCGGCCACCGCGAGGTGGATTTTGTGCTTGGTCCTCGCCGGCGCGGCGACGCGTGCCCCGGCGTCGACGTGAGGACATGGAGCTTGTACAGGGGGGGCCGTTCTCGGCGCTGGTGCAGGGTTGGAGGCTCGAAGGTGGTGGATCCGGTGCGGCTGGGCTGTCCCCGGGACGGGCGGCGCTGGGTTCGGACGAGGGGGCGGCCTGGCCGTACGCGTTCATCGAGCTAGGTCTCATCGCGGAGCGGCGCGCGGCTTCTGCGGCCTTCGTCAACGACGGTGGTCGACTCTCTTCCTTATTGGTGGCTTCTCTGCGTTCTTCTTCTCCGGCGGTCGTCGGCGGCGTCGAGCGGCAGAGGCAAGGGTGGTTCAGCGGTGCTCCTAGCTGCTGTTGCGCTTGTGTCATGTTTGGGTGCTCGGTTCTGCGTATGTGTATGCTTGTATTCCGTATTCTATGAATATACGCAGTTCTTCCCTTCAAAAAAAAAAAAGATCATTTTACTTTACTGCAACGAGCTGCTGTGCTGTTCCACAGGCTACATGAGGATTACTGTCACTGTCATCATCCGTTAATGTGCATCTTTCGCTGGGCAAGACGAGCGTGTTGCTTCCGAGATTCAAACTTCGACGGAAATTTTGAAATTTTGGTAAATTCGGTATCCAACCTCGAAATTTCAGGCCAGTTAAAAACTAATTGCAAACCAAATTTAAAGTATGTCAAAATTTGTTAAATTAAGTGAATTGATAGATCGAAATCCAAAATGAACTTCAGATATTTCGGTGAGATCTCGCTACCTAAATTTCAAAACTTTTCTGCTTCCTCAACGGAATGTCAGATTGTTGAGAAGATAGGAAAAGAACACTTCTACTACCAGTTGCTTGGCTACATAGCACTTCCCAAATATCTGTATCAGTACAAGTTCCTTGAGAATCCAAGTTCCAAGGAGACTAAACTGCAATAAACAAGGCACACAACTCAATATGCTTCAGATACCGAAACTTTGAAACTGTAAATACCATAACACCACCAGATCAATCTCCTAGATTAACACCATTCCAGCCTTCTCCACATCTCCAAAAAGTTCCGATGTCTTCCAACGACAAGATATTTCCGAGGCTGCTGGTGGACACCAAGTCCAACAAGGTGCTTTTCGCAGAGGCCGGCAATGAGTTTGTCGACCTCCTCATCAGCCTCCTCACCCTCCCCATCAGTGCGGTCGTGGAGCTCATCTCCGTCGTTGCCGTGCTCGCCAGCATTGAGCCATATCTACAGTAGCGTCGACAACAACGGTGCCTCCTACCTGCAGCCAAATGTAATTGTCTCTGAATCAAGGTGTGTCTGGTCTGGTGTTGTGTAGATGAAATGGAAAATACAGATGCACCAGCTCTATATCTGATCTACTTCCGTAGCCAAATGTAATTGGATCTACCTGGCTCTCTATTACTCTATATGTATCTATAACTGTCTGATGTCGGCATGTCAAACTTCGGTCAGTTAGACGTTCCAGATATGATAATTTCCTTCCAAAAATAAATTTACATAAATCTTTATGGGTGATCTGAAAAATCTGATTAGAGATAACAGCACTATGGGTACTTAGGCAAGTTGTGTGATCAACGTCTATAACCAACATAGCTACTCCAATCAACCCGATTCCTCAGGTTTCAGCACGCTGTGTAGGCACGATTGCACCTGCACAGTAGAGTTTTCCCACGACTGAATGAATAACAAAACTTCACCAAGAGAACAATATCGTACTCTGATAATGACACCCTGATCCCCATGCAATTGTGCACATACACAAACAAAATTAACAAGTTCAACTTCTGGAACGCATCAGTTGCAAATCCAACAGAACCAGATATCAGTAGCTCTGTTCCTGTTCTTGACGTATTAATCCTTAATCCACTCATCCTCTTGGTAATACTACCAAAACTATACACATCATCTACCAAGAAAACCGTTAACTAGGCATTGTTCGTACTGTAGAATCTAACAGATAGCAGACGATTGAATCTAACAGATAGCTAGGCATCGACGCATCGTATCATCACGATGCAAGAACACGAAATCCTGCAAGAAAAACACACAAGATCTGTCGGGTCGCGGGAACGGAAGACAGACGGATCATGTCGTTGCCGCCGGCGTGCCGGACGCATCCTGGCGGGCGCGGCCTACCAGGGTCGCGCAATCCTCGGCCATCTCCACCGCCCTCTTGAGGGCGTCGGTGAAGGCGTCGTCCACGCCGGGGATAGGGAAACGCGACGGCTTGTCCAGCAGGAGGTCGACCAGCAGCAGGCGGTCGCAGCACAGCTCCACGGCGTCATACGCCTCCCCCGCGCGCAGCCTGGCGTCCTGGCACGTGGCGCCGCCCAGCGCGGACTTGGCGACGGCGAGGTCGTTGGCCGCGCGCCCGAGCGCCTCCTCGGCGAGCTGGAGGATCCTGGCCCGCCCGCCGACCGCCGCCAGGTGCCCCTGCGCGTCAACGGCGACCTCCCCCACCCGCTCCGGGAACGGCGTCTCCCAAACCTCCGCCGCCATCTCTCTCCACCGGTGGGTTTGGGTTTCTGAATGCTTGGACTCGCTTCCGAGGCGGCGGGGACGATCTGAAATAGGCTGCCGTGCCAGGCTGGCGAGGTGGACCCACGGCTGTAACCAATTTTTCACCTCTCGCGCCGCCGATCTTATATTACCTATGGTAAAAAAAATGTGAATCCGTTGGGCCGGACCCTATCAGTGACTGAGGAAGGCGGTGAATTCCCCCCGAAGCCAACAAACCTAATCGCATAATAAATTAAAAAAAAACCTAATAGCATAATAAGCCAATGACGTCAGTCACTTCCACACGCGGAACGTCATCACACGGCCGCGGGTAATTGAAGATCGAACGGCGGAAGTACCCAGTAAGACAGAAAATACATAGTACAACATGGGTAGTATGTATCTTGATATTTAAAAATAATTTAATTTTTTTAAAAAGTTCAAAACGTTTCGAAACTGACATTCGGGAAATATTATCAAATAATGTACTCACACAAAAAGTTTCGCCAAAAAATAACTAAAAGTCCAGGCTATATTCGTTAGAAAAGTCACTTTTTTAATCAGAAGTCAACTAGAATAATTTACTAGCCATCTTTTTACATGAGTAGGGTATTTGATAATCTTTGAGTGTAATTTTTTTTCAGAATATTTTGACAATGTTTTGAATTCTATAAAAAAAATCTCCATATAGGTTATATGGTACTGAGAGCCAAAAGTCCGCGCCCTCCTCCCCCCAACTAAGACGTGCTTTTTTTAGGGGAATCTAAAACTTGCTTGTGACGACACATTAGTTTGCTTTCGAAATATGCCCAGTTCTTTCTCTCAAAATTTTAGTTTGGCTTAGTTCTACTCCCTCCCTTTGTTTCAAAATGTAATCTTTTTTTTGATACAAATGTAATCCTTTTTTCGCAAGCTACATTGTTTCGAAATGTAATCCTTGTTAGCAAGCTACATTGTCCCTAAATTTTAAATCAAACATGTTTGATAGTCTACATCGCGCAACTTTCAAGTAAGGGGAGCAACCAAAAAAAACGTCGGCTAGAATCGATCACGAGTATCCTGAGACACTGACATGGTCGTAGAGCCACCGACTACACCTGCAGCGCGGAACCTTCAAGTAACGGGAGCCATCGATAAAAAAATCGGTTAACATTGGTAAAGATTATCCCGAGTCACTAACATGGTGCAGCCACCGGCAGTGGCGGAGCGTGAACAAAATTAAGAGGGGGCCAATTCCATACATAACACAAAAGATTCATGAAAAGTGGCATATCGTAAAATAGGTATTAATGGATAATTAGACGGCTGTGTCATTCACGGTAAAAAAAAGATGGCTGTGTGACTTGTGTCATGATGTATAAAGATCGTGTTCAGTTGTTCACGCTTTCACATGTAATTTTGGTGCTAAAAAACGCATCTAATCACCAGAAGATAACAAAATAGGATCAATAACTAGCTAGAAAAATACATCCAAATTTGCATCGAAATTTTCAGTACATCCCATTCCCAATTCTACAGTAAAACCAGTCAGAATTTTGAAATTGGACATATCATCTAGGCTGCACGGGACGGCGCTGGGCGGTCGTGTTCCTGCGTGCAGCCATGCAGGCAGGGGCGGAGCAGCAGCAGCATGCGCACGGTGGCTGTATCCGGCGCCGAGCGGCCGAGAAAACGAGAGGAAAGGATCGAGGAAGAGGGGCGAGGGGCGAGGATGGAGTACAATGAGACTCAGCAGGAGAAAAAACTAGCGATCATGTCGCTATCGAGCCTGGATATGACATGGAGACGGATGAATTGGGGAAAAAGGGAAGAGAAATTGGGATGCGATCTGTTTTTGGCTGCACCAGAGTGGTACTTATATATAGTAAATCATTTTTGCAATTCGGAAAGGGGGGTCGTAGCCCACTTTCGCCCCAAAACGCTCCGCCAATGGCCACCGGCTACACTTGCATCACACGCAACCTCCGAGTAACGGAGCAACCAATTCAAAAGTCAACATTATTTTGAGAAACTGACATGGTGGAGGCACTGGGTATAACCAGTGGCGGACCCAGGAATGACCAAACGAGGGGGCTAACTTATAACATGTCTAAAATTTTGCTCTATAATGCCAAAAATTGTACGATACCATAGTACACTACAAGTTGCACAAACATTAATAGTCTCCAAAGAACTTAAAAATGATATAACAACATGGAGAAAATACATTCTTGCTAGACAAATACCAATTACCAAGGGAAGGTGTGATCCACCACACTATATCATCATGAGCACTTGAGAGTTGAGATTTCAAAAACATTGTAGTCACCTGCATGTAAAGTAGTATATATATTATTATAAATGGGTATGAAAAATGTTATGAAGAGTAAAGTCATAAAAAACTTACCACTAAGATCTAACAATAGTTATGGGTAATTAGCATTTACGGTTCTTGTAACCATGGAATGTCTTCAAAATGACACCATCTTCTACCGTTGCAAATTACAGTCGGGGGTTACTGCTGTGGACAGTAGACAAAACTGTAGTGTAAGAAGCAGTATGAAATTCTGAATTTTCATTTTTGTGCTGCCGGCAACACATATATCAAATTATTATATTTTTCGTGAAAAAAGCCCTGCATGAGAGCCCAAGGCAAACACTGGTTGAAGGGGAGAATATGAGCAGTACTGCAGTTCAGTCCTCTTTTGTAGTTCATGTTAGTCCGCGCCATGGAGCGGACGAGGCGAGGAGGTGGAGTAGAAGGAAAAAAATCGGTGACCGGACAAGACGTGAGGGCGAGGTCGGGGGCGCAGCACCGCCCAGTGCAGGCTGCTAGGGCTTCTACGAGGCGAGGAGGCAGAGCAGAACTGTCGAAGGGGCAGCGAATCGGCGTGATCTCCAGATCGATCACGAGCTAGCCACGCTAGACGGTTCGACTACGATCGCATGAAGCGAATTGAGCGCTGGTTGTTGTTGAGCTGCAGCCGGTGCCTTGATGGTCTAGAATGGGCTAAGCTGTCGGAAATACACTATTTTGGACAGAATAAGCTATACCTGCTCCCTTACATGCTTGGGCTTGACCCGGCTACAACTCGTCTAGCCCGGGGCCTAGGTCCGCCACTGGGTATAACTGCATCGCGCTCAACCTTCGAGTATTAGAGCAACCAAATAAGTCATTATAATCGATTAACAGTATTCTGAGTGACTGACATCGTGGAACCACCGGCTACACCTACATCGCGCGCAGACCATCAAGTGAAGGAGCAACAGAAAGAAAGTTATTATAATCGATCAACAGTATTATGAGTCAATGACATGGTGGAGCCACCGGCTACACCTGCATTACGCGCGGCCATCGAGTAACGGAGCAACCGAAAAAATATATCAGCTGAACCGATCAAGTTGATCGCCAATCTGATGATGGTCTCAAAGCATACGGGAAGCGCGCTATGCATGTGCATCGACTTCACCGAGGTCAACAAGGAGCGCCTGAAGTATGCTTTCACACACCCTCGCATCGCCCAGGTGTCTGACTCCACTGGCGTATGTGAACTTTTCTGTTTCTTGATGCCTACTCAGGGCAGTGGCGGAGACAAGCCCCAGGCTGCCCTGGCCTTCGCCCGGGGCGTGCACACAAAAGGCAGGCTTGACTGTAGCTACAGTCACGTACTGTAGCGCACTGTAACTACAGTGCCTCGAAGGTGGCCTGGGGCTTGGGATTTTCCTAGCTACGGCAGAATAAGGGAGGACGATTAGGAGAAGACTTCCTTCATAACGTCCTTCAAGTCCTTTTGCTAGATAACCATACCCTTCGGGGTGAAAAGCGTCAGTGCCACAATGCTTTGTTTTGGAGCATATCGGTAAGAATGTCGAGGCATATGTCGACGACGTGATGGTCAACTCGCGGCAAAAGGAAGATCTCCTTGAGGACGTAGGCAAGATCTTCGCCAACTTGCGGTGTCCACAGATGATGCTCAATCAGGAGAAGTGCACCTTCAGGGAAGCTCCAGAAGGGACTTGACAAGCTGAAGCTGCTCGCGACGCAGGAGTCAGAAAAGAAAGGAAAAAGGCAAGCGCGGCGTACAGTTTATTTTCTTGGAGTACTTTTTCCAGGATATTATTTTTCCACTTTAGAGATGACTGTGTCCGTTCCTTACATGGACTCGGAATCAGTGACTCCGGCCCTTAAAGGCCCACATATAGGCTGTACCCCAATTGGAGCGCACGAGACAATTCGGGCCATGGCGATGCTCCGATCTGCTACTCGCCTCGCTTTCCGGCAGTCGGCACCGCCCTCTCGCTTCATCGTCAACGTTGGCCGCCGCGACCCTGCATCCAGTATCACATCCAAGGTATGCACCTTTCGTAGTCGACGTGTATGTCTTATCCCACCGATGTGGCCGAGTCACCGTGTTAGGATTAGTGGGTTTAATTAGGTCGAATATTTCATGACTTTGCTTTGCGAGTGCCTTTATTTTTCTCTTACCGGACATAACAACTTGCTATGGAAAGACGGCATGATTTCCTGCATAACCATGAACCAGTTATCAGGGCTGAGACCAGCAATTTGGGCGAATTGTTCTGGGGTGACGGAGATTTGCTAAATGGTTGAGTGCATTGTTCTACATAAATGTAAAATCTGATGCATTCATGTTTGAGATCAGAAGAAATCTAGCACCTCTGTAAGCCCCCAGTAGTTGGTCCTAAATCCTTTCTGCTCTGTGTAATTGTTCCCCTTTCCTTTAGAAACTACTATTTGGTTAGGCAGAACAGAGCGGCGATCTGTTGCCAAGGGTTCAGAGTCTTGGGGCTTGGCGGGTTAGGAGTGACTCTGTCTAATGATACAAGATTATACTCGATATAGTTTCACATTATTATAGTGTGTTTTGCTGTATGTTAATTCAGAAGCGATTTGTTGTGAAGAACAAAAAGAAGGTGATGATCATGAATATTGAGTGACACATTGCAACACAGGCACATAAAAGTGCTTCTAAAATTCATTTGCTAAGTTAAATGTCACCAAACTGTACTCGTTCATTTAACTGTTTTGAAGAGGATTACACTGATTTCAGGTGGTAACAAAGCTAGTTTCACATTGACTACAAATGTGACCCACAATAAAAGAACATTCTTGTATTTTACTTATGAGAAGCTTATTTCTAGTATATTTTTTCACGAACATTCGGATTAAAGTATCAAACTTATGTTAGCTATTTCATGGATCAAAGAAGCATCTTCCAAGATCAATGAAAGTAAAGAAACAACAAAACATCCTAAATCATGCAAAAAGAAGAAAAAAAACTAAGTTTAAGCCTAAGCCAAATTAGGCCATAGAGAAAGATAGCTCTGAAGATAAAGAGCATAACACGCCTGAATGTAAGACAGATTTCAGGGGTAATTATAGAGACCAATTACACAAATGAGAGAGAGCTGACAATGGTAACCGATTATATCTGATTAGCCCAAACATGTGTAATCTGATACCCTTCTCTCTCAAATCATAGTAGCTGCTAAAAATAATGGTGTAGCATGTTCACCACACATCTCCGTGTTCTTTTCTTTTTATAATCACATCTCTGTAGGTTAAGCAGGAAAAATGATACAGGAAAATTCTTTATGAGCCAGGAAACACGCATAAACTGCATCGCATAAGAATACATAACTTTCTGCAAACCTAATATCAGACGTTTCATAAATAGATAGGGTTAGTATAGGCACCATAGAGAGTGAGGGCATGTTGCTTTTGTTACCTCCGCATGTACCTGGTTGCTTTGTATGGCAAGATAGCTTGAAGAAAAAAAGGCAAATTTTATAAAATAATTAAGTCTGAACTTTTCTGGGTGTATCAGCCATGCACAGATACACCCCGTAAATTTTCTTTAGAAGAGGCCATGTCCTATGGCTGCACTTTGCCCCGTGGATCATCCAACATTTAAAAATGTGGCTTTAAGTTGCAAAGAAATCGTTCTATGTTTACGAGTTAGGCTGTGCATCTACTTTGAATCGTTCATGAAAATCTGTCCTTTTCGGATTATATCCAGTGCAATCATCTGGGTCAATCACCTGAGGCATGTGGTTACTATTGAAATTAGGCCTCAGGCATGCAAGAACTTTGGGCTAATACATATAATTTGTTTCCCTTGCTTACAATTAACTGAAATAAGTTTGTTCACTCTGATTTGCAGCGGAATTATTACGATTTCCGGAAGGAAGACTTTACGGGCTGGTACTTACATCATCCTTCTTTTCTATCAAATTTGAGATTGGTGTATCACCCTGGAAGAAAACTTTTGTAGTACGAAAAAGAAAGGACAGAGGGAACCATTCTATAATTGCTCTGTATGATGTAGTCATATTCGCCATGCTTATGTCAACTTGGTAGCAGGAGAGAGATGCTTATTTGATGCTTTTGACATTTTTCACCTTGCTGTCATTTATTCATTTTATCCTCTTCTCCATGTTTATTTTCGGATGTGCGGAGAATCGAGTTTTGACTTAAAATATTGAGAGATAAACGAAATCTTAGGTTCCCTAACGATTTTCAACTTGCAAGTTTTTTTATTTGGTCGTAACCATTTCTAATTCATCTATGTTCACAGGAATGTCAAGGATTTTTTGTTCGGTAGCGTTGGTTTAGCCACAGGGCTTGTGTTCTATCACTATGTGAAAACCTCCAGGTACAATACGGCACACTGTGAAAACATATCCACTTCTGAGAGGGGTCATCATGGACATGAGAAAGCGGAGAAAAAAGAATTGTCTGAAGCATTCATGTCTAATTGAAAGAACAAGTTAGCCAGTCTGATGTACTACTGTTTGTTGGCCGGGAGATGTCTATACATCAACAACAACAACAACAACAAAGCCTTTTTTCCTAAACAAGTTGGGGTAGGCCTTTTTTCCCAAACAAGTTGAGATGTCTATACATGTCTTAATTATATTGTAAGTATGAGAAGACAACTAATATTGAAAGAACAAGTTAGCCAGTCTGATGTACTACTGTCTGATTGTGGTTTTGTTTTTTCAACTGTGATAATGAGAAGGCATCTCGATACCATTCCAAGTTTATATCATTGAGTATTCCGACACCGCTTTGCCCGATCCTATGTGCATAGCTGGACAGAACGAACTGGATCTCTCAGCTCAGCACCACCGAGTGCGTGTATATCTTGAAGTGATGGCCGATCGAGCCATGGACGTGCCAAACAGGAGGATGTGGTGATAGTGATATAACTCAAGGACGAGGTTGTTGTCGACTGTACCAGCTACCAGTGAGGTCAGCTAAACGCATGGGTGAAGGCAGTGGCGGAGCTACGGCATTTCGAATCAGGGTGGCATAGTAGATAAAAAGTATTTTTGGAGTGCATATGTGATGAGAAAATACCATTTTACAAAGGAAGAAATTTTTTCCACCCGGTGTCCAGTGCACCCCCTGCCATGTCTTAGCTCCTCCAGTGGATGAACGCCTGCACCACATGAGTATCCACAAGTGGCAGGATCGCTGGAATGGTGGTTCACCTCATGGAAGAATTTAAATGCATGGTCGGTACTAATTCTTTTGCCGAATTGTCGATTGGGTTCTAAATTTTTCAAGATACACATCGTAGTTTCATATCTTTTTAACTTATTTATCAAATGATCTAATTTGATCTGCCTAGCGCTGTCCTACCCACATGACGCTTTGATCACTGCCACGTTGAAAGGAGGCCCTAGAAGGAGTCACGGCTCAAGGTGCAAATTTGCAAAAGCCCCCTTGAGTTCTATTTCTTCCAAAGTGTGGTCCCTTTCTCTTCATAATCTAAGTGATTTTGGCCAGTGAACGCAAGTACGTACGTACAGGTATTAGTACACAATTATTACACTGGAATATTTGTTAACTCATTTTGGGAATACTTATTTCGAATGCAACAACTGCGTACCTAAATGTGAGCCAACCCTTGAATGAGAAACTAAGAATACCAACACGCTTTCTCTCCGTGGTTTCGTTTTTGACGCACAGCTCCGTGAGTTGCCGTGCCATGGATTCCTGTGTGGCGAGTACCTCATCACTGCGGGCCAAGGCGGCCCCGCTGCGCGAGATCGCGTCCCGATCCATGCGATCGAGATTTCCTTAAGCGCTGGATCCATGGTGGAGATGACGCGCTCCCGATCGGCGGTGTATCGACGGGTTTACAGAGTGGAAATGGATGGATCTGGTGGATTTGGGGAAACTGGCTAATTTGATACCAGATGTTAGGGTACCCGATATATGTCACTCACAGATACACGATCTCAAGGTTCTAGTAGCCGATACAGAGATACAAGTTCATCATGATCTAGGTTCTACTCTAGCAACAGAAGAACATTCACCGCCGTCGCCGTTCTGATCCCGAGGATGATCCTATCTGGAAGAAGACGGTTGGCTTAAGTAGTGGTCGTTGCTGCCTTGCTCTGCTTCTGCTGGACCCAGTCGGGCCCTAGGTACTTGCGGTTGGGCTGGGCCATCCTCTTGGGCCTGGATACACGCTGGATCAGGCCCATGTCCTTCTCGTGTGGTGCTGGTGTAGTAGAGCTGCTAACAAAAATTCAGAGGAGATATATCACACAAGACCAAGGTGTGTTTTATCACATTTTCAAAAAAAAAAGGTGTGTTTTATCACACAAGTGGCGGGGACAGCCAAAGAAATCCTAATACGAAGTCAAATTATATTCCTGACTTAGTCGTCGTGCTTGCCGGAGAAAAGCACATGGCTCAGTTACCTCCGTTGTCTTTTTGTGCGTAGCGATGTGATGTGATGTTCCTTTAGGTGGCCTTGGCCTCTTTTTCCACTTTGGTCTCGGCCTGTAGTTTCTCCCTTCTTAATCAATGGAAAGACAGAGCTCTTGGCCGTTTTGAAAAAGAATAATTTTGGAATTGTGGCCAAATAGCGTAGCAACGTATCATATGAATCGAAGAATTCTGCATTCAGGGCGCATATTCCGATTGCAGGTGGGCGCAGGGCGACTCCTCCCAGCTTCTTGCTAGAATACTTCTTGTACACCTCGTTACACTTGCTCTCAGGGGAAGTCGAGTGTGCGGTCCCCAGGATCTTTGCACAATCCCTGAAATAATCAAAGCAAAGGTCGGTACCCCTGAACATGTTAAAAAGAGAAAATTCGGTAGTGTGCATGCATACAGTAGCTGTGATTCCGTAAAGCCAGTGTGATGCTTGAGGGCGTCAGCCCATAGAGGGGTCTTGTTCAGGGTGATCCTGGCTGCGTAGACAGCAGCAGCAGCAACCATGAAGGGCTTCAACGGGACGAGCACGTATTCCACAAGAGCCAGCTCAGCAAAAAACAACACCATATTCTCCATCTACATTCAGTAAAACCAAAGAAGCTTGAGCAACCAAACTCGCTCTGTTCAACAGTGCAAATACATCTGATTTTTATACATATGGTGTATTTAATCTTGACCTCCTTATCTTTTTTTTTTTTGAGAACACAGTACAACACAGACGCTCACAAATACGCACATACACTCACCCCTATGAACGCACGCACGCACACCCTACCCCTATGAGCACCTCTGAAGGACTGAGCCGGCAGATCTTGAGGTTGACGAAGTCACCACAGGCGCCTCGCTGTTGACGGGCACGTCACCTACCACTGAAAGAATAGCGCCGGATAATCCTGGAATAAATCCAGGTAAATGCAAACGCCCATGCCAAGTCTAGGACTTGAACCTGGGTGGGCTGGTTCCACCACAGGGAACCCAACCATCAGAGCCAAGCTCCGTTTGCCTTGACCTCCTTATCATTCCTGGAATCAGATGAAGATGCCGCCTTTGCAAAGCGCACGAGGAAGACGTATGCTGTAGGAACCGTCAGGTTCCATTTAAGTCTGTTCAGGATAGATTTCTCCATTCCCAACAGCTGCTCCCGGGTGTAGGAATAATCTGTTATTTCTATCAAATCCCAGACCTGTAAAAGTGTACAATTAATCAGAACATGGACCCAATGTACTCTTGAAAGAGCAAAAGGAAGGAGAAGTTCTGTAGTCTACCTTTGGAGCCGGAGTTTCCTCATACTTGCAGGCGATGAGCAGGGCTGAGACGCCTACCAACTGAAGCTCCGTGCGAAGCACGGGCTTCAGCGAGAGAAAGCGATCTATGATGTACACTGTAAGGTACAGTATCTCCGGCACAAGGTCAAACTCGTGATGCACATCTATGAGCCAGCCGACGAGGATGGCCCGCATCTTGGAGTTGAAGTTCACTTGGGAGTACATGTAATCACAGGGGCGGTGCCTATTCTGCAACAAGACAGGAAACTCCACCTTGAGAGACAAGGACGGATCCAAAGGCTGCCTAAGATCAGTCGTGCAGTTATTTACCTCGGCAACTTTATAGAACTCGTAGAGATCTTCGACGTAATCCCCCATGGCAAGCTGATTGCCGCCATCGAGCTTGTCGATATCCCGGATCAATTCTCGAGCAGTAGACCGCATTGCAATGGCCGCTCAAACTGCACGTAAACAGAAGGGTTTCAGCAGATGAACGCGCCTTAGAGCGCGCTGAGAGCACAAAAGTGAGGGTGTCGATCAACTTCTTACTCGAGCACTCGCGGAAGGAGGAGCTGACGCTGCCCTCCGACTTGCTCACGTCGGGGATGGCTCTGATCTCGATGACCTGCTCAGGGGGAGGAGGGTCATATGAAAAAAATGAGGTTTAGGGTTTTGTAGGGAGATTTAGGGTTTGGTATGATGGAATCGCACAGCTCACATGGCCTGTTAGAATATAGATCTCATACAGCTGGCTCTTGGGCAAAAAATATCAGTAGCGTCTACAAGAAAGAGATAGCAAGACTATTTAGTCTAATTGATTTACTTGACATCAAAGCGGAGACTACACCTCTAGATGCTACCTAAAGGGAAGCACTCAGAGAAGCAAACCAAAAAATTGATACTTTAAGAAGAGATGAAGAGGCTAAATAGGCACAACGTGCAAAAGTTAAACATATCCAGGAAGGGGGATAATACTAAGTATTTTTATCTTATTGCGAATGGGAAACATCGACGCAAAAAAATATTTCTGTTGGAGCAAGATGAAGGAACAATTATAGGGCAAGAGAACATCAAGAATTATATAACTAGTTTCTACAAAAAAACTGTTTGGAAAATCGGATGAGCATTTTGTCTCCCTAGTAGAGACCGAAACAGTTTATATTCCGCAAATTTCAGCGGAGGAAAATGTGATACTTACATCAGGCTTCGCAGAGAAGGAGGTGTATGAGGCGATTATGCAAATGGAGAAGAACAAAGCACCGGGACCAGATGGGTTTTCTGCTGAGTTCTATCAGAAATTTTGGGATATTCTTAAATCTGACTTGATGAACTTATTTAGAGCTTTTCAGCGGGGTGAGCTGCCCCTTTTTTAGCTGAACTACGTCAATATTATCCTTTTACCCAAGAAAGAAAATGTCGTTCAAATTCAACAATACCGCCCCATTTGCCTCCTCAATGTTAGCTTCAAGATTTTCATCAAGGTGGGAACCAATAGAATTACTGAGGTGGCGCATAAAGTGATTAGACCAACTCAGACGGCTTTTATGCCCGGGAGACATATTCTAGAGGGAGTATTGATTCTTCATGAGACCATTCGTGAACTTCATAGGAAAAAATGGATGGGGTTTTACTAAAAATAGACTTCGAAAAAGCTTATGATAAAGTACAATGGCCTTTCCTACAACAAGTGTTAAGAATGAAAGGGTTTGATCCTAAGTGGTGCAAGTGGATAGAACATTTTGTTAGCCGAGGGAGTGTGGGTATTAAGGTAAATGATGATTTAGGTCATTATTTCCAAACACAAAAGGGTTTGAGACAGGGTGATCCTCTATCACCGATTTTGTTTAACATTGTGGCTGATATGCTTGCTATTATGATTGCGAGGGCCAAGAAAGATGGACAGGTGGATGGACTTATACCCCACCTATTAGACGGTGGGATTTCGATCCTACAATATGCCGATGATACAATACTTTTTATGGCTCATGACTTTGAAAAGACCCTTAATATGAAACTTATTTTGTGTATCTTTTAACGACTATCTGGTTTGAAAATCAATTTTCACAAAAGTGAGATCTTTTTCTTTGGAAAAGCCAAAGAAGTCGAGCAACAATACAAATTACTTTTCGGTTGTGAGTCTGGGTCCTATCCATTTAAGTATTTGGGTATCCCAATTCACTTCCGAAAACTGAAAACTGGAGAATGGAAGCTGATAGAAGATCGTTTTGAGAAGAAACTAGCAAGCTAGGCATGCAAATTACTTTCCTATGGTGACCGTCTAATTCTGATAAATTCTGTTTTGACGAGTCTTCCTATGTTCATGTTATCCTTCTTTGAGGTACCTATAGGGGTACGAAAAAGACTGGATTTTTTTAGGTCTCATTTCTTTTGGCAAAGTGATGGCCATAAACGAAAGTATAGATTAACCAAATGGAATATTACGTGCAGACCGAAAGACCAAGGAGGTCTTGGGATTGAGGTTTTAGATATTAAGAACAAATGTTTATTAAGTAAATGGCTTTCCAAAATTTTGACAGAAGATGGTGGGGTATTGTAGGAACTAATTCGTAACAAGTACTTACATTCCAAGTCGCTATCCTAGTTAAAGAGTAAACCAATTGACTCCCCCTTTTGCCGTGGGAAACAGAGAGAATACTCGTTTCCGGGAAGATACGTGGCTAGGGGACAAGCCCCTTGCTAGTCAATATCCATCCCTATATGACATTGTCCATTGAAAACAAGTGTCGGTGGCTGATGTTTTATCCCAAGCGCCTCCACCAAACCTAGGTTTTAGGAGAGCGCTGACAGGTAATAAGTGGACAAGATGGCTGCATTTGGTTAATAGGTTAATGCATGTAAACCTCAGGAACCAACACGACGTGTTCAAGTGGGATTTAACCAAAAATGGTGTGTTTACTGTCAAATCCTTGTATCTTGATTTCATGAGTGATCATACAAGATTTCTTCGGAAATATTTATGGAAAATGAAAGTACCTCTAAAAATAAAGATTTTTATGTGGTTCTTATATCGTAAGGCGATTCTCACAAGGATAATTTAGCAAAGCGCAATTGGAATGGATGTAAAAAATGTTGTTTTTGTTATCAAGATGAAGCAATTCAACATTTATACATATCTTGTCCACTTGCAAAAATGACCTGGCGCATTGTTCATATGGCTTTTAATCTTAAACCCCCAAGTGACATAGCGAATTTATTTGGCAATTGGTGATAGGGTGTTTCTAAAAGAGAGAAGGTTCAACGGTGTTTGTGCCTTGCTTTGGGCCATGTGGAACATACGTAATGACTATATCTTTAACAGAGCAAAGAAAATTTCGTTTATGCAGGTTATCCCGATGACTACACATTGGATCCGTACGTGGTCCTACCTACAATCAATGGAGAAGCGCGACGCAATGGTTTTTGAGTGCAGCCGCGTGGAATCGGTCGCGTCGGATCTATATTCCCAGTTCAGCTGGCGTTATGATCTTAGGATAACATGTTGATGTAGAGTCACTTCTTGTTGTCCGTGTTTTTGTGGTTGATTCATGTCGCAACTTTTTGCGACCCGTGATGTAATCGGTTTGTAAGGATTTTTACCGTTTAATAAAAATAAAAGCCGCATGCATCAATGGATGCAGAGAATGGGACAGCCCCTTTTCTAAAAAAAATATTAATATTAGGGGCTGGTCCCCTCCCCTCCGCTTGCTGCTCTGGCGGCAGGTGGGAGGGGGACCCGTTTCCTCCGTTCCGGCATGTATTTACATCAGCTGATTGGACTTCTGAATTTCCCAATACAATGGCTTTCCCTATGGCAAAAATTAGATCGGATCATGTTCCAATTAATGTTCAAATCAGTACCTCTATTCCTAAAGCCCATTTATTCCGATTTGAAAATTATTGGGTTGATTTCAGTGGCTTTCAGGAAATTGTTACAAGTTGTTGGCAGCAAGCACCAGTTAAATCAAATTCTGCAACCACTCTGAATGCTAGATTTAAAACTGTCAGATCTGGGCTTAAAAAGTGGAGTAAAAGTTTCTCACAGTTGGGAAAGATCATTGACAAATGCAAATATATTCTTGCTATGCTTGATGGTATTGAGGATCAGAGAGAACTGGTAATTCATGAAAAGAATTTCAGGAGGATATTGAAGGATCACATCCTGAAGCTCATGGAAGCAAAAAGAATTTTTTGGCGTAGCAGGGCCAAAATCAGATGGGCAAAATTGGGAGATGAAAATACTAAATTTTTCCATGCAGTTGCAACCCAAAGCTATAGAAAGAATTATATCTCTTCTATCAAAATTGATGATGATGTCTTTATTACTGATCATGAGCAGAAGGCAGCAGTCATTTGGAATTCATATAAAAACAGGCTCGGAGTTACCAACAATCCTAAAATGACACTGAATCTTGATACACTAGTGCAAGAACATCCATTAAGCCACCTTGATGAGCCTTTTACAATGGAAGAAATTGAAACTGTTATTAAGAAAACTAGGTAAGAAGGCGCGTCGACACGCTGCGCCCGTGTGTCAAAATTCATATTTGGAAATGTCCACATTAAAAAATTTGTTCAGATTTTAAAACTATATTGGAATTCAAAAAAATTACATTTATTAATTGTTCAGTTTTCAAAAATTTGGTAAAATTAGGAAGTTAGTTATGTTTAAATTCTTTTCACTTTTGCAAAATGCTTAGGCTTGGAAAGTATTTGTAAAATTGAAATATACATTATTTAGTAGTCTTAGGAAAATTGTTTAAATACCGTAGAACAATATCTATAAAGTGTTTAAATTATTTTGTCGGGTTTATCATATTGAGTGATATTAACTCAAATAAAAATCCATATTTTATCAAATGGGCCTTTATGGACTATTTAAAATTATTAAGATTTGAAATAATGTTGAAAAGGTCCCGAAGTATTTAAAATGTCTATTCTGATTTTTATAATTTGTAAAAGAAAAGCAACAATTTGTCATTTCGAGTATCTTTAGATATTTAGCAAGTTGGAACGTTCAGATATGTTTGTATTTTTTTCCCCGTAAATATTTATTTTAATTTCATAATTAGGGTGAATGCAATATGTGAGCATTTATCGAATTTAATTCAATGTAATTAAGGGAAATACATTTAGATTGTCTTGATATATTTGAGAGTATTTTTCATTTTTTTTAGCAAATTGAAATTTGAGTATGCTGATATTTTTAAGATCTTTACAAAAAAAACCCTTTAGCATTTTGATATGTTCAAATAAGTTGCATTTTTTTTGCGAGCATCTTTGTGGTTATGTATCACATGGTTGAGTACGTCAATTTCAGAGTATTTAACAGCAATATAGCTATATATGTTGAACTAAAAAATAGAATGAGCAGGTGTGAGGGAGATAAAACTCTTGAACGGGAAGGATTTTATCCGATGTTGCAGTACGCTCATTTAGTTTAAATACCTCCTATATAACTGAGGAGCAGTAGTCAACCACAAGTATGTGGTGAGGAGAGGCATCCTTATGCTGGTCCGCGTGGCATATCAGAACTCATCCATGGGTATAACTTGACTGTAGCCACCTCCAGCAGCACCTCCCTTGATTCCAAAGGTACGCCCTCGTGATGGTTGACGGACACAAGTGACAACCTATAAAACCAACAGAAGCAAATCAATAACATAATACATGCAGCTATACATGACAATAGGTTTCATATGTTCCCGATTGTATAGTTTATTTTAAAAGCCTTGAACTAAATATATATCACCAGTTGACAACTTGTTTGATAGTTGAAATAGCATAACCACAAAGATGATTTTCACAAAAAATAATCAGTCTCTTAAGAAAAAGGAAAAAGAAGAAGAAAGAAGCAGTCCACCAGACTATCACAGTATCAGGAATTCAGGATTATGAAAACCTAAGCCAGTCTACATCGTTGTACTATGTTTACTACACAATATGGTAACTGAAATAGAAGATTTTACTTACTCAAGCACAAATAATCATAAAGATGTGCATTCCACCATAAGTTCTGATACCTCTACAGCTCTACATCGAGTTCATGTGAACACAATTTAGAAGTAATGAAACAAATCGTTACATAGACCATGATAGGCAGTACAGATATATGTTACTACCAAAATAACAACGCAACAAAAGACCGAAGCCTGCAGTCCAGCATAATCTACATCAAACAATTTCCAATAAAAAAACAGAAAGAAGTTGTCTATCAGAGCACCAGGAATTCAAGATTATGAAAAACTAATAAGCCAATTCACATCATTGTACTATGGTTTCCACACAAGATGGTAAATGAAAAAAAGATTCTGCTTTCTCAAGCACGAATAGTCACATAATGTAGTTCTACCATAAGCTCTGATAGTTCTAGAGCTCTACATCGAGTTCACACCAACACAATTTCGAAACTAATCAAACAAACTGATACACGAATAGTGAATGGCATGATCACCAGTATAGTGTATAGATATGTTACTAACCAAATGACACAACAACAAAAGACTGAACCCTACAGACTACAATCCAGCACAATTCGGCATCAAACAATTTGTAGTTGTTCCAATGTTCTGCCAAGCAAGGCTAATCGTTTACCTCAATGCCAAAATTTATAAACCCAACCAACATTTTTACACGAAATCAAATTGTCGGCTATGTTCTAACCAAGAACCATCTATCAATCTGGTGCAGATCATCTAATGTCCAAACAAAAACAATTCTGAAATCTCACCTTTTTATCAAGAAACGCCCCGAATGCCTCCCCGAGCGGCGTCGGCGTGATGCCGCCAACCAGCACGTAGTATCCGCCATGCTGCCCCCACAGCTGGGCAAGAACCGACAGGAGCACCTGCACAGGAATTAAAATGAAAGTAGCTTCTTATTAGGACACATTATAAGGAAAAAGATCATATTGTATTTTCAGTTGGAAGAAAACAATATTTATGTCTAGTGAAGCCAAGGACATTGGTAGTTAGAGCTCGACCACCCATAAGCAATCATCTCAGCGCAACCTCATAGTGGATTCTTATGTTGAGCCTATCCTAAACTCAAAATTTACATTCAGTATGTTTTTCACTTCACTGATAGAGAAGAACAACCCCCCGAACAAAACCGCCCGCATAATATAGGAAGCTCGTGGAAAATACAAATATGGTGGAACCTTATAGTTATGTATGATATGATCCTTAACTAAGCCAACTTTTTTATCATCAATATACTTTAATTCTACTGTGAAAGAATATAGTCTATCATGTACTATATAGATGGGTCTATAAGCTTAATCTAGTAACAATATGTAGTGCTAAGAAAATGTAGAGAAAAAGAGCAGCAAACTGATCAGAACTTCTGCTCGCCCAGTTCATATAATATAATTCATACCATCAGATGAGAAAATATATGCTGACATTCTTTGTGTCCATCTCTTCCTTCACTTTCAGATAATTGCAATTAAATGCAAGTATGGTACAGAAATAACAGGAAAGTCTGGGTGATAGAAATAGCATCACTAAATTATTCAGGACCTTGGTTTTGATAGATCAATAGATCAGTACTTCGACATTAAGGACTCGGTACCCAGGAAAGACTCAAGATTATAGTACGCATATTTGCTTGGGTAGGAAAATCTCATACTATTTTTGAATGATTGCAAAGGCTACCCAATAACAGCTTAAATGTTGCAAAGTCACAGTATGATTTCTTGTCTTACAATAAGATTACAAATAATTCATGGAGTCCACTAACCTGTGAAAGCTCATAGCCAAGTAAAAAAATTGTAGGAGCTCCAGGAATTTGTGCTGATCGTGAGCATTGAATCTAGCTTCTACTGCAATGGCCATGGCCTGACTCCACTTCGAACTCTCAGGGCAGCAGCCAGAATCACCCCAGCCTTCCACGCAAAGCCCATGGAGGAACATCTCGCGAATCAGCGCTCGGGTCGCCTCCACCTCCCCTTGACGACAGAGGCACCGGACATCGAGGGCTAGGCTAGCAGCGCCGGTGAGCTGCATTAGGAGGAACGTAGGACCTCCACGGGTCTCAAGCTACAGGGAGCGGAGGAGCAGGAGGAGGGATGGAGGCGCTGGGAGGACGTACTGGAGGGCGGCGACCAGCAGGAGATGGAGGGGCGACCCCGGCCTCGAGGCTGCTCCATCGTCGACCAAGCGGCAACCTCCTCCACGGAGGCAGATGGCGCAACAGCTGGGGGCGTCGGCGCCGCGCGACGGCGAACATGGGAGGGTGCGCCGATCTGTGCGGGGAGCGCCGGAGCAGCGGGGCGGCGCGCCGGCGGCGGCGAACCGCGGCGTCGCGCTGGGAGAGAGAGGAGTGGGAGGGGAAAGTGTGCTGGTGTTTTTCCAGATAGGTCACCGGGAAATTCGAATTTTACAAATTAGTCCTTTGCGGGTGTTTTTCTGCAAATATGCATCGAGGCAGCGAGGCGACCGGGAACGGGTGCATCATGAATCGTGCGCCGTGGTGGATTACCGGCTAGCAGCGATCGGTGACCGTTTGCGTCGTGCGTTAATTTCCGTGCGGGGGCGCGGGAAACCGGTCGTGGTCGGTCTGGCAGGTCACGCGGTGCGCCAAGAATCGTGCAAGCACAGTAGAGTGCACGGTGTTGGTCAAGTTTGGGTAGCTGTGGACCGTCGAGAGGCCGAGTTCTTCTCCGCCCTTTATATATAAGGTTATTCCTACTGACAGAGCTCCTGGACCAGATGGTTTTAATGGCTTCTTCATGAAAAAATGCTGGAACATCATCAAGCATGACTTTGTTGCTCTTGTTAATGATTTCTACTCGGGTACTTTGAACTTGGAGGCAATCAACATGGCTTTCATCACCCTTATCCCCAAGTGCAATGATCCTGAAACAATGAATGACCTCAGACTAATTTCTCTGGTTAGTCTCCCTCTGAATTTTTTTACAAAACTCATGGCAAATAGACTGCAAAAAGAGATCATACCAATTTTACATGCAAACCAGTATGGATTTATCAAGGGTAAAACTATCCAAGACTGTTTGGGTTGGACTTTTGAATACCTGCACATATGCCATCAGTCCAAAAAACCTATCATCATCATGAAGATTGATTTCGAAAAAGCTTTTGATAAAGTGGAATATAATGCCATAATTGCTATGTTAAAAGCAAAAGGGTTTGGACCCAAGTGGATTAGCTTAGTACACCAGATTCTCAAAACTGCTTCCACTGCCGTGCTGCTAAATGGTGTACCTGGGAAAAAGATTTGGTGTAAACGGGGAGTTAGGAAGGGTGACCCACTTTCACCCCTGCTATTTGTGAATACGGCTGACCTTCTACAGTCTGTGATAAATGAAGCTTGGCACAGAGGTGAATTAAGACTACCAGTGGACAATGACTTCGGTCAGAAATATCCCATAGTTCAGTATGCAGATGACACACTCCTTATTATGCCAGCTGATCCTATTCAATTGAATACAATGAAAACTCTTCTTATGGAATTTCAGCGAATGCACTGGCTTACATGTTAATTTTAACAAGACAACGCTTGTCCCTATAAACATTGATGCAGAGTATGCTCAGCAATTGGCTAATGGGTTTGGATGTAGAACTGAGAGCCTTCCATTCACCTACCTTGGTCTTCCGTTAGGCACTACACGGCCATCTGTTGATGATCTTATGCCAGTGGTCACCAGACTTGATAGAAAACTGACTGGAATTTCATCCTTATTGACTTATACCGGAAGACTCACCCTGCTGAATTCTATCATTTCATCAATACCTATGTTTGCTATGTGCTCACTAAAGGTTCCAATTACCATTTTAATACATTTTGAAAAAAGTGGTAGACAGCTTCTATGGAACAAAAAGGATATGCAGAAACAAGGTGCATGCCTTGCCAACTGTGATTTGGTCTGCAGACCAAAGGAGCAAGGGGGACTTGGAGTGTTGAACCTGAGGCTGCAAAACCAGGCCCTGCTAATGAAGAACCTGCATACATTCTACAACCATCTGGATATTCCATGGGTCAACCTAATATGGCAGGCATATTATAGCAATGATGTAGCACCGCATGCAGCAAGCCGCAAAGGTTCTTTCTGGTGGAAGGATTCCATGAAATATTTTGAGAAATATAGGGAAATTACCACCTGTACAATTGGAAGTGGTAAATCAATTTCTTTATGGACTGACTTCTGGCAAGATGAAACTATGGAGTACAAATACCCACATCTGCACTCCTTTGCTAAAAATGAGCATATAAACATGAGAGATGCAATGCAGCAGAGCACTACTGATATTTATGAGATGTTCAACCTGCCACTCTCGGTTATTGCACATGAGGAGCTCCACTCGCTTCAGGAAGACTTCAACAACATTGAAAGAGAAGATGAACATGATTGCTAGACTCTTGATAGTAGCCTTGTCTTCACATCCAAAAAGATTTATAGAACATTGATTGGTATCCATCCGACCCACAAATCCATACTTGACATCTGGAAGGCGTGCAATATTCCAAGACAGAAATTTTTCGCCTGGCTACTACTATATAACAGGCTGAATACCAAAGAACTAATGGCACACAAGAATTTTTATGTCGAGTACAAAGATTGTGTGCTTTGTGACACCTGCCCAAGTGAAAGCCTAGTGCACCTATTCTTTGAATGCAGTTTTAGCCAATGCTTCTGGTGGGCTCTTGGTATTGAATGGAATGCTGATCTTGAACTCAAAGACATGATACAAGATGCTAGACAGAGATACTCCCTGCCCTTCTTCATGGAAATTTTTATCACTGGGTGCTGGAGCATCTGGGATCAGAGGAATGGATTTATCTTCAGAAATATAATACCGGATCAACAACATTGTATTTCATTTTTCATTAATATTTTCTTGCTTAATATGCATAGGGCAAGGCCTAGTTTGAGAGAGGGTATGCAAACATGGCTAGATACCTTATGAACCGCTCGTCTCAACTAGGGCCTGTATGATGTAATTATGTCCCTATTTTTATAAAAAAATTGGCGCAGTAGGGGATTTCCCTACTTTTGATAGTCAAAAAAAAAGTTAGGATTAGGATAATTTTGACGTGGTGCGTCGTTGGGGTGGTGGGAGCGGCGTCTGGGCAAATAAATCTATATCAACTTCAATCCCACACTGGCGTTTCAGATCTGTGGCTTTAGGGTTTTTGGATGGTGTAGGCGAGGCGGTGACGGCGACTCCATCAGATCGGTCTTTCCTCCTGCTCTGTCCAGTTTGTTGCGGCGTTGTCTCTGGCGCCATGGTAGAGAAGAGAGGATTTGTCCAGTATTACACGCAGACGGTTGTCTGTGCTGGTGACAGCTGGAAGATGGTGGATCTTGTGCTGGGTTCATTGTTGGAGGCTGACGGTTCTGATTCCCTACTCCGACCTCGTCATGCGGTGGTATCAGTTCTGAAGTTCGATGGCGTGTCCGGGGTCGTGTCGTCCCGGTCTGATTCTTTCAACAGCAATGGTTTGTCCTATTGCAAAATACTTTTGATGTACAGAAAGCTGCTGATCAACGATGGGGCCGCGTCGAGATAGGGTGAAGAGGGGATCTGTCGCTCTTCTCTTTAGTTCCTGTTACGGTGGTGTCGAAGGAGAGGGATAGACGTTGGTCTGTGACATACGATTCTCCTATCTTTTCATTTCCGTAAGGTCGGTATTTACATGCATTGTAACTTGATCTATATTTTATAAATGAGATACATATTACCAGAAAAAAGCAATTGCAACGGATATATGCAAATGTTAACAACCTGAATTCACATCCCGAGTCGAGATTTTTTTTTGCGAATCATCCCGAGTCTAGATTTGATCCTTTAGAAATACACATCTCTTGAGGTGACAAGGCATGCAAAAAAATAGGTTTTAAAGGAAAATAGAAACGAAACATATGGAAAAAATGTAGCACCAGCGGGAAAAGGCGCGAAAAATATATAAAAAAACCTTTTGCTTAGTGTAAAACACTTGGCAAAGAACTAAAATAGGTGGGGAAAAAGAAAATGGAAAAAAACACAGCTGGAGAAATATAGCACCAGCGGGGGAAATTTTGTGCGAAAAAATCTCAAATCTTTGTCTAGCATCCTCTGCGCGGCACTCGGCAAAGAGATCATTTATTTTGCCGGGAGTATTTGTTTGTCGACCGTTTTCTGGGTTTTCGCCAAGTGTTTTTCTTTGCTGCACTCGGTGAAGATTGTCTTTGCCGAGCGGGCTGTAAAATTCTGTCGGCAAAGAATCAGACACTCGGGCAAAATATTGTAAAACACATGTAGTGTTAATGTTGGAGATATGCCCTAGAGGCAAATAAATAATAAGATTTATTGCATTATCTCTTTAAGTTTATAAATAGTTTTATACCATGCTATAACTGTATTAATCGGAATTGTTAATACACGTGTGGTATGTAAACAAACCAGAGTCCCTAGTTAAGCCTCTAGATAAACTAGTCCATCAGTCAATGGATGATCGTGATTTCCCGATCATGTTGCATTAACAGTTGATGGTGGAGTCATTTTATTGGGAGAATAATTTGATGGACATTACCCAAAGTATTGCAGTTAGGATCGTATCAGATAGTTCAACACTGCAATAGGATTATAACGTGGTAGCTTATTCCTTAGACCGTGAGATTACATCAAGTCGCTGCTTCTGAAAGATACGGCTGATCGCATCAAACGTCATGCCTCATAAGCTGACAATAAGGTGACACTTTCGGGTATTGGAAGGAAGTAGTCGGGCGAGTAATCAAGAGCGGGATTTGTTCATCCGTGTGACGGATTGATATGCTGGGCCCACTCGGTGAGATTATATCTGTAAAGCTGCGCAGCGTATGACTAGGTCATTGAGATATAATTTCATGGGAACGAGTAAAGCAACCTTGTCGGTAACGAGATAAAACACAACATCGGATGTTGACGATCGTATCTCGGACAAGGAAGTATCAACGAACAAAGGGAATGACCATATCATGTTAACGGTTCAAAGATGATTCAAGGATGATTTATTCTAGAATGCACGGGGCCGTCATAGTCATCCAGGGCTCCCTGACGGTCATTGGCGGGAGGGTCTCGACCATGTCCGGAGTATTCTCGAACCGAGGGTAACACACTTAAGGTCTTGACGACGCTAGGAGAACGTTTTGGAAACATCGGAGTGGCTTAGGTATAGAGATAGGAGGTTTCGGAAAGGTTCCGGCAAGAACGGAAGAGTTCCGGGGAAGACCGGAAGAGTTCCGGGGAGACCGAAGTGAGTTCGGAATGATCCGGAAATTGTTTCGGAGTCAGGGAGATTAAATAGTATGTAAATATATTAATTATGGAATTATATATATTTATATTAATTTAATAATAAATAAAAAGGAGAAAAAGGGGCTGCACACCTTAATGGGCCTTTAGGGCCCAAGAGGGGAAGTTCCCCCCATGAGGGGGTGCGGCTGGGCTTGGGGTGCGGCTGGCCCATGATGGCAGCCGCACCACCCCCTCTCCTCTTTAGTCCCACATTGCCTAGTTGAGGAGAGGTGCAACCCCTCTCCTCCAATAAATAGGGACCCGGATTAATTGGAAAAATACACAGAAAATTCAGGAATTAATTCCGGTTGGCCCAGGCTTCTCCCTAGTCCAATTCCTCCCTCCCCATCTCTCGACGTGCGCGGTCCCAAGTCTGGACAGCGTATACGGGAGACCTATAAACCGCAGCGCACCGTTGTGCTGCGGGATTCCACCCAAAGTTCTCGCTTCCGCTATTCCGGCTGGATCGGGGAGCACGGAGGTCATCGTCAAGGTCCGTACGTGTGCGAGTACTCGGAGGTGCTGCTCTCTCACGAGTTCGGCACTAGGAGCTTCTTCATCGCCGCGTCTCCTTCTTCTTCGTCGCGCCAAGTTCTCCGCGACCTTGAGGTCGGCTACGTACGTCTTCATCGGCAACGCTTGTGCGGGAGCGTAATTCCCGCTATCGGTCTACAAGGGTATGTTTCCGATGACTTCTCCGTTACCGCATTACTAGATAGATAGATCCTGGCTAGTTTCGGTGTTGCGATAGTTAGAAAAATTATTGTTTTCTGCTACGAACCCCATCAGTGGTATCAGAGCCGATCTATGCGTAGTATTGCTGGTACGGTTAGAACACATGTTGAATGTGGGCATCGATTCTATAATTGTTACCCTCTCGCGTGCACTTGCTAATGTTGTTGGCATTGAGTTGATGAAGCGGCCCGGACCGACCTTACGCGTACGCTTACGCGAGACTGGTTCCGCAACTAACATATGGCTTGTACCATATATGCGGCTGGCGGGTGTCTGTCTCTCTCTTTAGACGGCATGGCATTTTCAATGGAGGGCCCTGAAAAGGGTGTAATAGAGACAATTATTTAATCGTGTTGTGGTTGTATGTTCGTAGGTAAGAAACGGTTCTTCACGAAAGCCCTAGCAGCCACGTAAAAATGCAAAAGAAAAGTAGAGCGTCTAACTTTGTTTTGCAGTGGGGCATTTTAATATGACATGGTCACGGTAAGTTTTATGTTATCGGAGGCAAAGGTGGCACCGTAGACTCGGAGCACCATTGGAGGCGCCGTGAAGGCCGAGGCGCGACGGCCATGTCATATCGCACTTCATTACATTATTTTGATATTGTTGTTGTGTGTTTGCATCCTATTTGAGTGCTTATATAAAGATATACAACGGTAGCCGTAATAGGATGATCCCTAATTTAATACCAAAATTGTGTTCTGCCTTAGTGTGCACCACCAATAAAGTTCTACGTTACGGGGTACGTTGTTCAGGGTTTCGATCCTTTTCATCTACACTCGTCTCTTCGTTCGCATACAGTGGGTGTAAGCCACGTTGCACACGCGAAAACACTAAGGTTAAATTGGCGAGCCTAGCATATACCAGTATATGGCCTCGGAACACGGGTGATCGAAAGATCGAGCATGAGTCGCATGATTGTTGCGATTGGTAATTCTTGCCTACCTCTGAAGTTACGTTGCCCGCCCGATCGAAGGGGGTAATTTAATGGATTGGGATCGTGTAATCACTAAGACAGTTTTTAGGGATAATTCTCTTAGTGGAGTGTGTTTGATAATATGATTATTAAAGTAAACTCAAATATTATAAACTTAGCCTTACCTAGTCTTTGCAAATTATCTTTGTAGATCATGCCTTATCCTAAGGAAGAAAGTCTTGAGTTCAACCATTTTATTAGAAAAGAAAGTCTCCGGAACGATGGATCCAACTTCATGACGTGGTACAGAAACCTGAAAGACGTCCTCTACCAGAACGACATTTCTTACGTGATAGGAGAATTGTTAGGAGATAAACCAGGAGACTCCGCAAGTGCAGAGGCGAAAGAGGATTTTCGTCAGCGTCGTGAGGTCTGGAGAAGTGTTCAGATCACGATGTATGTCTGCATGGATCATGAGCTGAAAAATGAGTTTCGCCATATGGAACCCGCTGTGATGATAGGTGCTCTTAAAGTTCGGTTCTTGAACCGAATGAAGCAAGAGCAGTACAAGCAGCTGGACAAGTTTCTTTCACTCAAGATGGAAGAACATACCTGCTTGGAGACACATTTGTGTAAGATGTTTGACATTCACGATGATCTCACAAACACATGCGATTACTGGATGGCGGATACTTTTGCAATACAGGCGGTGTTGCGTTCTCTACCTCCTAGCTATGAGGAGCTTGTCGATGAGTATATACTTAAGAGTGATTTCCTCCTCTTCAATGATTTCCTGGTCGAAATCAAAGATGTGGAGGTGGAACCCATCGAAGGAGAAATAGATGACACGCAAGGTATATTTGATATACAAAGTTATAATTGTTATTTCTTACACTTGTTGATATTAAAGTATTTGATACTTATGTTGTTTTATTGAAACAGCACCAGAATATAACAGAAAATTGCAGAGTTCGACATGATGCTGCGGAATGATGGCAAGGCAAAGTAGTTGATGGCCAAGGAGTTTCACGCCCATAGTTATCAAGTTTTGATTAGTAGTTTTGAATAAGAGTTTTGTAGTCGAATTTGAGAGTGATTGTAATAAGTATGTCTTATATTCGATGAGACAAGTTATTCATATTTGTAAGAGACAAGCAAGTTGTTTTATTATGAATAAAGTTTTCTTATGATCATATTTCGATTATGAATAAGTTATTCATGCATTAATCTTTTTGATAGCAAAGTGGATTTGAATGTTAAAATAAATATCCTAAGTCAATAATAAAATGCACTACCGAATTTTTAATCATTGCAAATATTTTGGATACTTTGATCTTGTGTATTTGCATGCGTGATGTCTAATGAGACATGATGATTGAAAAATATTGATAAGTCAATATGAGAAGAAATTTGATTTGAGATCATGCAAGATGATTGTTAAATTAAATTGTGTAGTGGAAATTATTATTGAAACCTTTGTTGTATGTCTAAGTAAATAATAAGTATTTACTAAAAGATACAATTATCTGAAATTATTTGATTTGATCAAGAAAGATTTTTCGGATAGAAAAGGAGGATATAAAATCAAGTCATTGTAATTGGATTATAATAGCAAGGATTTTAAAGATTTATTTTATCATGAAGGTTTGTGAAAATTCGGTTCACAAAAGGACTTGTGAAATTCGGTTCACAAAATTATGATGCTTATCAAACATGTTGATTATGTAGACATTATAATCATACTCTATTTTGAATAAAGTATAGTCCTAAAAAATCTCTTAATATTTTAGAAATCACGTAGAAGGTTTTTCCGTTAGAATTAGTAAACTCCCTATTTTGAAGTCTTCACCCAAAATTCGTATGAACGACAATAAGTTGTGTGTCATGGTTTATAGATTATATGATAATACGAAACTATGTACGAAATAGTTCTTTGTAAAATATTCATAGGAATGAATATATCTTTCATATGGTAAACACCAACAAGGGCAAAACTAGTATTGCTAACTTGGTGATTCATTGAAAACAAGTTTCAAGAAAGGATATGAAATAAAGAAAAGCTTAAAAGGGGTAATTGACCTTACTCGATTTGTGAGAGAAATATTGTTTGGAATTTGATCCGACAACAAAACTCCACAAATGAAATGAAAAATGATGATATTTGATCATGGTGTTTTCATGCAAGGAGCTTTTTATAAATAGTAGGCATTAAAGAATATTTTCTGTCCGGTCACAGATTAATATTTCATGATTTAATGAGCTTGTTACTAGAACAAGGGATACCTACGAAATACAAAGAAATTGGGGTGATGCCAAATTCGAATTGTGACTATAGAGTCATAAATCCAAAAGGTTGCATTCAAGATTGTATTAGTAAATGTTGCTTGAATCTTATTAAGTAAAAGGGTTACTTGATTTTTCACATGACAAGTTGTGTGAAAAGAATGAAACTGTGAGAAGGACATAAAGCTAATTTTGTCATGAAGAATGTCTTTGACAAAATCAAAATTGTTTTGACTACATTGGATGTAGACATGCCTAAGTCTTTTGGATTTGTATTAACAAGTATAATACATCGTATTTGGAATTTTCGAATTGATACATGATCAAGGATTTCGGTTATGACCGAAATATCGAAGGAAATTATATCCGTATAATTTAAGTGGGAGTAGGACAGCTTACCGGAATAATATGTAAGTGACATATTGTTAAGTGGGAGCTTGTGGGCTACACAATATGAAATGTGTTTGACATTTTGAGTGGGAGCATTACAAGTTACACAATCTCAAATGTAATTGACATTTTGAGTGGGAGCTTAGTCAGGTGTTTATATGTAAATGACATATAATAGATAGGTACTAGGAAAATGAATTAGAAGTAATTATTGAATTACGATAAAATCATATATGTTTAAAATGTGAGCATCTGTTTTGAATAGATCATTTTAAAGAAGTCGAGGTGTTTTTCCAGATTAGATTCTGATGTGTCAGAATAAGACGTAACGAGGAATTGGTCCTTGTAAATCTGGATAAAGTAATCATGGTTGTAAAATATGCTGCACTTCTATGCCATGATAAGGTGGCAGCATATTAACCATATTATATACTCGAAAAGATATGATTAGTATTCTTACAAGAAGAATAAGCGCTGAGATGAATTTGTGATTCATTATTAGTGGAACCAAAAGTATCCTTCATAGTTTAAAAGAAACTAAGGATATGTGGTTATTTCAAATCTGTAAAGGATGATGAGTTTAACAAATGTTGTGTTAAAAGGATCAACCTAAATGACAGAAAGAAATAAGGATCAAGTCGTTATAGGATAAATTAAAAGGCATTAGGCTGACAATAGAATGTCAGGATCTACTTAGGTAAATATAGAAGTATAAAGATACTGCAAAAGTACATAGAGTTGGTAGAGAAAAGGTATTCTCTAAAACTGAGTGTGTTTAATGCAATTAACTGATATTGGATCAGAGTAAGCGCAGGGAAACAAAAGTCTCACTTAGTTGCCAAATATGTATATTTGTTATTAAGATAGCATGATGATATCAAATAAGGTGATATCAATGGTTTGCAAAGAGCTTATGGTTATGAAAGGTTCAGGCCGAAGGAAACCTCTTCCACGAGCGAGCATTATCATAAACACTTATAAAAGATAAGGTTGTATGATTGGTATAGAAATGCAGCTAGTGTATTTGTACTCTAGTGCAAGTGGGAGACTGTTGGAGATATGCCCTAGAGGCAAATAAATAATAAGATTTATTGCATTATCTCTTTAAGTTTATAAATAGTTTTATACCATGCTATAACTGTATTAATCGGAATTGTTAATACACGTGTGGTATGTAAACAAACCAGAGTCCCTAGTTAAGCCTCTAGATAAACTAGTCCATCAGTCAATGGATGATCGTGATTTCCCGATCATATTGCATTAACAGTTGATGGTGGAGTCATTTTATTGGGAGAATAATTTGATGGACATTACCCAAAGTATTGCAGTTAGGATCGTATCAGATAGTTCAACACTGCAATAGGATTATAACGTGGTAGCTTATTCCTTAGACCGTGAGATTACATCAAGTCGCTGCTTCTGAAAGATACGGCTGATCGCATAACGTCATGTCTCATAGCGACAATAAAGGTGACACTTTCGGGTATTGGAAGGAAGTAGTCGGGGCGAGATCAAGAGCGGGATTTGTTCATCCGTGTGACGGATTGATATGCTGGGCCCACTCGGTGAGATTATATCTGTAAAGCTGCGCAGCGTATGACTAGGTCATTGAGATATAATTTCATGGGAACGAGTAAAGCAACCTTGTCGGTAACGAGATAAAACACAACATCGGATGTTGACGATCGTATCTCGGACAAGGAAGTATCAACGAACAAAGGGAATGACCATATCATGTTAACGGTTCAAAGATGATTCAAGGATGATTTATTCTAGAATGCACGGGGCCGTCATAGTCATCCAGGGCTCCCTGACGGTCATTGGCGGGAGGGTCTCGACCATGTCCGGAGTATTCTCGAACCGAGGGTAACACACTTAAGGTCTTGACGACGCTAGGAGAACGTTTTGGAAACATCGGAGTGGCTTAGGTATAGAGATAGGAGGTTTCGGAAAGGTTCCGGCAAGAACGGAAGAGTTCCGGGGAAGACCGGAAGAGTTCCGGGGAGACCGAAGTGAGTTCGGAGTGATCCGGAAATTGTTTCGGAGTCACGGGAGATTAAATAGTATGTAAATATATTAATTATGGAATTATATATATTTATATTAATTTAATATAAATAAAAAGGAGAAAAAGGGGCTGCACACCTTAATGGGCCTTTAGGGCCCAAGAGGGGAAGTTCCCCCCCATGAGAGGGGTGCGGCTGGGCTTGGGGTGCGGCTGGCCCATGATGGCAGCCGCACCACCCCCTCTCCTCTTTAGTCCCACATTGCTAGTTGAGGAGAGGTGCAACCCCTCTCCTCCAATAAATAGGGACCCGGATTAATTGGAAAAATACACAGAAAATTCAGGAATTAATTCCGGTTGGCCCAGGCTTCTCCCTAGTCCAATTCCTCCCTCCCCATCTCTCGACGTGCGCGGTCCCAAGTCTGGACAGCGTATACGGGAGACCTATAAACCGCAGCGCACCGTTGTGCTGCGGGATTCCACCCAAAGTTCTCGCTTCCGCTATTCCGGCTGGATCGGGGAGCACGGAGGTCATCGTCAAGGTCCGTACGTGTGCGAGTACTCGGAGGTGCTGCTCTCTCACGAGTTCGGCACTAGGAGCTTCTTCATCGCCGCGTCTCCTTCTTCTTCGTCGCGCCAAGTTCTCCGCGACCTTGAGGTCGGCTACGTACGTCTTCATCGGCAACGCTTGTGCGGGAGCGTAATTCCCGCTATCGGTCTACAAGGGTATGTTTCCGATGACTTCTCCGTTACCGCATTACTAGATAGATAGATCCTGGCTAGTTTCGGTGTTGCGATAGTTAGAAAAATTATTGTTTTCTGCTACGAACCCCTTCAGTTAAATCATGGAAATCACCATGTTCCCGGGTTTGAATTTAAAATTTTATTTGTGTGTTTTTTACATCTGATTTTGAAGAATAGTTATTTTTTATTTACGTGTTCTCTTGAATTGTTTTCCATGAAAACGCACAAATCTTAATTCTTTTTCACGCTGAACTTTTCATGGAGCAGTCCATTTTCAAATAATAAATCTATAACTATTTATAGATTTCAGATTTATAACTACTTATACTAGATCCTTGGAGTAGTTAGATCTACAAATAATAAACTATAATTCATCGGTTTTGCTAAGTCTCAGCTAGCTGAGACATAGCTTATGTCTCAGTCACATCCGTGGCCGTCCGATCGTCCTTTTACTTTGCGATCCGTGTTTTGGTGGGTTGGCCCGTACGGTGACATCACCTGACTGACCCATAATTCATACTCCTACTACTCCCGAACGGTGGGAGTATTTTTCTGTTGCGTTTTGATCATCTGCCTCCTAAAAGTCATTCCACCATTACTTCTTGAGAAGCCAAAGAGTATTCAGTTTATGACCCGGCAACGAAATCGATTCACCTACGAAATAGGCCGGAGCCCCGCTATATAAATATAGCAACCACCGATACAACCGACAGTTTGCACATGCTGGGGCGGCAGCAAACATACACCCAAAGCAAGAAGAAGAGAAAAACAAGAAAAACAAAAGGAGACATAGGCGGATTGACTAAACGACGGAGACCCGTAACCGCTGCGCCCTCTCCACGAAGTACCACCACACTCCTAGCAGCGAACCATCGAGTCCCAAGCAGCACCTTCAAGAAGGAGAGTAACCCTGCTGCCCGGACCAGCGCGCTGGTCCTAGGGTTTCCCCCGGCACTCGAGAGGAGTGGATAGGAAGCCACGACGCCCTCCAGGAAGGTATGATGTCGCCCGAGGGCGGCACCGCGTCGGTGTCGAACGAGCCGACAAGGATTTCTCCCGAACATATCCTGTCCACAACCCCAGACGATCCCTAGCACAGGAGCCCCACAAGGAAAACCTCGCCATCCAAGCCTCGCCGACCACCACCTTGCGCCACGCCGGTTACGAAGTCGCCATCGCCGTCTCACCGAAGCAACCGTCACGAGGTCTGCAAACCGGAGGTGAAGAGTAGCTCGACTAGGGTTCAGCAAAACCGCGGCCACGCGGGAGGGAACTACCTCCACCGCCACCGGACGCGACAGCAAGGCACACCAGTCCCTGTTAGGTCCGGCCAGGCTCAGCGAGCCCGTAAAGCCCCGCAGGGGCACACCAGTCCTAATAGGGTCCGGCCGGGCCCAGACTGGGCCCGTAAAGCCCGCCGTCACGCTGCAACCGGAGCGGCCGCCGTCATCGCTGCTCCCCTACACGAACACAACCACCTCCAACTGCAGATCGGGGCACACAAATGGCAGGCCAGCCCGTCCAGACCCAGATCGGGCCCAGATGGGCCAGATCCGGGCTGAGCAGCCCGGGCGGCGCTGCCCCTGTGCATCCCGCCGTCCAGCCATGGGAGCCGCACCTCCGCACCACGTGGACACCGCCGCGACGCCACCACTCGGCCTAGACCGAACCACCGCCGTCCCTAGCCGCACCGCCGCCGGGGGAGGGCCGCCCCCCGAGGCCTCCAACGCGCGCGGGTAGTGGACAGCCGCCGCCGCGGCCACTCCCGAGCAGCGCTCGGCAGCGCACGCCGACGGCGGCGGGAGGAGAAGGCAGCGAGGGTGGGCCGAGAGCAAGGAGAAGGGGAGCCGCGCCGGACGCCGCGGGGGCGGCGCGGACGCGGGGAGAGAAGAGGAGGGGGAGGGGAGGGCCGGCGCGGCCGGCCGGCCGGCGGCGGCGCTGGCGCGGGTAGGGTAGGGTTGGGGAGAGTCGCCTCGAGAGGGGGTTGCGGAGAGTCGCCTCGAGAGGTCCTCTGCGTGGGTGATACAGCTCTCCGAAATCGATTCACCTCCCTCCCTAATTGCACTCAACGCGATCAATGATCCAGCAACGAAATCTCCTCACCTCCCTTTTCCCCTGCTATAAATTGTATCATATCCCGAAAGTTCCCAGGCATCTCCTCGTGATATTCTCCAAGGACTAGCAACGATGGGTTCGAGCAACAAGATCTCGCTGAAGCTGCTGGTGGACGCCAAGACGAAGAAGGTCCTCTTCGCGGAGGCCGAAAAGGAGTTCGTGGACTTCGTCTTCAGCCTTCTCACTCTCCCCATCGGCGCCGTCGTGAAGCTCATCTCCGCCGGCACGATGCAAGGGAGCATCGGCCGCCTGTACCAGAGCGTCGACAACATCGCCTCCTCCTACCTCCAGCCCAACAAGGACAAGTCCGACCTTCTCCAGCCCAAGGTGCTGCACCCGGACGCGCGCGAGCTGCTTCTCCTGCAGGGCGGCGAGAAGGGCGATGGCAAGAGCTCGTCGTCGCCGCTGGCGAAGTTCAAGATGTACACCTGCGCCGGGTACTGCGCCACGGCGACCATGGAGGCCAAGGCGGCGTGCCCGCAGTGCAAGCAGGCGATGGCCACCGAGGTGACGTTCGTGCTGCCGTCCGCTGAGCCTCCGCGTCGACTTCGGAGGCGGGAGGTTCCGGCAACGAGACCGGCGGGTACGTGAAGGGGCTGGTGACCTACATGGTCACGGACGGTCTGGAGGTGACGCCCATGTCGGCCATCTCCAGCATCACCCTGATCAGCAAGTTCAGCGTGAACAACGATGTGGAGCTGGCTGAGAAGTTCGTCAGCGTCGGCATGGACGAGGGGCTGGCCCTCCTCAAGGCGGCGCTGCGCTCCGACACGGTGCTCTCTGACGTGTTCCTCGCCAAGAAGAAGTGATCGATCGGTAGTGGTGCTCATACTGTGCAATGCGATCGTGAATAAAGAACTTGCGCGGATATTGTGTGTGCAAATGTTGCTCTATTACGAGAAAAGATATGTATGACTCGCGTGTTCAGGTGCTCATGTTTTCTGCTATGACACTCTGCCAGTATCAATCTTGGTTTTTTGTTTGCGTGCTTCGCTCGTTGCATCGGACTATTGGCTTTTTCTTAGTATGGCAACTACAGAACAAATCATCAAAACTAGCTAAGTACCCGTGCGTTGCAACGGGAAAACAAATAATTTTATAACGTTCATGATATTATGTTTCGCCAAGACAGAATAACGATCAACGGTGGAACATTGTCTAGCACACCACCGAATTATTTTCGATCGTGATTCTTTGTCGTGTTGGTTTTCAGTTTTCTGCTGATGATATTTTTCCGATATCGAGGGGCTGCCGCATCGGTCTTCAGCTTTCCTTGGTGCACATCGCAACCTCGTAAATGGGTTTTCTAAGAGAAAATTCCAAAAAAACTACCACAATTTCCCGCGAACGCCGGCCTCCATGCCCCCGTGCGCCTCCCCATCTCCCACGAGCGCACCTCCGGCAGCCTCCCCTGCTCTACGCGGACTACGCCGAAGTCTCCTGGTTTGTGCATGCTTCCCTAACTTCTAGGGTGCTCCACCACCTCCTCCTCCGTCTTCCACCTTATGTGGCGTCGAGGGCAGGTGGCGCATAGGGGGGGGTGGAGCCATGGCGAGACCAATGGTGGTGGCAGTAGCCCTAAAGGGGAAACAAAACAACATCCACCATGTAAATACAATCAAGTACATAGCATCCTCAAATACATAATGGCAATGAAAGTAATGACATCGTATCAAATATAATCATTTAGATAAGAAGATAAAATCAAGCAATGGAGATATAGAAAATAACCAAATCATAATTTGCAGCTCACAAACCAAATCTTCTGCTACTGTTACACATGGCACGAAGATTCATCAAGTCAAGGTAAAACACAAAATAAGCATGATAAATAACAAAAACAGTAGTATCTGGGTGTAGATACTAATACAGAAAAGAGGTAAGACCATGTCATCTTCCAGTACTATCAAAATACCGTAGGATAGCAGTTTTCTGCAAACGTGATAACACAGAAGTGACCATCTCCCTTTTCTGTTTGATCAGAAAGGACACCCACTTCCCTTGTCTTCTAAACATCAAGAATATGATCACAGTGCATATGGATTCTTGTTCCCATGTTTTCCTTTCATTGTTCCCGGTACTGCTAACTCAAAAACCATGCACAAACACCGAAGGAGAAACTAAGGGATGGTTGGTTCTCCACTTGATGGCACAACAAGCAGGACAATACTTATCCCCTAAAACTGAATATTATCTAAGCCTAGGATATCTCTGCTTTTGTCAGGCCTTAGGAAGGTTAAACATGGGACAACTTTGATTTTTGCGAATAGGACACATTTTTGGAAGGATGTTTGGCATGGTAATACTACTCTGGCTAGTGATTTCCCTAGATTGTATGATCAGTCTTTTCATAAAAATGTTAGAGTGGACATAGTGGTGCAGTCTAGAGGTGCATGCCTTATCTTTAGAAGATTCATGTAGTAGACCTAGCTAGTGAATGAAATAATTTGTTAAACATTATACTTCCCTCTCAATTGGAGGATGTATGATGACAAGTTATTTTTGGAAATTGGAATAAAAACGGTTTTATTGTCGAAACCCTTTATAATGTCCTTCAGACCAGAACTCCTGCCAAAGCTCAAAATGACCAAGATAAAAAATATTCTATGGTTGGTAATGTGGAAAAGAACTTTGACAAAGCTTAAGTCGAGTTAAAGGGGATGGGAAGGTGAAATTCAGTGAATGTTCCGTGCTTCACATAGAAGTATAGACCAGTTGTTTTTTTTGCATGTGTCTGAATTTTTCAGTGTGCTTTTGATTCCCCACCTCAACTAACTTCAATAGATGATTTGGGCGTTTGGATTCTTATTTTTTAGGGATGTGAAAAAGATGCTTTAAAAGTGTGTTTAGCTGTAATGTTGTCTTTGTGAAAACCAAAGAAACAAACTTTGTTTTGAACACATAATTCCTAGTGATCCATGTGATAGGATTGACAACTGGTCGATTTTGGAGAAACCAAAGGTTCAAAAAGTGTTGCGCCGCGGAATTGAACTGCGGAAGATTGTCATCTGGGATGTCTTCAACCGATCCAAGGGGTGGACGCTGTTATGTCGAGGAATCAACACTGGTTAAGCTTCATCTGTAACAATTGCACCTAGTCCCTTCGTGTGTTTGGCCGTGGTGTTAGTTCTAGACTCTTTTTAGGTTTATGTTCGCTCTGCAATTGTATCTAAGATCTCTCGGATTATGTTACCTATCTACAGTAGATTGGTGGTTTGGAAGGAAGGACCCCTTAAGCTGCAGTTCCCTTCGTTGTTTAACATCTGCGAGGACCAGCTGATCTTGGTGGCACAAGCGGTGGAAGGTGGGTGCCGTTTCAGACGCTCACTTGATCAGGCGAGGGCCAATCAATGGGCGGTTCTTGATTCGATCATCAACTCCACTTCGATTTTGGAAGGTCTTGACAATCTCTTGGGTTCTTGATGCATCGGGACCATACTTTACTAACTCGTGTACAACAATGGTCGCGAGGGGCAATGGTTACTCACTTCAAAGAAATCTGAGAGGCAATACTCCCTCTCAATATAAAAAAAAGATTCTTGGCCACTGGTCCTTGATCTTCTCCCTATAGGTTTGCAATTGGTGTCTAGACATGGTGCTTCGGACGACAAGTGTTCCCTCTATGGTGTCGAAGAAGAGGCCTCCCACATCTTCTTCAACTGTTCCTTAGCTGTTTTTTCGCTTGCAGTGCATTGTGCCAGGTCCTAGGGAGGGCTTGGTGCCGGAAAACTTTGCACAATTTTTCTCGATTCTTTCAATTTTCGAGCCAAAACCGTAGGGTTCTTTGCGTGTTATTATTGCTCAGTCCTGTGCTTTGTGGCATAACAAGCTTTCTATCGAAGCTAAAATCATTAACCAACATCTTCAAAACTATGTTTTTCCTGCATCTTTGAGCTCACATGCTCAAGCCATAGAACAGGGAGGGAGCAAGGTTGCTGATCGGTGAACTAAAGAAGATTCACACCGCAAGCTTACCAAGTAGTTCGTAGTGTTGATCTGTTTCGCGAAGATGTATGCCGCACTGTAATAACTATGTTGAACCTCGTGGGGTTTTGTTAACTCAAAAGTCGGGCAATAAACTCTCTTTTATATCTAAAATAGGGAGGACATAACGAGTAGAGTTTGAACACCAACCGGCACACCGTGGTGGTCACTGGTCACCGACGGGGTTGGGGCTGGTGGTTGCCGCCACTGGCACTGGCGCACGGTGGTGGGATTTAGGGTGGGTGCTGTTATAAACGATAGGCAAATAAACGATGAACAAAAAGCAAGATCAGCCAACGGGGACACGAGACTTAACGTGGAAAACACTTCCAACAATGCAAGAGGAAAAACCAAAATCTTCTTTATAATCGGGTGAGGTTACAAACGCCGGAGATTACAAAATTCGACTTATCCCAACGGCGGCTTACAAGAGATATATATATATATGGTGGTAAAACCCTAAGTCGGCTGCAGTCCGACTCGGCAACGATGCGTAGCCTCGCTCCGCTCCGAATTTAGCCTCTATCTTTATATGAATTTGGATCACATCAAAATAACAGGTGCTAGGGCCCTATGCTTGTAAAAGATCTCACTATATTTGAGCAATATAGGTTGTTTTTTCTTTCGTCCACGAAGAACACATCAGTTATGCACACAGTTCTAAGGGAGAACACAATGGGTAGAGTTTAACACCAGCCAATCGATCCAACTCATTTCTCCATGCCAAATTGCAAATGGCATCATCCTCTCCCCGTCTAATTTTGTCATATCATACCGTAGCGATGTTGTTTACTGTCGGCATTTCCTTGATCTGCTTACAACATGAAGATGGACCCATGGCCGGCCAGCATCTGCTCCCTGAGGTTCTTGATGGCCTGGTACCTCTCGAGTCCTGGTCGATATCCCTGGTAGTGTCGCTGCACCCTTCGTCGTCGACGTCCCAGTCCCACTGCTGACCTCCATCAGACTCCTCCAGCGATCGCCGGTCGAAGGAGGCGCCTGCCCACGGATCGATGGCGCGCTCCTTTCCCCTGCTGCCCGCAGACGACGCTGCCTCTTGGACGTCGTCATGTCCTTGGAATTGGCAGCAGTGCTGTAGCTCCAGCCGCAGTCCTTGGTGTTGCCATCCATGTTCAGCTCGATGGAGTGCATGTCGCTGCCTTCTGAATCATCTTCTTCGCGGTCGTCGTTGTCTTCTCCATCCGTCCTCTTGCTGACAGAAACACGAGCAATGCCATTGGCACCTTCTGCTCCAGATGCATGGTGATCGTCACAGGCTTGATGTTCCTCTACCACAGATGATTCCTGGTGATCCTGCTTCTTGGTCTCCAGGAAGGCCTCGAGCTCGCCGCGCAGCAGCTCCACGACGGCGTTCTTCTCCTCGAACTGGAGCCTCGCCTCGAGCAGCTTCATCTGGACTCTCTCCTCGCGGAGCTCATCGGCGAGCCGCAGCATCTCCCGCTCCTTGTCCAGCTCCGCCTGCGCCGTCTCGGCCTCCCGCCTCATCTCCTCCACCTCGCCGACGGTCGAGGACGACGAGACGGCTCCCCTCACGAGCTCGTCGCACACCATCTCCAGGCGCTCCCTCGACCTCCTCTCCCTCTCAAGCTCCCTCCTCGCCGCCTCCAATGAGCTTTTCATCTCGGCCAGCGCCTTCCCGAGCTTGGCGTTCACCCTCTCCGCCCTCAGCCTGGACCGCCTCTCGCCGTCGAGCTCCTCGGCGACGACACGCACGGTGGCAGCCACCTTCTCCCTCTGCTTGCTCTTCCACGCGTGCGCCTCCGCCGCGAGCCGCTTCTTCAGGTGCTCGACCTCGCTCTGCTCTTTGGCGAGCTGCCGCGCGTGGGCGCGCGCGAGGTCGAGCTCGGAGCGCAGGGCGGAGATGATCGACGCCGTCGACGGGTTCAGGACTCCGGGCCCCCAGACGTTGGCGAGAACTCTGACGAGCTCCTTGGACGCCGTCAGGCTGTTGTACATGTCATGCAGGTGTGCCATTCTATCCACTGAACTCGAGTCTGCAGCGCATGGGTGCACCTGAAGAAGAACATACACAAATTATCAGCAATTGTTCAGAACTTTTGCTAGGACTTGGTAATTAAAAATGTGAGTTTACTACTCGATTATTGCTTGTGCTAGGGGTGATTAATTAGCTAGCTAGATAAATTGGATATGTATGATGAGGAGCTCTTGTCTGGACAGACACACAGTCGCAGCTGAGGCTGTCATGGCCCTCTTCTACAACTGCTTCACACCAATTGAAAAACAAGTCTCAACTAACTTGGACAACCGCCGAATCTGCCATGCCATTTTCCAACTGAAATCGATTAGTTTACGCCGCCGTCGACCGCCGAATGTGCCATACCGTTCGAGATGGTCAAGTTCCAACTGAAAATCGATTAGTTTACACGCGCCGTCCACGACCGCCGACGCCGCATATACCTAACAGATCACAACTGCTCAATCACTAACGCATGCGCTAATTTACAGCCTAGACACGATGCCATGACGGGAGGAGGAACAGCAAGCAATAGTAGGTGGATAAACAAGTCAGGTTTTGTACAATAATAATGCAAGAGAAATGCTAGAGAAAGCCTAGTTTGTACTAGCCTATGAAGGAAGTGGACAAAGATGCATGTGGCTATCACAAAGCATCTTTGGAAATGCAAGCCATGTTTAATGTCAGGCTGTAGTGCTACTATTACAATATACTCCTATATGTGTGACATGGCTAAATGTTCAGAGACAAGTGACTATGACTTGTATCCAAAATGCAGAATCAGGTGCACAACTTCAGTTCTTTGACTCGGTAATGGTAAAATTGTTACTCTGAATAAAAGTATCCGAGAAATTAAGATTGATAAGCATTCAGTATACTGAAGATAAGTTTTGTTCCATTCCTTGAAATTTCCTGAAATGAAAAAAATGAGTATATAGAACACTGTGATAGTACAGAGTTAATTACCCCAATCCTGCCGCCATTACTCAGCTTATCTGAAAACCACTCGCCGTGATCACCATCCAAAACCTTGCTCTTCGTTCTCGACCTCTTTGTGATCTACAAAACAGAGACATCCCGATCAAACCGCAGAAACAAAACGGTTAATCATGATAAACTGTGACATGGCGATCGGCAGGCAGGCGACACTCACCTCCAGCAGCGACGCGCAGCGCCGGTGCGCTCCCGAGCCTCGGCGCGCAGCGGCGTCTCTCGCGATACCGGCCTCCTCCTCTCCTGGAACAAGCCGCCCTCGTTCATCTGCCACAGAGCGGTGACGAGCTTCCGGGCCGACACCGACGAGTGCATCCCGTCGGCACGGCGGCGCCCGTTCCAGGACGACCCTGACATCTTCCTCCTGTTCCCCAGGCACGGCGACGATCTTCTCAACACCACGCCTCGCTTCAGCCTCAGCTTCCTCAGAGCGTCCGACGCGCTGGACGACGACGACGACAGCGTGCACCGCTTGCGGATTTTGTTCCTCGGCGTCACCTCCTCAACAGCAGCAGCAGCGGCGCGCCTCAGCATTGCGGTGCAGCCTTGGACTCGGGCCTGCGCTCGCTTCTTCTTGACAAGAATAGTAATGGCGTTAGGCTATATGTCAGTAAGTGATCAAGGGGATAGACAACGACTTATGCAGCTAGCGCTAATAATGTAGCTGGATTTGCCTTTTTGCGCAACTACACTGACAGCAAGATCGGAATCAAGAAACAGTAGTTGGATCAACAATGTCACATCAAATTGATCAAAGGGGAAAAGGAAGATGGGGGCAGCTTTAGTAGAAGGAATCAGAAGCAATCGAAAACTGGATGTGACCTTCACACACCTAATGGGAAAACAACTATCTATCTATGACCTTCACACACCTAATGGGAAAACAACTATCTATGATCTCAAACAGTAATACGGCAAAGAAATAAGATGTCAACATCTGCTAGCTGAACAAAGTATCACGGCCTCAAACAGAACGCAAGAACACAGCAAGAGCTTCGAAGTAAGAGGAGGCAACAATTATTGTAAACAAATAACGTGTCTATTTGTCTAACTCACCCATCAGAGAGGAGGAGAAGAAGAAGAAGCTAAGCCAAGTCCCAGTTAGTTGCGACGCTTAAATCATGTGCTCGATGATGAGATGATCGAGACCGCATTAGAAGCTGTTTGGGCACACGAGTGAGGGGAAGAGGAGACAGGATGATGGATGCCTATACGGGGGTGTGGGGATGTGTTTATGTGTGTCCTTTGCAGCAAACTGAGAGCAGCATGAGCTGTATCTGTATGTCTGATACGTATGATTGGAGACTTGATATGTCTGATTTGTGTTTGTGGTTGATCCTTTAATCAAATGGACAGAGGTTTAAGCGAACAACATAAAGATCAGACGGCTTATCTGAGGCATTAGTCAAACAGAGAACCTTACACTTGTGCTTAATCTGCTACTCTAGCTAGCTAGCTAGGAGCAACCTTGTAGGAAATAGCTAAGCCAGCTAGGTCATTACACAATTAACACTTGTGCTTAATTAGCAGGTGACGCCCAATCTAGCTAACCTCGATCCAGGGAAAGACAAATCGCCCGACACCAGCAGCTGCGTCAATCCTCAGGCATTAGTATTAAATAAATAAAAGAGATGAATTCGATTCATGGAGCACATGGGGAAGAGATCAAGAGAAGCTTTCGTGCTCTCCCACGTGGTGGCACGGATGGAAAATCAGATCTCGAGAAGCAAAGCAGAGCAGACATCCATCGAGCACTGGTCCTCCTCGATCTGGTCGTGGTCAGCACCCTGCACGCACGCGCCGATGTGTGCCGGATTTGGCCGCGGCCGGCACGGCGGTGCGTGCTCGGGCGTCGGCGTGCACGTCGTCGGACGGCCATGGCCGGGACTGCAGATCTGCATGCGCGGACCGTGGATTAAGATCATCTGGTCACTGGGTGTTCGTCTGAGTACTGTGGCATGATCGTCTGACTATTGCAACTTTGCAAGGATCGGCGATCGTGGAGGAATGATTAATACTGTGGATCTGGATGGAACCTTCGGATGGATCCGCAGGCTCGAGCAGTTTAGGATGGACCGCGAGGACAGGCTGTACAGCCGACGCTCGCCGGGAGCCCGGGAAAAGCTGGCACCGAGATGTTTTGGCTCGAGGTACGTGCACTACTCTCGGTATTTAAAAAAAATGGTATTACCTCCGATCCATATTAATGGGCTCAACTTTATCTAGATACGGATGTATCTAGTTAAGTGTTTAGACTAGATGCATCCGTATCTAGACAATGTTGAGACCATTAATATGGATCGGAGGGAGTATTTTAAAGTGTTAAAATCTATACTACTATTAAAAGAGCAAACTTGTGTTGTTCTGATACTTTAAATCTGGACCGTTCAATATCCGATCAAACGGCTCAGATCGTCCCAATGTTTGACAACTCAACATTGTCCGTTTTGGACCATTTTGCCCTCCCACCAATCACATAATACGACCAAATTGCCACCATCTTTTCGTTTTGCGTTTAATTACAAAGGATTGCCACCAATTAAAAAGAAAAGAAGCGTCGGCAAGTCAAGCTACGCCTCGTGGGCTATGGCGGGAGGGACCAGCGGTGTACCTGGCCATGGCGTACATGGACCAGTTCAACTGGGAGGGGGACGGCATGGTGGAGAACGAGGGATGCCCCGACCAGACGTATGACCTCTGGTCCGTCTCCGGCGGCCTCTGGGTCGCGGCGCTCCAGGGGGCGGCCGCCATGGCGCGCGTCGTCGGCGACCACGGCGCGGAGGGATACTTCCTCGAGCGGTACAAAAGGGCGCAGGGGGTGTACGACGGCGAGCTCTGGAACGGCTCATACTTCGATTACGACAACAGCGGCGGCGCGAACAGCAAGTCCATCATGTCTGACCAGCTCGCCGGACAATGGTACGCGCGCGCGTGCGGGCTTGAGCCGATCGTGGAGGAGGAGAAGGCTCGCAGCGCGTTGGCGACGGTGCTGGACTACAACGTGATGCGGGTGCAGGGCGGCACGGTGGGGGCGGTGAACGGGATGCGGCCGGACGGCGCCGTGGACGAGTCATCGACGCAGTCCAAGGAGGTGTGGCCCGGGGTCACCTACGGCGTGGCCGCCGCCATGATCCACGAGGGCATGCCGGAGGCGGCGTTCTGGACGGCGAAGGGCGCGCACGACGCCGCGTGGAGCAGGGAGGGGTACGGGTACGCGTTCCAGACGCCGGAGGCCTGGACGGCTGACGGCGGCGGCGGGTACCGGTCGCTGCACTACATGCGTCCCCTCTGCATCTGGGCTATGCAGTGGGCGCTGTCGCCGCCGGAGTTCCACAGGGACCTGAGGGCGTTGCCGGGGACGGTGTCGGCCGTAGCGTCGCGCGCCGGCGGATGTGGCTCTGGCGAGGGAGAAGTTTGAGCAGGTGTCGAGCATGCTGAGGCTTCCGGAGGAAGAGCAGCGCAAGGGATATATTGGAGCTATTTACCAGATTATCCGGCAGATTCTCCTCCCGGAATCATGATTCGTACTAGCTACCCGAAACATTACATTCACAGTAGAGTACAGATAATTTCGTAAAACTGGTATTCATAAAAGATGTATCTTGGTTGTGTCTCTCTCAAAAATAAAAGATGCCTCTTGGTATAAAACCCGTCATCTGTATAATTTCTCTCTGTTTCTAATGCGCGAGCGTGTCTGTAGCTCTCGGGCGCGCGAGCACGGGAATACCCAGGCGAGCGCAGCAGCTAGGGCGCGAGCGCGTCTGCTAGGCTCAGGAAATTGCTCGACTGGTGTGGCGGCGATGGTAAGAAAAGTGGAAAGAAGAGAGAGAAGGAACTTGGCTGGTGGCCTGGAAAAAACGACGACCGAGTACAGGGCTCCTGGCAGCGTCGACAGACATCGTTAATCCACACCGCAAGCAGTCTTGATCCAAATAACAGGACTTCAAGATGTTAAAAAAAGGTGCTTAAGTGACCTTGAAAATTACCGTGGGTGAACTTGAGCTTGAAGCTCAATTAGTGTTGCCTACGCGATTTCCGAATGACATTTATATGTTTGAGTGCTGGAAATATATAATCTTTTAGGTTTGTGAGCAAATATTCAATCATTTTAAACCCGCTGTAACGCACATGCCATTTTGCCAAATGTTGCTCGCAGACTAATTTTTATAAATCTCTACTATATAATACGGCTATTGTTTCTTCCTTCGTCCGTTGGTGGTACGTTTCGTACGTCGTCGTCCGCATCGCTCGTGCCCGTCACAATTGGTTCGCTAGAATCGTACGGTGTCGCTCTTGATCCGGACTCTCCTCTCGACGGAAACGATATGGACTCTCCTATTGCTGGAACCTCTAACCTCTCGCATAAATAGGCGCGACGATGGCTGAGTCTGACGTTGGCGGCACGGCCTGAGGCTTTCGCAGGCTTGCAACAGACCCGGCGGTACTCCGGTGCGATCGTCGGGTTCCGAGGCGCTTCGTAGGAACGTCGCTGCCGGACAGCCGTTGGTGATTCGGCCTGCGTCGGTGACGGTGAGGGCAACTCTGCTGGTTCCTTCATGCGGTGGCGTTCTAGGCGGTGAGGCGATTCCGGTGGCCGGTGGCGGTGGTACAGGGAGATGAGGCGGAGGAGGCCGTCCATGCACCCCATGCTCTGCCGGGACTGGCAGCGGACGTGCACGAGACCTGACAATGCGCAAGCTGGAATAAGTGCGGGAATTAGTAGATGCAGACGCATCAAAGCTGTGATGGATGTGACCATCAGTAATAGCCTCTCAATGACTCAATCCCGCTGGCTTTCCTTGCTTCGCCTCTGCTATAGGCGCTGCCCGCTAGCAGATGTTGCTTGTTGTGTCACGCGTGCTAGCTTAGCTTCCCCTAGCTTGCTTGTTGTGCTGCTGCCTCTTAGTTGTTCTGCTGTTGTGGTTTGCTCTGATGCCGTGATGCGCACTAGCTGATGTTGCTTGGGGAAGATCCATCTCCGCTGCATAGAGCTCGATGGAGGTTTGGAGGGGAGGGGAGACCGGGGATTGCGCGGCAACTGGAGAGGAGAAGTAGTGATGCGAGGATGGGGAGGCTGGTTGCTGCACAGGACGAGCAGGGAGGAAGACAGCGGCCGGCGAGCACAGGGCGGCGGCTCGGAGGTTCCCATCTGCCTAGGGCTCGATCAGGATAAGTGCTTGAGAAAATTTCGCGTCGGGGTGCAGGATATTCTCCGAACTTCTGAATGAATACAGTGGCAACAAAAATGCTTAATGCCCCAGCCCCAAGTGTCACGGCAAAGAAGAGCTCAATGATGAAGGGCAAAATGTCTCAGTACTGAAGGTGGACGAAGGATTCATGCACCGACTATCATAGACAGGTCACAAGGTAATTAACAACTCAACTTACCGCTCCAAGTTTGTACACGTGTTCTACACCGCAATAATACATTGAGTGAAGTAACTCAGATGTACATTAGTACAAAGAGTTTTCCAAGACTACACATGAAAACCAAAGCTACCTTAAGATCGAACTTGCTAGACAAGTTCCTGGACATCTTCAAGTTTTTCTAGATTTTTTTCGAAAAGGGGGGTCCCAGCCTCTGCATCAGGTTGATGCATACGGCCTTTATTGCTTATTAAAGAATATTCAAAAGTCTTACAATTCAAGTTTTTCTAGATAAGTTCGAACTTGCTATTTGTGGGTACAAGAAGCCCATGCAACTCAGCCCCGCTCCGATTAGTATTGTGCATTCTCAAGCAGAAGCTCAGGTGCTTATTTACAACGGTGGAATTCTATTTGATGATAAATCGTTTATCAATGAAAAACTGGGTCGTTGGCAGCTTGGCTTAAGCTTTCCCTCAATGTTCAGTCCAAAAACCTGTGTTGTGTGCTGCATATCAGAAGCACCATCTGCAACAAATGATCGGATGTAATCAACAGTCGGCGTGAGATTACCATTCACAATGCATTGAAAGATACCAGTAGCTCGAAACATCATATCGCCAATGTTTCTCTCCATAACTCTTAGCACAATGACAGTGGGGACTCCGGTGTATCTCTACGAATACTCCTATGTTTCTTCAAGATCATCTGGCCTGGTAGGGAAACGTTGCACAATGGAGGGTTCGTCTCAAGGATTCTTGGTGTATAAAATCTCAGCATTCAAAGCCCAAGTAAACGCTCCACAAATATCTTCTATTCTGTTTGATCCAGATTTTTTCTGCTAAGAGTTCAGAAAATCATATGTCCGGAAATGAGCATATTGTGGACTTCGTCCCTACAAACCTTTGTCTTGATAGGAATTCAGTGTTAAAAAATAATAATTTAAGTTTACTCTTCTGAGTGAAAAAACACCGGTGCACATAGCACAGTGATGAGTGACACATTGTTAGAATGGGGTGACTGAGTGGTCGTTGTTGGAGTGGAGGTGAATATGAAGCACAAGAACGACGCAACGAGGAGGGAGAAGGGGAAGAGAGAGCGAGAGAGAGATTTGGATAATACTTCCATTGAAATATTGGAATAGCCGCGTGTATTATGTTTACATTTGTGAAGGAAATGAAACTTGATCGTCCGTGGCAACGCACGGGTATTCAACTAGTTTGACTATAATTCATCACACTATATTAGTATTACTACTACTTCGAAATATAGAAGAAGAATGTATTCACAAATTTTAGTTCAGACGTGCGTGCACGTGCAAGGCTACTAGTATTATAAAGAAAAATTAGGTGTATATATTACATGTTATCTACCTCCTCCGTATCAAATTATAAAAAAATTTAGATATTGATCATTTTTTCTGATACGGATGTAACTAAACACATATTAGTGTGTGGATTCACCGAATAGTTGCATTGCCACCCGGGCAACACGGAGCCCGATTTTGAATTGTTTTAAATCGTTTACAAAAATTTGAAAAGAAATATTTGGATGTAGCCAGCCACATGCACTACGATCCTGGAAAATTCAATCCGAAATACATTGTATTCTTGGCTCAGCAAAAAAGACAAATCGAATAAATTTTAGATAAAAAAAAGTTGATCTGATCATGCCCCAGATCTGTATTTTTGTCTTTTTTCTGAGGCTATAATACATTGTATTTCACATAAAGACTTTTTCGCGGTCGTAGTGCATAGGTATGTCTACATGGTGGTATTTTTATTTGAATTTTTCCGAAGCCTTAAATTTAAACTTTAAAAAAATTCACTGGACTCCCTGGTGCCCGGGAGCCATATCGCAGCACCCGTGGATTCACTAATTTCAATCCGTATGTGGTCCACACAAAAATATCTAAAACATGTTATATTTTGATACAGAGGGAATAGAGATTTCCTAGATAAAATTGTGGCTCTAAAGAGTAAAAATAACTATCTTTTCTTCCAAGATGAAAACAGGATCACTGGAGGCTCTTGAGGTCGGAAGCTACAAATGATTTTCGGCACTAAACGTCCATGAAATGCTGGCAAATTAGTTTTTCTTCGATACCTAAAAATGGTACTACCTCCGGTCCGATAACTGTTGTGGAAAATGTACTGCTCTAGTACAAAATCCGTATAGAGGTAGTGGCAATTATTCCAAATCGGAGGGAGTAGGTCTTTCTTATACCCGTCATACTGAAAAAGTCTGTATATCATCAATTGAAAATATTCATTTTAGAATGATGAAAAAGTGTTCATGGAGTAAAGACAAAAATGTTCATATATTTTTGAAAATTGTCATGTTTACAAAAATAATTCATGTTTTGGATTTTTCATATATTTTTTAAAAATGTTAATGGGCTTAAAAATGGCTCACATGCTCAGACCAAATATTCACCGGTTTTTGTGGAACCAAAAAAAAATGTACACATGTTCCAAAAATGATTGTGGTATAAAAAAACTATACATGTAGTAGCCGATGAAAAGGAAACCAAAGGATAAAATTAAACTGCCAAAAAGAATGGAAAGACATAGAAACAGCGAAAATTAAACTCCCGTTGAGCGATATTTAGTGCATAAGGCCGTCCCGAGCCTAAGAAATTAGAACTTGATGATGGGCCTTGAACTGTCTCGTGCCGGCCCTTCTCAGCACGTCCCAAGTCTTGACGAACAAACGACACGAAAACCATAGGACGGCGACGGCGCACAGGACCGGTGGTGGAGTACGGGGTACCGCCTGCCGGAGCCAACCGGCGCGCCCGTACACGGCGCGACCGCCGAGCCGGTGCACGATCCCACCCCGTCGTCTTCGTCCGCTCAGGCGTAGCAGCCGCATCACCGAGACGGCGCCACTCTGTAAATTTGCAACTTTTTCTTCCCAATTTATGTTATTTTTCGCCAATTGAGGAAGAAGACGAAACTTAGTTTTATTGATTGATTCATTGTACTCTAAGACATCAAGGAGAACTTCGGCCACAGCACCAAATTCGATATCTATTGAAGGTAAATTTTCTCCTTTGTTTTCTGCAATTTAGCAAACTTTACTGTGAACTTCCCTGTTCTATATTATTGTGCTCGTAAAAACAATTGTAACTCCGCATAACCATTATGGAAATCCTGGCTTAGCCTGTGTCGGCTGGCCACATCCTCTTGCCGGCCCATCCGCTCACAGCCCCCACTTGATTCCCCACCCCAACAGCGACTTTTTTTCTTCTAGTTTGGAGAATCTCCATTCGCGGAAATTAGTAATGTTCATGTCAATGTCATATATACAGCATTCCTACAATGATGTCACACGCACTTAATTACAGACAGGGTAAACACTAGCTGGTAGTGCAAAATTTCAACTACTAATGTAAATTTCCGTTTAATGTATCGTTGCTGTAACCCGTGGCATTCTTATAAGTTCAATTTCTCGATGTTGATTGGATGGAAGTGCAGTACTAGTATGTTGAGCGTTTCTTCAGCAATATTGCTGAGAATTCGTGCCCTACGAAAATATACTGTTTTCGTAAGTTTAAGCTTCACTTCGTGTGCACAAATGAAAATTTGATATTGGTTTTTTCAACTTCCACCGTTAGCATATATACTGGTTTTGTTAGCTTCAATCAACTTATATACAGTTTCTACATAGTGCTTACCTTTAATTGAGTGTGCATGTGTGGAACTTTAGTGTTATGTTCATGTTATATGCAGCACTGTCATCATACTTGGCCAATTGAGGGACAGAAAAAAAATACTTCTCATTTGATTTACAACGTCGATTCTGTACCGATCCTTTTATATTATGATAAATGCTTGTCAAAGTATTTATTAATTGAATCAATTGGCACTGTTAATTTGAAACCGAAGTCATTGTAGATTTAAAACGGTTGTACATGAGATTTGCAGTGTCTTTAATGAAAAATTGTGCACCTCATAAGAAAATGTATACTCTGTTTCATGAACTTTTTATTTTGCTAACTAATGAATATCCACATTCATTTATATATGAAGTTTTCAGTGAAAAAATATGAGATCTCAGATTTATATTTCTCCACTATCTCTCTAGAAAAAGTTGAATCAAACAAGGTATGTAATTAATTTGGGATGTAATTCCAGGCTAAATTTGTGCTAGCCAAACAATCAGGGATTGGAATTCGAGGCCAGTTTGGCACCTACAGAGACAATGCACAAGGAGGAAACAGAAACCGCTTGCCATGAAGATGCTACAACAGATAAATCAAACACGGATGAATATGATCCTTGGAATCCTCCCTATCCTCCATTTGTTCCTCCTACTGGGAATGACTTCAGTACCAATATTAGTTTGTCCTTTAAGGTGCAGTAACTAACCACCATTTTGATATTTATATCTTATTATGTTTGCTTTCGCTAGGCATTGCTCTTGACGGTGACACATGCCCACCCTCCCTTTTCAGTGGACAGATGAGAAAGACGCTGAACTTGGTGCACACAGAGCATCCAGCATAATCTTTCCAGACCGCACCCCTCAGGTTCTCTCCAATTGAGAAATCATTTGGTTATAATTATATCATACGTTTATCCTGCAGTATTTTTTGTGTGCGCAACTTCCTGATGGAACATCTTCATTTTGTTGTACTATAATGCATTGCACCAAGACATGTTTAATTGATTTTTTTTACTAACTGATTCCTTTTCACCTCTTCTGATTGTGAATGGATCAATTTAGTCGGTGAATCTTGCCTTCCACTATACACTGCACCTGTTGGCGCCCGCCCTGAATGACAGTGTCAGGCTCTTCCTCCGCTTTATGCGGCGGCATGGCCGGGGCACGCGATGGGGTTTTATCATCACCCGGAGACTCTGAACACGATGATTACGCTAAATGCGGTGCGGTGTGTCAAAGTTGCCTTGGAGGGTCAGGCACCTGAGCTTGATAGGTGCCGGGCCGGTCCCAACTGCATGACCCAGTATGGGTACTATCCCCTCCACCGAGCTGCTGAAATGTTCTCCGTTGACATGATTGAGTTGCTCGTCCGCCACGGTGCGTCGGCCAATATACGCACAGCCGGCGCTGAGGTGATTGAGGGACTACTCCCACTCCATGTTGCAGTCGACAACACGAGCATGCATAAGTATCTGGAAGACAGTTTGTTCCCAAACCAGTCGGGTCAGGATTACAAGGAGCATCGGGATTACAGTGAGGCAGATGCCAACTATGTCTTCAGGCTCATCCATCTTTTGTGCCTACCTGAAATGGTTGGTCTCACATCCCCACCCGTAAACAAATTACTAATTCTGCTGTTCTGCAGCAGAGCAAAAAGTTGTCATATATCTCAAACAACTGACGTAGAAATACTTGAGGACTTTACTTTCTTAAGTTTACACTTTTAAAAGTCAGGATTTCTCTTGTGCTATATGTCACGAATTGTTTTTATTTTTGCTAAGAGAACAACTACAAGTTGCTGGCAAAAATACCAAACGTGTTTTTCTTTTGGTTGGAAGTGAGAAACAGTTTTAAGTTCAGAACTACCACCTTGCTTATAAACTCTGAAAACACTGATTCCTTGCTCTGTGCTGGTGGTTTTTGCAGAAGATCTTTTTGGATACCACTAGGCTGGTTGCAAAATACACAGATAATCTACTTGATGAGCTCTGGAGTTACATAAAAGATGGAAAGCTTGCCCATACAGCCATTTTGCTCCTGGCAGCTCAAGAACAGATCCGCATGGGAACTTCCTGCAAGAAAAAGGGAATTAGCAAGCCAGATGGGTTTGATATTATCAATGAACGTATTCTGGACAACATGATTACCTTACAGTTGGAGAAGGGCCAAAACAGAAAAAAACAGAAGCAAGCGGAGGCAACAATAGAACTTAATTATACGATACTGATGCTTGTCCGTGTAGTTTCCAAGGCTGGTGAAGCACTTGATTCATTCATTCGAAATCATCTAGAGGTATAAAAGACTTGGTTGTTGCAGTTATAATGCCTCTAATTTTCTTTGCTTTACAAAATTTTGATATGTTGATACATAGTGAGCACTTCTTTTTTTGGCAATTCATGCATTAGCCTGATCGATATGTAAAAATGCTAGAAATACTGAGATAAAGAACAACATGTGTAATCTATCTAGACCAGGTACGTTTCTGGAACTAAATGGTTTATAAGTTCAGTCCAGTCCAAGGTTTTGGTTCCTGAGGGTGGTCGGGATTACCGGTTACTGAAAATACTGACCGGTTACCGGACGAATTTGAAAACCAAAATTCAATCCAAAAAAATTTAGTTCCGATTTGAGCATTTTCCAAGGGTTTTGTTAAAATTTAAAATTTTCGGGATTCTTTGCCCAGGATGACCATTTCCCCGGGGTGGTCGGGATATCCGGTTACCGGGCGGTAACCGGATTTCCCGACCAGTAACCAAAACCTTGGTCCAGTCTAACAATTTTCGGACAAGCGGTGAATCGCCGTTTAGAACCTGTCTGGGTTTTTATGTTCAGTTAGAGAGCGTGAAAGACATCAACACGTTCACTTTTCGAAAGTCAAAATTTAACAGTTGAGACAAATTCAGAAAACTAAAACAAATATAGTTAAGGAAATGTTTTTGTTTTTATAACATACGTTTATGTAATCAAATACATTCATATGCGAATGTTATTAATGTTTGTAAGTTCCTATTTTGCCTTTCAGCTTTTATTTTTGTTTTTTAATGCAGCCAATTCCTTCTGTCATCTCTGAGTATTAATTCGTTATGTGATGGTTCTCATGCCATAGCTCTCCTCTCACAAGTCAAAATTTCCATGCAGGTGCCCTATTTCATGCAGGTGCCCCATTTGGAGGTCCTTGAACATGTTTCGTCAATTCTCAAGGATAATGGTTTTTGTCCTGCTCGTGAATGCGTCGACATTGGAAACCTGTACTCTTTTTACACACTGTTTCCATTCTCCTTCCATTGATCTTCTTTTCTACTTGATCTGGTCTTCTTTTCTACAATTGATTATTTTATTTGATCTTCTTGTCTACTTGTTCTTGAAGCTTGCCCTATCATGATGTATTGTCCACTAACGATATACTGAGGAAACCTGGTATGCAAGTCTTTTGAGTGAAGTATTTTTATCAAAATTTGAGGTAAAACGCCCTAATTATTTTGTGATGGAGAACAGGGGAAATAGCTTCAACCAGGGAAGCTCTAGAAAGGGGTTATCTAAGCACAACAAATGATAAGGTAAAGTTACCAAAATATTATATCATTTCCAAAGATATTTATTGTTTGATTCGCACGATTAAATTTTAGCTGGGTTGACATATTGGTTGTACTGCTTTTTTCTTACATATTGTGGTAACTAGGGAGACTTCGGCCCTGTTTGGGAGCTCTGTATTTTTTAAGTATTCCAAATACTTCGGTTTATAGAAATATTGAAGTACAAATACTTTGAGATGTTTGGCTTTAGTTAAAACTGTAGTTTTATATATTTCGATAATTAGGAAACTACACTATTATCGCTAGGCATAGGAATACTGTGGTTTCCGAATATTTTGATTTTAAAAGTATTTCACCGCCAAACTAGGCTTTAATATTTGGTGAGAAATTTTGTTTTCTCCCTCATGCTAAAATATAGTTGGAGTAGTCAAACACAAAGAGAATTGTGCCATTAGCCATTCTCTAGACTCTACAGGCACTAGCAAATTGTAGCATGCGTACTAATTCCGCATCTTGTTACTTTTATCCACAAAGAGAATTGCCCCATCGATATATTGTTGTTTTCTGCCATGCAGCATACTGATTCATCAGTTTACTGTGTTAATTAAACATGTTGTGTATTATGCCTTATAAGTCAAATAAATCCCACCCAAAATCTTATGAGTAACCTATGTGAGTGCTACTGGCAGGTTGCACTGAAATGTCTCTGGTTGTGAGGTTTCTAACATTCAGATATTTATTGACGTTTGAGCCAGGCTGCAAGAAAAAGAAAACCCAGACGATGGGAGCTGAAATTCGCCAGGAGAAGTTTCTTCCCATGGTGGAGGTCAGTGTTGTCTGCCCGGTCTCGTGTCAAGGTGATTCCCATGAAATGGGCGGGTCCTACTAGAGATATGGATAGTGAGATAGCTTTGAAGAAACGTATTGCAGAGCTGGATGCATCTACTGCACCTCCTCTGACGAGTCGAATTCCCCAAGCAGCATTTAACCGTCAGCCCAGTATGCTGTTTAGTGCAGCAGCTAATTATCAACCTAGAAGGCCATTTGTTACAGTTACAGCGCCTAATTATCAACCCAGAAGGCCGTTTGGTAAAGCGGCACTGATGCTCCTGAAATTGTTAAAGAAGGCATGAGTAAAGTTTTAGAGCACATGGATTGTAATTTTGTAAACATCACACGTGGTAGGAAACATATGTTCTGAACTTCTGATGCACCTAAGGACAACAAGTAGATGCATTTGTGTGACGTCTTTCATCCAAATTGTGACCAAATTTAAAAAATATTTTATATCCTTAAAACCATGGCTAGTTAACTCAAACCAGACCAAGCTAGCTATCATGGGATGGAAGGCGTGATCCACACGGGCGGCGTCGAGGCGAAGCTGCGGTACTGCTGCCGCCCGAGCCCGTCGATCCTCTTCACCGTGCCGTCCTTGAGGCTGTACACCCCGACGGGCCGAACGTCATCGTGGTCATCAGACTCGTCGTCGTCGTGACTGTACGAGTACTCCTTATTGCGCTTGCGCAGCTCCGCGTCCCGGAGCTCGTCGTCCGTGAAGTAGATGCATCCGGCCTCGACCTCCGGGCGCTCCATCTTGGGCACGCACAGCGAGTTGTTCACCCCGACGAACAGCGCAACGTCGCCGATGTCCCTCGTCTCCTTCCACTGCCCATCGTCTCCGAGGACGTGCACCTTGAAGGAGCACCTCCACCGGTTCACCCAGCTGTACCGCTCATCCTTGGTCACCTGCACGTACTTGACCACCACCATCAGCCTCCCGCCCGGCGCCGCAGCCAGGTATTTGCGGGAGCTGCGTTCTTCTTCTCCTTCGACGATAATGGTTGCCAGCCTTGGCGCGACGGCCGTGCTCGTGTACACGCCGGACTCCCCATCGCGCTCCCACGCCTCCACGACGCCCGAGTACGAGACTGAGTGGAACCTGCCGTCGTGGTGGATGGCGTCCTCAACGCCGTCCCGCGAAGGTGCCAGCCTCCAGACGCCGCCGTCATCCGCGGTGGCGAAGGCCGGGGCCCCGAAGCTTCGGCTCAGGATCAGCATCGCGACATGGTTCCTGGGGCGGCGCGCGATCGAGAGAACGACCTTGCGGTAGAACCGCGTGCGCATCTCGTCGGCGGGGAACGTGATCGCCCCGTGCCCTTCAGGTCCCCAGCAGTTGTCCCCGAACGGCGGTCCGCCGCCGAACCGGGCGGTCAGGAAGCGCTTGATCCACACGCTGACCCAGCTGTGGCCGGCCGGCGTAAAGACGCCCATGGTGGTGATGTCCGGGAGCGCTCTCTGCTCGCCGGTGGCGGGGTTGACGACGTAAATCTGGCCCCGGTTGTCTGCCGTGGCGAGCCAGCCGCGGGAGGAGCTGAGGACGACGTGGCCGCGCAGTGCGGGGTCCGGGGCGCGTACGGTGGCGGCGCGGCGGTCAGCGACGGAGAAGAGCGTGGCGGTCGCCGGGTCCTTTTCGTTCTCGGCGTTCTCGCAAGGGAGGAGGAGCCATGGCGCCGGCGGGCTGAATACATGGTCGTCGTCGCAGTATGCGGCAAAGACCGTGACGAAGGCGATGCGGTCGAGGAAGCCCAGGCGATCGTGGATGTTCGCTAGCAGCTCCGGCAGGAGGCGTCCGGGGCCGGTGGCAATTCTTGTTCGCTTGGCGGCTTCGCCCTTGCTTGTGGCCATTGTCAGGGTACCACAGATCGAACGTGTGGAATACGGAGCGGACATTAAATCGTTCATTAGAGATCTGTACGTGTTCTCGGAGCGGACATTAAATCGTTCACTAGATTGGCATTTTAGACCTTTTTTTTTGCTGTTTTTTAGTTTATAGGTTCACCGACTTGTGGAGGGACGAGGCTCAGGAGCCCATTAAGCGTATCTGAAAAAGACAATTGAAAGTTGATTAAGCACATTGCCTCAAAAAAAAAATTGAAGGTTGATTCTGGTGCGTGTTCTCGCCTCCGTTGTTGCAGCGCCGCCGCCTTCAGGCCTAGCTGCCGGCGGAAGACCGGTGACATCATCCTCTACAACATCGGTGGTCAGCCGCTTCCATCAGTCAAGTCAAGGGCACAGGGGAGACACACTGCATTGGTGGCGTATGTGTGAGTTGTGCCCCGACGCCGACCGCTGTTGTTAGATTGGATTCATATTCATGGCAAAGCCAATCATGTGACTTGGGCAAAATGTGTGACATTTGGTTTTTCACTTGCTCTTGCTGCTTTCATGCTCTATCGATAATCGATCCATACTTAGCTCAACTATGACAAAACTGTGAGAACCTCCTTGCTGCAAGTTGGAACCTCCCTATACAACAAAACAGTTAGGTATAATCTTGTTTTACAAGGTACCACAGTACCACACACCACAGTATGGTACGTGTATCAGTTCAGTCAGACCTCTTCCATGCACTTGAGTCACTTATTGTTCATTGCCAATTTTTTAGTCCCGGTCTTAAGCAAGTTCTTCGTGTAAGGAAGATGTGGATTGAATGCATTGATTCTTCGATGGAAATCGAAGACATGCCAAGAGAGATTTGTAGATTGCATCCTGATTTCCTCCGCAGACGATTTTACAAGTTTGTTCACTGTCTTTGGGCTAGCTCTTACAAGCTCGTTCACTTTCTTTGGGCTAGAATATGCATGTGTTTCTCAGCTACACCCTTAAAAAAGTTTTGATTCTTATCCTCTTTGGTCATGTCATGTAGAGGATGCAAATAGGAGAGAGATGGCTCATGTGGGAAGTGAAACATCTCTGCAAGAAGACAATCTGAACATTTGTTTTCTTGTAATCCATTGCATGTTGGAGAAATTCTTAGGGATATGCACTGTGGCATTGAACTCCTGGATTGCGGAAGCATACAAATATTGCTTGAATTCAGAGAAGGTCTCAACTGTCAAAAAGAGGAATCACTGCTTTGAGTTCATCTTGCTTTCCCACATGCTCCCAGTTCACCCACTTCTCACTTCCAAATACCTTCTTGACGTTGACTGAATGATATGTATCAAATTGAAGTTGCCTTTAAAATCTGGGATCAGAACAGGACATATATCTCTTTTTACGATCAAACCAATGGAAAAATGTTTGTCCATTCAGTCAACTTATTGTCCATTGCCAATTTTTCATCACACCAATTTTCCATGCACTTGTGCAGCTTCGCATTCATGGTTTGTGTACTTCACGCAGGAAACAATTCAGTCTATCTTTATCACTTCAAATTTAGTAAATAGATACAAGAAAACCCTTCAGAAAAGCACACACAATACAAGGCATTCGATCATTTTTCTCACTAACATGAAGTTTATTTGCTCATTTGAGCATTTATCAATTAATGGGAAGAACAACTCTCAAGCACGAAATAGAATACATAATATCTCTCCTCAATTAAAATTCAGGAACACCCAAGCTTACCATTCACATAAGGTATAAAAGGGAAATCTACCTGTAGCCGATCACAAATTTCAGAAGAAACCTAGCGCACACAAGATCACTATGACTATTTCCGGTTTCTAGCGACGCCACTATCAACATAAACACTTCAAAAAGTTGGCTGCTTCATCTTGCATCACCATCTACTCTCTGGTTTTGGTCTCTCTTCTGCCCAGGATCGACTAGAAAACCATGCTTCGGCAGGTAATCTGCATAGTTCTCCACTTCAGAATGTGTAGTCGGGCTGCAAAAAATAAGCAGATCCGTTATGAAACACGTGCAAGCAACAAAAGTCGGATGGACAAAAGCAGCACATAGCATCAGCAGCAAGCCAGCAACTACTGCTCGCGCTGCCATCGCCGGCGACTCTTACTCCCTCACTCGTCAGAGCTTGGACTTGTTTAACCTATGCAGTAAAAATTATTGCAGCAAGATAAGTGTTAGCACTATACCTATATAGATCATTGCAGAAAATAGATGATGTTTGATAACGCGGTTCAGCAATCAACGCCTAACTCCATGGACATGCTTAATAGGCACTTCTTCCCATATACTAATAAAGTTCCACCGACGACAAGCCCGCCTAGGTCAACAAACATACTACGATCACGAACACCATGCCAGTTCGATGCCCTGACACGGACACTACAAGAGAACCCCCCTACAGCAACGGATGTTTCCGTATCTAAATGTTCATATAGGCGTTGCTAGCATTTCTACCAACGGATGAATATGCGTTGCCTTATCGGGCGTTGCAAGGGTACAATGCAACGCATATACTTCCGTTGGTAACCAATTGAGATAAGCGTTGCAAATAAGCAACGAAATTCAACCAACAGTTGTATGCGTTGCGGGATAAATCCTATACCGATTGAGATTTATACTCAAAATAATAAAATTTGCTAGACTCATTGGTTTGATCGCTCTGGAAGTTGGTAGTGTTTTTCAATGAGAGAACTTAGTTCACATACCACAGCGGAGCTCTGGAAGGTCGTAGAACATGAAAACATTGCACGGCAAAGAAATCAATATTTGTTATTGAAATTACCATCCCTTACAAGATAATTATCCAAAGAATACATAGTTTTACAGTCTTGTATCAATATGATATTCTGCCTAGTCCTACGTATGCTTGTTCTAATATATTGCCTAACATGTCCAGAGCTGCTATCCAAACGGACGACCTACTGCTGTTGTATGGGACCTGCAGATGAATAAAAAATGTTTTCAGTATAAATGTTGTAAGAAACAACGTGAATGGTATAGTGAATTCCACTACACACTTGCTTAAAAAATTGTAGATATACTCACCTTGGTGGTATCTAAAGCTAATTCAGAACGAAGACATTTTTGCTAGCCTTGGTGGTATCCAGTGCTAATTCAGCATGAAAACATTTTTGCTGTCCTGCGCATTTGACATACCTCGTCAGATCAACAAGATCACAGAGATGGAAATGAAAAAAGCTGGATAAGAAGGATCTGAACGAATTCGTGAAACGGATTATTAAAATCTTTACTTAACTAGAACATCCATCTAATCTTATTGCTACTCTGATCAGTGTACTAAAACTATTGAGAGCAACAAAGGCCTATAAGAGAAATAGTCCTTGAAAATTACCGTGACAGCTCCCTGATATCCTTACTACATTCCCAATATCCAATGCAGCCAGAGCTTTGTTGATTTTACCACTCCCGCACAGCACCTTCGTTGACAATCCTTCCGCACCCTCTCGCACCTTACATTACCGAGTACTGATAAACCCGCTAACTGCAGCTCCAGCAAGGTCGAATTAACCTGGAAAAGTGCGAGATGAGAACCAGTCCACAGTATGCAATTCTCCTACAGATTCTAACCAATCCAAACAGGAAAAAATATAACTTCACCGCATGAGGGGCTGACGACAGGAATGGGCAACGATGCATAAATATCCTGGAGAATTGGTGAACACGGGTCAAGCCAAAGGGAAAGGATAAACAAATCTGACCGGGAAAAAGGAAAATTTGCACATGGAGCCCGAACCTGTTCTCTAACTCAGCTTGGCGGATCTTCCAGAAACCACAACGTCGTGGGTATCCGAAATCCATCTTGGCTGCATTGAAAGAGTTTCGCGGAATTAGAGGATCTCAGGCGAACCTGATCCTGTGGTCGAATCATCCGCTTGAGACGTCCTCGCTCCGAATTCTATCGATAGAAAGAGACGAATGGGGAGATGGTAGCTGAGCGATGCCCTGGGAGAGCAGTGCCCTGGGGGAGCGTACGGAGGCGGCTAGGTTTTGGGGAGGGGATCGTGGAGCAGGACTCCAGGGTGCGGCAAGCGTTCGTGGCCGCATAACTTGGGTGGTTAGCTAAAGGATCAGTATATAATGAGCAGTGCTTAGTGGGCTGGGCTCGTATATGGTTTCTATCGATTGGAATATATGTATGAGACACCGGATGTAGCGTGCAACACATATGTCTGTATCTATGATAAAATCTTGCAACAAATGTTTAAGTCGTTGCTAGGTATGCATTGCTATAGAGTGGTTCTTGTTGTAGTCACCGGACCGTCCTCACTATTAATCTATGTCTACCACATATCGAACTCACTACAGGCTATACACATACTAGCAAAATGCCCGTGCGTTGCAACGGGAAGGAAAACTCTATATTAGAAAAAAAGTACAAATATCAATCCTCCAACTGTCCCTATTTCTAATCACGTGTGTATACGAATTGTTTGTAGTATGCACAAGAGCAAAGTTTTAATTTATCACCTTTATTCTCCGCAAAAAAAAAGAAGTACAATTGCCTCATGTTTAGGGAGATAACTCATAATTCTTTGATGACATCGAACAGAGACAATCTTCAAATTCTGTGAGCCCTTAAGAGAATAAATTAATCTCTTCAATTTATACAAAACACATTAAGAAGTCAAAAGGACGGTCAAAAAGAGTCCAGAATGAGTACGGGCTGTTAGCTGCACAATATATTTAGTAATCAGGACCAGTCACTTCAAATTTCCTTGTATAAAAAGCAACTCGAAATCCTGTAGGAACTTCCTTTGAACATGTCGCGCAGCAATGTCGCTAGCATCCAGATTGGAGACAAAGTCCCGAGCATGCTCAATCCACATAGTGAACAGCAACTTCGCCCTATAGCCAAATTGATAATGGCATACCTTATTACGTTCATGACGATAGATCAGACCGAGTTTCAAAACGCAGAACGCTGAAATCAGAATAATCATAGTATGTCCACTGGAGGGCGTTCAACAGGACTTGGTAATTCGATTCGAAGGTCACCTAGTGAACTCAAAGAAAATCCAGCACATGTTTCCAGGCAAGCGTATGGCGTATGCTCGACATAGATCACAGAACGGACATGTTCAATCTTGCCAGCAACATTTACCCATGCACCTTGACCTATAAACTGAATTGATCATGAAATACGATCTCTAGCCAATTAAGTCAATTGGTACTTTCAGTTCCCATCTCTTTGTCCACCACAACTTTGTATGTGCTGCAAAAGAACTGCAAAATAAAGAGCTTTTTCTACTCTGATGCGTAAGAAACAGCAAATCGTCAGATAGATCATCTACTCACATCGAAACCCCAGAAGGAAACCATATGGTATTTTTAGTCAGTATATGCAGCAGTCCAACAGTAAGAAAGAAAATTACCTGATGCCAAAGGATATATGTCCGTTGCAACGAATACAGGAAAACAATTGAAGTGATACTGATGGAGACATAAAAATAATTGAGTCATTGACTCTAGACCGTGAGAATTGCATCCAGCGAAAGAATTGCATCGGGGAAAGAATGGCCAGGAGCTCGCTGCCGCGATCTGGGGGCTTGTCGGCGAACTCCAACGCTGTCGTGATCTAGGAGCTCGGAGGCTAGTTTGGCGGCGTACGGAACTTGCAGGCGAGGTCGACGGCGTCGGGAGCGCGCAGGCGATGCGGGGATGGGCGAGATCAAGGGCGGGGTTCCCTTTACACCCGCTGGAGGAGGGCGTCAGTGCCTCAGGAGGATGCTCAGCTACGTCGGGAGAGGCACGGGGACGACGGCGCTCGGCCTGACGTGTACCGGATCGGTTCCTTGAAGGGTGAGGACGAGGACGGCAAGGCGGAGCTCATGGAAACGGCAGCCTGGCTCGGGCAAGTCTGCAGCGACGGCGTTCGCCGCCGCTCATAGGTGAGAGAGCAGGAGGGGATCGGGTGCTAAATGCAAAAGTGAGGTAGAAGGCAAGGACTGCGGGTTGGTTAACAAATAGCTGAGGGCTAAACTGCGAAACGACCACGACGTACCACGGTCGTTTACTCATATTATATAGTAGAGATTCGACATTAAGTCGAACAAACCCACCTTGGCCAAAAAAACCCGCCAACTTGAAATCACCAGTTTCACGCGAAACATCTGTTTAATACTGAACTTGATTTTCTTTGCACTCACTCGCACAAGCCAAATACTCATCGGACTCGGCTGTCTCGATTGTGCATGTCGTCACGTATTATTTCTTCTTATATCCATCTAGAATGATGAACACTTCCACCTTGTACTTACAACTTATTCCTAATCCTCCTGTCCTTCATCATCAACTTCTTGTCCTTCCTGGCCATCATGATTAATTTGTCCATGTCCACACGGTAGGCATAACCTTGACCATGAAGTTTTCCAACATGAATTATTCCTCCAAACTCTACGCACATATCTAACATCCTGAAGCACCACTTAAATCATCCTCTTGAGTCCTGATCTTGATATTTTCAATGCCCATAATGCGTTGAAGCGAACCATCGACTTGGTAGAACATTCCAAATCATCTTGTAGGAAGAGAACCACTGCTTGCTAAATGTCACATGATAAGAGCTCACTGCATTCAATACCTACACTTCATCGAACAATTCCCTCTCCAGTGCCGAAAGTTCACTATCCTCGTCGAGAGCAGAGTTCACAATATTTGAGGCTCCATCAGTCTTGTTCCACGTTTGACAATCCGTACTGATATGAACCATTCCTTACACTGAAAGCACTAAAGACCTTTATTTCACTTTCTCTTCGACTTTACACCATTATTATTTTCGACCAACATCGCCTGACCATCCAATGCACCAACACTGAAAGGACACGGATGTCGCGTAGAGGGGGGGTGAATAGGCGATTAAAATTCTTTATGGTTTAGGCTTGAATAAATGCGGAATAAAACTAGCGGTTAATTTATCAAGCACAAAACCTAAACAAAGCTAGGTTTACCTATGTGCACCAACAACTTATGCTAATCAAGATACGCAATTATGTGATAGCAAGATATATTACTTCAAGCTCGATGGCTATCACAAAGTAAATTGCATAAGTAAGAGGCTCGGGTATAGAAATACCGAGGCACTTGGAGACGATGATTTATCCCGAAGTTCACTTCCCAATGGAAGCTACGTCTCCGTTGGAGCGGTGCGGAGTCACAAAGTGATCCCTGAATAGCAGTCAAATGACACACCGTAATCTCCTTCGTGCCTCTACCAATGTAGAGTACCACGAACCACTATGGGACACTCAAGGGTGGTCACCGAACCCGTACAAGGATGAAGCACACTCCACAACTTAATTGGAGGCTCCCAACGAATTCTCGCGGCTCCCAAAGCCACAAGAATCACAAGGTTGAGGCACACTCCACAACTCAATTGGAGGCTCTCAACTAATCCCGGGAGCCACCAAAACTCCGAGATCAACAAGGACCGTCTAGGGCACCCCCGCTTCGGTCCTCCCCTAGCCTCATCGAGTGCTGTGATTGGTCGATAGCCCTTCGCCTAAACGTATAATACGTTTAGTGCGAGCCGTATGAGCCGTAGCGGCGCTGAAGCGGAGCCGTATGAGCAGTTCTTTCGAAGCTCGGCTGAGACAACTTCGAGTTGGTGCAAAATGAAAGAAAATAAGGTCGCCGGCAGGAGTCGAACCTAGGTCTCCAGCGTGCTGCACACACGTGCAAAGCCACTAGGTTAGCAATGCCTCTATTATATATTGCGCATCTGATTAAACATATCTTAACGCGGTGGATCTGAGCGTACCAACCCGTATCAGCGCCGCGTACACCTTTTTATAGGGAATAGATTGAGCAGAGTTTGGATCGCGAGCTGGGGAAAAATTAAAGAAATTTAAGGACGACGTGGGGATTCAATCCTGGGTCTCCTATGCGCTACACAGGGTGCAAAGCCACTGTGCTAGGTTCGCTTATGTGATGTATTATGCATCTTATCAAAAAATATGTTAGTTTTCTATGGATCTGAGTGCTGCAGGCGGCCAGTTTCAGTTCCTTCTGATCGGAGGAGCTGTCAAATTGGGGTCAGATCAAAATTTTCTCTGCTCCGTAACTTGGGCCGTGAGTTTCGTGATTTAGATAGTCTCGATTGTTGGCTCGTTGCAGCAAAGGAAAGAAGTGCGAAAAAAGAGAAGTTGGAGATCTGATTGGCAATCACATATTGGAAAAGGATTTCTTTTCAACTCGCGTGTGGAGAGAAGAATTCGGATCAGAGTAAAGGAAGGAAAGTATCGGATTAGAATTAATTTGTTACGTGAAAGGCTGTGTGGTCTTGGGGTATGTTATTTTAAAGAAAAGTGGGCTGATCTATTTCCTTCGTATGGTGTGGCCGTTGCAAAAGAAAAAGAAAGTTAATGCAAAATAAAACTGGATGGATTGGATTGCAACGGAAAGTTAGGGAATGAAAGAGGAGATCAGATCAGCTGGTGACTTGATTTTTCTCGCATATATTGGAGATTGTATCGGATCGGACCGACTAGTTATTACTTGAGACATTTGCTTATAGGTGAGGAAAGGAAAGGTTAGACACGTACGATTACAGATTGAATCAGCACCAGTGTTTCCGCGAAGAAGAAAAAAGAAAAGGTAAACAAAAGAGGAGCTTCATTCGGATCGGTACAAGGCAAGGGTAAATTAATTGGTCATGCATGTACGGGATAAGTGTTATTTCGGGATCACAACAATATTGGTGCGCAGACAAATAAATAATCTATACCTAATAATAAAAGCCTTAAGGTTTCTTGTGGTACGTCATTTTTCTTACCAATTTTGCCCCTGGCTGTTCGGACATATTACATGGTGTGCCACCGCCAAGTGAAACGTACCGGTTCGCACCACAAAATTGACCCGCAGTCCACGTGTGGCGTTCTCGAGCAGAGCAAGGCAGACTTGAGATCTGTTCGATCGGGCGCCGCGAGATTCGTTCGATCCGCCGCCAACAACTCCGCCCCCGAGCCCATCGTCACCGGCGGAGCTTGCCCAGAGCTTCTTCGTCTCACTTTTCTTCCCCAGCGATTCTCCGACCTGCTCCCGACCGGCGATGTATGTGTCCACACCGCCGCCGCAAGGTCTGGAGGAGGCCACACCGCTACCTCGCGCCACCAAACCCTGTTGCTGATTCTCGACCTCAGGCTGCTGCGGCGTCTGCACATCGCGCTCGATTTGGAGCAGAGAAGGAAGGGTACAGAGGGGAATGGAGGAAGGGGAGGCGGCCGGTGAGGGTGGCCGAGCAGTCGCCACAAATCTTGCTGCCTGCGTCACTCCGTTCTCTCTGGCCAGAAATTGGAGAGGGAGATGAGGCTGGGGAGTGGGGAGGGAGGGAGCTACCGCGTAGTGTGCAGAGAAATGGGAGTGCTGCGAGTGCTTGATCTGAAAGAGTGCTCTCATCTGGGTGAAAAGCATCTGAAAGCTACTTGCGACCTGTTGCTGCTAAAGTACCCGGGGATTGGAGGCAGTGTTGGTAGCACAGCTGCAATGCTTGGAGACACCCGATTATTCACACAATGCCTGAAGTCATGAGTAAGACGGGTGCGTGCGTTGATCACTTGGTTGATGGACCGTTTCTTGCTTCCGGGTGGTGTTGCTGAAGATTTTCAGAGGTGCAATTTCAGTTCCATGAACTCATTTTCAGACTCTACTGACAGTCACTTCTACTTCAGTTATGATTGGTATAACCGGCAGTAGTGTCATGTGTTCTTGCTTGCCGATTGCATTGTTTACTTTGGCCATATGAAACATAATGTAGTTGCATTGTTTTTCCCTCGGTGCCTAAGTTATGAATGATCTTGGCTATGTGGCATTTATTTGAGTGCCTTTATGAATGTTCTTACAGCTGTATATTTGTATTACAAATAAACAGGTCAATCGACTTTGAGCGAAAATTTGAGTACTGATACGTCTCAAACGTATCTATAATTTTTGATGTTCCATGCATGTTTTATATCAATTGTCACATGTTTTATATGCACTTTATATCATATTATGACATTTATTGGACTAACCTACTAATAGTTGCCAAAGTGCACAATGTTCTTGTTTTACACTTTGATGTGTAGAAATTATCAAAATTGGGCAAAGGAAACCTTGTTGGAGTCAAATTGGGACTTTCCAGAAATCTGTCTGAAAACTATTTTCAAAGATCGTCACGTTCGGGCCTGAAGACGACGTCAAATGGAAAAAGTCTAGTCGCGAAAGTTGCAGGGAATTTTCCGCCGCACGTTTTATACAAAAGGTTCATCTCCATCGGAGTTCGTATGCGGCCTGGAGGCCCGACAAGTCGGCTGGCCAGAAAATCTGCCGCGCCGAGGCCACGTGTGGTGCCTCGGGAACCTTCTGAAGCTGCCCTTTGGACCATAAATAGCCCCCGCGGAGTAAACCCTAACACAATTGACGAAACTCCCGAATACATCTCCGTGCTCCGCCGCCACGAAACTCCGTTTCGGGGGTCAGAAGGTCCTGTTCCGGCACCTTGCCGGGACGGGGAATTGCCCCCGGAGCCATCTCCATCGACGCCACCGCCTCCATCATCGCCGTTGCTGCCTCCCATGATGAGGAGGGAGTAGTTCTCCCTCGGGCTGAGGGCTCTACCGGTAGCTATGTGGTTTATCTCTCTCTCCCATGGTGTGATCTTTATGTGATCATGAGCTTTGTAATCTAGTTGAATCCATAGATGTACTCTTCATTATCTTATATGCTACTCAAGTGGTTTTATTAATGTAATCTCCGGAGTCACCTTTGTCCCACGGTGCGAAGTTGACAGTGTGCGCCCCGTGTGTGGCTCTTAGGCTAAAGATAACAGGAATACTTATCATGAGTTATTATTTGCGTTGGATGTCTCTATGAAATTGCGGTGTTTGTCTAGTACCTTCTAGGGCGCTCAAGTTGACAGTGTGGGGTTAACTAGACATGGGAATGCGACTTTAAGGTGTGCTTTTATAGCCCTACGCGGTGGATTGGTGTTCGTTATCCAACGAGAGAATAACTCAGAGTAGCATAGTGAAGAGGAAATATCTATGTATTCAATTATATTATTATTGTTGAGAGTGTCCACTAGTGAAAGTATGATCCCTAGGCCTTGTTTCTAAGCATTGAAACACCGTTTACAACCAGTTCTGCTACATGTTTGCTTGCTGCCATTTTTATTTCAGATTGCAATTACCACTTATAATCATCCATATCACTTGTATTTTAATATCTCTTCGCCGAACTAGTGCACCTATACATCTGACAAGTGTATTAGGTGTGTTGGGGACACAAGAGACTTCTTGTATCTTAATTGCAGGGTTGCTTGAGAGGGATATCTTTGACCTCTACCTCCCTGAGTTCGATAAACCTTGGGTGATTCACTTGAGGGAAACTTGCTGCTGTTCTACAAACCTCTGCACTTGGAGGCCCAACACTGTCTACAAGAATAGAAGCGTGCGTAGACATCAAGCTATTTTCTGGCGCCGTTGCCGGGGAGGTAAGGTAAAAGGTACTCACATCCTCCAGCTACTTAGCTATTTTCTAGCACTGTTGCTGACGTGTGAGTGCTCGAAGGTATTTCCTTTAGATTCTGCAATTATATCTTTTTGTTTCTTGTTTTTATTTCACTAGTTAGGCTTAATGGAAAACAACAAAAAAATTAGAGAGCTTATGAAATTTATCTTGAATTAGGACATGATGCTTTTGAAGAGAAAATTAAAAAACCTATGGAAAATTATTTGCATGATGGTAGCAATGTTATTACTATAAATGCTTTGAACACCATTATTGCTAATGCTATGGAAAGTCTAAGCTTGGGGAAGCTGGTTTTGATGAATATGATATTTTTAGTCCCCCAAGTTTTGAGGAGAAAATTTTCTTTGATGATACTTTGCCTCCAATTTATGATGATTATAATGATAGTGGTATTTTGGTGCCACCTACTATGGAGGATAAAGTTTATTATGATTATACTATGCCTGCAATTTATGATGATTACAATGATGGTTGTGATAGTTTTACTCCCACTATTACTAATAAATTGATTATGCTTATGTGGAGAGTAATGATACTTTTATGCATGTGGATCATGATAAGAATGCTTTATGTGATAGCTATATTGTTGAGTTTATTCATGATGCCACTGAAAATTATTTTGAGAGAGGAAAATATGGTATAGAAATCTTCATGTTACTAAATTTCTCTCTTTTGATGAAGGTTTTGAGCTTTCTCTTGATTTGCTTTTATTTGATGGTACTTTAAACCTACTGGTCATTATGAGAGAGGGAGACATGGCTTCACATATCACAATAATATTAAGTCTCCTCTCTTTATGTTGAAAGCCTTAAGTTACATTGTTTTGCCTTCCTATGCTAGTCACTTTGTGCTTATTGATTTTTTTCTTACAAGATTCCTTTGCATAGGAAGTGGGTTAGACTTAAATGTGTTTGATATTTGCTTTTATGCTCTCTTATATTCAACTCTTATACATATGAGAGCATCATCAAAATTATCATGCCTAGCTAAAAGGCTTTAAAGAAAAGCGCTTGTGGGAGACAACCCATTTTTTATTTTCTGCTATTTTTATTTTATTTGAGTCAAGGTGCTGTTTACTTCTGTAGCAATGCCTTTGTATCTTTATTTTCTTGCATTGTTGTGCCAAGTAGCCTCTAATAGGAAGATGATGCTAGATTTGGATTTCTGCGCAGGAACAGATTTCTGCTGTTCACCGTTTTGCTTCTGTAAAATCACAGAAAAATTATTTAAATCTGAAATTTTTGTGCGTGATCCTCAGATATGTATGCATCTTTCGTTAGTTCAAAGTTTTTCGATCTGAGCGTCGTAAGTGCCTCGAAAAAATTCGTCTTTGCGGACTGTTCTGTTTTAGACAGATTATGCCTTTTTATTTTGCATTCTCTCTTTTACTAGTGTTGAGTGAAATTCTTTTTTGGGTGGAAGAGCTTCACATAACATCAGTGGCAGTAGCTAATGTTTAAAGTAACAAGTCATATTGCGTCTTTATAGAACATGTGATTTTTGATTATGCACTAACCCTCTAATGAGATTTGCTTTGAGTTTGGTGTGACGGAAGTTTTCAAGGGTCAAGAGAGAAGGATGATATAATAGGATCAAGAAGAGTGAAGAGCTTAAGCTTGGGGAGGCTCCCATGGATCTCCCCAGCATATTTCAAGAAGACTCAAGCGTCTAAGCTTGGGGATGCCCAAGGCATCCCCTTCTTCATCGGCAAAATTATCAGGTCATCTCTAGTGAAACTATATTTTAATTCTTTCACATCATATGTGCTGTTCTTGGAGCGTCTGTGTGCTTTTATTTTCAATAACTTGACTGACAACATTCTTGATTGGGAGAGAGACACGCTCCGCTTTTTCTTGGAATACTCTTGTTCTTCACTTATATCTGTTGAGTATTCAATTTTCGCGCTGTTTAGCTTCTAGCTCTTGGTTTTCATGTACCTCTTGTCAGAGCTATTAGTTCTTTTGTAGAAAGTACTCTCTTGCTTCACTTATATTTGTTTGGAGAGTTGCTTGGTTAATATGTTGGTTCAGAAAATGTTGCGTGTGGTAGTGGTATAATGAAAACTTGCATAATCTTGTAGATCATTGAACTTTGATAACCTGATTCCTTGCAAACGTTTTGAGGTATTAAGTAATAGATGGTAAAGCTTGCTGGTTAATTAAGTTAAAATCATTAGTGGATTATTGTCTTTAAGCTTGTACCGTACTACAAACACTAAAATTGTTGAAGGTGTAGTTGGACTTGATAGCTTTCCATGTCTGAAAAGTGGTTCGTAATAACTAGGTTGTGTGTGAAGGTCGAGGGATCTAACGGGGTACTTGTGCCGCCGTGAACGGCCCTCCTTGGGGTAAATGTTAACCATGCGCTTAATGTTGAACCTGCTAGTTGTTTGCAATAAACTTGTGAGTTCTTTTTGACTAATGTTAAGCTACGGTTTTGGCACTTCCACCATCCAAATTTGCTAGCCTCTTCGGTGCTGTGCATTGCCCTTTTCTCACATTGAGAGTTGTGCATACTTCGCCAGTACATCCAAAACCCGTGGGAGGACTTCCTCTTGTTCTCCTACACATAAACCCATACATCTTCCTCAAAACAGCCACCATACCTACCTACCACAGCATTTCCATAGCTGTTCCGAGATATATTGCCATGCAACTTCCATTTTACATTACATGACTTGTTGTCATTTATCATTTATATATTGCTTTGCATGATTCTATACAGCTGATGTGTGGTTTACCCATGTTACGCTAGATCATTGCACATCCTGCTACACTGGCAGAGGCATACAGTTTTATACATCATGTTTTGTTCATTATGAGTTATTTGTACCAAAAAGTTTGTAATCATATTAGAGTGTTGCCCCTGCTAGAAAAGAGCCATGGAGGCCATCGAAAAGAGAAACAGAAAAAGAAAAAAAAAAAAAAAGAAAAAAAAAGAATAAAGAAAAGGGGGGCAACACTACTATCCTTTATCAAAGTTGTGCTCATGTTTAGCACTTGCAGTATTCATAGTCATCATTTGTGCTCATGTTTAGCACCTATGCTCCATTTGAGAGAGTTTTCATGCTTTACTAGTATAACTATGTGGGGAATATTACGTTATAGAACTTGGGTTGTATATTCCAATGATGAGCTTCCTCAAAAGTGCTCTAGGTCTTCGTGAGCAACCGAGTTGGATGCACCCCCACTAGTTCCATTGGAGAGCTTTCATACACATATAGCTCTATGTGCATCCGTTGCATGGCAATCACTACTCCTTGCATAGCTTCGATTATAAGACTTCCTCTTGTCTAATGATCACTTATAGCTTTGTGAGACTTTCTTCCATTGGCCTTCCAAACCCCCATTAACGTTCTCTTTGCCATAACATCCTGGTGCCGATACTAAATGCTTACGCTCACCGGTTGAGTAGACCTCGAAACAGTGGATTCATGACGTTCATGTTTACTTTTACTTGACTGGATCCGTTCTCTATGTTATGAAAAATTGCTTGATGCTTGGAATTGAAGGATAGAACTCCTACACTGGATACTTAAAACATCTATAATGAACCTTGTACGGTTTCATGTCTTAAAGGCCGTCATTCATGAAAACTTTTAGCTTGTTTAACTATCTTGCTTTATTATCTCTTATTTAATATCAATTATAGACATTTGCTTTGAATGATTTGATCTCAGCTCACTTACCATTACATCATTATTAGATCAAGATTATGTTGGTAGCATGTCACTTCAAAAATTATTGTTTTATCGTTTACCTACTCGAGGACGAGTAGGAACTAAGCTTGGGGATGCTGATACGTCTCAAACGTATCTATAATTTTTGATGTTCCATGCATGTTTTATATCAATTGTCACATGTTTTATATGCACTTTATATCATATTATGACATTTATTGGACTAACCTACTAATAGTTGCCAAAGTGCACAATGTTCTTGTTTTACACTTTGATGTGTAGAAATTATCAAAATTGGGCAAAGGAAACCTTGTTGGAGTCAAATTGGGACTTTCCAGAAATCTGTCTGAAAACTATTTTCAAAGATCGTCACGTTCGGGCCTGAAGACGACGTCAAATGGAAAAAGTCTAGTCGCGAAAGTTGCAGGGAATTTTCCGCCGCACGTTTTATACAAAAGGTTCAACTCCATCGGAGTTCGTATGCGGCCTGGAGAGGCCCGACAAGTCGGCTGGCCCAGATTTAAATCTGGCCGCGCCGAGGCCACGTGTGGTGGCCTCGTGTGAGATCCTGGCTCAGGCCTCAATAGGATTGATAGGATACTCATGTCAATAAGTTGCAACTTCTTTTCCGGAAGCTCATCTGGAAGGAACTCCGAGGTTAAGCGTGCTTGGCCCGGAGCACTCCCAAGGATGGGTGACCGACCGGGAACTAGTTCCCGGGTGCGCAAGGGTGACAGGCCCGGCCCGGGGGTGGCCGGGGTGTTACACCTCGGGAACCTTCTGAAGCTGCCCTTTGGACCATAAATAGCCCCCGCGGAGTAAACCCTAACACAATTGACGAAACTCCCGAATACATCTCCGTGCTCCGCCGCCACGAAACTCCGTTTCGGGGGTCAGAAGGTCCTGTTCCGGCACCTTGCCGGGACAGGGAATTGCCCCCCGGAGCCATCTCCATCGACGCCACCGCCTCCATCATCGTCGTTGCTGCCTCCCATGATGAGGAGGGAGTAGTTCTCCCTCGGGGCTGAGGGCTCTACCGGTAGATATGTGGTTTATCTCTCTCTCCCATGGTGTGATCTTTATGTGATCATGAGCTTTATAATCTAGTTGAATCCATAGATGTACTCTTCATTATTTTATATGCTACTCAAGTGGTTTTATTAATGTAATCTCCGGAGTCACCTTTGTCCCACGGTGCGAAGTTGACACTGTGCGTCCCGTGTGTGGCTCTTAGGCTAAAGATAACAGGAATACTTATCATGAGTTATTATTTGCGTTGGATGTCTCTATGAAATTGCGGTGTTTGTCTAGTACTATTTAGGGCGCTCAAGTTGACAGTGTGGGGTTCCCTAGATGTGGAATGCGACTTTAAGGTGTGCTTTTATAGCCCTACGCGGTGGATTGGTGTTCGTTATCCAACGAGAGAATAACTCAGAGTAGCATAGTGAAGAGGAAATATCTATGTATTCAATTATATTATTATTGTTGTGAGTGACCACGAGTGAAAGTATGATCCCTAGGCCTTGTTTCTAAGCATTGAAACACCGTTTACAACCAGTTCTGCTACATGTTTGCTTGCTGCCATTTTTATTTCAGATTGCAATTACCACTTATAATCATCCATATCACTTGTTTTTTAATATCTCTTCGCCGAACTAGTGCACCTATACATCTGACAAGTGTATTAGGTGTGTTGGGGACACAAGAGACTCCTTGAATCTTAATTGCAGGGTTGCTTGAGAGGGATATCTTTGACCTCTATCTCCCTGAGTTCGATAAACCTTGGGTGATTCACTTGAGGGAAACTTGCTGCTGTTCTACAAACCTCTGCACTTGGAGGCCCAACACTGTCTACAAGAATAGAAGCGTGCGTAGACATCAAGTACTGACAAGGTTTAAAAAAAATACTAATTTCTAAAATCCAACAGTATTTTGTTAATCATCAACCTTTGCTCCACGAGAACAAATATAGACCCGACAAACATAAATTCGAGCACTTATGATGCTTTTCAACAAAAAAGTTTTTTCATAAATCTTGTACTGTTATTTTGTAAATAATCAAACTTTGTTCGGAAATACAGATCCAACACGGGTGTTGTCACAATAATGTCCGTAGTAAAGATCACGATGATCGTCATGAATAGGAGAAGTGACATCATATGATTCGCTATAGCAATTGAGTTTCAGATTTTCCCGGTGCAACGCACGGGCACTTTCCTATTCTAAATAAAAGTATCAACCCAATGGATGTATTCGTATTGCTTAGCTATTGTTCACTTTTCGTATTATCTCTAAAAACCATCGGTCTGTTCAAATTATTAGATATATGAGATGTGAGTGCCTCGATTCATATAAAATATTCTTGGAAATGCGAGAGTTAGAAAGATAACTGAATGAGGCAAAAAAAAATACATTGTGTTGATTGTTTTGGGTGCTATTACCTACATCCTCTCTGCCCTCAAACAGCAGACATACACACAAACAGAAAAAATTAAAATATACATTGCGTCGATTGTTTTGGGTGTCTCCACGACACGTTTTCTCTCCCGTTGCAACGCACGGGCATGTTCCCTAGTAAATAAATAATAGGAAGGCACAATATTAGGCGAGTTGAAAATTATGTAGAACATTACGTTCAAGGTTGTCACCGTCCTTACAAAATCGGCGTGTATGACGGCATCTCGGACGTTCGTCTAGTTATACAATAAACCGAGGCATGAAGCATCTTGAGTTTGTCAAGAATTATAATAGGTTTACGAGAAGGTTCTTAAATTTGTAAAGAGTTGTCGAGCTTGGCGTGAGGCGTGGTGTTCGTCACCTCGTTTCTTACCATGGGATTCATTCTCTAGCTTTTTTAGGTTATGTGGATTGATCCCGTGACCGGAATGATATTTATTCGGTAGTTCTTGCAGTGAAAGATCGAGCAAACATTTACATCACCGGTCCAAGGGGTAGATGACGCACGATCGACAGATCAGGGTTCGTCAGAAACCTGTGATATTATACGTCGGGACCACTCAAAAAAAGTTAGACTTGATCATAATATTCCTACGTAGGTGTGGAGTGAAGTTGAGTAGACACTATCCATCTTCCAAATTCACATAATTACTAGTTTGACATTATTCTCAGCATTTTTGTATTGAAAATCTTAAAAAGTATAAAAATATTGCCAAAATGCAACATAACATTGCATTCATGCCTAATTCGGTCTAGCTTGCCCGGAGAAAAAACTAGGGTCATCTCGTGAAATTTGAAAAACCAAATCAAGCAGAACGGGTCCATTTGTAAGAATGTGATGTTTTTGACTTGCTCGAAATGACCCATTATTTTTTCCTTAGTATAGTATAACCAAATCAGGCATCCTTGACAAAAGAATTTAGTTTTTGAAAAGTCCAACATATTATTTATTTTTTGCTCAACAAATTTGACGAAAAAGTGCATTCTGACAGGTGTAGTGAATCTTGCGACAATTAAGGCTCCATTTTAGGTTCTCACGTGCTTGTATGGCCTACCCTTACACAGTCAATGAGCAAAGCCAATTGGTCTACCCATATCGACGTCGATACAAGGGGTCCAAGGGGTAGACGACGCACGACAGAGAAATCATCACGGTTCGTCAACAATCTATGATAGTATACGCTGGGACCACTCAAATTCACAGAATTGCAATTTACCATTATTCCCACCATTTTTGTATTGAAAAATCATAAAAATATGAAAACATTACAAACATAGCTAGAGGTGCTAGGTCAAGATGGCTAGGGGTGTTGCATGTGGGTCCACATGTCCCAAAAATGGTAGATACACACCTATATGACCTACCAGACATCTGGACCCACATGCACCAGCCTTAGACAGCTTGACATAAAAATATCATGCAGGACCCACAACATGAACATAGCTAGCGGTGTTGCATGTGGATCCACATGACCCAAATGTGGTAGATATATAACTAGATGACTATGACTATTACATGCGGGTCCACATGTCCTAGATGTGCTAGGTCAAGATGGCTAGGGTGTTGCATGTGGGTCCACATGTCCTAGAGGTGGTAGATACATACCTATATGACCTACTAGATTTCTGGACCCACATCCGCACCATGTGTAGACAGCTTGACCTAGAACTATCATTTGGATTCCACAACATGTAACATAGCTAAGAGTGTTGCATGTGGATCCATATGTCCCAAAGGTGGTACATATACAACTAGATGGTTATGGATGTTTTATGTGGGCCACATGTTCCAGATGTGCTATGTCAACATGGCTAGGGATGTTGCATATGGGTCCACATGTTCCAAATGTGGTAGATACATACCTATATGACCTACTTGACATTTCGACCCACATGCACCAGCACTAGACATATTGACCTAGAACTATCATGTGGGTCCCACAACTTACAAGATAGCTAGGATGTTGCATGTAGGTCCACATATTCCAAAGGTGATATATATACAACTACATGTCTCTGAGTGTTGCATGTGGATCCACATGTCCCAGATGTACTAGGTCAAGAAGGCTAGCGGTGTTGCATGTGGGTCCACATATCACAAAGGTGGTAGATAAATACCTACCTGACCTACTAGACATCTGGACCCAGATGCAACAGCCTTGGACATTTTGATTTAGAACTATCATGTAGGTCTCACAACATGCAACATAGATATGATTGTTGGATGTGGGTCTACATGTGTAAAAGGTGGTAGATATACAACTAGATGGCTATAACTGTCGTATGTGGGTCCACAAGTCCCAGATGTGCTAGGTCAAGATGGCTAGGGATGTTGCATGCGGTCAACATGTCCCAAAGGTGGTAGATATATACCTATATGACCTACTAGCATCTAGACCCACATGCACAAGCCCTAGGAAGCATGACATAGAACTATCATGTGGGTCTCATGTGTATCTACCACATTTGAAACATGTGGTCCAAATGCAAAACCCATAGTCATTTTTGACCTATTATATTTGAGATATATGGACCCACATGCAACACTCATAGTCATCTAGTTGTATATGTACCATCATTGGGACATGTGGACCCACACGCAACACTCCTAACCATGTTGCATGTTATGGGACCCACATGATACTTCTAGATCAAGCTGTCTAGGGTTGGTGTATGTGCGTCCAGATATATAGTAGGTCATATAGGTATGTATCTACCACATTCGAATCATGTGGACCCACATGCAGTACCCCTATCCATTTTGAGCTAGCACATCCGAGACATGTGGACCCTCATGCAACACTTAGAGCCATCTAGTTGTATATCTACCATCTTTGGGATATGTGGACCCACATGCAACACTCGTAACTATGTTGCATGTTGTCGGACCCATATGATAGTTCTAGGTCAAACTGTCTAGGTCTGGTGCATGTGGATCCAGATGCTAGTATGTCATATAGGTATGTACTTACCACCTTTGAAATATGTGGCACTACTAAATATCCGGCGCTTACGGACGAGTCAATAATGTGGCGATTGGGCTTCAAACACCGCGACGTGCCATCCGCGACGGTTCACGTGACGGAAAAAATAGTTCAAGGATCGAGTGATATAAGCGATTCTACGATGATTTGTTGCCCCTCGAAATGTCGTGAGAGATCCTCGACGTTTCGTCAATCATCGCGAGTAACTGGACCGGCCCGTTATCAGGCCCAACAAGGCGGGACGTTTTTGTTTTGTCGCAACCTATGACACGTGGCGGTGTTTCGTTGGATGATAGTTCTAGATCAAGATGTCTAGTGCCGGTGCATGTGATTCCAAATGTCTAGTAGGTCCTATAGGTATGTATCTACCACTTTTGGGATATATATATGGACCCACATGCAACACCCCTAGCCATCTTGACCCCAACATATGTAGGACATGTGGACCCATATGCAACACTCGTAGCCATATCTTACCACGTTTGGGACATATGCAGCCACATGCAACACTCCCCTACCTATGTTTTATGTTGTAGGACCCAAATGATAGTTCTTGGTCAATCTATCTAGTGCCGGTGCATGTGGTTCCAAATGTCCAGTAGGTCATATAGGTATGTATGTATCACTTTTGGGACATGTGGACCCACATGCAACACCCATAGTCATCTTGACCCCAACACATCTAGGACATGTGGACCCACATGCAACACTCTCATAGCCATATCTTACCACCTTTGGGATATGTGGTCCCACATGCAACACTCCTAACTATGTTGTATGTTGTAGGACCCACATGATATTTCTAGGTCAAATTGTCTAGTGCTCGTGCATGTGCATGTTTACAAATGTTTAGTAGCTCATATGTATCTACAACCTTTGAGACATGTGGACCCACATGCAACACCCCTAGCCATGTTAACCCAGCACATCTAGGACATGTGGACCCTAATGCAACACTCATAGCATATCTTACCATCTTTCGGACATGTGGACCCACATGCAACACTCCTACCTATGTTGTATGCCGTAGGACACACATGATAGTTCTATGTTAAGTTGTCTAGTGCCGGTGCATGTGATTCCAAATGTCTAGTAGGTTATATAGGTATGTATTTACCATCTTTGGGACATGTGGATCCACATGCAATACCCTAGCCATGTTGACCCTAGCACATCTAGGATATGTGGACCCACATGCAACACTCATACTCATATCTTACCACCTTTGGGACATATGGACCCACGTGAAACACTCCTAACTATGTTTGCATGTTATGAGACCAAATAAACCTTTAGGGTTGCATGTTAGTGGGACCAAAGATATAGGGTTGCACATTCTCAGTTTAGATAGTTATTCTAGCATATGACTTATATTTCATGTTGTGTGTCGACATATGGCTTTGATCGCATTTAGTGGTCAAGATCAGGTGGGCACTTATTCATATATTGTTTTTGTTTTATTTCCTTATATCGATAATGTGAGGAAATAATGGTAACTTTTTCTCAGGTCTAACAAGATTATGCCTTCTTCATTTGTTTGGAAGGTTACTTATTTTTTAGAAAACTAACGACTAGTGCGCCATTGCCGGTAAATGAAAAAATTGGTGTGGTCTAATTTTGCAACAAATATTTGGTAGGTTATTTACAAAAGAAAAAAGTTCCAATCGAAAAAAGAAAAAAAATGTTTTTTTCTAGCAAAGAAAATGAAAGCTGTGTTCGGTAACATTGATAATTCTAGGTGAATCTGTACAGGTCTGGTGCATCCAGATGTGTAGTAGGTCATATATGTATGTATATACAACCGCGAGCATAGCAAAGAAAGAAGGCGACGCCGTGATGCTCCCGTCGCTGGCCACGCCTCCTCGCCCCATGCTCCGGCGAGGAGAGCATACAAGATGAACACAATGTATTGTATTTTTAATTTTTATTAATGTGCTACAATCATCATTTTTTCATGAAAATGGGTTTATCTATATTTTAATTTCATGTTGTTAATTTTCTTAAAATTAATTTTGAATGATTTGGTTCTCAATTTCTATGATTAATGAATCAAACAACGATGGAAATCTTCTCCCTATCATGTGTTACCTGCGTTATATATGTTATATAGGGTGTGCTCCATCGAGTGAAATGATTCGGAGGACGAGCTCCAAGGAGCTTGTTTTAAAAAAATCCAAACGACGTGTTTTGGTTTCAAAAAAATGTGAAAAAATTCATGAATGTCGGAAATGGTTATTTCTATCAGTGTGCAAAATTTCAGAGAGAAATATTGTGTAATTTGGGCTGTGTAAAAATGATAAATTTCTGAACCAGAGACGTGAACAATACAAAATTCGAAAATTTCAGATTTTGTCAAACTTTGTCATTTTCGTGTAGGCCAGAATACAAACTATTTTGGGTTGAAAATTTACAGAACCATGTAATACATCTTTGTCAACGTCGATGATTGTTTTTCAGAATTTTCGGAAATATTAAAATGTCGATTGTAAAAATTAAAAATAAGTGCACCATGGAGCCCATCCGTTTCCCTTAACTATGAAGGACACGAAACTTGTAATATTATTCAATAAGATGCTTATTATACCACGAGACAGATGTAGCACATCGGCTTTGCTCCATGGTCTGCACCTGTGAGACCTTGGTTCGAATCCCATCAGGCACAATTTTGCTGTCTTTTTTCCAGACTTGTTTACAAGCGCGTGTGCGGCTGGCTCGGCTCCCTCCAGGTCGGCTCGGCTCAACGGGAAAAAACAAAGCGCGTGTGCGGCTGGCTCGGCTCCCTTCAGGTCGGCTCGGCTCCACGGGAAAAAACAGCTCAGTTCAATAGGCTATACAGTTCATTATACGTTTATGGACGAAGGGGGAGGACCGAAGCAGAGCTCACCCCAAGTACCCTAGAGGACTAGCTCGAGGGCACCCCAAGTACCCAAGAGTAACAAGCTACTCAACTTCACTTACCACGTATCACCGTGGAGAACTCAAACCGATGCAACCGATGCAATGGGCAAGAACACAAGAAGTGCTCAAGTCCTTCTCTCTCAAATCCCACCAAAGCAACTAATGCTTATGGGGGGAGAAGAGAGGAAGAACAAGGAAGAACACAAAATCCCTCCAAGATCTAGATCCAAAAGCTTCCCCTCACTTAGAGGAGAGATTGATTGGTGGAATAGTAGATCTAGATCTCTTCTCTCTTTTCCCTCTAATTGGAGGCAAGAATCATGGAGGAATAGAGAGATAGCAAAGCTCAAGAAGGTCAACAATGGGGGAACACGAGCTCAAGAGTTGAGCACCTTTTGGGGAAGAAGGCCTCTTAAATAGGCCCCCATGAATTCTGCCCGTTGGGGCTTTTTCTGGGAGCGCCAGCCATGCCGGGCCAGGAGGCTGGACATGGCCGGGGCAACCCAGCCTGATGAGCTTCGAAGCAGGAAAAATATGGCCCGGGGGCCGGCCATGTCCGGGGCCATGGCCGGGGCAGGCCAACCATGTCCGGTGCCATGGCCGGGGCAGGCCAGCCATATACTTGCCGACTCTAGAACCAAAATGGTGCATGGCCGGGGTGGGCCGGCCATGTCTGGGGTCATGGCCGGCCACCCAGAAAAGCTCCCAAAACTGAAAACGCAATATCTTTTGCTTTCGGACTCCGTATTCGATGAACTTGGGCTCGTTGGATTCACCACAACGAGCTCTATAAGATAATGCAGAGAAACATCATAGTCCATCATGGGAGGATAAAATCAAATGATGAAAGGTTTAACCTCTCAATAAAAGATCAACCGGTAAAACCTCCAACACCAAAAACGCAACAAGTTTTTCATACGAAATCCGTTTTCGGTGAACATGAGCTTGTCATGAAGATCACAACAAGCTCCAAAACCCCACACAGAGAAAATCCAAATAAGAACCAATAAAGATGATGGTGCCAAGGATGCAAAGGTTTGAGCTCTCTCGAACTGATACGTTAAAGCTCAATTGATAGCCCCTCTTTATAGTACGGTATCTATCCTATAGCCCGGTCTCCCAACTAGCACCATGAGACCGGTAAAATAGAAACCCTATCAAGATCATACCTTTGCCTTGCGCATTCCACTTGATCTAGATAATGTCAACCTTGATCTCTTCAAGTGGACCACCTTTCTTGATTGTGCTTCGCTTGGTGAAGTCTCACATATTGCTCCCCCATACTCCACTATGGGAGAGCCTCTCATAGCCACATGTTCACTTGACCATTATCTCCAATAAGGTGGCAAGCATCAAGCATATGGTATCTTCGAGATACTTCTCTTGAACTTGCACTTCTCAAGCTTGATGACGATCACCACTTGACGTCATCCTTCATGGGCTATATGAATTCTTCATTTGATGAAAGCCCATAGAAAGATACCTAACCACGCATAGAAATGCCCACACACATATCATGGGTTAGTTCACAAAGCTATATGGACAATTGCTTACCATACCAAGAGATACATGATCCCACTTGGTTAATCTTGTAGCTTTGTGTGTTGATCAATATCTTGATCAACCTTGTATCTTTTCTTCTCTTTTCAATAGATGATGTCTTGAAGATAACCATGAATGATCACATAATCCTTTTCTTCAAGACATACTTACAATATGCTCAACTCACATTTGACCAATCATCGGATAACTCCTCGAATATTAACTTGGTCGTCACATACTCTTCTTCTTGATCATATCAAATATATATCCATACACGTCGATGATCTTGATGCCAAATACTTCACTATATCAATATATTCATGGCATCAACCTTGAATCCAACATATGGAGTTCAAGCATTGCCTATGGACAAACACTACAAGTATAACTCAATGCAACCATTAGTCCATAGGGATTGTCATTAATTACCAAAACCACACATGGGGGCGCCATGCCCTTTCAAACACAACCGGAAGTTTTCTTCTCTTTTTGATCATAAGATAACAACAATGTAATAATCTTGCTTGCTGTGATACTGGTCTTGCCATATGTCGAGAAACAACCAAGCCTAGGCAACAAAGTCAGCATAAGAATGGCCCTTTCCTCGTCCTCCACCTTGACCTTAGTTCGTGCAAGGTATAAGATCACATGGTAGAAGGTATTGACATGCTCGGTAAGGCCAGTCCCCCTCTTGCATCTTCAGGCCATAAAGATCCTCCTTCAAATACAATTTTTTGGGTGTTGTCTTGTCTAGAAACTGTGCTTCCAACTTCGCCCAGATCTCGCTTGGTGAATCCACGTTGATCACATGGTACAAAACTCGATCACACAAACACAACCGTAAGGTCTCAGCTGCCTTAATTTTTATCTCTTCCCAGTCTTCACATTCCATCGTGGCACGCTTTGTAGCATTAGCTTTAGTTGTCCTCAAGCATCCGTCTATCCCAGCAAGTTCTTAACTCTCGACTACCATAGCATGAAATTGCCCGTGCCGTCAAACTTTGACACCTCGATCAGATCGCTTAGGTTAGAGTGATCAAACCGACCCGAGATGCTCTTCCGGTTCAACAAATACTTCTCGTGTATGCCACCTTGCTTCCGAAATTCAGTTGCTCGAAGTTAGGGCTGGGCAACTCGTGAGATCTATGATCCTATGCCCTCTTAGCCCCTCCCTTTAAATGACCTCATGGTGCCTACCCCTCCACCGACTCGGAAGTTGTAACCGAGTAGGACTTGACCACCAACCAGAACGTATCCTGATTTGAGATAGTCCGGATCTATCTCTACCTTCAATGCGACACCGTGTAACTTTCTTGAGCTCCAAACCTGAAAACACCTTGCGCCATCCAACTCAGCATTCATTTGCTCCCTTGTGCGCACATAGTATGTGAGTCAGTCCACGCCTTTGTCGAATAAAACCGTATTGCTCTCAGCAGATGCCTCCAAATCTTAGGGCCACACAGGCACACACTGTGCATCAAAGAACCAATCATAATGACATTACATCTCGTTGTGTCCATATAAACCGCACATAGTCTCTTCTCCGGTTGAACCGTTCGGTCCGACTGCGCTAACCCGTTGCGTCGTTTCCAGCCGGCACAAGCTCCCCGACTTGCTCACCAAGCCAATCCAACCGGCGGTGCTTGGCGATCGGTCTGCTTTCTCCACGGCCAACCGCCTAACGTTCCTCTGCGTCAACCCTCGCTACACTTTGCAAACATCTCTCTGCTTGATAGAAGTCACTCAATCAAAACAACCATCACCTCATGTAATGAAAAATATATGTATTGAAACGTGTAATCGAAGCAATGAAGCAAGATAAGATCATGCAAAGAGTTCGCAAAGAGATGAGAGGGAGTGTAAAAAGAGATGGGCTTTGTGATATTACTAGCTTCTTGTACAATTTTGTATGTTGATTTTCTTTGATGATTACGGTGTTTATAGAATTGTAGTAAGTTGTTCTATGTGTGCTTGTGTTTGAAAAAAATGTATGGATCAATAAAAAATGTTTGACTTAGAGACACATTTTGTTATTTGTGCAAAAACTTGAGAAATATGTTCTCATGTTTGCAATCACCTTCTTACGTTCTTTCGCGAATAGCTAGAGGCGGGGCTCAACCGTTTCACCGGTGAGTATTCACCGCCAGAGAACAACGTCGTCGAGCGGACACGGTTCTGGTCAATGCCCGACCGTACCGTCCTCGAGACCACTCAGGCAGAAGCGACCCGTCATGACGTTGCATATGATGCCCTCAAGGCCGGCATCATCGACATTCCCCCTGAATTCGACGAGGCGTGTAGTATAGTTAGAAGGCGGAGGATTTAGTGTAGTTTTAAATTTCATTATTTAGAAATATTGTATCATGAAATTTGAATGAAATGTACTTAAAAAAAAAAAGGTTTGGGGCACCGCTAAATGCAACACTCCCAATTATAGTGGACATTTGTCTGCCACAATAAACCGGGCACATTTTAGATGTGCGGGATAAATTTTAGGTTTTTTTTTGAGATTTGGATAAATTTTAGGTGTTCAGGTGAACATGCTCTAAGCGGATTTTCTGGCTGAGACAAAGCCCATGGTGAGAGTACACAAGCCCATGGTGAGAGTCCAGCTAAGAGAGATCCAGCTTGCAGAGATAAGAGGCCTAGCATCATCACCTAGGAGCTTTCTATAACCCTCAAAAAAAAAAAAAAAAACCTAGGAGCTTTCTCTTGTACCGATGAAACAGGATCCAGAGACAAAGCTAAAAGCGAGGTGCAGTGAAATTGCTGCCGTCTGCTATGACCCATACCGAAGTGTCACGCCTCCGAGAAGCTGGATGCGTGACCATCGCTTTAGTCCCACCTCGCTAGTTGAGGAGGCCACGCACCTGCTTATAAGGGCAGCCTTCCTCAACTCAACGCCCGGGTTTTGGGTTGAGTGGTATGGGCTCGTTGCTGAACGCAGTGCCGTTGGCGGGGGCTGATCCCCCAAAACAACATCCAACGCTATAAGTGTGTGCGGTACTGGGCTGGCCCATTACAGTGGTATCAGAGCTGGCGTCTCCCGGCCCCCGAGGGGGGGAGATTGTCACGCCTCCGAGAAGCTGGATGCGTGACCATCGCTTTAGTCCCACCTCGCTAGTTGAGGAGGCCACGCACCTGCTTATAAGGGCAGCCTTCCTCAACTCAACGCCCGGGTTTTGGGTTGAGTGGTATGGGCTCGTTGCTGAACGCAGTGCCGTTGGCGGAGGCTGATCCCCCAAAACAACATCCAACGCTATGCGTGTGTGCGGTACTGGGCTGGCCCATTACACAAAGATTCCCCTCTCCTCCTTTCTATTTCTTTCCATCTGCTTTCTATTATCTTCTCCAAATCTACTGTGACGCTACCACAAACCTCCAGCGACACGCTCCGGATTTGGGTAGTGAGATTGTGTAAATATCTGGACTGCTCTGAACTGACATTGCACGATCTTGTTGCTCAGCACTCAACACCACTGCATTGCGTTTACTCAAGAGCTGTCCTCCATGGGGTTGAGGAGATGTATCACCGTTATCCTGCTCTTGTTGATTTGGAGAGGTAAGTAATTTGGGGGCTACATTTCTTCTTTCTTTGTTTATTAAGATCCAATGAGGTTCCTCCCGGTAATGGCGGCCGAGCTGATGAAGCGTTTCGTGTTTCTTGGTGGTGTCCAGAGGGGGAGGCGGCGACGTTCACGTTCGTGAACCGGTGCGCGGATACGGTGTGGCCGGGCATCCTGTCCAACGCCGGCACCGCACGGCTAGGCACCACGGGGTTCGAGCTCCCGCCGGGCTCTTCGCGCGCGGTGCCTGCTCCGTCGTCCTGGTCCGGCCGCCTCTGGGCGCGCAGCGGCTGCGCCCAGGACGCCACCACGGGGCGTCTTGTCTGCGCCACTGGGGACTGCGGCTCCGGCACGGCCGAGTGCGCCGGTGCCGGCGCGTCGCCGCCCGCGACACTGGCCGAGTTCACGCTCGACGGGACCGGCGGGCTGGACTTCTACGACGTCAGCCTCGTGGACGGGTACAACCTGCCCGTGCTGGTGGAGCCGTCCTCCGGGTCGTGCGCGGTTGCCGGGTGCGCGGCGGACCTGAACGCGATGTGCCCCGCCGAGCTCCGGTCCGGCGGCGGCGCGGCGTGCCGGAGCGCGTGCGATGCGTTCGGGCGGGAGGAGTACTGCTGCAGCGGCGCGCACGCGAGCCCGGCGACGTGCGGGCCGACCTCCTACTCGCAGGTGTTCAAGATGGCGTGCCCGCGCTCCTACAGCTATGCATTCGACGATCCCACCTCCACTTTTACCTGCGCCGGCGGCCCCGATTACACCGTCACCTTCTGCCCCGGCACACCCCCGAGGTCAGTTTCAGCTCAACACTCCAGTACCCAGCCTGTCTTCGATGCGCCAACGCATTGCAAGTCTGGATCTTTGCTTGGTTCTTGTCTTTCCAAGGGGGATTGATCTGATGTCAGAGATTAGGCTTTAGCAAATCCTGCAGTTTTATATACCATGGTACTGCAGTATTTCTGCAGTCTATATGAGGATATTTTTAAGAAAATAAATGACAGGATGCAAAAAAGATCAGATCTTTGCAATATCTTAGGCTTAGCAGCAAAATATCGTGGGGATAAAATAAACGGGATCCAAAGACCAGCATTGTTTGTCGTTAGATTTACATTTGGTTACTTTTTCACCTAGTATTCTTTGTGAGCTGACCCATGCCCCCGTCCTTGCTTTGTCTTTTGTCACGTGAGCAGCCAGAAGTCGACAATGGTGCCTGGCGCCACCGCCACGACGCCGACAACGGTTCAGACGCCTACAACGATTCCGACGCCGACAACAACTCCGACGACGATGCCTGGACGGACATGCCGACTATGATGCCGGGGACGACGTTCACGGATGCCATCCCGGACAGCACGCCGATGCCGATGGGCGGCGAGGCTATCACAGGTGGCAGCATCCAAGGGCAGGGCGTGATCCTAGGCGGTGGCAGCGGTGAGTCCTGGCTCGCCAAAATGGCCACCGGCGAAGTCACGGTCGGGGGAGCGGCGACGCTCGCGACGGCCTCGGCGCAGCTAGTTGCGGCGCCATTGGCGTTTCTCGTGCTGCAACGGCTGCAACGGTAGTGGTGGCAGTGTGATCGTTTGTAGGTTAAGCAGAATTGGGGAAGGGAAAGATATTGGTTTTACTGTTTGTAGGCTTAGATTCGTAGGCACCGATCACCACTGTAACATTTCATAATTATTATGGCCCTGGTTGTACACAGATAGGTATGTGTTAAGCCTTTTATTGTGACATTCCCGACACTTTTTTTTTCAAAATGGAGACGAAACCCCCTGGTGGCCAGTGTTTTGAGTTTTGACTCATAGTCATAGGTCGATGCATATATAAAAATTATTTGAACAGTTCTGAAAACGCTATAGCGTGCTATTAGCGGTGCTACAGCGCGCTATTTTTTTCCATGCTCATAGGTCGATGCACCCTATCTAAAAAAATTATTTGAAAATGTAAAAAATATCTTTTTTTCAGTTGTAGACACAAAGTTTCTGCCAGAAAAAGAAAAAAAAAATCCTCCACTGAGTGTTCGGCGTCTCCAATGTGAGAATAAGCCTCGGCCATAAGCCTCTAAGGTCGCCCATAGCAGAAAATAAGCATTGTGGGACTCGGTCTTAGGCAAAAAATTCTTGTGGTCGACCACACCGGTGAGACTCGGCCACAGGGAATAAAAAAGGTTATTTCTCTCTCTTCTGTACACAGCTCGTGACAGAGGAGGAAGTCAGTTTTCTCTCCCGCGAGAGGTGAGAAGCAGTGTTGGAGCGAGGTGGAGGGGAGCAGCGCTGGCTGCTGCTTGCGTATGGCACGGCCATGGCCGGCAGCATGAGGCGCGCGAGAGGAAGTATGGGCGGAGGCCGGAGGCGGAGCAGAAGATTTGGATTGATAGATTTCTAGATCGACAGCCACGCTCAACCGAGCCAGCGGAGTCCTACGGCCAGCACGGCACATCGACGGCAGAAAGATGGCTACTACAACCGGAGGGGATGGAGGCGGGGACGGTACGCGCGGATCTAGCCTTTGGAGTTGCGAGTATGCTGGAATTCGTCGTATTTGTGCTTGCTAGAGATTTCAGGGAGACGAAGGAAGCAGAGGATGTGCTTGGCAAGAGGATTGGGGAATTTTTGCTCGTGTACGTGCAGTGAAGGGGACAGTTGAAAATTGGCCTGACACCGTGGGGCCCGTCTTAAGGCCCAAAGCGAGTCTTTAGCATTGCGGGCTCTTTAGCCTGCTATGGCGTGTGTGGTAGGGCCCAGCTTATGTCCTCCTTTGAAAATAAGCATTGGAGACGCCCTCAGATAGAGATTGTGGTGATGGATGTCAATGTCCGCCCATCAATTGGAGTAGCTTTGGAAGCACAGCGCAGACAGCATCTCTCCCTGTCACCAACTCAAACCCACCTTCTTCTCCAGGTACTGTTTGAGAGAGGCGACTCGAGCGTTCCCGTTCCTCGCCGGCGTAACCGCCGCTCCCCTCTGCCTCCGGCTGCCCTTTGGCGCTGTGAGGTGGAGGGGAGCTCCGGGCTCACGCCGTGCGTGTATATAGGTAGGGGTAGGTTAGGTTTAGGTCTCCGGGCGACGACATCGAAGACGGGGAAGGTGGCGTCGCTGCTTCGGAGTTCGTCCTCCCCCTCCTTTCCCCGTTCCGGCGGCGACGTCGGGGAGGTAGTGGAGGTGGTGTGTTGGGGTCCGGCGTCTCCGGCCGGCCGTGGTGGCATGGGGAGATGCGGTCCTTTTTTGGAGCTTCGGCTTCAGATCTGGAGGCGTGCTGCTGGTTTCAGCCCTCTGGCCGGCCGTGGAGGCGAGGAGAGGGCGTGGGCGGCCGCTCTGTGCTCTCGATTTGAAGGAAGCTCGGTGGATCGTGCGGGGCTCTTGTCGCCAGAGCTTACGAGCAGCTTCTGGTGCACGGCTGCGAAGAAGAGGTGGCTCGTCAAGCTCCTGTGGGTGGAGGCGATGGATGCTCTCCTGTCTTCGGCGACCTCGGCGATCTCCCTGGTATTAAAGCTCGTCTTTTTTCTGCTTCCTGTGCTCCTCTCTGGCTACCGTGGTGGAAGAAGGAGGAGGACGGTGGAGTGGTTGGGCTTGTGGCGGCAGCTACTGCTGATTTTGCTGTCCCTGGAGCTGCTCTATTGCGGGTTTGCTGGCTGGGCTTGGCCGGCGACCCGACGGTCGGCATGGTCCGGAGCGTTGCTCCCGCCGATGTTTCTTCTCGCCGTCTGCAAGATCCAGGCGTCAGCGCTTGGTGGAAATTGCGGCGATCCTAACGAGGTTGAGTCCTCTATAGTTCCATGCCGGCGACTAAGCTGCTGCGGTTCTTCTTCATCTCCGGTGATGTGCTCATGGAGTTGCGAGCAGCAGCGGATTGCTCTGTTCTTTGTACTTCTAAAGGACCTTGTTCTGTTTCTTGATCGTAGTTTGGTCCTTGTAATTTGGGGACAGTTGCCCCGTATCTGGATGTACATGTTTTGTATTGTGTTCTTTGAGTAATATATCCAGGTATGTGCCCTTCAAAAAAAAAAATTGGAGTAGCTTTTACCTCTGGGTGCGCGATGGATATGACATGTACCAAGAATGCTAAAAACCTGGTTTTTCTTTTTGCCTGGTATACATGTTGGCAAAAAAAAACAGTAAGGACAACAACCAACTATTGAAAATACATAGTGAAAGTTCAAAGTTCAAACGATCATCTCTTTATAAAAACCCCAGTCGTCCATATTTGTTTGTCTTGGACAACAAATTAATATTTTAGGTCCTCATTATGTATTTCGCATCGGAGACTCAAATCTGGAGATAGCGTGCCCTACAAACACGCCACACATATCATCCTAACCCAATCATTTTGTTGGGTACCCAGTAAATCCCCACACAATTCCACAATATATTGGGGATTGCGGGCGATTTTGGATTAGACCCCCCCCCCCCCCCCCCCCCCCCCCCCCCCCCTCCCCCCATCCACTCCGCCACAATTTCATGTTACTCCCACCCCATTTGTCCCAACTCCGGCAGCCCACGCCCCACCCCGTTTTGTTTCTCCGGTAGTTCAATGGTTGGGCGCATCTGGGCGTGGCCTTGGGTGGACCAGCTGTGGTCGTGCGTCTCGAGGCAGCGACGAGGAGTAGCTCGGCCGCCGCTAGTAAGGGACGACTCGCGCAAGCGGTGCGAAGACTCCATCTATGAGAAACCGTCCCATTGCTAAATACACGTCGCCTGCCGGCCAGTACGACGTGGAGGCGGGGAGCTTCCGTGTGGTGCTGGATTTGGTGGCATTGAGCGACGACGATGAGGCGCACAACGCGGTGAAGTCAGGGTCAACATCGTGGCCGGCTCTTCCGAAGTAGCGGGTGTGGCGCTTAGGCTAACTTAGATGTGATCTATGAGCACATCTTTTCACACATCAAGCGGTGCCGCGAAACCAACGCGGCTCTCCTCGCTGCTAAGTGCTAAGCGCGCGGCGACGAACGGCAAAGTCAATGCTCTGCGCTGCCTTGAACCCGCCAAGGAGGAGCACGAGCTTGCGGTGCGCAAGTCCGTCGTCAATTACTACCCTGATTATGTCGAGTGAGCATGCTGGTCAAGAGGAAGCTCGTCGTCATCCACTACTAGGATTAGGTTTCAGTTATTTATGTTTAAACTGCGTTTGTGATGTTTGTGATGAACTATGTTTATGATGAATTTGAGAAGTCGTAGCTGAAATGTGGCGCAAACCTTTTTTTATAACTTACGCTCCAATTTTTTAGTTACTTTTATGGCTGTTGTCTTTTCAAACATTAAAACAGGTTTTGGAGAAAGCTGATATTGGTTTTGCGGTATTGGGTTCATGAGGGCAATCGTTTTACTTTTTAGGGGATCAGTTTGGGCTAGTCTGAGATTTAGGGATGGCTGTGGCTGAGGAATCTAGGCCCACAAATTGGCCAGGGTCCTCCAGGATAACAGAGCGCCGATATAAGATTTAACGCCGTTCTACACGTATACACGCATGCAGTCCCCACATCAAATCATGTCCCAGACTCCCAACAAGTAAGCACCGTCCACCTGTAAAATGCAGAGGGAGCAAGAGAGCGAGAGGATCCACCATATAGCCACCACTCCAGTAGCAGCCATCAGTCGCTGAGTAGCTCCAGTAGCAGGCTAGCAGGCATCAGTCGCCGAGTAGCTGTTGGAAGCAAACCCACTTCGATTTTGCGAAACAGAGCTAGTAGTAACCAGCAAGAGCGATGAGGCCATCTTCGGCTCGCATTCTCGTGGCCGCGATAGCTATCGCCGCCGCGGTCGCTCTGGGCGGCGTCGACGCGACCCCGGAGACGACGTGCAGGGCGGCAGCGGGCGCCGACAGGCGCGTGGACTACCACTTCTGCGTGGCGAGGCTGAGCCATCACCACGACAGCCCCGACGCCGACACCTGGGGCCTCGCCAAGGTGGCCGCCGACGTGGGCGTCCTCCTCGCCGAGAACGGCGTCTACGACATCAAGGGCATGCTCGCCAACAAGGCGCGGGCTGGGGGCAAGGCGCGCGCCCCGCTGGAGCAGTGCAAGGCGCTGTACGACCGGATGGGGTCCGCGTTCGCCGAGGCCTACGACGGGATCGTCGCGCGCCACTACGCGGTGGGGAAGGAGAAGGCGCTCGAGGCCGCGTCCCTCGCGCGCCGCTGCGGCGACGCCTTCGCCCGCGCCGGCGTCGCCCCGTCGCCGCTGGCGAAGCAGGGCGCCGACTCCGTGCAGATGGCGATCATCTGCACCGCCATCACCAGCCTCATCAAGTGATGCAAGTTACGTACTGCTTTGCTGCTGGGTCGTCCGTCGACGGTGATGATCCAACGTTGTGAGCGAGCTTTGTGTTTGTGTCCCAGAAGCCACATCGTGGAATCTCAAGAAAAAAAAGCCACATCGTGGCCGGCCGTTGATGGTTCTTCAGTGCTGTAGCGATCAGTTACGAGGGAATAAAAGTGCGTGATTTCATCTTTTTTTTTGAACACATGCGTGATTTCATCTTATTTACGAATTTTTGACAAAAAAGACCAGAGTGCATTGTCAAAAAGTACCACCTCCCGAATGAATTGTCAAAAAGGACCACCTACAACGTGGCGGCAGCCGCTCCAGGCGACACGTGCCGCTAAGGGCCGCCACCGGCCAAGGCAGCACGTTGAGGGAAACGGAATTCTGACAACTGACACGGACGGGAAATGGAGCAGCGTGTCGTGCCGCCACTGCCCAAGGCGGCACCCTGTGAGCTACCCACTGATTAGAGTCTTCCGTCGAGCTAGCTAGAAAATATCAGGGTCCAAGGCAACATGCAAGTTGCAACTCTCTCTCTCCCCTTGATTTCCCGCTGTCCAGATCGTGTGTTGTCAGTTAAACAATTAATACTTTTATGCATACATGCAGCGGGCATCGACGCGATCGCATGGGGAGAGGCGCACGTCAACCTGCCGCCTCTTGCCGTGGTGGCATGGCCCAATGCTCCGTTCCCGTTTTGTGTCAGTGGTTAGAATCATGTTCCGGTCGACATGCCGCCTGGGCTCGTGGCGGTAGGCCCTGCCGCCACAGTGGGTGGCTGCATATGCCACGTGTCGCTTGCTGAGCCTGCCGTCACGGTGTAGGTGGTCCTTTTTGACAATTTGTTGAGGAGGTGGTTTTTTTTGACATTTCACTCGAGTAAGTAGTCCTCTTTGGCTAAATTTCCTTATTTACAGATTTACTACTTGCTTCATGGAAAACTCGATCTCCATGCGCAGTTCAAAACAAAACAAAACAAAACTCGATCCCCATGCGTTTTATCATCCTTCACGGTCGGCTAAAGATTGCGCGCCCAAACTGGTTAGCTTAATGGCAGCTTCCACGCGCCAACCCAAACAGAGTCTAGGTTTTGTTCTTTTGGGTTGTGAGACGGACATCAAATGTCCCGCCGTGTCCGCCTGCCCGCGTAGTGCACTCAGTGCAACGGACTCATTTTCATTTTTTTATTTATATATATTAGCATGCCAGAAAAGGCCGTTTTTGATAAATAGATAGGTGGTGAGCTGCAAAATGCCTTTTTATTAACTAAATAATCGTTGTCGCATAGGTTGATGTACAACGGCGGCGCCCAGAGATGGGCCGGTGTCACACGGGTAGGCGGCGTCGGAGGGGAGAGGGGGTGCCTACTCCTGCAACAAGACTGCCCATAGAGATTGGACGGGAGAAGGGGTGCCTACTCGGCTACTCCTGCGCCTCCGCCTGCTCCTGCCCCACCCACCATGGCAGGGGCTCCTGCTCGGGCTCCTGGGTCTCCATGACGGCGTGGAGCACCCGAGCGAGGCCGTCCCATCATCCCTCCTTGTCGAGGATGGCGGTGTGGATGGATTCCTCGTGGACCTGTCGGAACACGGGGTCGTTCTCCGAGTCGTCGCCCTCCTCCTCATCATCCTCGTTCACCACGGGGCTTGGAGGTGGCGGCGAAGACCAGAGCGTGCAGGTGGAGCCCGTGCGTGCGGGGGCTCTGGATCACGTGACAGTTCTGGTGCACGCGAGAAGCAGCTCCGGTGACGGATGTTATGCTCGTCGCGGAACCACGTGTCCCAATGGGTCGAGGTACTCCTCCGGGAGCGCGGTGTGGCAGATCTATCGTTCCCGTGCACGACCACTGGCCAGAACGACCGACACTGGAATCCGCTGTTGATTCACATGTCAGTTGTCCGGGAGATGCACGTATGACATTCTCCCAGTACCACCGACACTCGCCGATTGGGACGTACATGCGGTCCCGCTGCGAAACCACGGCCCCCGGCAGTGAGATCGTGAATGGGGCCAGAGCAGGGGCAGCCGTGCGTCGCCGGCCCGAGGACGAGTCGGTCTCGTGGTTGTTCTTGCCCTTGCCAGTCCACTTGAGCGGCATTGCACCGGCGGTAGATGGCTAGGGTTTGTTGTTGCCGGTGGAGAGTACAATAGGGTTGGGAGTGGGGTGGCGTCCCTATCCGAACGCCCTCAACATGAAAAACGACCCACAAGGGAGACGAGGGGCATTTGGGTCGCTGCCACACGGGCCCGGGGCAGACACCTGACGGACGCACCGTCTATGTGTTTTCTATCCGCGGGGATGCAAACCCATCCCATGTTTGGGTTATGAATGGGTGATCGATGACGGATATCGAACAACGCGGAATCGAAATGGGTCATCGCGTTGACAGACCAAATGTGTCACCTTGTTGGAGTTGGACTAAGAGCATCTCCACTCGCGGCGCCAATAGGGCCGCCAATAGATCTACTGGGCGCGCCGGACATCGGATCTCCCGGACAACTGACATGTCAGTTCGCCGGCGCAAGGCTCGCCCGCCCACACCGTGGTCGGAGGGGATGTCGGATCAAGATTGGCAGTATGACATACTCTGGCGCCGGATAAACACGGAGGGCAGCACGACGCGACGCGTTATAGAGCTGGCGAGGAACCAAGCGAACTTGACGGCGAAGAACCTTGCCGCCTTGAACCAGGCGTTCGCGTTGGGAGGAAGCCAGGAGAGTCGTCCGAGGAGAGTCGGCTCGCCGTTTAACTTGGCGTACTACGGCCGAGGGCGTTGCGCCTCGTTCCAAGTTCTCCGTCTCTCCCGATACCAGGTTCTCCCCGTAGTTCGGCGACAGTGAAGCGCATGTCGGCTTCAACCCGAACACCATCTTCTCTCCAGCCAAGACCGTCCACGGCTTTGGTTCTGATCTCAACACATCGTACGAGGTCTTGTCGTCCCTACAAAGGGGGCCTGGCGTTCCCGCCGTCAACTCCCAGATCCTAGTCGGCCAGAGCTTGTCATTCGGCACGGGCGCATCAAACATGGTCGACGAAACACGCTCTAACGTGCTCGATGCCAATCATGTTTGTGACTGTCTCATAACCCCCCCGGTGTTGTGTTTTGTATGCATATGGGCTGCCGTTAATCGCCGGCGCCAACGACGTGTCTTTTGTGCATAGAACAACAACGACAACATGCACAACATGATCCACGACTGCGTCTCCACGACGGGATACGAAGATGAGGTGTCGACCGGCAATGAGGGGGAGCATGATGATGAGGAGGAGGAATACTACAAAACTGACGACGAAGAAGGAGAGGAGGGGGTGATCGCCGAGGATGGCGGCATCGTGAAGAAGAAGAGGAATGGGAACCGAGTCATCTGTTGGACGACAACGGAGGACGATTACTTGGTGGAATCATGGAAAGTCGTCAGCGGGAACGCAATCACTGGCACCAACCAGACAAGCACCGTCTACTGGACGAGAATCAAGACCGAGTTCAACAAACGCCGGTTCACCAAGGACTACTACCTCGTGCACATGGATCGCGACAAAGGTGCCATCGAGCATACGTGGCGTCATATACAAAAGGTCGTCAACAAGTTCCACGGATTTCTCACGAACATCCGCTATCGGCCCGAGAGTGGGAAGACACAAAGCGACTAAGTAAGTTCGTGTCGGCGTCGTGTTTTATGTGCATATGGATGAAACTTGATCGTTGGCTTCGTGTTTTGCTAGCTCATCGACGCGCTCGCCTTCTATCGGGACCAAAGCAAGGACAAGGAGTTCGACTTGATACATTGCTTCAAGATGCTTCAAAATTGTGAGAAATGGACGACGCACCAAAAGACGCTCAACAAAGGTGGTCGTGCCGACCTCAACGTCGATGCACCCAACTCGGAGGGACGACCGATCGGGAACAAGAAGGCAAAGGCGGCCGTGGTGGCGGCGGCCACGACGGAGAGGGTCCAGTCATTCATTGACAAGGTACTCGCCGATGTCTCCTCCAATTCCAGTTTGAGCCACGCAGAGAATAACGCAAGGTGGACGGCCTTGATGGAGAAGACCAACACCAAGCTCGAGCTCGAGAAGAAGAAGGCCGCCATGAAGAAAAGAAGCCAAGATTTCATGATCTTGACCGCCGACGTGTTGAGCATGGACGCGTTGGCGAAGCCGGCGCACGACATGTTCCGTTTGGCCATCGCCCAAGAACTAGGGATTGCCCGACGCCCCCGCGGCGGGCACCCACAACATCCAGAGCGACGACAGCAACAACAACGACGTTTGATTGCGCATGCCTAGGGCGGCGTTTGTTTCATTGCGCGTAGCCGGACTTCGCGGCATTTTTTGGTGGCCAAGACTTTGAATTCGTGGCCTATATTTTAAATTTGCCGCCAAGAACTTAAATTATGGCATATTGTTTGATTTAAAATACAAAAGAATTGAAAGGTCCTATTGGCGAGGGGCGCCCCCAATGGCTCGCAACGCGAACGGACGGCACAAGTAGCGTCCGTCCGACGCTGCTGCCGGACACGATTTAGACACCGCCAGTACTGTGGCTTCGCAACCTTGCAACCCGGCAATCATGCTCGACCTGTACTACTGATTTCTTTCGCCCGAAACACGTATGACTGCCACGTAGTAGGAGCAGCAGTACAAATTGCAGAATGGATCACAATTCGGAACAGTGTACGTGCAGTGCTGTCATTGTCCATGTCGGACACGTGGCGCGCGCAAGGGCAGGGGCCGTGACATGTAGTGACGTCCCTGCCAAATCAGTCGATAAGAAACGTATGGTGTGGTGTGGTGTGGCCTTTTTTGCTTAGTGTCTTGACAACATGGTGCGTGCTGTCGGCCGGATACGCATCTTACGCTACTAGTAGAACAGAGAACAAAGGTGAGTAGATATTCAGAGGTTAAATATCCTAGAGTTTTGATCTCGTGTTACTGTCAACTCCCGTGATTAACTGAACAGTGAACAGCTAAAAGAGGGATAGGGAGCAGATTGGCTGGATATAGTAGGATACTAACTCTCTGATCATGGTTTAACAGAGTTGTCAATTTCTGCGTCAAGCTCTAGCTTTGCCAACCCCTATCCAGCATTTACATCTCTGATCGCATAGCGCGGCGGTCATTGGCCTTCACGCTTGTTCAGTGGTCTCTATCGTTATCGTTAGGCTTTTCACCATATCATAAAATATGGCGTGTTGAGCGCACTCAACGAACCCTCCTGGTCAGGAACGAATTCCTGAAATTTTCGTAAAGGAGTACTTATTCTAGAAAAAAGCCCACAAGGGATAGTTTTGGTTGGTCTAATTTCTATCGTTAGGCTTTTCCCTATATCACAACTATGGCGTGTTGAGCGCACTCAACAATCTTGAGTTCGATCCTCGTCAGGGACGAATTTCTGCAATTCTCGCAAATGAGTACTTCTACAAAAAAAAAAACAAGGGCTAGTTTTGGTTGGTCTCATTTTCAGAGAAAAGTACATCATCTACAAAAAAAGCCCACAAGGGATAGTTTTGGTTGGTCTCATTTTTAGAGAAAAGGGCAGATGCCGCGTGGTTAGGGTAGTAGTGATTAAACCCAACAACCAGAGTTCAACCCCGTCGGAGGCGAATTTATGAAATTCTCACTAGCGAGCAATTCTTCTATAAAAACTTGATAATACCCCGCGCGTTGCTGCGGGAACGCATGTTACAAAATAACCCTCGTCCATTGATCATTCCAATAATCAGATAACCTGAAAACATCAAATTTCATACAAAATAATGGCGAAATAGCAAAAAGACAGATTCAATTTTATTGCGAATTTGAGATTGATTCCGAAGAGAAAAAAAATCTCCAACTTAAAGACATGATCATAATTTTAGGGTATCAATTTAAAATAGTTATTCCTTTTGCGTATTCAGCATTTAAGTTGTCCAAAATTTTCTTTCTTTGAAACTGATGAGTCATGTATTGATTAAGAGATCTAGTGTTCATTACAACCTTCCGAGGCCAGGTCGTCAGCTCCGGCGCGTAGATCTGCACCGCCGCACCTCCGCGGGAGGGTCCCCCCCCCCCCCCCCCCCGAGCTGCAGGTCGGCTCCGTCGTCTGCCCCGCCGCGGTGGGGTCATGTCCCGCCGGTCCAGGCTCCTCAAGGTGGAGGATACTACCGGATGGGAACGACTGGAGGCTGGTGGAGGTTCCGCCGCCGCGGGTGCCGGAGACGATGGGAAAAGCGTTCCGCCAGGCGATGCGGGCGGGCCGATCCGTCAGCGTGGCGGCTGCCGTCGCTGGGGCTGACGAAGGCCTCCCCCTCCAGGCGGTGGCCAAGTCCTTCACCTCCGCCGAGTCCGACGCCCGTCGCCGCCGCCGCAAAGACCAAGAACCTCTGGAGGCGGCCATCGAGCTGTCGAAGAAGGATGCGGAGAAGAAGAAGAAGGTGGCAGCCAATGCGAGCCGCCACGCGGAGGAGCAGGACCGCGCCGTGCGGATCCTGGCTGGCCAAGTCGACGACATCGACGAGGAAGAGGAGGATCCGTACTTCGCCTTCCGCAAGCGCTACAAGGGCGACGCCGCCGGCGGCTCCGGCAAGGGCAAGTCTCCGATGTGAGATTTGTCCTTTTTATGTTTATATATGACTTTTGCTTATGTATGTCAATCCGGCAAGCTTCTGTAGGATGAATCAATGAACTATCTATCTAGTAGGATGAGTGTTGATCTATGTTGCATGGGTCTGTATGGTTTTTGGGGGTTTGTTTTGAGGGGGACGGCTGGAGTGGCACTCTTTTGGGGGGCGTCCGATCGCTGTCCGCGGACACGCCTAGGCAACCGTGGTTGGAGATGCTCTTAGGCAACCAATGGTCCTTTTTTTTGGCGGCTAACCAATGCTCCTTTGTTCCTCTTTATCAGTTTCATTAGATTTTTTTTTACTTTGTGCTTATCACTTTTTAAAAGCGTGTAGTTTATCATATCGTTTGTTATAGTCTTATAGACATGTACTTGTTTTTTTAGAGTAAGATATGTGCATTCGCCATGTTTTATATATGCTGATTTGTAACATTCTTAAAGTCTTCCTTTGTGCATAATGTGGACATATCAACACTTGTACTGTTGTGTATCTGTGATGATGTGAGGTCATTCATTTCAACAATCGAGTTTATTAACCTACATTTACCTTTTTGACAAAAGGTTTTAGTTCTTGCTAAGTTTGCTAATTTGCTTCTGGCAGGACTACACATACTTTTTTTTTTCCAAAAGGAATACACATACTTGACACTTCTCATATCCTATGACAAGTAAGATGCATTTCATTCCTCCAAGGGCGAATAACTGCAGTTATCCTTATCAGTATGTGATAAAGGGTGACATGGTCTTTCACGGCGAATCTCAGATAGTTGATAGGTAAATTTGATGGTTGAACATATTGGATCTCCAAAAACAGCACAAGAAATTCTCACGGATCAGGAAACAAGTAAAGACACCATATTGGTGTCCCCCGAACATGGGACCTTTTCAATATACCCAAACTCGGATAAATTTCAATTCTCCTCTTACAATGACCGTACCTGGCTATTTATATTAGCATAGCCGACTCTCCTAAATATCTTTAGACTGAACTTTGCCATGTTACTCTTATTTCGAAAGAAAATGATGCTAGAACCATGACAAGTTTAGACCATTAGTCTTTTTTTCGATAAAGAAATTTTTGTTAAACTCAAAAGTTAGCATCACGGCGGTACAATTAAACAGATATTACACTAGGCCTCTGCATAGTTAGGATGCACACTGCCGCACATACAATGGCACATACAATGGCATGTAACAAGATAAAATGAAGATCTCGACAAATATCCCTCGTCATTCCCTCCAATCGTGTACACACCTCCATAAATAGTTTTTTGTTTTCCATGCGTTGCAGGGGCGACCATGAATGAAGCAAATGAGTACATAGATAAATGGCCTGCAAAGGAGAGGACAACTTACCATTTAAAACCATATCATTTCTATACAGTCCAAGTGACCATATTATGGCAAGCGCTCCCAACCTAATGAGAATTCTAAACATGTGATCAATTCCACGAACTAGTTGCCAACCATATTTGCAACACTATGTGGTGGGTACAAATTAGAAGCCACTTGGACGACTGACAACATAGAACGGGTAATATGACATTGAAAGAATAGGTGCTTAATTAGCACATTATGCTGACAAAATTCACACTTTGCACTGCCATGCCAGTTGCGCTTAACAAGATTATCCTTAAGGATCACACCTTTGCGAAGGAACCACACAATTTTGTTTTTAGAGGTACCTTCATTTTATAGATATTATTATTATTATCAACCGACACTTCTAAATGAACAATTTGCTCTATACATGGAATCATCTGAGAAATTACCGTTCTTGTGTAAATTCCAACAAAACTCATCAGACCCTTGCGACAGTTGAACCATTGCCACACATAATCTTCCATGCCGCAGGTCGAGGACCAATTAAAACTCGTCTAAACGTCACATTTGGTGGATGACTCCAAAACCGTAGCGATTGTATTGCTCTTGTGATGAACAATATTGTACAGAGCTGGATATTGTTACCGTAAGGTGGCATGACCTAGCCACTTACCCTCCTAGAATCTAATTTATGATCTGTCCTTGATATTAAAATATCCACGGAAGAAATACTTCTTAGTCTCCATAAGACTAGCCCAAAAATACGAATCACCCGGATTTCAATAAACCTGTGACAACTGACAACACCTTTGAGCCAAGTAGTGTTCACCAAATCCCATCTTCGGTAAGAAGGTTGAAAAGCCATTTACCAAGAAGGGCATTGTTTTAACCGCGAGGTCATGAATGCCAAGACCCCCCCCCCCCCCCCCCCCTTGGTCCTTTGGGCAACAAACAACATCTCATCTAGCCAGTCAATTTTTTGCCTCAGAGTCTCCTTGCCAAAAAAAATCTCGATCAGAAGTAATCCAATCTTTGTAAAACTCCTTTTGGCAATTGAAATAAGGATAACATATACATCACCATATTACTTAATACGAAATTAACGAATACCAATCCTTCTTCCAAGAGATAATAAATTTCCCTTCCAACTACTTAATATGCTTCTCCACACATTTCCATTCGGGGTTCGTAAGTCTACGATAATGTATCAGAATACCCAAATACCTAATTGGAAACTCATCCTTTCTCACAACCAAATAGTTTCGCGTATTGAGCGGCCGCATCTTGAGCCTCCCGAAAGCAAAATAATTCACTTTTATGGAAATTGATTTTGAGCCGGCCAAAAAGTTGTTCAGACGCTGATAATAATAATTTCATGTTCTTGGCTTTCCCGAGGTCATGATCCATAAATAGAATTGTATCATCGACATATTGAAGGATAGGAAGACCACCATCCACTAGATGCCCCTACCATTTGACCCGAAACCTTTTCTCTCTCAATCATTATGAATCAAGTAATGTCACCATCAGAGATACCTTTCATTCTCAGTGTTTGCTGAAGGAAGGACCATTTCACCTTATCATATGATATTTCAAAGCCCATTTTAAATATGACATCATTCATCTTTTTCAGGTGCACCTCATGGAATTCTCATGAAGGATCACCACCCCGTCTAGGATGTTACGTCCTTGCATGAAGGCTGTTTGCGGCGGTCAGATCACATGGTCAGCCACCGAATTCAGCCTAATAGTTGCAGTCTTAGTGAATACTTTGAAGTTAATATTAAGAATACATATCGTCCTATATTGTTGGATCCGCTCTGCCTCATTAATTTTAGCCACAAAATTATCTCATCGAAATTAATACGAAACAAAACTATTTGTCTGGCATGAAGGCAACCAAACAAATCTAGAAGGTCTGGTTTAATAACGTCCCAAAAGTTTCGACAAAACTTAGCAGGGAAACCATCAGGACATGGGGCCTTGTTATTTTAAATTTGGAACCGTATTTTTATCTCTTCCTCGGTAAAAGGTGCGGTAAGAAAGGCGTTCTCCGCATAAACTGCAGTTTTAAAATCCTTACCAAAGTTCTCACAAACTAGGTTTGAGAAATTCATTGATACATTGATAACCTATCAGCAACCTTCCTTCAACAGAGGAAGATTTATTTCCAAAAGTTTCCTCTGTTCATAAAATAATTCATGAATTTCATAATAGAAAAGATTGTATACTCATATGGATGAAAGAAGGGAACGAAAAATATACTCATAGTCCTTAACGCCAATGCTACTCACGGGCCGACCAACGACATGATCATACGACCCACAAAATTTTTCGCACTCCATTTGGATCATAGGTTTGTCGCAGTAAATATATACTCATGTTGTACAAAAACTCAGAATGGTCCCTCTTTTTTTACCTTCTTTTATTGTCCTTCTTCTTGTTTCATCTAGAAAGCCGAGTCAGCCATCATGATCTCCCTGTCACGACGTCGAGCACATCCACCATGTCGGCGGCCAGGAGAGGTGCTCCACCGTCGATTTCGTGGCGATACTTACCAAGAATCAGCTGAGGCCCTTTGACGAGGATGGTCTGCATGAATATGGTATTTTTTTTCATCGCCACAACCTCGTCATCATGTCGATGATCAGAGGGTTTTGGCGGTAAAGAGGATCCAGGGCTAGGTCGATGATCATGAGGACAACGATCTTGATGATCACCCCGGTTTCATGGTATAGGCAGTGATTGATCATCAATCCTATTTCGGTAGTTTAGATGCTATCCTCGGTGGTGATCACAATCGTATTCCTACAATAGTAGTAAAATCTGAATTTTTTGCAGTACAATGCTGCCAAATTATTTGTAGCACCGACTATGAAGTGATGGGGTATTTGTCATCGCAAGTGTTGGTAAAGCATATGGATGTTGGTTGTTTTGACTGAATTTTTCATCATGTATGATTTTCTTTCAGTTAGCTGACACTGGATTTATATTTATCTTCAAAATTCAATTAACGGACACTGCAAATGGGTCACTGTGAGGTTGTGATGTGTAACGCAACTGCTTGTTTTTTTATCTAGCTCAAACTAGATACATCAGTCTACTCTGTTCTGTTGGTTTCAATTTTGTTCCTTTCCGTTTTACTCTCTCCGTTCGGAAATAGATGGATACATCCAAATTTTGAGATAGCTAAGACATCTATTTCCGAACGGAGGGAGTAGTACATTTGTGAATTCTAGTGCATGATTTCCGGTGGTAGACTTGATATTATAACTGAAACTAAGCTACGATATCAGATATATTCACACTACATAGCACTAGACAATTAGTTTGAGCTTACCTCATACTACCTAATCTTGCTTACTTTTGTTCTTTATTTAGAAAACATGGTTTAGGTCAATGAAACATGGTTTTTTACTTCGAAAACATGGTTTAGGTCAATAAAACATGGTTTTTTCTTGTATGCGGTTTTAACACACTCATGCGTACATAGGTTTTTACAATATAATTTTTTGGAGGCGGTACACCATTATGATATGATCCTACTGAATAAGTCATATAAACCTTTATATTCTGGAGCCATACATTGTTATGATCTAATAACTTTGAATTTTAGTGTCATCCCCTTTCTTATATGGTGTGCACATTTTATCATTAAAAGATTGTGATTCGCTTACATAAAATTATGATAATATTGTGGGGGATGTCTTTAGGTACATATGTAAATCTAGCGATTGTGATCTTTATCAACAGGAATACATTTTTTGAAACCCCTGAATATTTTTTAAAAACCGTTAAACCTTTTTATACATTTTTTGGAACCCTTGAATATTATTTAAAAACCGTAGAAACTTTTTTATGAACCATTAACATGGTTTTGAACCCAACGATCTACTTTTTGGTTCACTGTTATTTTTTCTTAACCCGAATGTTAGTTCCTATTATGGGAAACCCATGATTTTTTAAACTATTGATGTATTTTTCGTTTCGCTCTTATTTCCGGTTCACCTGGATTTTAGTTCCTTTTCGGTTCACTATTATTTTTGATTCACCGGCATTTTCCATCTACTATTATTTGTGTTTCACCCGAATTTTAGTTCTTTTTCACATTGTTAATTTCGTTTTTGGTTCACTATTATTACCGTTCACCCACTTAGTCCGGCCGAATTTTTGTTATTTATAATTTTGGTTCATATTTTTTTTTCGTTCATCTTATTGTTTCTGGTTCATTATTATGACGTTTCATTCAAATTTGGTTCATTTTTCATTTGCTCACATTTTTATTTTGGCTCTCCCTATTTTTTTAAGACTTCTCAATTTAGATCTACGCGAATGAAGGCTTCTCAAATTTGTTTTGCAGTGAAACCTTTCAAAGTAGATCTGGAAAAAATCTTTTTTGTTCACTCTTAATTTGGTAGTAAAGTTTTGTGTGTTGAAGAATCATTCATATACTTGAAAAAAAAATGTAAAAAACAAATAAAAAAGAATGGGGGCTCCTCGCTCATTGCTGATCCCTATGTAGTGCGTACGAAGTGAGCGAGGCGATGCTCTCGCTCGCTACAAGCAACGCATAGGAGCACCCTTTCATTGTCGCGTTATACTACCGACAGCGGAGGTCATATAGCTCGCAGGCTGCCCTCCACACATGCTCACGGCCCAAGGCCCAAACCGGATTCAGTTCGAGATACTTTACTGTTAACTGAATCTCAGACACCTGCACTTAACTGACGAGAGATGACCAAACGGTGTTACAATACCCTGCATTTTTCTACAATACCCCACTTATACAACTAGAACAGACAACAAAGGTGAGGAGACATCTAGAGTTTAATATCGTAGAGGTTTGATCTTTTGTAAATACTAGTAAACGTGCACGTGCAACACACGTCTCATAATTTGATACGGTTTATGAATCCTATATTTTTTAGCGAGTTTTTATTTCTGAGAGACTTATCTCATGGTCCAACGACGTAAGAGTGCATGCAATGATGCAACACACAATCCACACACATGTCTTCACTAAAATTGGCGATAAACAATTTACAATAGTTACAAGAATACTTTAAAAATAGAAACCAAGTAACATTATCCACTTTTTTATGAATGATTCTCTTACCAAGGTCTACCTATTTATATGATCAATAATGATTGCGAGATGAGCTCAATTTATGATGCTGAGTTGGGTGCTTTGTATTTTTTAGGGGGTCTATCCACAATCATACAATGTGAAGGGATATGTGTTGGTTTCGATTTATTATATCATCATCATTCAATTCCGAGTCAACTAAAATGACAATTAACTTTTGTTCTAAAAGTCACGTAGTGATCTATTTAGTTTTCAAATAATGATAAATAATATGATTCAAAATATATCTATTGAGGAGTGTCGGACAAAATATATCCCGTAAAATATACTCCATGCAATTTAACATCTAGAGACCACAAAATGACCTGCATGATTACGAATTTTAATATGTTCAATAACATATAAACAAATCTTAATATTTTTATAAATCTCTCAACATCATCGAATGGTCATTTTGTAAACCCCTATGCCCGTATAAAAAGAACGCAACAAGCTTGTACACGTCTGATAAAAAATCGAAACACTGGACAAGGCCCGACACTATTTTCTCTAGTCTTCTAAAACAAATGACCAAAAGGGTATCAATAAAAAAAATAGGAATTGGACAAAGCGTCTTCTCCTCACTCCTCAGTGTCTCCAAGCTTCTCGTCTCCTTGCCCCTTTCCACTGTCTCCAGTCTCCACCGCTCTAGGCCGCCACTCCCCTTTGTCCCCACCGCCGACGCCGATGGAGGCGGACGCGGAAGCTCGTTCGTCAACCAGAAGAAGCTCGTCGTCGGGGACTCCATCGTGTTCATGAGGACCAAGAACGGGGATCTCTGCGTCGGAATCCGGCGCGCCAAGAAAGGGCGCATCGGTGCCCGGAGCTGCTCCTCCGCCGCCGTCAGCTACAGAGGGTGGCAATTACGGGGGATTCTCCATGTTCTTTAGGGGATATGAGGACGGCAACAACAGAGAATGGGGGCAAGAGGGAATAAGGTGAGGGTGAGGATGCGGCCGGAGGAGGTCGCCGAGGCGGCCAGTCTTGCTGTCAGCGGCGACCGTTCGACGTGCTCTACTACCCGAGGGTGAACACGCCAAGGTACTGCTTGAAGGCGGCTGCGTTCAGGGTGGTGATGCGCACCCAGTGGTGCCCCGGAATGAGGTTCAAGCCATTCATGACCTTGGAGATATTTCAGGTACATACATGTCCACTTCTCCATCGTCTGTATTCAATTCTGTACAAATCCTTTCAAGGACAGCAAAAAAATTACATTCCTTTCATTGACACATTGATTGCCAGATGCATGCACTTTATTTTCACAACACTGAATTCTTGACTGTAATGGCTTCGTGCAGGTGTGATGGGATGAACCAGACTTTTTGCAGAACGTGAATAGGGTGAGTACATGGTTCTTCATGGGTGGCTGGGCTCCAAGCAGAAGCATCTCAAGATATACGCCGAGTTGTCAACTGGTACACCTCCCGGGGTTTCCATGTCAATTGTCTTTGCATTTGTGTAGCTGCTTCAGACAAAAAGTAGAATACAAACTCAAAATTAACTACACCTGCAAAGAAGTCTTAAAATGGTAAAAGGGTGATAACCCGTGACAGAAAACCTCCCCCCTTCGATTGAGACAATAAAGGTTGATATTAAGAACAAATTAGACGATCAAAACATGTTAACATGCAAGTTTCTTTAGTTGGACAGAGGGAGCTCTTATGTGACTAAATGACGCATAACTCTAATTCCTGCTTTGTACTGACGGAAAAGTTTAATAATCCTTTAACATCAAAAGACAGTGCTAAAAGTACAAAATAAAACCCTTTATTTTTTTATTTGGCATGCTGGCTGAATTTGGCATTTTGCAACTCCTGCTCACATGTAAGAACATTCACCTTCAGGTGTCTAACCATTATCTTGTGCGATGCAGGCTACACACTCCCTGGTTGTACGAATTTTAGCTGTTGCTGCTAATAAAAGTACTGCACATAATGAGTATACATAGATCTATTTGCTACAGCAGCAGTACTACAGGTACAAAGCTTCTTTCATCCATTGATTCAGACGTATTACAATTGGCATCCCCCTTGCTGCTCTCCTTGTTCTTTCCTTGAGTGTTGTATGTTGTATGTCAGTTTAACATATCTGTCAACATCTGATGATATACATATGCAGTGGTATTTTTTGTTAACCATGATCACGCCCTGTCATGCTACTGAAAATGGGGCATGACCTGTTATTCTCTTTATATGCTAGGGAGAGACCATTTATAATTATCACAAAGCTAGATACTATCCAAGGTGAGTATCTGCCAATCCATATGGTTAGGCACATATTGTACTTTCAGGTCTTCCGGTAAAATTTCAATCGTTCCCGCTGCCAATTCCATGGTTCACATAAGCCTCTACTTAGAATGGACAAACGCCCAAATATAGCCTATGATGGTATCATTTTTCTGTTATTTGCAACATCACCAACCTATCTTTCACATCCCTAGGTACAAATATAGCCTATTTTTTGAGATCACGGGCTACCTTTTGTTTTTTCAATATGTCGTCTCTATGTAGTGCATAATACTCCCTTGCCTTCTGTCTTTTTAGATCTTTAGGATCTGCAAGTAGCTTTGACTATCAATAATGAACCTTAAGAACATAGAAGGGTTGTATGCATTAATTGGTCAAAACGATCACCATGGGAAGCGATCAACGGTGGATCTGAAGCATTGGCTTTAGAATTTCCATTGTCCACGGCCGCAGCATCATTTATCTGTTCACGGGCCTCCTTCTTTCTTCTTAGTATGTCTTCTCTACGAAGTGCATAGCGTTCCCTTTCCCTCTGCCTCTTGAGCTCTACAGGGTCTGCATTTTGTGGAACAGCAAGTTATTTTTTGGGTACTAATAAATATGTTAGTGCTGATTGCAGAAACCTTAATAACCTGAGGAGTGTGTGTTGGTTACATCCTGAAATGGTGTGCGTTCCCCAATGCGCTTTGAAGACGACATATTAGCAATATGCGATAATCCTGTAGTGAAGATGTCAGATCAGCAGTAAGGTAGTTATATCAATAATATAATCAATAAATTTCGCCCTTTTATTAGTTGTGGAGATGTGGATAAAAATCATGTGTAGTCTGCTTCATATTGTGCTTTACAGCTTAGTATGGTTTATATACTTCTTTGTAGTACACTGCTGAAATAAAAAGAAGGCATCATAAGCGAAACAAACATTATGTGCATGGTAACGTGTAAAGAAGAGTTCATCATTTTCTTGTGATGCAGGTTGCGAGGCGACCTGAACAAACCCACTGCAGGACAATTTCTGGTTGACCTTGTTATTAAGGTAATAATTTCGCATCTCGTTGTGCCTGTATGGTGCTTCTCATATAAATTGTATTGGCAACAAATGTGATATGGCAAATCTACTTCGCATGCAGATAAAACAACGTGAAAAAGATGTAGCTGTCCAAACTGAGGTCGGATTGTTTGTTTGTTCAGATCTGTTCATAATAATTCCGAGGAGTTGAGGAGTAAGATTGGACAAAGATGGATCAACAATGGATGAAGAACGAACCTGTTTGGTATTTGGCGTCGACAGCTAGGAGATGACCATTGAGCCGATGATGGTGATGAAGCAGCGGCGCGTCCGGGGACGGACAGCGACGGAAACCTGGAGATCCGCCTGGACGGTCGGCGGTTGGTGACCGTCGTGGTCTCGTGGAGCAACCTAGGGCAGAAAACGGCTGAGGTAGATGTTTCGTGGGGAACGGCTGGAAGCGTTGTCTGCGAAGGGTTACGTGGGGAACCTGGCAGGAAATTGCTCTGACGGTCCACAGGATTAATCTGGGGCGTTGCTTCGGGCAGTTTTTGATAAAACGGATATGTGTCGTTTGATTCGTTTTAGTGGGATGGATCTAATGGTCCAGAGTGACATGTGTACGCTTGGCCTGGGTGGCTGTAGCGAAACTAAAGTTCGCTCTTTTATAAGTAGTGGATCATCACTCATGAGTCATGATTAGCTGAACAGTGAACAATTAATCGAGGAATAGGGAGCTGGTTAGCTGGATACTAATTCTCTGATCATGGTTTGACAGAGTTGTCAGTTTCTGCATCAAGCTCTAGCTTTGCTAACCCCTGTCTAGTATGTACTTCCCTGATCACATAGCGTGGGAAGCATTGGCCTTGGCCTTCACAATTGTCGAATGAGTTCTATGATTTTTATATGGTGTTTTTTCCGGGGAAGATGGTATCCACTCTACATTTGGAGTCATCAGTCTTGTTGCAAATTCTGTGGCACAACTGGGATATCTGCAACATGATGACATTTTACTGCTTTTGGACTTTCGTGGTGTCGGATGGATCCTTAATGTAAAAAAATGGTCAACTTGATGATCTCTTTCAAATTATTTCATTCTGTTATAGGAGAAATAATGACCTACAGAGTACAGACTACAGTCCTGTTTGCTGTTCTCTGCAGAACTTATCAGTTTATTGAAAAACTTGTATTATGTGCTTATCATTCTCTTAAACATATTTCTATTAACATATATACTTCTTGTTAGAGTAAGACGTGCATTTTCCAAGTGTATTATGTATATTCTCATCTGTACATTTTGTTAAAATTCTTTCTTTGCGTGTAATTCGAACATATCGATATTTAGCTCTGTTGTGCACCTGTGTCATATACATCCTGGACACTTCTTCGCTCGTATGACAAGCTAGGATGCATTTTATCACCCTCAGGGACTGTAGGTGAACATATTCATCAAACTGTATTAATAAGGATTGCTTGTTTATTAAGTTAAAGTAGGATGCATTTTATCACCCTCGTGGCTTACTGTCAATAGTAGATTATGCTTCTGCTTCTACACTGCATCTGCTATAAGACAATTACAGTCGTGCTTGCAAAATGTGCGCCTTCACAATTTCTCATTAGTAAACTTACCTAACAGGCTAATTTACCAAGATTAACCAGAGAATCTCTGTGTCTTGAAAACGATTCCGAGACATGCGACGGCATTTAGCAGCTCGTATTTGCCGTCAGTTCATCATCACCCATCTTCTGCTCAATTAAATGCTATCAGGGGTGAGGGAACAGCTCCTAGAAGAACAAAGGATAGAGAGCTCAGAGCTTTGTCTCTTCTCTCTAGAATAGTTATGGTTTGTCTCTAGACTCTGGAATACTTAATTAATTACTAATAAAATATTGCCACCAAATTATTGCATCTACTCTCATGTTCTGATGCTGTCCTTTGCTATTGAACAAGGGCCAAATTTTAGTAGACTATCGTTGTTTTTCTTTGGTAGCTATGGAGTTCTTTTACACCATACTTGGCCGCATTGAGCTCAGAATATATTTGTTAATGTGGTAGTTATACCTCTTTGTCCAAGGTCTGCAGATTTTTTTTACTAAGTGCACATCACTTATTCAGAATTTTGAGCTGATGTGCTAACTAAATTGCTAGCACATATTTTGCAATGCAGCCATGCAGGTACAGCTTATTTCTCAAGTATCATACATCCCACGATATCAGTTGGTATCTCTGAAGCCCAACATGTTTGCAGTTCAGTCACAACGTGATTGAAGCATGATCTTCAAGCCTCTACGCACTACTGATCTCAACTTTGGCTTCATAAAAATGATAGACATCACTCTTTATTTTTTGAAAAAAAAGAGATGGGCTCTACTGTCTATCTTTTACTGTATGCATTGGTTTAGGAGCAAGAAAGGCCCTCGCATCTGCTCATGTGAGCCCTAACCTACCAAGATTAACAAAATAAACAGAGCCACAATGGCTTCTCTCGCACTTGAAAAAAGAAGCTGGGCTAGTCAAGGAGCTGTGCTCTATGCTGAAAACATGATGAGGTATGCATTGCACTTAGCCGTCCACATTCGGCGTCACTTCGTGACCCATGTTCTGCACAATTTAATGGGAAGAGAGGGATGCGGGGAAACAGGCCCTCGTGTTCTCGGGAAGAAAGGAGAACATTGGCAAAGGATGGAGATTTTGTCCCTTCTCTCACTAGATTATTCGAGGTCTGTCTCAATATACTTAAATCTTGTTTGGATGGCGCTACAATATGTTTCCATAATGTTGTCCAGATGAACAATACAAAAGGTGTTTATGCCTGCTGATTAGCTACTCTGACCAGAACATTGGACAAGCTAATCTGAAAATTGTAATGTGCAAAGTGAGTATTGTGGTATAAACTGTGACAGCAAGAACAAGCTACCAACTAAAGGTGGGATAAATTGAGCACTCATTCACACAAGCCAACGGCATGAATGAAATGGAACCTAAAGTTCTGAGCAAAATAAAAAAGAAGTCTACTTGCTAGTAGAATTCTCTACCATATAAGGCTATGAACAACCTCTCACTAGGACTCTCACGAGCAAAAGCACCAGACGAAATTATGAGAAATTGAAGCAAAAGGAGATCAAAATTAACCTCCATATTTACACGACTACTGAGCGATGACGAGACTACTATACTCTGGTTCTATGACTCATGGATGACACTATAATGCAGTCAGCAACTGACAGGTGGGCCAAACAAGGCCTCGGCGATGATGTCGGTGGCTGCACGGACTCCATAGAAGGCTCAATGCAGCCGGTGCCGCTTGGCGACGAAGCCCGGCGAGCAGTTGCCGGCGGCCATGGCCATGGTGGGCATCGCCGCCATCGGCCGCTTCATGCAGGCGTTGGCGTTGGGAGCGTAGGCGTAGCCCAGCGGCGTTGCAGTGTTGTTGGTGGCATGGAGGGGCGTCGCGCCGACGTAGACTCCTCCGCCGCCACCGACAGAGAGCGCGTCGAGCGCGTGCACCGGCGGCGGGTTGCGCCACCGCGGGAGCGGCCCGGCGACGAGCAGGTTCTGCAGCAGGGGACCCGCCTCCATGACAGACTGCAGCAGCCGGCCCCTCGGCGGCAGCGGCTTCTTCCTGGCGAGCATGTCGAGCACTGCGTCGGCGCCGCACAGCTGGTGTTGCTGCTGCTGCCTCGCTGGCGGAGGCGGACTACCTCCGCCGAGCTTGCCGCCACCGCCGCATCGCCGCCGGTCGGAGGAGGTGACGGGGTCGAAGAAGGGGTCCACCGGGGACGACACGAGGCTGCAGTCAGAGTCGGTGACGCTCGACGTGACCAGCGTCGCTGGCGGCGGCGGCTGCTTGGCGGCGAGGAGGAGCTGCTGGACCTGGTCCAGCGCGTCGTCCCGCTCCTTGGCCACCTGGCGGATGAGGTCGGCGAGCTTGCCGATGCTCTGCTCCTTCCTCCGGAGCTCATCCTTGGACGCGTCCAGCTCCATCGTCGTCGCCAGCAGGCTCTGCTTCAGCTCCGCCACGCTCTGCAAAATTTCACAACCAAAGTTAAGATCCAGCAACTTTTGTTGCATCAAAATCTCCTAACTTGAAGAAGATGGTATCCTTTTATACCATAGAATCGAAACTGGATGGGGAATTAAACACATAATATCGTAACAGAGTTCTTCACTAATCCGAGGAGCACTTAATAATAGGACAGAATTAAGCACAAGGTGATGACTAGCAAAGGAGATGGATGCCTGCATGCACGCACGATCTAATCCGAGGAGCAGCTAATGATTTTGATTCCCTCCCAACAAATGATTGCACCATGCAAGAGCAGCCGGTAGTGGAGGCATGACATGCTTGGGCTCGTCAACCTTCTTATTCTTCTTTTGGTTACCTACAAAATAAGGTTAGATGTTTTGGTCCTCAACCTCACCTGTGGTTGTCAAGCACAAGGTGTAAGAATGATATCAGGATAGTTATGCAATGCAAACAAGAAATAAATATGCAATTATGGTGGATGCAATGGTAAATGATATTTTTGGGTTTTTGAATGATCTATGCAAGATGAAAAGTATTTTTGTATTTTCGGATTTAATGATGGCTGAAAATAGAAAAGTGGTATATGGTGTTGGAAAGGTGTTTCTTATGATTAAAAAATGGACTGGGTTCATGGTTTTACAAATGCACTCTCTCTTTATAAAGTGGTAGACAATGGAACACACACAGTTAACATATGAGATTGCAACACAGGGTTTGATAACTAGTTACTTAAATATATGGGCATCACGTCCTAACATAGAGATCTTTTGGTTATTAACCTCTCTTACTTATACTCCACCAAGATGCGAACTAAATCATAACACCTCAGTAATTAAGATAACTCAGAGTATAGCATTAAGTATCATGACATGAAGTGAAAATAAGAACATGCTAGATCTAGTCATGGAGTAGTGGCAATGGTCACGCCCACATCCCCGGTAGTATGGTATTTTAGTTTATCCCTAGTGAGGCAACAAAGTAAGATAAAGATACCAAAATGGATCGCAGAACTTTCTCTCACGTTCACTGCACTAGCCCCCCCGTTACTCCAACTAATGCACACGTTCCCCCACACACGCTCTCATAAACATGCTTGATCAAAACAAGTAGACAAGAACGGGGTACATAATATGCATCTATACTCATAACTGAAACAAACATTGCAATCTCAAACATATATTAACTCATAAAGATCCACCACAAAGGTATTACAACGGTGACCGTAATCATGTTCAGCAGCTCATACGGTGCTAATTAGTGAAGCTCAAGAGAGGAGAGATACATAAGTTACTTCCACAAACCCATAGTCCAGAGGTGGACTACTCCCTCTTCATCATGGAGACGGTGGAGAAGTCGATGGAGAAGATGGAGACCACGCCGGCAGCGCCCCGCCGGAGTTTTCCCCCTCCAATCTGCAGCTCCTAATCTCCGTTTCGGTGTTTCTGTGTTTGTGCGGCGCTCCTTCCAGAGAACGTCGGGGGACCTTTTTTATAGACGTTTTTAGCTCAAGACGATGTCAGTGGAGCAAAGATCGAAGGCAACGGAGCCACGAGGCCCAAATGGGTGGGTCCCACGCAGCCACAGTACCCTCGTTTGGCCCTCGAGCCTCCGTTTGCTCGCTTCCTTCGCCCACAGGTCTTCTTCCTTCCAAATATTGACGCCCGTAAATTTCCAGGTGATTTCGTTGACGTTTGGGTCCCTGAAACATTAAAATAAGAAAACGGGGTTTTCTGCCTGTGCAGGGTTAATTCCATAAAAATAGGAAATAAATGAATATTCCCAAAAATCATTATAAAACATTGATATAACCCTTATATGATGCAAATATGATTGGAATATAAGCAATTAAAGTGCAAAGTTCATGTATGCATTTTACATGCATCAGGCGTCGTTCCGCGGGGCGTGCGGAGGACCGCGCCACCGGTGCGGGTCGCCCACGCACCCGACGCGCTGTCACGAACCACCACCACCACCGCCGGAGGGAGGAGGATCCGGCGCCGGCGCTACGTGCCAGAGCCGGAGTGCCAGTGGCACTGGGACAACGCCGCCACGCTGGAGTGGAGCGACGTCCACCTCCCCGAGGGCTGGCACCTGAACCCGCAGAGGATTCCGGTGCCGACGGTCCCGCTCCCTGGGAGGCAACTGGACAGGGAGATCGCGCGCCAGCGCCGTCTCCTCCCGCCGGCGCTCCGCGACGACCCCGTCTACGCGGCGGACTCCCCACACTGGGAGCAGTGGCTCAAGGACGAGCACGAGGACCGCCGCCACTCCTACTTCGCCCCGGCGCCCCGCGCCGTCCAATCCGCCTACCCAGCGCTGCCCGACGCGCTGTGGTTCGAGGAGGAGGTCCCCGAGGATGAGGACGACCCGGAGATGGTGGCCGCGTTCGAGGCCTCCAACCTCAGCCTCGTCGAGGACGAGATCAAGAGGTGGGAGAAGGTGAGGACCGCGGCCGCGGCCGCGGCCCTGATGCCGCCGCCGCCGCACCGCAGTACTACGACCCGGACGAGGTCGAGCCGTGGCACTACGCCATGGAACGCGAGCAGGAGCAGGACCTTCCGCCGCCGCCTCCTCTGCCTCCCGGCCTCGTTGGCCAGTCCTGGGTCTTTACCGGCGGGAGCTGGTCGACGGATCAGGAGCAGGAGCAGGAGGCGCCACCGCAGCAGCAGGCGCCACCGGAGCATCTCTGGACCCCGCCGCCCTTCATCGTCCTCGACGACTAGGCGGCACCGGCGACGACGACCCCCCCTCCCCCTCCAATGTAATGGCCTTATTAATGGCCTCCCCCCCCCCCCCAATGTAATCGGCCGTTTGTGGCCTCCCCCATAATGAAATCGGCCCTTAGGCCCTAAAAAATATGTTCTTGTTTGCCAACTCCGGCGCCGGCCCCGTGGTTAGGGTCCGCCGCCGCCGCCGCCGCGCGCTAGATCTGAGAGAGGGAGAGAGTAGTTGGTCGGGGGGACGAGCTCACCGTGGGTCGGGGGCGAGCTTTGCTTGCTCGGGGACGACGATCTTGCTCGGGGGAAGAGCGGGGACGGCCGCGCCCGGAGCAGGAGCAGGACGGCGACCCACGGTGAGGGCGGCAGCGGCGCGGGGACGAAATCCGGCAGCCTGGCGGCGCAGGGGCGGCGTCGTCTGGAGCCCGGAGGCGGAGCGTCGATTTGCTGGACTTGGGCAAATTTTCGGCCCGAGCCACTAGAAGTAGCGCCAAAAAGGCCTCTAGTACCGGGCCGTGGCTCCACCCGGTACTAGAGACCCTCTAGTACCGGGCCGTGTTACCACCCGGTACTAGAGGTCCCTCAGGGCCGCGAAAATTTGCGCGCCAAGCCCAGTGGACCTGTAGTACCGGGTGGTCGCACGGCCCGGTACTAGAGGTTAATTTTTTTTAATTTTCTGGTTTCTTACTTTTTTTATATCTTTTGATTTACTTGTCTAAATTAAGTAAAAATTGCTTTCATTTTCCTGTTTTCTGTTTTGGTTTAAAATGAAGTATCACATGCGCTTGGTTTTAAATTAAGTACTACATACGCTTAATTTAAAATCAATTCAAAAATTTATAAATCAAGTACTACATGCGCAGTGGATCATTTCACATCACAAAGTTTGATGCTACATCAAAAATTTATAAATTAAGTACTACATTCCGCCACCGCCATACGCTTGATTTCATTGACATGTCTGTCTTGTCCTCCATACTATAAATTATATAAAAGTTTAATAAATTATTACACATCATGAACAACATCCCTATTTAGTCTTCGCTTTTTTTTTTGTGAGACCCTTTCTTCTGATCGCTCCGTAACCATGGACAAGGGTCTGCATATAACTTGAGACTTGGGTCAGTGGTCACTTTGAAGGGCGGAATTTCATGAAACTTGTCGTAATCTTCTGACATGTCTGTCTTGTCCTCCACTCCCACGATGGTTCTTTTCCCTGAAAGAACTATGTGGCGCTTTGGCTCATCGGCTGATGTATTCACTTCCTTATCTTTTCTTTTTTTTGGCTTGGTAGACATGTCCTTCACATAGAAAACCTGAGCCACATCCTTGGCTAGAACGAATGGTTCGTTGTCGTACGCAACATTCGTGAGATCCACTGTAGTCATTCCGTACAATGGGTCTTCCTTTACCCCGCCGCCTCTCAGGTTGAACCATTTGCACCAGAACAAAGGGACCTTCAAAGAAGGTCCATAGTCAAGTTCCCATATCTGCTCTATGCAACCATAATATGTGACCGTGGCCACTATATTTTGGTTGGTGCTCTTTTTATCTTGGGCGTTCGTGTAAAATGTATTCCCGTTTATCTCATACCCTTGGAAAGTCCAAATAGTCGAAGATGGCCCCTTAGACAACAAGAACAGCTCATCTGAGACTGTGTTGTTGTTGTTCAGATGCGTTTCCAACCAACCGCCAAAATTCTCCATGTGTTCCTTTGCAATGGCGGAGTCATCCATCCCCGGGTTGTTAGAGCGTACAATATCCTTGTGCATCTGGATATACGGAGCCACCAAAGTGGAATTATGCAGAACTGTGTAGTGTGCTTTTGTGAAAGAATACCCGTCCCTGCATATGTATGATTTCTTTCCTAGAGTGCCTTCTCCACTTAGTCTCCCCTCATGTCGCGATTCAGGAAGACCAATCGACTTAATGCCGGGAATAAAGTCAACACAAAACTCAATGACCTCCTCTGTTCCATACCCTTTGGAGATGCTTCCTTCTGGCCTAGCACGGTTATGAACATACTTCTTCAACACTCCCATGAACCTCTCAAAGGGGAACATATTGTGTAGAAATACAGGACCCAGAATGTGAATCTCGTCGACCAGGTGTACTAGGAGATGTGTCATAATAGTGAAGAAGGATGGTGGGAACACCAACTCAAAACTAACGAGACATTGAGCCACATCCTTCTGTAACCTTAATAGAGTGGTTGGGCTGATTGACTTCTGCGAAATTGCATTGAGGAACGCACATAGCTGAACAATGGATACTCGAACATTTTCCGGTAGAAGCCCCCGCAATGCAACCGGAAGCAGTTGAGTCATCAGCACGTGGCAGTCATGAGACTTTAGGTTCTGGAACTTTTTCTCTGCCATATTTATTATTCCCTTTATATTCGACGAGAAGCCAGACGGGACCTTCATACTGCTCAGGACTTCAAAAAATATCTCCTTCTCTTCTTTGGTAAGAACGTAGCTAGCAGGACGTAGACGTCCTTTATCCGTCCTCATTGGATGCAGGTTCTTTGGGTCTTTCAAAAGTTGCTGGTCCTCTCGTGCTTCCGGAGTATCTTTTGCCTTCCCATACACGCCCAAGAAGCCTAGCAGGTTCACGCAAACATTCTTCGTCACGTGCATCACGTCGATTGCAGAGCGGACCTTTAGGATTTTCCAATAGGGTAGTTCCCAAAATATAGACTTCTTCTTCCACAGGGGAACGTGGTTGTTAGCGTCCTTCGGAACAGACTGTCCGCCAGGACCCTTTCCAAAGATTACATCTAAATCCTTGACCGCATCATATATATCTTCACCACTTTGGAGGGGTGGCTTCGGCCGGCGATCTTCCTCACCTTTGAAATGCTGCTGCTTGCTTTTCTTTCTTAGGGGATGCTGAGTTGTAAGAAATCGACGATGACCCGGGTACACATTCTTGTTACCTACATATATACTTTCAGTGCTATCTAAACAGTGTGTGCATGCATTGTATCCCTTGTTCGACTGTCCTGAAATGTTACTAAGAGCAGGCCAATCATTGATGGTTACAAACAACAACCCTCGTAGGTTAAATTCCGCTTGTTTGTACTCATCCCACACAGGTACCCCTTCATCACGCCACAACTGTAAAAGTTCATCAACTAATGGCCTCAGGTAGACATCAATGTTGTTACCGGGTTGCTTCGGGCCTTGGATGAGCACTGGCATCATAATGAACTTCCGCTTCATGCACAACCAAGGAGGAAGGTTATAGATACATAGAGTCACAGGCCAGGTGCTATGACTGCTGCTCTGCTCCCCAAAAGGATTAAAGCCATCCGTGCTAAGACCAAACCTTAAGTTCCTTGGGTCACGTGCAAATTCCTTGTACTCTGTATCGATTTTTCTCCACTGCGACCCATCAGCCGGGTGTCTCAACATCTCGTCGCTCTTGCGGTCTTCTTTGTGCCATCGCAACAACTTGGCATGCTCTTTGTTTCTGAACAAACGTTTCAACCGTGGTATTATAGGAGCGTACCACATCACCTTGGCAGGAACCTTCTTCCTGGCGGGCAGGCCCTCAACATCGCCAGGGTCATCTGCTCTGATCTTATACCGCAATGCACCGCATACCGGGCATTCATTCAAATTCTCATACTTCTCACCGCGGTAGAGGATGCAGTCATTAATGCATGCATGTATCTTCTGCACATCTAATCCTAGAGGGCAGATAATCTTCTTTGCTTCATACGCACTCTCGGGCAATTCGTTACCAGCCGGCAGCTTGTCCTTCACTATTTTCAGTAAACTCCCAAATCCCTTGTCAGATAAACCATTCGCTGCCTTCCATTGCAATAATTCCAGTGTGGTACCGAGCTTTGTGTTGCCATCTTCGCAAGTTGGGTACAACTTTGTTTTGTGATCCTCTAACATGCGCTCCAACTTCAACTTCTCAAGTGTAGTTTCTGCTAGGGTATGTGCATCAACGATGACCCCACGTAAATCATCATGTATGATGGGATCATCTGGTACCTCTTCATCATCAGCTTCCCCTGTTGGGTTACCAACATATTCAGGGTACATGTAGTTGTCATCGTTCTCTTCTTCTTCGTTATCTTCCATCATAACCCCTTTTTCTCCGTGCTTGGTCCAACAATTATAGCCGGGCATGAAACCAGAAGTTATCAGGTGGAGGTGAATTCTGTCTGTGTTAGGGTAATCCTTCTCATTCCGACATTTCTTGCATGGACAACACATAAAACCATTCGGCCCCTTGTTATCCTTAGCCACATTGAGAAAAGATTGCACGCCATCCATGTACTCTTTAGAGCGTCGGTCAGCGTACATCCACGGATGACTCATCTGCAAATCACCGCTAAAACCCATTACGATAAACCAACATAATAGGAAACATATCATATTCATTAATACAAGTTCATCACATTAAAACCAAAGTATAGTAGTGACCAAATGTAATACATAGTTCTCATAAAACATAAATTAATTGAAACTAGAATACAACTATCTAAAGAATTTAAATCCAACAACAAATGCGATCAGAATCGCAACTAAGGTAACTATTGAACCAACAGCATAATGATACCAAGCCTCTTGACTAATGACATATTTTCTAATCTTTCTAAGCTTCAAGCGCATTGCATCCATCTTCATCTCGTGAACAGCGACGACGTCGGTAAGCTCGACCCCGTGAGCATCAACGATGTCGGCAATCTTCAAGTCCAATACCATCTTCTCTTCTAGGCATTGGAGACGAAGATCTTCACTTATCTTCAATTTTGCTTTCAAATCGTTGTTTTCTTTTTTAAAAAACTCTACAATAGGGTCGGCTGGAATTTCCGGTTCAACTACCTCCTAAATAAAAATATATCTATGTCAATTTGGTCGGCATGATTGTTATAAACACGAAACAAAATAAATAGTGATAAAAATATACCACATCCGAATCATAGACCGGACGAGGGCGACGGGGACGGATATCAAAACCATGACACTATACATAAAAAACATAAGAAAATTATACAAGAAAAATAATTATGCATTCAAATCATACAAGTAATTTTGTAAAATAACAGATAAAAGAAGAGGCTCACCGAGGTGGTGCCGGTCACGGGATGGCGGGGGCTATCGACGGCGGTGAGGACCGAGACGACACTAAAATCCACAAATAATAAATTAATTTGAGCTCAAAATACATAAAAAAATGAACTACCTAGCTTAGGCATTTCATCAAACACCTAGGTAGCACTATAAAAATGAAATGAGCTAAACTTGTATGGAAATGGCTAAAATTCGGCCGCCGGGTGAAAGGATCAAGTGTTGCTAACCCTTGGAGAGATGGGTGCCGTCTATCTTGACAAATCTTGGAAAAAAATGGGGCTACACTTGAGCTTGAGAGAGGAAACAATGAAGATGAGCTTGAGAGTTCAAAAATGGTGGCTGGCCCGGGGTGGGAGATGATATAGCGGGACCTCTAGTCCCGGGCTGTACCACGGCCCGGGACGAAAGGTCCACCCTCCTGTCTCCACCCTGCCGCTGACTGCCTCGGTCCCGGGTGGTATCACGGCCCGGAACTAGAGGTGCCCTACAACCCGGGACCCGACCTGCGCAGCGTCGGAGCAGCCGGCCCGGTACTAGTTCCCTCCTCTAGTCCGGGTTCGAACCACACCCGGGACTAGAGCCCAACACCCCTCTCCACCAAAGCTCCTGTTTCCACTAGTGATGCTGCGTGCAATTGACGCGCATTTTTGTCAAGAACTTTGATTCAGACCGATCATGGACTTTAAGCAAGGAAGTGATCTGACGACAAAACTGTAGATAAGCAGTACTGTCGATACAAGCATAAAATTTCTTTTCCGAATCAAAGACGCTCGGATGAGCAGTATCAAGAGAAGAATGTGCATGACCCATGTAGAGAATACATCCGTGCAAGCCCCATGTAATTTTGATTTACTGGTACCCTTGATGTTGCGAGTACATGTCGAATACTTGGGACGAGTAATAATTTGGAGAACAGAGTAAGGAAAATTTCTTTCAACGGAAGCCCTCTGATGATAATCGATTCCGTGGAGAAGATGCATGCCATGCATTGCTTCGGCACAGCATGCACACCAGGATGATACGTGAACAATGAACTTCTTTCCTTGGACTTTCTTTTTCAAAGAAGCATTTGCAGTATAGCCATCGCTTAGTACGTGTCAACAAGAACAAGAACACAAAGGAGTTTTGGTTCATCTCAAGAAAATTCGACGACGATCGAAGCGCAGCAAAGATGGGAGGAGAATCAAGTCCCACCGGGCGTGCCATTTTTGTTCGACGAAAAGCAAAACAAAAAAGAAGATGGCAAACACACAGCATATATGGGAACTCTGTATCTTTATTGATCATTGTATTGCATACAAAGTACATGTACATGCTCCCAAAGAGTTTGCCTATTTTGCCTTCTACAACAACGAAGGAGATCTGACTGAAGAGATTGCGTGTAGTCCGCTGAATTCCCGGCGCTTTTGCAAGGCATCCGGTTAATTACATCTGCAGGATCAAGCTTACAGAAAACCTCCGATTAAGCTGCGTCGTAGTCGTCGTCGTGTTACATGAACCAGGAGAAGAAGAGGGGCTTTGTTCCGCCGAAACACGATCACGAGATGATCTCGACGTATGTAATTAAGAGTGAGATTGAATAGATGAAGAGGGTGGCCTTTGCCTCGTCGGTGCCCAGCCATATAGCCCGAACTTCATCAAATTGGACATGTGTATGTGTTGCTTTTGCCTCGTCGGTGCCCAGCAACGGTGTGTCCATCTCATCAAAATTAAAACGTGTTGATACATAGTGATCGAGCCTCGTCGTCACGTGGTGATGATTCTGTCTAGCCTCGTCAGCACTAGGCATAAGATGAATATGATGATTTTGACCATCGTCTCATAGAGATTAGGCCATGAAATTGAGCTAGACAATTGATAAAGCATGTCTTTGCTCTTTTTGATAAACAAACTCCTTTGTGGGAAACAAGGTTGTACACCGATGATTTAAATGAGACAATCAAACGATAGACTTTGTGATGATTCTCGTATACTCCGCATGAACGACGTTGATAAGACGGTCGTTGCATGGACGTCTTTTCATGGAGCGACGTTGATGAAGCGGTCACTGCCACGGTTGTAGACTTCATGGGCGACTTTGATGAAGCGGTCAGCACCACGGTTGGAGATTAACACATGGGCGACGTTGATGAGGCGGTCAGCACCACGTTTATAGATCAACACATGGGCGACGTTGATGAGGCGGTCAGCACCACGACAGTAAAGTTTGATACATGGCCGACGTAGATGAAACTGTCGCACCACAACGGTAAAGATTGATGCATGGTCGATGTAGATGAAGCTGTCGCGCCACAACGGTAAAAATTGATGCATGACCGACATAGATGAAGCTGTCGCACCACAATTCACGGTGTAGCCACGTTGAAATTGTTTCTTTTCCATCACACAATGATCAATGATACGATCCGATCTTAACACATCTTACCATGGAGACCCGGGACGAACTGAGGCGGCATGTCGGCAAAGCGTGGCCTCCACCGCGATGAAGCTGTGCTCCGGCGCAATATGATCGTGGTGGCGGCTGAGTTGTGTTTGTGTCACGGAGGAAAGCGGCGATCCGATCTCGCTTCTCCTCTGCGTCTGTGATTTTCTGGCTGGGTGTTTCTCTCCTCCCTCCTTCCGTGGAGATCGATTGGCTTGGTTTATATAGGCGTCGAGGTGGCCAGTGCTTGCGGATCAAGCCGATCGAGAAAACGCGTGGCTGTTTAAACCGTGAGAACTTATCTAGACCACACGGTGTGACGCACTCCATGATGTCAGCCGTACAAATACCGACCGTGTATCCGAACAATAATATTCAGGGACGTAGAGAGCGAGAACCAACCGAAAAAGGTCTTCTGCGTCTCCCAGGCGGCGGCGGCGGAAAAGCTTTTTCCTGCTCCAATCTCCGGCGATTGTGCTAGGCCCCTCTCCTTCCGCTTGCCGCTCCGGCGGCAGGAGGGAGGGGGACCCCTTTTTTGCATGGTACTTAGGGCAAGGAGTTCTTTGGCATGGCGCGTCGTTGGGGTGGTGGGAGCGACGCCCGGGCAAATAAATCTGCCTCAACTCTTCTCCCACACCGGCGTTGTCCTTAATGGCGGCGTCTCGGAGTTGGTGGCACTGTGTGCTTGCCGATCTTTCATATTGGTGGCTTTAGAGTTCATGGATGGTGTCGGCGAGGCGGCGGCGACGACTCCATCAGATGGTTTTTTCCTCCTGCTCTGTCCCTGTTGCTGCGGCGTTGTCTCCGGCACCAAGGTGGGGCAGAGAGGATTCGTCCAGGAGTACGTGCAGACGGTGGTCTGCACTGGTGACAGCTGGAAGATGGTGCACCTTGTGGTGGGTTCTTGGTTGAAGGCTGATGGTTCTGGTTCCCTACTCCGACATCGTCGTGCGTGGGTGCCAGTGCTGAAGTTCGATGGCGTGTCCGGGTACATGCTGCCCTGGTCTGATTCTTTCAACGGCAATGGTTTGTCCTATGGCAAACTACATTGGAGGTCCGAAAAGCTGATGATCAGCGATGGAGCCGCGTCGAGATCGGGTGAAGAGGTGATCTGTCTATTTTTTCCTTGGTGGCTGCTACGGTGGTGCCGAAAAAGATGGATAGGCGTTGGTTTGTCACATAGGTTTATCCTATCTTTCTAGATCTGTAAGATCGGTGTATACGTACTTTATATCTCGCCTTTTATTTATCAATGAGAATCGTATTACCATGGAAAAAAAAAGGGACGTAGAGAGCCAATGACTCATGGGTCCATCACTTTATTTCGTTTTGGACTTGGATTCGAGGCATGTTTCGTACGTGCATGGGACAAATTCTTGTCAGCCAATCGATCAGAAACCTGCTAGCTCGCTAGCTCATTTGTACGTGTACGCTCCAATATTTCTGTAAATCATATTTCTCAAATGATAACTCGAAATATTAATCTGTTTTCACCATCGTGACGTGTATGATGAACTCTATAAAATGAGTCCAGTATCTTATATTTATTCTTTCACAAATATTTTGCATATCGTGGGACCCACACGTCATTGACAAGCATTTTGTTAACTCCTATCTATATTATGAATTTTCGTTACAAAAATTCATCAAACATAAAGATCCTCCTTCAAATACAATTTGTTGGGTGTTGTCTTGTCTAGAAACTGTGCTTCCAACTTCGCCCAGATCTCGCTTGGTGAATCCACGTTGATCACATGGTACAAAACTCGATCACACAAACACAACCGTAAGGTCTCAGCTGCCTTAATTTTTATCTCTTCCCAGTCTTCACATTCCATCGTGGCAGGCTTTGTAGCATTAGCTTTAGTTGTCCTCAAGCATCGTCTATCCCAGCAAGTTCTTAACTCTCGACTACCATAGCATGAAATTGCCCGTGCCGTCAAACTTTGACACCTCGATCAGATCGCTTAGGTTAGAGTGATCAAACCAACCCGAGATGCTCTTCCGGTTCAACAAATACTTCTCGTGTACGCCACCTTGCTTCCGAAATTCAGTTGCTCGAAGTTAGGGCTAGGCAACTCGTGAGATCTATGATCCTATGCCCTCTTAGCCCCTCCCTTTAAATGACCTCGTGGTGCCTACCCCTCCACCGACTCGGAAGTTGTAACCGAGTAGGACTTGACCACCAACCAGAACGTATCCTGATTTGAGATAGTCCGGATCTATCTCTACCTTCAATGCGACACCGTGTAACTTTCTTGAGCTCCAAACCTGAAAACACCTTGCGCCATCCAACTCAGCATTCATTTGCTCCCTTGTGCGCACATAATATATGAGTCAGTCCACGCCTTTGTCGAATAAAACCGTATTGCTCTCAGCAGATGCCTCCAAATCTTAGGGCCACACAGGCACACACTGTGCATCAAAGAACCAATCATAATGACATTACATCTCGTTGTGTCCATATAAACCGCACATAGTCTCTTCTCCGGTTGAACCGTTCGGTCCGACTGCGCTAACCTGTTGCGTCGTTTCCAGCCGGCACAAGCTCCCCGACTTGCTCACCAAGCCAATCCAACCGGCGGTGCTTGGCGATCGGTCTGCTTTCTCCACGGCCAACCGCCTCGTGCTTTCGCACTAGTGATCTATGCCGCTGCTTGTTGATAACGTTCCTCTGCGTCAACCCTCGCTACACTTTGCAAACATCTCTCTGCTTGATAGAAGTCACTCTATCAAAACAACCATCACCTCATGCAATGAAAAATATATGTATTGAAACGTGTAATCGAAGCAATGAAGCAAGATAAGATCATGCAAAGAGTTCGCAAAGAGATGAGAGGGAGTGTAAAAAGAGATGGGCTTTGTGATATTACTAGCTTCTTGTACAATTTTGTATGTTGATTTTCTTTGATGATTAGGGTGTTTATAGAATTGTAGTAAGTTGTTCTATGTGTGCTTGTGTTTGAAAAAAATGTATGGATCAATAAAAAATGTTTGACTTAGAGACACATTTTGTTATTTGTGCACAAACTTGAGAAATATGTTCTCATGTTTGCAATCACCTTCTTACGTTCTTTCGCGAATAGCGAGAGGCGGGGCTCAACCGTTTCACCGGTGAGTATTCACCGCCAGAGAACAACGTCGTCGAGCGGACACGGTTCTGGTCAATGCCCGTCCGTACCGTCCTCGAGACCACTCAGGCAGAAGCGACCCGTCATGACGTTGCATATGATGCCCTCAAGGCTGGCATCATCGACATTCCCCCCTGAATTCGACGAGGCGTGTAGTATAGTTAGAAGGCGGAGGATTTAGTGTAGTTTTAAATTTCATTATTTAGAAATATTGTATCATGAAATTTGAATGAAATGTACTTTTTCAAAAAAAAATAGGTTTGGGGCACCGCTAAATGCAACACTCCCAATTATACTGGACATTTGTCTGCCACAATAAACCGGGCACATTTTAGATGTGCGGGATAAATTTTAGGTTTTTTTTTAGATTTGGATAAATTTTAGGTGTTCAGGTGAACATGCTCTAAGCGGATTTTCTGGCTGAGACAAAGCCCATGGTGAGAGTCCACAAGCCCATGGTGAGAGTCCAGCTAAGAGAGATCCAGCTTGCAGAGATAAGAGGCCTAGCATCATCACCTAGGAGCTTTCTCTTGTACCGATGAAACAGGATCCAGAGACAAAGCTAAAAGCGAGGTGCAGTGAAATTGCTGCCGTCTGCTATGACCCATACCAAAGATTCCCCTCCCCTCCTTTCTATTTCTTTCTATCTGCTTTCTATTATCTCTACTCCTATAAAAACTACAGTTGGTGATGATGGTGTGCCTGCCATCTTTCATCCAGGATTGTTCGATTTATATCTAACGGACCGGAACACCCACGTTACACATTTACAGATAACCCCTTGTATTCCTATCTTTCCCCCAACTTTATCCAACCACCTGAAAATGGGGAAAAGCCCATAAAAAAGAAGGGAAAAGCCACCGTGAGCCCGTGAGAACTGGAAGACCACCCGCCGGTAGCGTTGTGAAAGATATGGCGCGGTGGCCGCTGCCGGTGCCGTCCTCCCCCGGAGCGTCTCGATGCCTCTCTCAGCTCAATTTAAGATCCTTATAAGGGTGAAAATAAATAATGACCGTGACAACGCACGGGCATTCAACTAGTCTTCTCCAAATCTACTGTGACGCTACCACAAACCTCCAGCGACACGCTCCGGATTTGGGTAGTGAGATTGTGTAAATATCTGGACTGCTCTGAACTGACATTGCACGATCTTGTTGCTCAGCACTCAACACCACTGCATTGCGTTTACTCAAGAGCTGTCCTCCATGGGGTTGAGGACATGTATCACCGTTATCCTGCTCTTGTTGATTTGGAGAGGTAAGTAATTTGGGGGCTACATTTCTTCTTTCTTTGTTTATTAAGATCCAATGAGGTTCCTCCCGGTAATGGCGGCCGAGCTGATGAAGCGTTTCGTGTTTCTTGGTGGTGTCCAGAGGGGGAGGCGGCGACGTTCACGTTCGTGAACCGGTGCGCGGATACGGTGTGGCCGGGCATCCTGTCCAACGCCGGCACCGCACGGCTAGGCACCACGGGGTTCGAGCTCCCGCCAGGCGCTTCACGCGCGGTGCCGGCACCGTCGTCCTGGTCCGGCCGCCTCTGTGTGCGCCACCGGGGACTGCGGCTCCGGCACGGCCACCGGGGACTGCGGCTCCGGCACGGCCGAGTGCGCCGGCGCCGGCGTGTCGCCTCCCGCGACGCTGGCCGAGTTCACGCTCGACGGGACCGGCGGGCTGGACTTCTACGACGTCAGCCTCGTGGACGGGTACAACCTGCCCGTGCTGGTGGAGCCGTCCTCCGGGTCGTGCGCGGTTGCCGGGTGCGCGGCGGACCTGAACGCGATGTGCCCCGCCGAGCTCCGGTCCGGCGGCGGCGCGGCGTGCCGGAGCGCGTGCGATGCGTTCGGGCGGGAGGAGTACTGCTGCAGCGGCGCGCACGCGAGCCCGGCGACTTGCGGGCCGACCTCCTACTCGCAGGTGTTCAAGATGGCGTGCCCGCGCTCCTACAGCTACGCATTCGACGATCCCACCTCCACTTTTACCTGCGCCGGCGGCCCCGATTACACCGTCACCTTCTGCCCCGGCACACCCCCGAGGTCAGTCTCAGCTCAGCACTCCATTACCCAGCCTGTTTTCGATGCGCCAGCGCAAAGTCTGGATCTTTGGTTGGTTCTTGTCTTGCCAAGGGGATTTATCTGATGTCAGAGATCAGGCTTTAGCAAAACCTGCAGTTTCTGCAGTCTATATGAGGAGATCTAAGAAAATAACTGACAGGATAGAAAAAAGATGAGATCTTTGCAAGATCTTACGCTTAGCAGCAAAATATCGTGGGGATAAAATAAACGGGATCCAAAGACCAGCATAGTTTGTCGTTAGTTTTGCATTTGGTTACTGTTTCACCTAGTATTCTTCGTGAGCTGACCCATCCCCCGTCCTTGCTTTGTCTTTTGTCACGTGAGCAGCCAGAAGTCGACAATGGTGCCTGGCGCGACCGCCACGACGCCGACAACGGTTCAGACGCCTACCACGATTCCGACGCCGACAACAACTCCGACGACGATGCCTGGGACGGATATGCCGACTATGATGCCGGGGACGACGTTCACGGACGCCATCCCGGACAGCACGCCGATGCCGATGGGCGGCGAGGCTATCACAGGTGGCAGCATCCAAGGGCAGGGCGTGATCCTGGGCGGCGGCAGCGGTGAGTCCTGGCTCGCCAAAATGGCCACTGGCGAAGTCACGGTCGGGGGAGCAGCGGCGCTCGCGACGGCCTGGGCGCAGCTAGTTGCGGCGCCATTGGCGTTTCTCGTGCTGCAACGGCTGCAACGGTAGTGGTGGCAGTGTGATCGTTTGTAGGTTAAGCAGAATTGGGAAAGGGAAAGATATTGGTTTTACTGTTTGTAGGCTTAGATTCGTAGGCACCGATCACCACTGTAACATTTCATAATTATTATGGCCCTGGTTGTACACAGATAGGTATGTGTTAAGCCTTTTATTGTGACATTCCCGACTCTTTTTTTTCAAAATGGAGACGAAACCCCCTGGTAGGATGTAAACCGATCGGATCGGATATTGCTATTTCCATATCCTTCACCATATTTTTTTGTCGGATTCAGATCGGAGCGGATAATTTGTCGGATGCGGATTCAAATACGGATATATCGGATGTCGGATATGGAGTGGATTCGGAACGGATTCGGATCGGAAGCGGATAATTAAATAAATACACACATAAAAATAGAATTTTGTTTCTTTTATGCAAATAACATGATGAGAAAACATGTCACACTTTTGAATGTGTACAAAGTAGCACGATTGTTCGTACAATACATTAGCTTGTGTGATGGTACACAATATCACGATGATCAAAAGGCAACCAAATACATTAACAATAAGTAACAATAAAAGTGTAAATATGCAATACCAGCAATAGCATGACCAATAGACTAACTAGGTTGTGTTGTCATTTGGCGTGTGGCTAATTTATCGGATTATCCTATTAGAGGGCGTCGGATAATCCGCAAAAAATGTCGGATAATCATATCTGTTACCATATTCGTCGAATATCCACTTGTCCAATATCCATATCCACATCCATATCCGGTGGATTTCTAAAACTACATACCGTATCCTCAAAAACGGATGCGGGTGCGGATATGGAGCGGTAATTATCCGTACCGTTTACATCCCTACCCCCTGGTGGCCACAGTGTTTTGAGTTTTGACTCATAGAGTCATAGGTCGATGCACCCTATCTATAAAAAATATTTGAAAATGAAAAAAAATATCCTCTTTTTTTCAGTTGTAGACACAAAGTTTCTGCCAGAACAAGAAAAAAAAAATCCTCCACTGAGTGTTCACTCAGATAGAGATTGTGGTGATGGATGTCAATGTCCGCCCATCAATTGGAGTAGCTTTTACCTCCGGGTGCGCGATGGATATGACATGTACCAAGAATGCTAAAAACCTGGTTTTTCTTTTTGCCTGGTATACATGTTGGCCAAAAAAAACTGTAAGGACAACAACCAACTATTGAAAATACATAGTGAAAGTTCAAAGTTCAAACCCGAGTCGTCCATATTTGTTTGTATTGGACAACAAATTAATATTTGAGGTCCTCATTATGTATTTCGCATCGGAGACTCAAATCTGGAGATAGCGCGTCCTACAAGCACGCCACACATATCATCCTAACCCAATCATTTTGTTGGGTACCTAGTAAATCCCCACACGATTCCACAATATATTGGGGATTGCGGGCGATTTTGGATTAGACCCCCCCCCCCCCCCCCTTCCCCCCATCCACTCCGCCACAGTTTCATGTTACTCCCACCCCATTTGTCCCAACTCCGGCAACCCACGCCCCACCCCGTTTTGTTTCTCCGGTAGTTCAATGGTTGGCGCATCCGGGCGCGGCCTTGGGTGGACCAGCCGTGGTCGTGCGTCTCGAGGCAACGACGAGGATGAGTAGCTCGGCCGCCGCTAGTAAGGGACGACTCGCGCAAGCGTGCGAAGACTCCATCTACGAGAAACCGTCCCATTGCCAAATACACGTCACCTGCCGGCCAGTATGACACGGAGGCGAGGAGCTTCTGTGCGGTGCTAGATTTGGTGGTATTGAGCGACGACGACGACGAGGCGCGCAACCCTGCGAAGTCAGGTTCGGGACCGTGGCTGGCTCTTCCGGAGCAGCGGGTGTGGCGCGTAGGCTGGCTTCGATGTGCTCGATCTTTCCACACATGCTTTGTGGCTCAGTGCTGCCTTGAAGCCGCCAAGGAGGAGCACGAGCTCGCGGTGCGCAAGTCCATCGTCAAATACTACCCTGATTACGATGAGTGAGCATGGCGAAGAAGAAGCTCGTCGTCTTCCACTACTAGGATTAGGGTTTAGTTATTTATGTTTAAACTGCGTTTTGGTGTTTGTGATAACTATGTTTGCCATGTTCGTGATGAATTTGAGAAAATCGTAGTTGAAATTTGGCGCGAAACTTTTTCCGAAATTTATTATTTGGTTACTGTTCTGAATGTTGCATTTTGAAACCGTAAAACAGGTTTTGGGGAAAGCTGATATTGGTTTTGCGGTACTGGGTTCATGATGGCAATCTTTTTACTTTTTAGGGGATCAGTTTGTTTAGGGCTGGCTGTGGCTGAGCAAGGCCCACAAATTGGCCAGGGTTCAGGATAACAGAGCGGCCGGCATAAGATTTAACGCCGTTCTGCACGTATACACGCATGCAGTCCCCACATCAATCATGTCCCAGACTCCCAACAAGTAAGCACTGTCCACCTGTAAAATGCAGAGGGAGCAAGAGAGCGAGAGGATCCACCATATAGCCACCAGTAGGAGGCTAGGAGCCATCAGTCTCGGCGAGTAGCTGCTGCTTGAAAGCAAACCCCACTTCGATTCTGCGAAACAGAGTAAACCAGCAACGACAACGATGAGGCCATCTTCCGCTCGCATTCTCGTGGCCGCGATTGCCATCGCCGCCGTGGCCGTGCTGGACGGCGTCGACGCGACCCCGGAGACTACGTGCAGGGCGGCAGCGGACAGGGACAGGCGCGTGGACTACCACTTCTGCGTAGCCAGGCTGAGCCAGCACCACGACAGCCCCGACGCCGACACCTGGGGCCTCGCCAAGGTGGCCGCCGACGTGGGCGTCCTCCTCGCCGAGAACGGCGTCTACGACATCAAGGCCATGCTCGCCAACAAGGCGCGGGCTGGGGGCAAGGCGCGCGCCCCGCTGAAGCAGTGCGAGGCGCTGTACGACCGGATGGGGTCCGCGTTCGCCGAGGCCTACGACGGGATCGACGCGCGCCACTACGCGGTGGGGAAGGAGAAGGCGCTCGAGGCCGCGTCCCTCGCGCGCCGGTGCGGCGACGCCTTCGCCCGCGCCGGCGTCGCCACGTCGCCGCTGGCGAAGCAGGGCGCCGACTCCATGCAGATGGCGATCATCTGCACCGCCATCACCAGCCTCATCAAGTGATGCGAGTTACGTACTGCTTTGCTGCTGGGTCGTCCGTCGACGGCGATGATCCAGCGTTGTGAGCGAGCTTTGTGTTTGTGTCCCAGGAGTTGTGAGCGAGCTTTGTGTTTGTGTCCCAGGAGCCACATCGTGGCCGGCCGTTGATGGTTCTTCAGTGCTGTAGCAATCAGTTACGAGGGAATAAAAGTGCGTGATCTCATCTTTGCTTCATGGCAAACTCGATCGATCTCCATGCGTTTATCTATTCTTCGCCGTCGGCTAAAGCTTGCGCACTCCTCGGCGTAGGGGACGAGAGCTTCGCAGAGTTCGGTGTGCAGCCGCACTAGATTTTTTTTCCTGGAAACACGTATGGCTGCCACGTAGCAGCAGCAGTAGGCACTGCAGCAATTCGGACAGTGTACGTGAAGAAGGAAGCAGTGCTGTCACTGTCCATGTCGGACGCGTGGCGAGAGGCGGCATTGCAGGGGCCGTGACATGTCGTGGTCTGCCAAATCAGTCGATAAGAAACGAATGGTGTGGCGTGGCCACCATTTTTCTTTGTGTTCGTATCCAGTGAGTGATTACTGATTAGTGTCTTGACAACATGGTGCGTGCTGTCGGCCGGATACACAGCTTACGCTACTTTTTTTTTTTGCGAGATTACAGATGCAGATTACATCGAGTAGGCAGAAGAAATCAAGCAGAAAATACACATTACACATCGATTCTTCTGCGTCGACGTCGCCGGTGAAGAAGACGCATCGGATACGCGCCGCCGCCACTGCTTCGAAACCTTGGAACAGAAGCATCCCCCAGGCGGACAGGAAGTTTCCGAAACTCGAACCTCGACAGGCCTCCATCCAGCTCCATCGTCGTCGTCGCTCGCGCCATGAGCACCTGCAATCAAAGGGTCAACCAGATCCGCCGCAAGCAGATCTGGAGGGGGGAACTCCGCGCACGGCGACCCCGGAGGGCCGCGAGCACGAAGAAGAGGGCGCCGCTCCGCCATGGACCTCCACGGAGCTCCACTGCCAGAGGGGACGAACGCCGCCCGCAAACACACCGCCGACGAAGCCACCGCCTCCAAGCCGCCGCCAGCTGAAGCCCTACTACTACCTACACTATTTACACACCGGGATCCGGCGATTCCCCAGCCTCCCGCCGCCGAAGCGGCCGGCGGAGGCGAGGAATCGCACGGATCCGCGGCGGCGAGGTGGGAGCAGCGGGGGGTGCACAAATCGCCTTTCTCCTTGCGGGAGAGAGAGGGACCGGTCCAAGGTTCGGTATACACAGCTTACGCTACTAGTAGAACAGACAACAAAGGATATTCAGAGGTTAAATATCGTAGAGTTTTGATCTTGTGTTAATCTCAACTCCCCGTGATTGAAAATAACAGTGAACAACTAACAGAGGAATAGGGAGCAGGTCATTGGCTCGATATATGATATTAGGATACTAACTCTCTGATCATGGTTTAAAGAGTTGACAATTTCTGCGTCAAGCTCTAGCTTTGCCAACCCCTGTTCAGTATCTACTTTCCTGATCGCATAGCGTGGAGGGCGTTGTTCAGCGACTCCTTTCGTCAGGCATTTCCCCATCATCACAAATATGCATGGTGTGTTATTTCCAGTGAAGATGTTATCCTAGCTGAACTTAAGTCATCTGTCATGCAGGATATTATATGTGTAGTGGCACAGTTTAACTGCTTCTGGGTTTGGTGGTGTCTAAATTCTGATGGATCCTTTAGGCAACAACCAATGGTCCTTTGTTCCCTCTCCTCCGCCGGAAACCCGGGTGAAAACCTTGCCTTGGTCGTCGACCAGGACAGGCGGCGGTGACGCTCCCGGGCGCCACATCCTACTTGTAGCGTCGTCGTGGCGGTGCTCCCTCTCCTCCGTCCGGAAACTTCCGGGGGAAACCCCAGATCCTCCGTGGATCGGGCGAGGGCGGCGCTTCGGCGTCGTATTCCCCTTGGGGCCTCGTCTTGGATGTTTCGCCGGCCAGAGGGACCCGTGGGTGTTTGGTGGCCTGCGGCGGCGATCTTCTCGTCTTCGGCTAGGTGGTGCGTGGCCCTGGGGCCGACGTGGATGTCGGAGCGGCGGCTCCGATCTCGCCTCCGTTTGCGTCGCGTTGAGGTGTGTGGGTGTCGACCTTTCCTGCTTGGGCGGTTTCGTCGTCGACCTGTGTGGAGCGTGGCCCGTGGCCAGCGTGGATGTCGGAGCGGCGGCTCCGGATTTCGCCTCCGCTGTTGCGTTGAGGGCCTCCGCTGTGGCGTTGAGGGGTGTCGGCCTTGGCCGCTTGGGCGGTTAGGCCGTCGACTGAGTGTGGTGCGTGGCCTCGGGCCGGCGTGGTGTGTTGTGTTGTTGTATCCGGTTTTCGGACAGTTTTCCTTATAAACTGGCCAATTCACTTCTTCTATATAAATGAAAAGGCAAGCCTCTTGCCCGGTTTAAAAAAAAAATGGTCCTTTGTTCCTGTTTACCAGTTTTATTAGAATTTCTTACTTCTTGATTATCACTTTTTAAAACCATGTAGTTTATCATATCGGTTTTTATAGACATGTACTTGTTTTTATTAGAGTAAGATATGTGCATTCTCTATGTTTTATGCTGATTTGTAACGTGCTTAAAGTCTTCCTTTGTGCATAATGTGGACATACCAACACTTAGCACTTTGTGTGGGGGTGTATCTGTGATGATGTGAGGCCATTCAATTCTACAGCATGGTGCCTGCTGTCGGCTGGCCTGATACCCAGCTTACACTAGTAAACAGACAACAGAGGTGAGCAGATATTCATAGGTTAAATATCGTAGAGTTTTGATCTTGTGTTGATGTCAACTCCCGTGATTAACTGAACAGTGAACAACTAACCGAGGAATAGGGTGTAGTTTGGCTGGATATAGGACACTAACTCTCTGATCATGGTTTGACAGAGCTGTCATATTTCCGCGTCAACCTCTAGCTTTGCCAATGTTATGTACGATAGGCAAATAAACGACGAAGAAAACCAAGATCAATACAGGGGACACGAGAATTTTAACGTGGAAAACACTTCCAACGAGGAAAAGAAAAAACCACGTGCGTCAGTCAGCAAATCTTTCCTATGATCGGTGAGTTTACAAATGTCGGGGATTTATAACTTATGACTTATCCCAACCGGCGGCTTACAATAGGTATATATAACGGTGAAAACCCTAAGTCGGTTGCAGTCCGACTCGGCAACGATCCAGGGCTCGCTTTGCTCCGTCCGAACTTAGGTTTGTCTTTATATGAATTTGGATCACATCAAAATAACATCCAACCCCTATCCACTATCTACATCTCTGATCACAAAGCGTGGGGGCCATCGGCCATATATTGGCCTTCACGCTGGTTCAGTGACTCTCCTATCATGTGGCATAAAAGGTTTTAATTCTTGCTAAGTTTCCTAATTTCCTTTTCTGACAGGAATACACATACTTGACACTTCTCATCTCCTATGAGGTATGATGCATTTTATTCCTCCAAAGGGCTAATAACTGCAGTTATCTTTATCAATATGTGATAAAGGGTGGCTTGATCTTTCACGTCAAATCTCAGATAGTTGATAGATAAATTTAATGTTGAGCTGATTGGATCTTCAAAAACAGCACAAGAAATCCTCATAGATCAGCAAACAGATAAACACATATTGATAAAGGTGTTCCCAGACATGGGACCTTTTCAATATACTCAAACTCGGATAAATTTCAATTCTCCTCTTACAGTGACTGTACCTGGCTATTTATATTCGCACAACCGACTCTCCTAAATATCTTTAGACTGATTATTGCCATGGTTGCTGTTATTTCTAAAGAAAATGATGATAGAATCATGAAAAGTTTAGACCCATTAGTATTTTTTTCTACGAGAAAGGGCTTTGAGTTTATTGAACTCAAAAGTTAGCATCACTGTGATACAATTCAACAGAGCTTACACGGTTACACCTGGTCTCTGCATAATTAGCATGCACATGACCGCAACACACCAAAAGTAAATAAACAAAAAACTAGTTTAACAAGATAACATGAAGATCTCGACGAACGCCTATATATGGCTGTGGCGAAGGTGGGACGATTTGAATGTGGCGGAGGTGGGACGATATTTGAAGATTACACTGCCACCACATGGATAAAAATATCCCTAGCTCTCTGCTCTCTCCAATCGTGTACACAAATCCATAAATAGGTCTATGTTTTTCATGCATTGTAGATGTGACCATGAACGGAGCAAACGAGTACATCGTCAAATGACCTGCAAAGGAGAAGAGAACTTACCATTAAAAAACATATCATTTCTATAACATCAAAGAAACCATATTACGGAAAGCGCTCCCTAATGAGAACTCTAAACTTGTGATCAATTCCACGTAACCAGTTCCCAATAATATTTGCAACACTACGTGGTGGGTACAAGTTAGAAGCCACTTGGATGACTGACCATATAGAACGGACATTCTGACATCGAAACAGTAGGTGCTCAATTGTCTCATTATATATGCTGACAAAATTCACACTATGCAGTCCATGACAGTTGCGCTTAAGAAGGTTATCCTTGGTAAGGATCAAACCTTTGTGAAGGTACCACGCTTCTTTTATTTTTATTTTAGAGGTACCATCATTTTCCAGAATTTATTATTATCAACCGACGCTTGTAAATGAACGAATGCTCTATACATGGAATAAATCTAGAATTTACCGTTCTCATGTAAATTCCAAGGAAGCTCATCAGACCCTTTCGACAATTAACCATTGCCAACCGCCCACAAAGAATGTTCCATGTTGATGATAAAATATTAAATCTCGCCTAAAAGTCGCATTTGGTGGAGATGACTTCAAAATCGTAGCGCTTTGTATCTTTCTTGTGACAAACACTATTGTACAGAGCTGGATATTGTTCCTGAAGGGTGGCGTCACATAGACACTTATCCTCGGAGAATCTAATTTATGATTTTTTTCTTCATATTAAAAGATCCAAAGCGAAAGAAATACTTCATAGTCGCCATAAGACCAGCCCAAAAATACGAATCACCCGATTTCCAATAAACCAGTGAAAACGCCTTTGAGCAAATGTCCTTTCTTTTCAGTACGGTTCGACGAATCCCATCCTCGGTAAGCAGGTTGAAAAAACATTTACCAAGTAGGTCATTGTTTTTTACCGCAAGGTCATGAATACCAAGACCCGCTTGGTTTTCTGGGCAACAAACAACATGCCATATAGCCAGTCGATACTTCCTTTTCTTAGAGTCTCCTTGCCAAAAAAAAATATCGATCGGTCATAATGTAAGACTCCTTTTGGAAATTTAAAGAAGGATATTGTCGTGTCTCGATGCACGGACACCGGGAGTATAGGATACCCCCTTTTAGGTTCGGCACGGGGCGTGAAGGAGGTTGAGAATCGTCTTCTTGGGCGAGTCTAGATCAAGCTCTCCTCTCCACGATCAAGGCATGCAACCAAAGGGACACAAGGAGCTACCCAGGTTCAGGCCGCCCGGAGGCTAAAAGCCCTACTCCTGCATGTCTGGATTGATGGGTTCTTCATAGTGTGGCTTACAATGGAACCTCCCGGATGGGGTACCCGGAAGGGATTTGGCTGGAGGTAGAAGAAGGACAGATCCTGACCCGGAGGAGATCACCTTCCCCTCTACCTTCGCAGCCCTAGTCTAGTCTTGCTCTGGTTCTACCTTGTGTTCATCCTTGCTTCGACCTTTTTCTCCTCTGTGCCTTGGTCCTCATTTTATAGGCTAAGGGGTTGCCACAGGGTCACGTGAGGGGCATGAGGGACCTTCGGGGTGAAGGATCCTCTCATCTAGTTTAGGAGGAGACGTGGCCTCTCCTCGGCCTAGCGTCTCCTTTGGGTTAGGTGGGAGCGTCCGCCTTAGGGTGGACAGGAGCTGACACCACCACGGGACGTGCTTCCCGCCCGCGCTGCCTTCGCCTTGCTTCCCAAGTCTTCCGCGGTGAGGTGGAGTGCTTATCCACAGGGACGTGGGGAAGTACCCGAGAGGGAGCCGGCCTCCTGTCGGAACCCGGGCTCTCCGGTCCTTCCTGACCTTCTTGCCTGGTTCGGGGACCCGGCAGGTCCCCAGGACCGGAGCCCTTTGTCGACGTAGGCCATGCGTGTCTTGACGGTGAACCGCCAGCTTGACTTGAGTCTTGGTCTTGTCCATCTTCATCTTGGACCCACATGGGGTGGACCCACTTTGGCAGTACTAGGGAACCCCATGTTCCACTGCTGCGACAGTAGCCCCCGGGCAAGGTCCCGGCGGCTCTTGCTCCAGCTGCCGGGGCCATGGCCTAAAGATAGGTCAAAGTGGGTCCCGGGCACCTGGTCTTCCTTGCTCAGCTCCGTTGGGGACCCGCCGAGGCGAGGTAGAGACGAGCCCCTGGGTCCCGTTGACTGAATCGCGGCGAACGTTGCGATTCTACGGACCCCGTGCTTATCTTGGAATCCAACGGGCGAAACGCGCAGAAATCGGCACGCCCCCTCGATCCCCACGTCCGTCGGAGTAATGGGGCCGCGACGCGACGTGTGGGATGTGATACGTCTCAAACGTATCTATAATTTTTGATGTTCCATGCTTGTTTTATACCAATTGCTACATGTTTTGCATCTACTTTATATCACTTTTATACATTTTTTGGGACTAACCTATTAACAAGATGCCGAAGTGTCAGTTCCTGTTTTCTGCTGTTTTTGTATTCCAGAAAAGCTAGTCAGGAAATATTCTCGGAATTGGACGAAACTACACGGGAGTCCCTATTTTACCAGAACTCATCTGACGGACCAAAGAGGCGACGGAGAGGAGCCACGTGGGCCCCACACGTGGCCAGTGCATGGGCCCCCCCTTTCGCCCTTTCGCCTACTTATTCCCCCGACGCGAAAACCCTAAGTACCTGAGCAAATATCCACGAAAAGTTCCAGAGAGCCGCCGTCGTCAACCCTAGCTCGGGAGGGTTCAGAACCTCTTCCCGGCACCCTGCCGGAGAGGGGAATCGTCACCGGAGGCTTCTACATCGCCATGCCTGCCTCCGGAGTGATGCGTGAGTAGTTCATCCTTGGACTACGGGTCCATAGCAGTAGCTAGATGGTTGTCTCTCCACTTTGTGCCATCATGTTTAGATCTTGTGAGCTGCCCTACATGATCAAGATCATATTATTGTAATGCTACATGTTGTGTTTGCTGGGATCCGATGAATATTGAATATTATGTCAAGTTGATTATCAATCTATCTTATATGTTATTTAAGATCTTGCATGCTTTCCGTTACTCGTAGATGCTTTGGCCAAGTAGATGCTTGTAACTCCAAGAGAGAGTATTTATGCTAGATAGTGGGTTCATGTCTCCGTTTAACCTGGGACAGTGACAGAAAGTTCTAAGGTTGTGGATGTGCTGTTGCCACTAGGGATAACCTAACGATGCTATGTCCACGGACATATGTGTTTGTTTACATTACGCACTTTACTTAATGCAATTATCCGTTGCTTGCAACTTAATACCAAGGGGAACTCGGATGACAACCCGGCGGTGGATTATTAGTCATAGATGCTGTTGGATAACGATCTATGTATTATGTCGTAATGCCCAATTAAATATCATAGTAGTCAACATGTCATGTATATGCATTGTCATGCGCTCACTATTCGTCAATTGCCCAGCTGTAATTTGTTCACCCAACATGTTAGTTATCTTTTATGGAGAGACACCACTAGTGAACTGTGGACCCCGGTCCATTCTTTTACACTGATTAAACAACCACAAACTGCAAACTGTTCCTTTTTCATTCTCTGCAATTTAATACTCATTTTCCACACCATACGTTTAATCCTTTGTTTTCAGCAAGCCAGTGAGATTGACAACCTCACTGTTTCGTTGGGGCAAAGTAGTTTGATTGTGTTGTGTGCAGATTCCACGTCAACAGTCCAGACTCCCTCAACAACTATTTTTCTGGCGCCGTTGACAACCTTCTGAAGAGTTGCTGCTCCTACTGGTTCGATAACCTTGGTTTCTTTCTGAGGGAAAACTTGCTGCTGACTACATCATACCTTCCTCTTGGGGTCTCCCAACGAACGTGTGTTTCACGTCATCAAGCTATTTTTCTGGCGCCGTTGCCGGGGAGTGAAGCACTTCGGTTCAGCAGACTCCTATCTCCCCTCGACGCCTATTTTTCTGGCGCCGTTGCCGGGGAGACAGCAGTCTTCTGCAAGGGGAGTTTCACGCTTCCAATCTCTTTACTTTGTTTTTGTCTTGCTTAGTTTATTTTATTTTATCTTGTTTGCTTTCAATTATCAAAAACACAAAAAAATTAGTTTCTTGCATTAGTTTATTTCGGTTTGTTATTATGTCTAGTTATTTATTTGCTATCAATGTCTTCTCTTTGAAACAAAATCTTATTGGCTAAGTGGGTTCACGGAGGAACAACATAATTACTATAAGGAATACCGCTTGTCTCAAAAAGGGAAATATTTATGGGAACAAATAAGTAGATTGAATTATTTTGCTAAAAACTTGTGCTCTACTTATGATGAATCCTACTGCTTTAATGAATCTTTATGTTGTAGAAGGCATAAACACCTCCCTTTCCAATGTGATTATAATGATAATGAAACTTTGGCTGCTTATGCTAAAGGAAATTATGACTTTGGTAATCTTGAGCGAATTGAAGAATTTTTTGTTTTTAAGGGTGCCTATGAAATTGCTGGTTATATTCAAAATGATGATGCTCCTTGTAGAACTGAGAATTATGCTATACTTGGTTATTGCCTTGAATATTATAATGATAATCCTTATATCACTGAATTTCTTGAGAAAATTTATTCTCCAGAACAACTTGCTACCTTTCAGGAACCTGTGGAGAAGAAATGCTAAAACTGGCTCATTGGATGAAAAAGAGGAAGAGAGTGATGAACAAAAGGAGGATCTACCTTCTAATGATAGTAACTCTTTAACTCTTACATTATATGATTACCCTCCATGCCTACTAAGGAGGAAGAGTGCTATATTGTTGAATGTCATGATTCTATTGAAATATCTCTTTTGATAAATTTGAAGTAACAACTCCTTGACTCAAGTAAAAGGAAATTGCAGAAAGTAAAAATGTGCTCCCTAATGTTATATATGATAATGCTCTTGATGATGGTCCTATATTGCCTAATGATATTAATTATACTACTATTGTCAAAAGTGGGTTTGATAACCCTACTGTTTTTAGCTTAATAAAAATTATGTGTTTGTAGATCATGAAAAGCATGCTTTATGTGATAGTTATATTATTGAGTTTGTTCATGATGCTACTGAAAGTTATTATGAGAGAGGAAAATATGGTTGTAAAAGTTTTCAAGTTACTAAAACACCTCTCTTTATGTTGAAAGTTTTGAAGCTATATTTGTTTCATCTTTCTATGCTAGTTGCTTTATGCTTCAATAATTTATTTTGTTACAAGATTCCTTTGCATAGGAAGTGGGTTAGACTTAAATGTGTTTGATATTTGCCTCTTGATGCTCTCTTTTGTTTTTCAACTCTTATTCTTATGAGAGCATCATTAAAATCTTCTAGCCTAGCTAAAAGGCATTAAAGAAAGCGCTTTTGGGAGGCAACCCATTATCTTTTATTTTCAGTATTAGTCAAGGAGTTTGTTTACTTCTGTAGCAACTCCTTTGTATCTTTATTTTCTCGCATTGTTGTGCCAAGAGTAGCCTCTAATGATAAGATGATGCTTAATTTTGATTGCTGCGCAGAAACAGATTTTTGCTGTTCACTGTACGAAATTCCTAAAATCACCAGATTGTTAAAAAATCTGAAATTTTTGTGCGTAATCTTTATGAATGTCTGAAACTTTCATTAGTTCAGAGTTTCTCGATCTGAGCGTCGTAAGTGCCTCGAAAAAATTCGTCTTTGCGGACTGTTCTGTTTTAGACAGATTATGCCTTTTTATTTTTGCATTCTCTCTTTTACTAGTGTTGAGTGAAATTCTTTTTTGGGTGGAAGAGCTTCACATAACATCAGTGGCTGTAGCTAATGTTTAAAGTAACAAATCATATTGCGTCTTTACAGAACATGTGAATTTTTGATTATGCACTAACCCTCTAATGAGATCTACTTTGAGTTTGGTGTGACGGAAGTTTTCAAGGGTCAAGAGAGAAGGATGATATAATAGGATCAAGAAGAGTGAAGAGCTTAAGCTTGGGGAGGCTCCCATGGATCTCCCCAGCATATTTCAAGAAGACTCAAGCGTCTAAGCTTGGGGATGCCCAAGGCATCCCCTTCTTCATCGTCAAAATTATCAGGTCATCTCTAGTGAAACTATATTTTAATTCTTTCACATCATATGTGCTTTTCTTGGAGCGTCTGTGTGCTTTTTATTTTCAGTATTGCATTTTATTTTCAATAAAGCTTGACTGGACCCTAGCATTCTTGATTGGGAGAGAGACACGCTCCGCTTTTTCATGAGAATACTCCTATTCTTCACTTATATTTGTTGAGTATTCATATCTAGCGCTGTTCAGCTTTTAGCTCTTGTTTTCATGTATCTCTTGTCAGAGCTATTAGCTTTCTTTTGTAGAAAGTACTCTCTTGCTTCACTTATATTTGTTTGGAGAGTTGATGAAATAAATTGATTGGTGTTTGGTTGGTTCAGAAAATGTTGCATGTGGTAATTGGTATAAGGAAAAACTTGCTTAATCTTGTAGATCACTAAAATGGATAACTTGATGCTTGTCAATTGTTTTGAGTTAACAAGTAGATCATGATTAAATTGTGCATCACATGAGTTAAGCCTATTAGTGAAGAACTACCGTAAAGCTTGTTGAAAATTTGGTTTGCATCGGTGGTACCTCTAAGGTCTAGATATTTTCTAATAACAGGGTTTGGTTAACAAGGAAGACGGTATGAAGTCTTATAACGTTTGCAATATGTTTGTCATATAAAACTTGGTGTACGGGTTGATATTCTTGTTTGCTTACATAACCTTGCTAGCCTAAACTCTGTACTGAGAGGGAATGCTTCTCGTGCATCCAAATCCTTGAGCCAAAATCCATGCCATTTGTGTCCACCATAACTACCTATATGTGGTATTTCCTTGCCACTCCAAGTAAATTTTTCATGTGCTACCTTTAAATTATTCAAAATGTTATTATTCCCTTTTTGTGTCAATGTTTACTAGCTCATGAGGAATTAGTGTGGTTATTCTTTATTCTATTTGTCGAGTGGACTTTTACACCTGGACTAGTGGCATATACATCCGCTTATCCAATAACTTGCAAAAAGAGCTGGCAACGGGGTGCCCAGTCCCAATTAATTACAACTTTAACCAATTAATTCTCTTCACACTTTTGCCCTGATTCATCAGTAAGCAATGACAAACAGTGAAATACCTGAATGTGTGTAAACCAAAGAGAAAGAGGGATGATCTGCCTTGCTGGTAGAAATAACGTCCTTCATGGGAGCCGCTCTTAAAAGTCCGTTCGACAGGTAGAATACTGTTCTCACCCGCTACCATTCGTTGACAATTAACAAACACCTCTCAAAAATAGATACTCCTCCATGGTATGTGATTGATGGAAGGCACCCGAGGATTCGGTTAGCCATGGCTTGTGTTAGCAAGGTTGGGAGGAGTATCAAATATTTTATGCAATCTCTATATGCTTTCAAAAACCTAAAAGCTCTAGCACATGATTTAATCCCTGCTTCCCTCTGCGAAGGGCCTTTCTTTTACTTTTATGTTGAGTCAGTTTTCCTATTCTTTCTGTCTTCCACAAGCAAACACTAGTGTCAACTTTGTTACAACATGCGTTATATGCAATGTATTGGACTTGTTATACTACTTTGTGTTGACAATATCCATGAGATAAATATGTTGAAAGTTGAAGCAAATGCTGAAACTAAATTCTTCCTTTGTGTTGATTAAATACCTTTTATTAGAAACTATTGCTTTATGAGTTAACACTTATGCAAAACTGTTTGATGCTTGTCTCGAAAGTACTATTCATGAAAACGTTTAGCTTGTGTGATTCATTGTTTACTCATTATCTATTTGATAGCAAATTATAGACCATTGACTTGGATCACTTCATTCATTTACATGTGCCTTGCAATATTATATGATCAAGATTATGATAGTAGCATGTCACCTCAAAAATTATTTTGTTTTTATCGTTTACCTACTCGAGGACGAGTAGGAACTAAGCTTGGGGATGCTGATACGTCTCAAACGTATCTATAATTTTTGATGTTCCATGCTTGTTTTATACCAATTGCTACATGTTTTGCATCTACTTTATATCACTTTTATACATTTTTTGGGACTAACCTATTAACAAGATGCCGAAGTGCCAGTTCCTGTTTTCTGCTGTTTTTGTATTCCAGAAAAGCTAGTCTGGAAATATTCTCGGAATTGGACGAAACTACACGGGGTCCCTATTTTTCCAGAACCACTGACGGACCAAGAGCACGGAGAGGAGCCACGGGGCCCACACGCCAGGGCGCGGGCCCCCCTCTGCCGCGCCCTGGGTGGTGTGGGCCCCTCGGGGGTCTCCAGCCGCCGCCCTTTCGCCTACTTATTCCCCCCGACGCGAAAACCCTAAGTACCTGAGCAAATATCCACGAAAAGTTCCAGAGACGCCGCCGTCGTCAACCCTAGCTCGGGAGGGTTCAGAACCTCTTCCCGGCACCCTGCCGGAGAGGGGAATCGTCACCGGAGGCTTCTACATCGCCATGCCTGCCTCCGGAGTGATGCGTGAGTAGTTCATCCTTGGACTACGGGTCCATAGCAGTAGCTAGATGGTTGTCTCTCCACTTTGTGCCATCATGTTTAGATCTTGTGAGCTGCCCTACATGATCAAGATCATATTATTGTAATGCTACATGTTGTGTTTGCTGGGATCCGATGAATATTGAATATTATGTCAAGTTGATTATCAATCTATCTTATATGTTATTTAAGATCTTGCATGCTTTCCGTTACTCGTAGATGCTTTGGCCAAGTAGATGCTTGTAACTCCAAGAGAGAGTATTTATGCTAGATAGTGGGTTCATGTCTCCGTTTAACCTGGGACAGTGACAGAAAGTTCTAAGGTTGTGGATGTGCTGTTGCCACTAGGGATAACCTAACGATGCTATGTCCACGGCATATGTGTTTGTTTACATTACGCACTTTACTTAATGCAATTATCCGTTGCTTGCAACTTAATACCAAGGGGACTCGGATGACAACCCGGCGGTGGATTATTAGTCATAGATGCTGTTGGATAACGATCTATGTATTATGTCGTAATGCCCAATTAAATATCATAGTAGTCAACATGTCATGTATATGCATTGTCATGCGCTCACTATTCGTCAATTGCCCAGCTGTAATTTGTTCACCCAACATGTTAGTTATCTTTTATGGAGAGACACCACTAGTGAACTGTGGACCCCGGTCCATTCTTTTACACTGATTAAACAACCACAAACTGCAAACTGTTCCTTTTTCATTCTCTGCAATTTAATACTCATTTTCCACACCATACGTTTAATCCTTTGTTTTCAGCAAGCCAGTGAGATTGACAACCTCACTGTTTCGTTGGGGCAAAGTAGTTTGATTGTGTTGTGTGCAGATTCCACGTCAACAGTCCAGACTCCCATCAACACTATTTTTCTGGCGCCGTTGACAACCTTCTGAAGAGTTGCTGCTCCTACTGGTTCGATAACCTTGGTTTCTTTCTGAGGGAAAACTTGCTGCTGACTACATCATACCTTCCTCTTGGGGTCTCCCAACGAACGTGTGTTTCACGTCATCAGGATGCCTTATAAGCCACGACTGGCTTTCACTGTAGCCGTTACCTCTCCAGATTCGCCGAAATCCCCAAATCGCAGCGCAGGAGACTCCTTCTCCCTAATTTTGCCAATCGCCCCCCCCCCCCCCGCCCCGCCTTGGCCGCCGCCATTCCTTGTTCTTGCCCCCAGCCCATGCCGCCTAAGCGGATAGGACGGGAGAGAGGAAGATGTCACAATCTGCTGCCGAGAAGATGGCGATGGAAGCTTCTCTGGCCGAAGCGCCGCCTTCACTGAGGGTGACTCGGGACCTCTTTTCTCCCAGCGAGTATGCGTCAGAGGAAGCCATTCAACGCGTCCGCCAATCCCTGGCCGCGAGCTTCCGCGGTACTGAGGGAGTGGTGGTGCGCCCTGGGAGCGCCCCCAACGAGAAGGAGAGGTGATTACTTTCCATGATTTCTCCGTCGTCGGCCTTATTCCTCCGTTCTCCGAGTTCTTCGCAGCAATCTTGGAGGCTTACGGATTGCACATGCTGCACTTGCACCCCAATGCCGTGATGATGCTTGCTACCTTTGCTTATGCCTGCGAGGCATTTGCGGGTGTCATGCCCTCGGTGGCCTTATTCCGCCACTTCTTCGTTCCACGCCTGGGGAAGTCCAAGTGGATCGCTGGCGGTGTCTCTTTCTGCCTCCGGAGTGATGCGGCGCACCAGTACCCGGAAACATTCACCAAGGCCTCGGTTGGAGAATGGAGGCACAACTGGTACTTTGTCGAATCTGACGGGACCAATCCCCATCTGATGACTCCATATTATCCAGCGGAGCGATTGGCACACTCCAAGGAAAGAAGCGCTCAAGGGGAAGCCCTGGTTCCGGTCATCAACAGGCTGGCTGCGCTTCGTGCAAGGGAGTGACGGGCGCCATGATCCTGGCAGACTTCCTTCGCGGGGGGATTGCCCCTTTGAAGTTCCGGAGCCGCCCGCTCTGGGAACTTGCTCAGGTGGGTGGCAGCCTTCCACAGTCCAGGTTCCACTTGACAGAGACTACCTGGGCTCTGACCATGGGCTACATACTGCCGTGGATACCCTTTGAAATCCAGGATGAGATCTTGCCGCTGTTCGAGGATCCAGCCGCCGACGGTATCCGATCTTCGATGCCAGAGTGCAATGAGTACGGGGTGGCGGGTACTACCAAGATTGAGCCCCTGCCGACACCCAAAGCACGCAGCCCTCAAGGAGAGAGGCCAAGGGGGCAAAGCCTTGTCCGCGGGGATGTTTCCCCTGAAGAACCTGGGACTTCGGATGACGAAAGCGACGAAGCGACTCCTCCAGGAGCACCTTGCGGGCGCGGAGGCCCCGGCGTTCCTTCCGGGGCGGCGACAAACCCGCCGGGTGACGAACTTCCGGAGCAGCCAGTGCCGCCGAGCTCGCTGTCGATGCAGGAGTCTGACCAGGCGTCGGAGGCTATCCCTCCTCCCCTTGCAGACATGAAGGTGGGGAGGAGAGCCTGTCCTTGCCTGACCTCTTTGGTGACTTGGTGCAGAAGAGATGGAGCTTCTCCGGATCGAGAGAGCCCGCCGGTAAGCTTTGCTGGCAACTAGCCTTGAATGTGGAGTTGCTTCCCTTTTGCCGCCGTCCTGACTTCTTGCTCTGATTTCTTGCACAGGAGCCCGACACCGGAGTGGCCAAGCAAACGACCCCGGAGAGGCGAAGATGTCGAAGCGTCGAGCTCCACCGACACCTCCGATGGAGGCAACTCCGAGCCCCCGAGCCCCCGGTCCGCCCCAAGGACCAGGGAGGTGGCTCCAGTCGTCGCAGACGAGGCGGAAGCTGTTGGCACGGAAGGCCCTGGAGAGAGGCGCGACGTGGATCCCTAGGCGACCTCTGGACCGCGCAGACTCGAAGCAGGCGCCTGAACCCGAGACGCCGCTTCCTCCAGACGTAACCCGCCAGGTGGAGAAAATCTTGAAGCGCCTTTCCCGAGAAGACGACCCGTGAACCTGTGAAGTCCTGAAAAGGACAATACCAGGGGCCGTGAACCATGCTTTTGTACTGATATTGCCAACTGGCTTATGAACTCATGCTTTTGAATGTAAATAACTTCTTCCCAAAGTATATACGTTTTATCGTACTCGTGGGGGCTTTATGCTCTCGGGAAGGATCCAAAGGTGTGCGCGCTAACCAGCCGTGGGCACTCAGACTGATCTGAAGTGCTGACACAGGGCGCAACCCCCCAAAGGACCCACCGTTTCCTGACCGCACAGACCTCAGCCCACGACTCCACTGCCCGAGGGAAACTGACAGTGTCATCGCGAAGGCGCTGCCCCAGGAGAACGCCCGCTTTCGCCTTGGCCAAAGCACATAAAACAGATGTACCTAGGAACAAGCCCGTGCAAGCACGTTTATACTTAGCTCGCGTTTTGACTCCTTCTGGCTACCTCGGTAATCGTTCTGTCGCGCTGCCGCTAAGGCGGGTCTTCTATGCCGTGTTTCAGACATAATTCTGCCTTGCCCAGCAATTCTTGGCGGGACAAGGTTTCCAACCGAGATAGCCTCCAATGCCGACTAAGGGCATGACTGGCTGGCTTGCGCCGGTCCGAAGACCATTGTGTTACTTGCTCGAGTTACCCGGAGACCACCCAACTGGTGATCCGGCGACTTGCTGGCGTATCAGAGACGCCGGTCCGGAGACCCCACGGTTATCTTAGCTTCCAGGACCCAGATGTTCCTTGTTTGATGGCCCGTCAATCTTGCTGGCTCGTGCCGGTCCGGAGACCCTGAAGCTGCTTTAGTCGCGGGATCCTGATGCAAGCCACTTAGCAATCTGGTACTTCTGAGGGGGTCCACTTGGTCCTGGCTGTATTGTGACGATGTGACCCGGGAGATCCCACTCTCCCTGGGCCAGATCTCCGCAGATGAAAGTTTGATCCCAGCTAGCTGCAGCTTGCCCTTGACTGCTTTGTGTCTGTGGGGGCGCCGGTAGTGAGCAAGGTTCCGGGGCTCTTCAGTCTGAGTGGATGCATTGGCGAAGGTCCGGAAAGATCTTCCCTTCTGAGGAACCCCCGCTGTGGCACTCCCCTTGGCTTTCTTGGACTTCTTGTTGAGAGGGCAATCTCGGCTGATATGTCCTGGTTCTCCGCATGAATAGCAATCACCGTTCTTCTGACGTATCTGGATGTCGTTGAATTGTCGGCAATCTTCCAGACTGTGCCGGTCAGATCTGTGGTACATGCACCACACTCCAGGCTGGCCATCTTTGCGCAGAGGGATCTTGAGCTCTTGGGCACGTAGATGAGAGGATCTTCTTGCCGAGGCTCGCCTTTGTGTCTGGTCGAGGTTTTTCTCCTCCGGAAGCGGCACTGTGGTTGGCGCGTCGGAATAGAGTTCCTCCTTCACTCCATGCGTCCATGGGGAAAGAGGGACATCAATGTTCGTGGCACCTTCCTCAGGTCTTCCCTTGCTGACCAGAGAGCTGACATAAGCGGCTGGAGGAACGAAATGGACTCCAAAGGCGCGATCTTTAGCGGCAGATGCTGGCGAGGACTCGTCAAGAACGAAGCCGAGGCCGGGTATCGCAGGAACTCCAAGCCTGCTTTTCCCTTTCTCTTCTTTGTCATCTTGGACGTCAGATTCGGCACCTCTCTCGTGAGAGCCGAAACTAACGCTGCTCCGAAGGCGCTGGGGGTCTTGGAGCAGATCTTGTCACGGACGAAAAGCTCGACGCAGAACCTGACGATGAACTTGACGATGAACTTGGCGCTGAACTTGAGGTCGATGAAGAAGAAGACGAATCCAGCGCTTGCGCCCCTAACTGGCGCCGAAGGCGCTGGGGGTCTTGGAGCAGATCTTGTCACGGACGAAAAGCTCGACGCAGAACCTGACGATGAACTTGACGATGAACTTGGCGCTGAACTTGAGGTCGATGAAGAAGAAGACGAATCCAGCGCTTGCGCCCCCTAACTGGCGCGCCAGATGTCGTGTCTCGATGCACGGACACCGGGAGTATAGGATACCCACTTTTAGGTTCGGCACGGGCGCGAAGGAGGCTGAGAATCGTCTTCTTGGGCGGAGTCTAGATCAAGCTCTCCTCTCCACGATCAAGGCATGCAACCAAAGGGACACAAGGAGCTACCCAGGTTCAGGCCGCCCGGAGGCTAAAAGCCCTACTCCTGCATGTCTGGATTGATGGGTTCTTCATAGTGTGGCTTACAATGGAACCTCCCGGATGGGGTACCCGGAAGGGATTTGGCTGGAGGTAGAAGAAGGACAGATCCTGACCCGGAGGAGATCACCTTCCCCTCTACCTTCGCAGCCCTAGTCTAGTCTTGCTCTGGTTCTACCTTGTGTTCATCCTTGCTTCGACCTTTTCTCCTCCGTGGCTTGGTCCTCCTTTCATAGGCTAAGGGGTTGCCACAGGGTCACGTGAGGGGCATGAGGGACCTTCGGGTGAAGGATCCTCCTCATCTAGTTTAGGAGGAGACGTGGCCTCTCCTCGGCCTAGCGTCTCCTTTGGGTTAGGTGGGAGCGTCCGCCTTGGGGTGGACAGGAGCTGACACCACCACGGGACGTGCTTCCCGTCCGCACTGACTTCGCCTTGCTTCCCAAGTCTTCTGCGGTGAGGTGGAGTGCTTATCCACAGGGACGTGGGGAAGTACCCGAGAGGGAGCCTGTCCTCCTGCCGGGAACTCGGGCTCTCGGGTTCTTCCTGGCCTTCTTTCTTGGTTCGGGGACCCGGAAGGTCCCCAGGACCGGAGCCCTTTGTCGACGTAGGCCATGCGTGTCTTGACGGTGAACCGCCAGTTTGACTTGAGTCTTGGTCTTGTCCATCTTCATCTTGGGCCCACATGGGGTGGACCCACTTTGGCAGTACTAGGGGAACCCCATGTTCCACTGCTGCGACAGATACCATATTAATTAGTACCTACAATCTTCCTCCAAGAGATAATAACTTTAATTCCAGCTACTTAATCTCTTTTGAAGACGCTCCTCTACATGTTTCCATTCGGCGTTCGTAAGTCACCGATAATGTATAGGAATAACCAGATACCTAATTGGCAACTCGTCCTGCTCACAACCAAATAGTTCGGCGTATTGAGCCTCCCCAAAACAAAACAATTCACTTTTATGAATATTGATTTTAAGCCCAGAAAGTTGTTCAAAAGCTGATAATAATAATTTCAGGTTCTTGGCTTTCCCAAGGTCATGATCCATAAATAGAATATATCATCGGCATATTGAAGGATAGAAATACCACCATCCACTAGATGTGGCACTACCCCTACAATTTGACCCGAAACTTTCGCCCTCTCAATCATTATGGACAACATGTCGTCCACAATTTTCAATAGAATTGGAGATCATGGGTCACCTTGCCTTAATCCAATTTGGCTGGAAGTAATGACCAACGTCATTTTTCTTTAATGGACACACTACCTCCAGTAACAAAGTTATGAATCAAGTAATGCCACACATCCGAGAAGAGTTTGATGATGGAAGGACCATTTGAACTTATCATATGATATTTCATATGTTCTTAGTGTTTCCTTTTATGTTTATTTTTTGTGTAACATCTTTATTTTCTCATGTGTTCCTTTTTATTTTTGTTTTCCATTTTCCTCATTTTTTATTATTCATTTTCTTGTAATACAAGAATTCATTTTTAACCCCTAATTTTAAAAAAAACGTTGAATTTTTTATTAACCATGAACCTTTTTTTTGCCATAGATCTACTTTTTTGTTCCGCTATTATATTTGGTTCACCCGGATTTTAGTTCCTTTTCGGTTCACTATTATTTTCGACTCACCGGAATTTTCCGTTTACTATTATTTTTGGTTTACCCGAATTTTAGTTTTTTTTTCACCTTGTTAAGTTCAATTTTTGTGTCACTATTATTACAGTTCACCCAGTTAGTTCGGTGGAATTTTTGTTATTTTCTAATTTTGGATCATATGTTTCTTTGGTTCGCCTTTATTTTTTTGGTTCATTATTATTAGGTCATCCAATGGTTCCTCATTCATTGGCTTACATTTTTATTTTGTCTTTCCCTATTTTTTCAGTTAAACCCCAGCCTTCACTTTCTTATCACTATTAAGACTTCTCGATTTAGGTCTACACGGTGAAACTTTTCAAAGTAGACCCAGATACAAATCATTTTGGTTCACCCTTAATTTGGTTCATCAAGATTATGTGTCCAATAATCATTCATACACTTAAACAAAAATGTAAAAAACAAAGAAAATACACGCATGAGCGTGCGTTGTCGCTCGTCGCTGATGACTATTTTTTTAGCAGACACGTGCTGGGCTATGCGCCCAGTCACATGTAGTGTGCATGAAGGGAGCGAGGCGATGCTCTCTCGCTCGCTATAAGTGATGCATATGAGAGTATCTCCACCGGTACCCTCCAAACGAATCCCAAAACTTATTTGGCATGTCGCGGACAAAAACAGCCCACAGCAGTACCCCAAAGTAGGGCCTTACATTGTTCGGGAAAATGTTCGGCACTCCCCAAATACCCCCAAGTGGGGGTGCCGGACATTGTCCGGTCACAGCTGCATGCATGCAGCCCCACCTGGCAGTCTCTTTTCGACATGGCCCGAGCACGGCCTGAGCTCCAGGCCACATCCCGCTCACCTTCCGTGCCATGGGCACCACACCGCTGACCTCCTTTGTCTCGTGCAAGCACGGCACCTGGAGGAGCACGGAAGCCGCCGTGAGGACCTCGTCTTCAGCCTACGGCGAGGCGCACGGTGTTGTCGTCCCCGTCAGCCCGTGCTTCTCCATGCCAAGCCGTCATGTCCCCGGAGGTGTGCCATCGTCGAATATGTCCGAAAACAGAAGGATTCGAGCTACAACGCAAGGATCATCACGATAAGATCATCTTCCTTCTCCGGCCGGGCGTACGGTGTCGTCGTCCCCGCCAGCCCATGCTTCTCCAAGCCAAGCCGTCATGTCCGTTATCAACTACGTCCGAAAGCGGAAGGATTCGAGGTAGAACGCAAGAGAGGAGCCACGAGACGAGCGGACGGAGCGGCACGTCGGCCTCGCGGGATCGGCTTCGGACGGAGCGGGGGCAGTGCTACCGGCCACCAGCGCACCCCGACACTGCTGCTCCCGTGTTGCTCCATGACGGAGAGTACCAGTTCGTGTATGCAGAGGTGGATGCAGAGCTGTTGGTGCCGCTCCGTCGTCGCCGTATCCGTCATGGACGAGCTCTGAGTTCGAGCTGTGCTTTGGCCGCTGCTCCTCTGTAGCCTCCTTCTTGCACACGCACGCACCAGCCTCCTTCTTGCACACGAGTGCTTGGACACGCTAGCTCGAGGCGGCGGTCAGCAGGGGGTGCCCGCGCACGAGACCTTTCTGGTAAGTCGAGCAGGCTAGACTCTAGAGTTTATCTGAATCTTCAAGCAGAGACGACGGCCACATCGATGCGAACATGCCGGCGTGCTGCTGCTTCTGGATGCCTCGGCCGATGGATGCAAGCCTGCTAGCTTGGCTGATGGATGCAAGTAGCTTGGCAGATGGATGCGCTGCTACCTAGCTATTGCTCAACGAGCTCCCCTTGACCCCTTCATCTGATCTCTTTTTACATGGTGTGCTAGCTTCATCTGATCTCGTTTTGACGTGATGTGCTAGCTGAATATGTGTTGCAGCGGCTATGTATCTGCTAGCTGAAATTAGCTGGATTCGTTTCTACAACAGTTGCGTGTCAAATTCATTGTGTGAAGATATTGCCCACAAGCTGTTTGCTTTAATGATTAGGAAAAAAATAGGGAAGGGGGGTGCTGTTTGGAGGGTGCCACTGGAGAAAATGAGAAATTTCTCACGTTTCGTCCTATTCGACACTCCCAAAAGAGTGCCCAATTGAGTAGTGCCGGACATAAATATAGCTAGTCCTGGTGGAGGTGCTCTGAGCTTCCCTTCATTGACCGACAGCGGAGGCGTGCTGGGTCAGGCGTCCAGGACCGTGTAGCGTGTACGAAGTGAGCGACGCGATGCTCTCGCTCGCTAGAAGCGCTGCATAGGAGCCCCCCTTCATTGTTGCGTTATACCGACAGCGGAGGTCATAGCTCGCAGGCTGCCCTCCACACAGGCTCACGGCCAAAGGCCCAAACCGGACTCAGTTCCAGATACTTACTGTTAACTGAATCTCAGACACCTGCACTTAATTGACAAGAGACGACCAAACATTGTTACAATACCCCGCATTTTTTTTTATAATACCCCACTTACACAACTAGAACAGGCAAACAAAGGTGAGTAGGTATCCAGAGTTTAATATGGTGGAGGTTTGATCTTTTGTAAATATCATCACTCATGATTAGCTGAACAGTGAACAATTAATCGAGGAATAGGGAGCAGAATAGCTGCTCTGATCATGGTTTGACAGAGTTGTCAGTTTCTGCATCAAGCTCTAGCTTTGCCAACCCCTATCTAGTATGTGTTAGTTTAGGGTTTTTGGGGAGAATAGGCCACGCTGGGCCGGTTCCTTTGCATGTTAATATATAGACAAAGTTTACAAGTCCTAACCCTAAAGGGAGATCACAACAATATCGATTCTCCTCAATTAGTGGTTTAGGAGATATGTCACGTTCCGTGACAATATTAGTCTAACACTCCCCCGCAGTCGCAATGGGAGGAGGACGGACGTTGAGACTGGACCGGAAATCCAGAAACAACGGCGACGGTAAGCCCTTCGTCAAGATATCAGGTACTGGCGAGACGAGGGAACATGAAGCACACGGACTTGACCCAAGGCCACACGATCGCGAACGAAGTGAAGGTCGATCTCGATGTGTTTGGTTCGCTGATGCTGAACTGGGTTCGTGGACATGTAGACGGCGCTGACGTTGTCGCAGAACACAACCGTGGCGGGGGGAGATGGTCGATGAAGCTCGTGGAGAAGTTGCCGGATCCAACTAGCCTCAGCAACGGCGTTGGCAACAGCACGGTACTCGGCTTCAGCACTGGAACGAGAAACAGTGTGTTGCCGCTTGGACGACCATGAAACGAGGTTGTCACCGAGGTAGACACAGAAGCCCGACGTAGATCGCCGGGTGTCGGGGCAGCCAGCCCAGTCGGCGTCAGTGTAGGTGACCATGGAGTCCGGTGATGACGAGTAGAGCTGGAGTCCATGAGAGAGCGTGCCCTGGACGTAGCGCAAGATGCGCTTGATGGCTGCAAGATGCTGCTCACGAGGATCGTGCATATGGAGGCACACCTGCTGAACGGCGTAGGCGATGTCGGGGCGGGTGAAGGTGAGGTACTGCAAAGCCCCGGCGAGACTCCGATACTCGGTGGGATCGGACACAGGAGAGCCAGCCGTGGTCGCAAGTTTGGGCGACGTGTCAACTGGGGTGGAGGCGGGCTTGCAGGAGATCATGCCGGCCTTTTCCAGAATCTCGGAGGCGTATTTAGCTTGCGAGAGATGCATGCCGGAGGAGTCGCGGGACACCGCGATGCCGAGGAAGTAGTGCAGGCTGCCCATGTCGGTCATGGCGAACTCGGAGCTGAGAGAGGCCGTGATCTTGTCGAGCAAGCGGGTCGAAGAAGCGGTGAGCACGATGTCGTCCACGTAGAGAAGCAAGTAGGCCGTGCCTTCCGGACACTTGAGGACGAACAGCGAGGTGTCGGAGCGCGAACATGTGAAACCAGTCGAGGTGATGAAGGTCGCGAAGCACTGGTACCACGCACGCGGAGCTTGCTTGAGGCCGTACAGAGAGCGGTTGAGCCGACACACATGGTCGGGGCGCGTGGAGTCGATGAAGCCGGTGGGTTGGCGGCAGTAGACGACCTCGGCGAGAGTGCCGTGGAGGAAGGCGTTCTTGACGTCGAGCTGGCGTGTCTCCCAATTAAGAGAGATGGCGATGGAGAGGATGACCCGCACCATGGCCGGTTTGACAACCGGGCTGAACGTCTCGTCGAAGTCCACACCGTGCTCCTGAGAGAAACCGCGAAGCACCCATCGGGCTTTGTAGCGGGCTAGAGAGCCATCAGGCTTGAACTTGTGGCGGAACACCCACTTGCCGGAGACGATGTTGGCATGCGAAGGAGGAGGCACAAGATCCCAAGTGTTGTTGCCGAGAAGAGCACGATACTCGGCGGTCATGGCGTCGAGCCAGTTGGGGTCCTTGAGAGCGGCACGAGCTGAAGTGGGAACCGGGGAGTACCTGCTAACAGTGGAGACATGCAGATAAGCTTTTCACGGGGACCCTTGTGAATACCGGAGGTGCTGCGCGTGCGATGAACAGGCGCGGGGGGCGAGGGAGGAGCCGGAGGCGGCGAGGGAGGAGCCGAGGGCGGCGAGGGAGGTGGCGAGGGTGGTGGTGATGGCGGTGCATTATGAGTAGGCGGAGGAGGGGGGACAACGACAGGAAGGGTGTCATCGAGGAAATCATACATAGTCTCTGTAGGTGGCGCGGGAGTGGCAAATGGAAAGGTTGACTCGTCAAAGACAACATGGCGCGAGATGATAATGCGATGAGAGGTGATGTCCATGCACCGATACCCCTTATGGTGAGATGAGTAACCGAGAAAGACACACGCAGTAGACCGAGGTGACAGTTTATGGGGCATGGTGGAGGCGGTATTAGGGTAGCACAAGCACCCAAAAACGCGTAGAGAGGAGTAGTCCGGGTGGGTGTCGTATAGGGCGTAGTAGGGGGATGGGGCGGTGATGGGTTTTGTGGGTATGCGGTTAAGAACGTGAGTGCCAGTGTGTAGAGCCTCGACCCAAAAACGAGGTGGGAGGTGAGCCTGAAAGAGGAGGGAGCGGACAATGTCATTGACCGTGCGGATGATGCGCTCGGCCTTGCCGTTTTGAGGCGAGGTATAGGGACACGAGAAGCGAATGTGAATGCCGTGTGTGGTGGCAAGGGAGTGGAGTTTGTGATTGTCGAACTCACGACCGTTGTCGCATTGGATGGACTTAATAGCTAAATCGAATTGTGTACGGACGAACGCATGAAATGAAGAAAGAGTAGCGTAGGCGTCCGATTTTTGGCGGAGAGGAAAAGTCCATAAAAAATGAGTAAAATCATCAAGAACCACAAGAAAATATTTATTACCCGAGACACTTAATATTGGAGAGGTCCAAAGATCACAATGAACTAATTCGTACGGACGAGTAGTGCGACTAGTAGAAGAAGAAAAAGGTAAACGAACGTGACGCCCTAATTGACAAGCATGACATAGAGAGCTATCTTTTATTTGTTTGCTACATGGAAGTGAAACATGGTGAACGAGACGACGAAAAGCATCATGTCCTGGATGTCCAAGGCAGCGGTGCCAAACGTCCGGGGTGGCTGCGATCGCGGGGAAGGCGCGAGGTGGTGGTGGCTGCGACAATGGATAAAGCTCCCCCGTACTACTGCACCGAAGAATCTCGCGTCGGGTAGGAAGGTCCTTCACAGAAAAACCGAGAGGGTCAAACTCAACAGAACAGGTATTTTTTGCCAAATCTGGCCTCTTGGCCGAACTAATCTCGTATCTGGCCCCTCCGGAAAACTATTCTCGGATCTGGCCCCTCGGGTCGGCGCCAATGGACATGGCGCCGAAGTTGCACAGGTCGGCGCCAACAATTTGCATCGTTTTGAAAATCCATGGGTTCAGCGCCATCCCACTTGGCGCCGACCTAGCTCGGCCAATTCTTTTCCTGGCTTACAGGTCGGCGCCATCCTCGTTGGCGTCGACCTCGGGGGCCAGATCTGAGAATAGTTTCTCAGAGGGGCCAGATACGAGATTAGTTCGGCCAAAGGGCCAGATTTGGCAAAAAATACACAGAACAGTTGTTATCGGTGGTGAATTGACGAACGGAAACTAGGTTTTTAACAATACGTGGAGTGACTAGAACATTGTTTAAGTGAAGAGGACGATGACTAAAAAAGGAGGGAACAGAAAACATGGCCGGAAGTAGTGACAGGGAGAGTGGAACCATCACCAACTACGACATGAGAAAACCTAGGATGGGGAGAGAGAGATGAGAGGGTACCGGGGTCGGAGGAGAGGTGTGCCGTAGCACCGGTGTCCATTATCCACTCCGGCGGTGGAGGCTGCAGGGTCATGGAGTTGAAGTGCTGCGTAAGAGCAGCCGGGTCCCATGTCGGAGAAGATGCACGGGCGCCGTAGTAGCCCGCGCCGTGGGCGCCGTAGCCCGCGCCATGCGGGAGGCCGCCAGGTGCGCCGTGAGGGCCGTAGCCCGAGCCATGCGGGAGGCCACCAGGAGCGCCGTGGTGGTAGGAGGCCGGCGCAGCCATGTAGGCATGGGGGCGCGCGGGCGAGCGAGGAACAGCACCGAGGATGCCGTCCACAGGCTTGGTGCCGGGCTGCGGCATGGGCCACATCTGGATGGCCCCCGTCCAGGGGTTGAACGGCGTCGGCATGGGAGGAGGCGCCGGAGCCCTCCAGGGTTTCTTGCCCTTGTACCGGCCGTAGCCGGAGCCACCAGGAGTGGGAGGGGCCGGAGCCCTCCAGGGTTGTGCACTGGGAGCACCAGAAGGAGCGGCGGGGTTGGCAGAGCCCGCAGGGCCGCCCTTGGCGGCGACGAACGCCGAGGCAGAAGGAGCAGTGGAGCGCCGCGTCAGCTTCATCTCCTGCAGTAACAATAGGTTCCGAAACTCGAGGAAGGTCGGATACGGCTTGAGGAGAGGGGCGAGGTTGGCGATGCCGTCGAAGTTCTCATGGAGGCCCTTGATCACGTTGGTCACGAGGTCCGAGTCGGACACGGGGGCGCCGACTTCCGCGAGAGCATCGGCGGCCGTCTTCTGGAGGTGAAGATAATCAGAGATGGACCGAGCCTCCTGCCGGATGTTGCGGAACTCCTCGGAGAGATAGATCTCCCGAGTTTTCTTGTTGTCGTTGAAGAGCGCGGTGACGGCCGTCTAGACCTTGTGGGCGGTGGCATCCGTGGTCATGACGAGGTCCACGATCTCCATGGACATGGAGCCATACAGCCAGCGAAGCACGGTGGCGTCGAGACGGAGCCAGGTTTGGTCGGTCGACGGAGTGGCGGAGGTGAGATGATCCTCCAGCGCATAGGTGGTGACGGCAATGTTGAAGAAGGTACGCCACTTGGGGAAGGAGGGCACCTTGAGGTCGAGCTGAACGGGAACGAGGGAGCGCACGTTTTGGATGGCCGTCGCCTGTGCCCAGAGATGGGCGTCGGGGTGCGGCTCGGAGGGCGCCATGGGAGAGGAGGGAGAGGCGCGGCGGCGGCTGGAGGGAGAGAGGTGCGGCGGCGGCTAGAGGAGAGAGGAGGGGCAGCGGAGGATGATCAGAACCAATCTGATACCATGTTAGTTTAGGGTTTTTGGGGAGAATAGGCCACGCTGGGCCGGTTCCTTTGCATGTTAATATATAGACAAAGTTTACAAGTCCTAACCCTAAAGGGAGATCACAACAATATCGATTCTCCTCAATTAGTGGTTTAGGAGATATGTCACGTTCCGTGACAATATTAGTCTAACAGTATGTACTTCCCTGATCACATAGCATGGGAAGCATTGGCCTTGGCCTCTACACTTGTCGAATGAGTTCTATGATTTCTATATGGTGTGTTTTTTCTAGGGAAGATGTTATCCAGGCTACATTTAGAGTCATCAGTCTTGTTGTAAATTCTGTGGCACAACTGGGCTATCTGCAACCTGATTACATTTTACTGCTTTTGGAATTTCGTGGTGGCCGATGGATCCTTATGGTAAAAAAAGGGTCAACCTGATGGTCTCTTTCAAATTATTTCATTCTGTTATAGGAGAAATAGTGACCTACAGACTACGGTCCTTGTTTACAGTTCTCTGCAGGACTTATCAGTTTATTGTAAAACTTGTACTATGTGCTTATCATTTTCTTAAACATATTTCTATTAACATATATACTTCTTGTTTGTTAAAATTCTTCCTTTGTGTGTAATTCGAACATATTTGATATTTAGCTCTGTTGTGCGCCTGTGTGATATACATCCTGGACGCTCGTATGACAAGCTAGGATGCATTTTATCACCCTCAGCCTCAGGGACTCTAGGTGAACATATTCAGCAAACTGCATTTTTTTTTTACGGAAACCAGCGAGCGCTGTTTCATTATATTAAGAGAAACCGGGACAAGTGCCGGGAAAGTACTGGTTACAGAGGAAGGTTAGATGAAAAGAAAAAAGCAAAGCTGTAAGCTGAACTAAATGTACAGTATAGAGGCTGAGCCTGAAAAAAGAAGGCTCGTCCCAGTTGCGGCCTGGTGATCACTCGCTCTCAGGCCACGATGTACCCAGGACACCGGCGTTCCGCCAAAGAGAGATCTCCGTCACAATTTTCTCGGCCAGCACAGTAGGAGGGGAGGCTTTGTTGTTGAATATTCGATTGTTCCTCTCCTTCCAAAGCATCCACTGCATTTATAAGGATTGCATGATTTGACTCTGCCGTTCGTGGCTTTATTAAGTTAAAGCATGGCTCTACTCGAGCCTGAGATTTATATGATTGCCTGTTTGACTCTGCCGTTCGTGGCTTTATTAAGTTAAAGCATGGCTCTACTCGAGCCTAAGATTTATAGGATTGCCTGTTTTACTGTCGTGGCTTACTGTCAATAGTAGATTATGCTTATGCTTCTGCACTGTATCTGCTATAAGACAATTATACTCGTGCGAGCAAAATGTGCGCGCCTTCAATATTTCTCATTAGTAAACTTACCTAACAGGCTAATCTACCAATATTAACCAGAGAATCTCTGAAAACGATGTCGAGATATGCGACGGCATTAGCCGCTCGTATTCGCCGTCAGTTCATCATCGCCCATCTTCTGCTCAATTAAATGCTATCAGGGGCTAGGGAACAGCTCCTCGACTTTCCTAGAAGAACAAAGGATAGAGAGATCAGAGATTTGTCTCTTCTCTCTAGAATAGTTATGGTTGGTCTCTAGACTCTAGAATACTTAATTAATTACTAATACCACCAAATTATTGCATCTACTCTCATGTTCTGATGTTGTCCTTTGCTATTGAACAAGGGCCAAATTTTAGTAGACTATCGTTGTTTTTCTTTGGTAGCTCTGGAGTTCTTTTACACCATACTTTGCCCCATTTAGCTCAGAATATACCAAGTTAATGTGATAGTTATACCTCTTTGTCCAAGGTCTGCAGATTTTTTTATAAGTGCACATCACTTATTCAGAATTTTGAGCTGATGTGCTAACTAAGAGCATCTCCAAGCGGAGGCCCCAAACCCGCCCTATACGTCCGGACGGACGGTCCAGGCGGGATTTGGGCCAAAAAACGCCACCCAACCGCGGCCCCCATAACGGCCCCAAACGACCGGGCGGTCTGGCACACCCCAAACCCAGCCCAAATGTGGGGCGGGTTTGGGGCCGCCCGGACGCGACCGGACGCGACCGGACGCGTCCGCCCTCAGGTCGCTGACAAGTTGGGCCCGCGTGTCGGATGAAGGCTGACTGTCGGAGAACACTGACCGGCGGTGTCCACGCGTCGCCGGCGTGATAAAATCGGAGCCCCCGAGAAAACCCTAACCGCATTCCCCATTCCTCCTCATCTCCAATCCGCAATGTCGAGCGGCTCCGAGGACAGCAGCTTCTGGGATGAGCCGGCGGACGCGGAGAGCAAGGCGCCGCCGGCGGCGGTCGAGCAACGCGCGGAGGAGGAGGACCCCGACGACGACCTCGCTTACCGCGTCGCTGTCCTCCGGTCGCTCGAGGAAAAGGGGCACTCGAGCACGCCGGCGCGTGGATCGGGAGCGGGAGCGGCCAGTGGCCAATGCAGCCGCTGGTCGGCTCCGGCGCGTAGATCGGCGGCGCCGCCAAGCGTCAGCCGCAGGTCAGCTCCGGCGTCTGCGGCCGCGCCGCGTCGTCGTCTCCCTCCGGTCCAAGCCCCTCCTGGATGGAGGATCCTTCCCGATGGGGAGGGGTGGAGGCTTCTGCCGGTGCCGCCGCCGCGGGCGCCGGAGACGGTGGGCAAAGTGTTCCGCCAGGCGAAGCGGGCGGGCGAGTCGCTGAGCATAGCGGCTGCCGTCGCCGGGGCTGACGCGGACCTCCCCCTCGATTTGGTGGCGCAATCCTTCACCTCCGCCGAGACCGACGCCCGCCGCCGCCGCCGCAAGGACCAAGAAGCGCTGGAGGCGGCCATCGCGCTGTCGCGGGCGGAGGCGGAGGCGGAGGCAGAGAAGAAGAAGAAGGCGGCGGCCAATGCGCGCCGCCACGCGGAGGAGCAGGCCCGCGCCGTGCGGATCCTCGCCGGCCAAGTCGACGAGGAAGACGAAGATCCGTACTTCACCTTCCGCAAGCGGTCCAAGGGCGGCGGCTCCGGCAAGGGCAAATCTCCGATGTGAGATTTGCCCATCTCTAATTTACTTTTGTAAGTATGTTTGTCAATCCGGCGACCTGCTGTCGGATGAACTATGTATCAACGTTCTATATATCTACGTTGATCAACTCTCCCTCCGACGTTGCATGGGTTTGTATGGATTTGGGGGTTTCTTTTTTAGGGGAACGGCTGGAGCGGCACGTTTTTGGGGGTCGTCCGGTCGTGTCCGCGGACGTGTCTGCGGACAGTTTGGGGGCCAAATTTGGCCATTGTGGTTGGAGATGCTCTAAATGGGCAGCGCTCACATACCAGTACTGCTAGCACATATTTTGCAATGCAACCATGCAGGTACAGCTTATTTCTCAAGTATCATACATCCCACGATATCAGTTGGTATCTCTGAAGCCCAACATGTTTGCAGTTAAGTCACACACCGTGATTGAAGCATGATTTTCAAGCCTGCTTGTATGAATTGCACTTCCAGGCATGTTTTTCGGAGGTATTGGTTTCTCCTCCTCTACGCACTACTGATCTCAACTTTGGCTTCACTAGTACATGTGCACGTGCAACGCACGTCTCTACAAAGCATGTATTCCGATTAAGCTGAATATCATTACTTACACACACATTGGAGAGTACATAAGCATGTAGCAGCAGGACTTGGAGAATGTGGCAGCGGTGGCGGTGCTTGAAGCAGGAGATTCTATCGTCCATGTGTCGTCGTTGATGACCAGGCCATCGGAGTTGGTTGTGTACTCCTCGTTTGTAAAGAATCCTATCCTTGCACAAATGCACCTTCGACCTGAGAAAAATCAAGAAAAGAACTCAGAGCAGCCATACTTCATCCAGACATTGTTGTTTATCCAACAAGCAGTTGTCTCGGAGCTAAGTCTACCACAGAATTCAGGCTTTGCCACAGTCATAAACCAGATTGCTCCTAAGGATCGTGGTTGCTCCGTCGGGACATCAACTTCCACCTGGAATGTTCATATGCTGCAGATGAGACATGCATCAGCATGAACCACAAGAGAAGCTGCAATCTCCAGTAGCATGGTAGGTAAAACACAATGTATTTACGGTGCAACTGTCACGGTTTGAATCATGATACCTCACTAACAGCTGCTCCGTAGTTGAAGTAGCTTGTGGAAGTTGGGTCAAGGGTCCAGTACGCTTGCGCCGACAAGTTCACACTCGCCATTGTTACCTGCAAACAAGTAGTGCCATTGATGACCAAGTAATCTGAGAAATTAACACAAAGGAAATTCTTGTCACGTTACTGAAAGAATCGGATTTCAAAGGATTTGTCCTTACCTGAGCAATCAAGGAGCTCCATGCCACCATGCCAGAATTAGCCTCCAGGTCGTCTTTGTTAGGCTTAAGCCTCTCAACAAGTGCAGCACATGCTTGCCAAACCGCCTCACAGTACGACTGAAAATTCAGATGGATTAAATGAGGCAGCACAAGATGAGACTGCCCCTCTGCTGATGAAGTTTGTCCAGGGAAAACCAATCTATGTTGAGGCGTTGCCTAATGACAGATGCATGAGAGGGCTAGTATATAAGCTAATTAAAGAGATCAACCAATCTTCCTTTTGAGAAGCTACATTCGACGAATAAACGAACAAGTCAGTCTATCTTCCTTTTGAGAAGCTACATTCGACCAATAGAACGAACAAGTCAATACTAAGTGCTGAAGATTTGACAAGGGTTCTACTGTTGAAACAAATCCCACAAAAGAGTATTAGGATATGTGTTTGTATATGAACATCTAAAGCATGATGCAAATACAATTGGTATTCAAGTTCTATCACAAAGGATGGTTAAATTTGTTTAGACATTGGCAGCGTACATAGCCCGTACTGAAGTGATTTGTATTAGGAGGTACAAGGGGAGCTTGCCGGTCAATATTTTAACTTGTTTAGCTGGGTCTAAGAGATGGATTGGTCATGTGAGTGAAAAACTGATTCATGTAAGTGGCTGGACTTAGACTGCTACTGTACTGTTTGTTGTTAAATAGAAATGATATACTGGCTTTGTCCTTATAGCTTCTAAAGATAATACTCAAGTACTTGAAATAATCAGTCTACAAACCAGTATGTCCGTTATTTCTGTCATGCACATTATTCACTATTTCAGTGAGCTATCGGGTAACTGAAACCAACTACTTAATGAAACATATCTTCCTATCAGGAAAAGTGACTACACGTTAGGACAATCTGAGTAGACATGTTAGTATATTACCCGTTTTAACCAAATCATATTATATCCAATCAAACAAGGTCACTTTTAATCAAACTAACATTGTAATAAATCAGGGCATTGCAGTAAAGAGATTGTAATGAACACATGAAAGGGATAGAAAATTCATATCCAGGGGAACTTGTTGCAGATGTGCAGAAAGAAGTACGGCTGCAGCAGCACAGACAAAGAACACACCCTAAAGAACTTTAAATAGCACAAATCTCTGACCAGAAACTTACACCTTTATATTTCTATCAGGCCGAATAAACGCCCATTGATCAGGTATTCTCTTCTGCGCTCCCTTTTGCACATATTATAGAGCAAAATATCAAATATCCATGCATGATAGATGACCGAAAACTTGCAAAATAGATCATATGCTAGTATTAGAATTTGAGATAAACATAACACATAAGATGGAAAATTTCGAAAATAGTAAGGAGTTGGCTTGTCAGAACTTATCTAATAATATATATGCTTCCCAACATCCTAACTTCAATTCCAAAATTCAGTAAAGTCTAAAATCAGCCATATCCCATGGAACATACTTTGTATTGACATCACCCTTCTCAGCTTCTGCATCATCAACACCTATGCTGTTGGTTGCAGTACCACCAACCGAAGATTGGCGGCCAGCGGATGCCATGGGCGAAAGCCTGTTTCGAGGATGCCATGGGCGAATCTCACTTCCTGGCCAGCCACAACAGTTAAACATCAACACGTAGCAGCAGCAGAGCAAGGAAGAATGCAAGATGAAGCAAGCAAGCAGGGATGAGGACGGAATCGGTTACCTTGCTTCCGGCAACGGGTGGGTGCCGAGGCGACTGCAGGCAGCGGAGCGGGCAAATCTAGGCAGAGGCGAGGAGAATCCGAGCGGGGATGGCGAGAACCGGGCGACGGCAGCGACGCGTGCAGCTCTTGGCGGCGGGGCGCCCGTGCTCGATCCAATCTCCTGCCAAGAAGAACGAATAGGGAGAGAGAGCGCTCGGGGCTTAGGGATCTCGCCTTATCCCGGTCATATCTCCGCCGCCTGGTCGTCGGGGTCGTTGAACCGGCGGACGAAGAGGGCCGCGGTGGCGGCTGCGTCAGCGCGAGGATGCCCGCGTCCTCCTCCATCTCGCCCGCCTCAGGAACTTCCGTTGGTCTCTGCCGAGGAAACTTCCGTTGGCCGCAAGTCGACGGCGGCGACAACGCAGTTCCGGCGTGCGGCGGCGATGTGAGGATGGTGCGGCAGGGCCGTTTCTCAAAACATGACGGGACTGGGAGATTTTTTTTTTTGCGTGGCTTACTCGGGCTGAATTTCGTCCGGTGAAGTTTGTTCCGTCATGGTAAAATACTATGTGCACGCCAGATCTGATTTGGTACGCTGCCTGGTGGGCCTACTCAAGCGGTGCTGGTGGTTCCGTGTTTGTTTGACGGGGTACGCTTAGCGAAAGTCATGTTTGCTTGTTTATTAGTAGTGGAGATAAAAATGATAGACATCACTCTTTCTTTTTTTGAAAAAAAAAAGAAATGGACACTACTGTCTATCTTTTACTGTATGCATTGGTTTAGGAGCAAGAAAGGCCCTCGCATCTGCTCATGTGAGCCCTAACCTACCAAGATTAACAAAATAAACAGAGCCACAATGGCTTTGCTCGCACTTGAAAAAAGAAGCTGGGCTAGTCAAGGAGTTGTGCTCTATGCTGAAAACATGGTGAGGTATGCATTGCACTTAGCCGTCCACATTCGGCGTCAGTTCGTGACCCATGTTCTGCACAATTTAATGGGAAGAGAGGGATGCGGGGGAACAGGCCCTCGTGTTCTCGGGAAGAAAGGAGAACATTGGCAAAGGATGGAGATTTTGTCCCTTCTCTCACTAGATTATTCGAGGTCTGTCTCAATATATACTTAAATCTTGTTTGGATGGCGCTACAATATGTTTCCATAATGTTGTCCATTCCTGATGAACAATACAAAAGGTGTTTATGCCTGCTGATTAGCTACTCTGACCAGAACATTGGACAAGTTAATCTGAAAATTGTAATGTGCAAAGTATAAATTGTGACAGCAAGAACAAGCTACCAACTAAAGGTGGGATAAATTGAGCACTCATTCACACAAGCCAACGGCATGAATGAAATGGAACCTAAAGTTCTGAGCAAAATAAAAAGAAGTCTACTTGCTAGTAGAATTCTCTACCATATAAGGCTATGAACAACCTCTCACTAGGACTCTCACGAGCAAAAGCACCAGACGAAATTATGAGAAATTGAAGCAAAAGGAGATCAAAATTAACCTCCATATTTACACGACTACTGAGCGATGACGAGACTACTATACTCTGGTTCTATGACTCATGGATGACACTATAATGCAGTCAGCAACTGACAGGTGGGCCAAACAAGGCCTCGGCGATGATGTCGGTGGCTGCACGGACTCCATAGAAGGATCAATGCAGCCGGTGCCGCTTGGCGACGAAGCCCGGCGAGCAGTTGCCGGCCGCCATGGCCATAGTGGGCATCGCCGCCATCGGCCGCTTAATGCAGGCGTTGGCGTTGGGGGCATAGGCGTAGCCCAGCGCCGTGGCAGCGTTGGTGGCATGGAGGGGCGTCGAGCCGACGTAGACTCCGCCGCCGCCGCTGACAGAGAGCGTGTCGAGCGCGTGCACCGGCGGCGGGTTGCGCCACCGCGGGAGCGGCCCGGCGACGAGCAGGTTCTGCAGCAGTGGCCCCGCCTCCATGACGGACTGCAGCAGCCTGCCCTTGGGCGGCAGCGGTTTCTTCCCGGCGAGCATGTCCAGCACGGCGTCGGCGCCGCACAGCTGGTGTTGCTGCTGCTTCCTGGCCGGCGGAGGCGGACTGCCTCCGCCGAGCTTGCCGCCACCGCCGCAGCGCCGCCGGTCTGAGGAGGTGACTGGGTCGAAGAAGGGGTCCACCGGGGACGACACGAGGCTGCAGTCAGAGTCGGTGACGCTCGACGTGACCAGCGTCGCTGGCGGCAGCGGCTGCTTGGCGGCGAGGAGGAGCTGCTGGACCTGGTCCAGCGCGTCGTCCCGCTCCTTGGCCACCTGGCGGACGAGGTCGGCGAGCTTGCCGATGCTCTGCTCCTTCCTCCGGAGCTCATCCTTGGACGCGTCCAGCTCCATCGTCGTCGCCAGCAGGCTCTGCTTCAGCTCCGCCACGCTCTGGAAAATTTCACAACCAAATTTAAGATCCAGCAACTTTTGTTACATCAAAATCTCCTAACTTGAAGAAGATGGTATCCTTTTATACCATAGAATCGAAGCTGGATGGGGAATTAAACACTAATCCGAGGAGCACTTAATAATAGGACAGAATTAAGCAAAGGTGATGACTAGCAAAGGAGATGGATGCCTGCATGCACGCACGATCTAATCCGAGGAGCAGCTAATGATTTTGATTCCCTCCCAACAAATGATTGCACCATGCAAGAGCAGCCGGTAGTGGAGGCATGACATGCTTGGGCTCATCAAAAATCAAGAGGAAAATAATAATCTAAACCTTAAAAAAACACATCTGTCTTGAGAGAAGACAGGGACCCAGACCTGAACAACACCATCATTGTAACACAGCATCTCACTACAGTGCCAAACTTTTGTTGAAAAGAAAAAGGCAAACCAAACCGAACGAGAAAGTCAGTGCTCTCCTGCAGGAAGAAGAAAAAGAAACTACACTAGTCTTCTACTGGAGTAGTAAGTTAATTTTCCACATGGATCAAGCAAGAAAAACGCAGAGAGAGAGAGAGAGAGAGGGAGAGAAGAAAATTCCAGTACGCTAAGACATCTCGAGCCCCGAGCGAATTCGTTGCTTGCCTAACCCTCCTTGACCACGACAACACACAGCCCAAGGCAAGGCAGGGCACTCCACATGCCCTGCACTCCCCCGGAGTGCCGAACGCGGCGACCATTGCCGGCAGCCGGCGGCCAAGAAATGCGGCGGCGAGGAGGAGAACACGTACGGCTCTCAGCCGCCGGAATCAGAGACGAAGGCAAAATAAAAAGAAGAAAATGAAGATGCAGACAAATTGCTTAAATCGATCAAGAAGATGGTGGCAGCAATTCACCTCTTGGGGGGGCTGGAGCTCGTCCTGGAAGGACCAGAGGGATGAGAAGAGCGTGCCGTCCAGGGCGTCCCCGAACCCCAGCGGGAGCGGCTCCATTGCCATCGATCGATCCTAGGATCCTTGCTCTGTCTCACTGCTACCGTCTTGGTTTGGCCGTGGACTCAGAGGAGAAACCAAGAAGAGTTGGGAGAGGAGGAGGGGGGAGGGAGCTTTAATGGGAGAGAGAAATGTATATATAGAGAGATCCGTGTGAGGTTCTGGGGAAGGAGCAAGGAAGGTTTGGTCGATTGTATGGCAAGGTTGGGGGCGGGGGGAGGAAATTATGGAGCAAATGTATATGGAATGTGTGATCGGCCTGTGATATCCTGCCATCTGTGCGACCATTGACAGAGGAAAAAAAATGTTTTTTTGGTATGAGGAGAGAAAAGAAAAGAAATGGGACCAACCACCTTTCTGTCTCTTGTGTGCACACTGTTTTGGTGCGCCGGTGTAGGCTGCTGCGACCTGAATTCATGTTTTGTTTTGTTTTGTTTTGTGAAAAAGGTTTCTTTTTTCTCATAAGATTTTTTTTTTGGTATGAGAACGGTGGAAGCACGAAAGTAAAGGGGTGTCTATAATGATGTTGTTTCTTAGTACTTCTGGCATGTACATAAAGACAATTAATAAGGGTGAAAAAATGAGCGGTAGTATTTTGAATATGAACTGTACTCTCTTTTCCCTCCAAAAGACTGAAATCATTGTGTTCAAATGTTTTTAGCTGGCAAATTTGACCGGGTTAATTAGCAGTACAGTGCATCATTAGGTCATCACTGGTTTCTCTCCCGGATGAATTTACTTGTCTCTCTGCATTTAGGTTCTCATGCACAATTAAATGCTCCCATAATTTTGGTGACTTGCATTGCAGGGCTGTGCTGTGCATGACTAATCGTGGTTTGTAATATTTTTTAGTACGCGTGTTTGTCAAAAATATATGTGTAGTTCGTTTCTGAAAGTGCAGGTGCTTATGGATATACTACAAATGTGCAATCGTGGCTGGCATACCGATCCAGCGGCTGCGAGAAATTATATCATGTTTATTTTCTCTAATCCATCTACTACTCTCTCTGTTTTTTAATATAAGATGTTTTAGCATTTGTCCACATTCACATATATCTAGATGTATGTAGATATATTTTAGTATGTATGTATATTCATATTAGTATGTATGTAGACAACATGTTAGATAGCTAAAACTTCTTATATTTTTGGACGGAGGGAGTAATATTTTACTCCTGGTTAAGACTACCTTTTGTTTACGACAGATGTCTGGAGATATTGTAATGTGCATGTTAGTAGTACATACTCTGAATTAAATAGACCAACAAACTCGAATGGTATCTGAAGACAAAGGACTAATGATACAATAATCTAGGTTCATGTCCAGGTGCTCTTAACGTTCGTTCATGCGTCAAAACAAAACAAATGTGTAGAATAATAATCAAGTTTGAGAGAGATGTGTGTCAGGACGATGACTTGCCTGCCGCGTGTCCTCACAATCGCCAAGCTTAATGTTTAGACATATCATCAAAGAAAGTAGAATAGAAAAGAGCTTAGAGCATCTCAACCGGTGTCCCCGATAATTTGTCCGGAACACCAAAAAAAATTACCCGCTATTGGGGTGCCGGCTACTTCCTTTCCCTCCCGTCCCCGTACAAGTTGCCACCACCTTACCTCGTCCTCTCTGCCACCATCTTGTGGCATCCGCTCAACCGTCATGCCTCGTTGGAAGATGACCTGGTACAAAAAAAACTCACTCCGGAGCGTCGTACCGAGAACATAGCAGAGATGAGGCGCGACGCCAAACCTGTCTGGCGGCCCGTGTTGTAGCCGGCCTTCCGGCTTGCTCGGACGTGGTAGATGAAATCCCTGCCAGGGGTGAGGAGGAGGGAGGTGGCCGCCGACGGGGGCAAGGAGGGGGTGGTGGCCATCGGCGGGGGGCAAGGAGGGGTTGGCCAGGGGTCCTCCTCGGGCCGATGCGGGATATGTGCTGATATCAATGGGGGAGGCGCACGAGCAATTCGATCTCGCTATGGAGGTGAAGCACCTTTCGTGCCTGGAGACGGAACGCATCACGACGGAGAGACATCTCGCGGACGAGGCCATAGACCGAGCCGTGATCGTATACTGATAACCCACAAGTGTAGGGGATCGCAACAGTATCTTCGAGGGAAGTGAAACCCAAATTTATTGATTCGACACAAGGGGGGCCAAAGAATACTTATAGGTCTTAGCAGCTGAGTTGTCAATTCAGCCACACCTGGGAAAGCACTAGTAACAAAAGTGATGTGAAAACAACAGCAATATGAGAGCAATAGTAACAGTAAAGTAGCAGCAGCAATAGTAACACATAAGCAATGGTACCAGAAAATAGTTGTTGGCTAAATATGGACCGGGGTTCCCAGCTTCACTAGAGGTAACTATCCAAATAGCATGTGTTGGGTGAACAAATTACAGTTGGACAATTGACAAAATTGCAACTAACTCATGATAGACATCTAGTTCATAAATCATACGTAGGGCATGTTTTCCATATATAGTCATACGTGCTTGAAACAAGAAACTTGCATGACATCTTTTGTCTAACCATCCCGTTTCAGCGGGGCCAATCATGGAACCTAAATGGTAATCAAGGTACTCATTTTAATAGAGCACCGGAGCAAAGCATTAACACTTGGTGAAAACATGTGATTCTTAAGTCATAGCCATCCCCTCGGTTGTCCCAATTGTTGTCACTTTGGGGCCTCGGATTCCGGACAGTAACAAGTGCAAATCCTTGTAGATACAGTCTAAAGCAACAATTATACTTTAAATCTAAGATCATGCCACTCGTACACTAGGGACAAGCAATGAACACAACAAGATTACATAAACAATTAACTCACAAACATCATGGATAGACTGATCATAATGTAACAATTCATCGGATCCCAACAAACACAACACCGATTACATCAGATGGATCTCAATCATGTAGGGCAGCTCATGAGATCATTGTATTGAAAAACATGGGAGAGAGAGTACCATCTAGCTACTGCTAGAACCCGTAGCCCATGGGGGAACTACTCACGGAGCATCATGGAGACGGTGGCGTCGAAGGAGAAGGATCCGGGGGTCAATCCCCGTCCCGACAGGGTGCCGAATTAGGGTTTTTGGTGGTGGCGGAGCTCTGTAAATTTTCTGGAGAAATCCTTCGACGTGTGTGAGTTTTAGGTCAGGAAGGTATTTATGGGCGAAGAGGCGAGGCGGTGGACGAGGTGTCCAGGTGGGACCCAGGCACGGTTGACCCTGGACTGCGCCTGGGGGTCGTCTGGGAGCTGTGGGCACCTCCTGCAGCTCCCCTTCTGGCTCTCGGGGTCTTCTGGCGAAAAAGAATTTCTGTAATTTTTTCGGATTTTTTCTGAGCACTTTGGATTTTGGACCTTTTCTGCAATGCACAGACATAATAAACAGAAAACTGGCGAGGAGTGCTTCAGTGCATACCCCCTGGCGCTCGCCCAGCATTAGAATTGTTACCAAGCGCGGAAAATAAAGTCTCGCCTAGGGGGTATCGTGCAATCTAGAGCGTTACCATATCCCTTGATCACAATTAGCGAACAGGTATCATGCAATCTGGAGCGTTCATGTGTTTCGCAAACTTTTGTGTCACCCTGGGGGGTATGTAGGCAAGCAGAACCCGAAACTGGCACTGAGCACTGGGTTAATAGGTTAGTCCAATAAAATATGCCAAAATGATATAAAAACATAATAAACACATGTGGCATTATTATTATAAAACAAGCATGGAACATAAAAAATTATAGATACGTTTGAGACGTATCATATACCTAGTCGGTGACCCCGACTAAGTCGTGGAGAACCACACCATCGTTGGCTGCCTCGACGTTGACCATTTGGACTCGTGGATCCGCGGACAAGTTTCGGGCATCTCTTCCGGTGAAAACGAGGAGAGCAAGGAGATGCGCCCCGTCGCCAACTGACGGAATAATGGGAACCTAATACCCTGCGAACGCAAAACTACCTAGCTTACTAAGACACTAGCCGGATGGTGTCCAGGTTTAAGCCATCAGTCGGCGCCCTTTTGGCTGACCACCTAAAGGGACGACCGGCTGGCAAGCGCCCACCTCTCAGCTCCCGAACAATAACATTCATCAAGACTACTACCGTGCCACCGACACCACCATATATCAACAAGGAGGGCCCCGCTAGAGTAGTCTCAACACTGGCAATCAAGGAAAGGATTCAGATTTGGCCCTCAAAAGTTGTCACCGACGAACAACGTGGTCGACAGAGTACTCCACGTACGAGCCCTCTGGCCGGCCGTCATCGCGACCTAGCATAGTTGCCAACCCATCATAGCTAGTACCCAACTTGTAACGCTGCTCTCCCACCTCTATAAGGCGGTAGCAAGCTCCTAAATAAGACCGACCTCCTCTCGGAGAGAACGAGATCAATCCTTCACCACATCCATCCATAAACACAAACACACAAACCTTCTCCACTGGAGAATACACAATCCACCCAGCCGGCTGAATCGCCAGCCGGCAGCATCTTGTACCTTGAGCGTCCCACACGCCGGAATACAATTGATCCAAACTAGAGTAGGTTTTTACAGGGATGATCCCGGGGCCTAAACATGTATACATTCTTGCGTGCATGAAACTGTTAGACCATCCGATCGTGATCACAAGCCTTTACCAGTTACTTACGTAGAAATTCACTAGCCGGTTATGAAACACTGACACCAATGACAACGAGGGTTAGCCCACACGGCACCCCCCAAACGAAAAACCGAATTTGCCCGACATTTGAAAATTATGAAAAAATACATGATTTTCATTGAAATTTGATACACTACAAGTGAAATTTAAACTAAAATTAAAACTACAATTAAACTACTCTAGACGTCGGGAGGAGGTAGCTCGCTAGGGACAACATCGTCTTCATCCATCTTCGCGTGAGAGGGGTCGGCCTCGTCATCGTTAGCCCCGGGCTCGAGAAAGAGGGGAAGCCAGGCTCATTGCAGCTGGCCACATGTGCAAGCCAGCGCCTCTCCGCTCTGCGATGCACCATCATGCATGGCGTGTGCCTCCGCCGCTGCTGTCCGCACATGCACGCAGGTGCCTCTGCTGGCGGCCCGCGCTCTGCACAACGCGGAGATGTAGCCACTCCTCTGCCGTCTGCCTCTCCCTCTCCACCCCCATCATGAACTCCTTCCTCTCCCTCTCAATTTGCCGGTTTATGCCGGCGACACGTCTTTGTCGCGTTGGAGTGGCGCGCGCGGGAACCGATGGGTGGGTGGTGAAGCGATGTGTTTGTTTAATGTCGGCGACACGTCTCTACCGTGTTAGCCAGACACAGTCGCTTGGAAAGGCTGCTCCGCCATTAAATCAGCAAAATGACCCGTGTGTGGATAACACGTTGGTCCCGTCTGTCTGTGACCCAATACGGACATGTTCGTGCGCTATCCGACACCCCCGAGCATACCCCAAATTTAGGATGACTCCAACGGGGTGACGCATCGAGTCCGCGCACCTCCGTCCCTGTCCGCGGGGGCCAAAAACACGGCCCAACGGGGCGACGCAAATGTACCGCGGTCCGTTTTTTGGTCCGCCGCGACGGAATTCCTGGCCCAAATTTGGGCCACCGATGCGTCGGCCCCGGACGCTCGCGGAGCGCTCCTGCGTCCTCCCCGTGTCCGCCCTGGCCCCGCGTGTCATCGACCCCAACGGCTAGAGCGGCCACCTACCCGCAATAACTGTGGGCGGTGGAACTCTTTAAAAGGAGCCGGCCGGGCAAACCCTAGAGCACAAACCCTAGAACCCTCCTCCCCGCACCACGGCGGCCACCACCTCCAACCACGGCGGCCACCACCTCCAACCACAGATCCACGCGCCGGAATGGCTGGAGAGCCGGCGTCGCAGCATCTGCTGGACCAGGCGGAGCGGGCGCGGCAGAGGACGCGCGGGCACCGGATGCCGACCAGCCCGACATGGCTCGACGAGAGAAGGGCGGCGGAGGCCGCGTACTTCGACTGCATCGACAATGACGAAGAAGAGTACGTGTACGCAGCCGGAGCCGCGGCGGGCACCGCGTCGCCCGAGCCCGAGCCTCCCATTGGCGTGGGCGTCTCCTCCTGTAGGACCGAGGAGGCGGCGGAGCGGGAATCCCACATGCAGCTCAACGCCCAGAGGGCGGCTGCGTTCATGTCCGCAGCGCGCGCCTGCGCCGACGCGGCGGTGGAGGCCGAGTCTGCGAACTCGCGCAGAGCCATCGAGACCGCGAAGCGGGCGGCGCGTGATACGTCTCAAACGTATCTATAATTTTTGATGTTCCATGCTTGTTTTATACCAGTTGCTACATGTTTTGCATCTACTTTATATCACTTTTATACATTTTTTGGGACTAACCTATTAACAAGATACCGAAGTGCCAGTTCCTGTTTTCTGCTGTTTTTGTATTCCAGAAAAGCTAGTCTGGAAATATTCTCGGAATTGGACGAAACTACACGGGGGTGCCTATTTTTCCAGAACACACCTGACGGAGCGAAGGAGCAGCAGAGGAGGGCCACCAGGAGGCCACACGCACCCAGGGCGCGGGCCCCCCTTCTGCCGCGCCCTGGGGTGGTGTGGGCCCCTCGGGGGTCCGCAGCCGCCGCCCTTTCGCCTACTTATTCCCCCCGACGCGAAAACCCTAAGTACCTGAGCAAATATCCACGAAAAGATCCAGAGACGCCGCCGTCGTCAACCCTAACTCGGGAGGGTTCAGAACCTCTTCCCGGCACCCTGCCGGAGAGGGGAATCGTCACCGGAGGCTTCTACATCGCCATGCCTGCCTCCGGAGTGATGCGTGAGTAGTTCATCCTTGGACTACGGGTCCATAGCAGTAGCTAGATGGTTGTCTCTCCACTTTGTGCCATCATGTTTAGATCTTGTGAGCTGCCCTACATGATCAAGATCATATTATTGTAATGCTACATGTTGTGTTTGCTGGGATCCGATGAATATTGAATATTATGTCAAGTTGATTATCAATCTATCTTATATGTTATTTAAGATCTTGCATGCTTTCCGTTACTCGTAGATGCTTTGGCCAAGTAGATGCTTGTAACTCCAAGAGAGAGTATTTATGCTAGATAGTGGGTTCATGTCTCCGTTTAACCTGGGACAGTGACAGAAAGTTGTAAGATTGTGGATGTGTTGTTGCCACTAGGGATAACCTAACGATGCTATGTCCACGGGCATATGTGTTTGTTTACATTACGCACTTTACTTAATGCAATTATCCGTTGCTTGCAACTTAATACCAACGGGGGACTCGGATGACAACCCGGCGGTGGATTATTAGTCATAGATGCTGTTGGATAACAGTCTATGTATTATGTCGTAATGCCCAATTAAATATCATAGTAGTCAACATGTCATGTATATGCATTGTCATGCGCTCACTATTCGTCAATTGCCCAGCTGTAATTTGTTCACCCAACATGTTAGTTATCTTTTATGGAGAGACACCACTAGTGAACTGTGGATCCCGGTCCATTCTTTTACACTGATTAAACAACTGCAAACTGTTCCTTTTTTATTCTCTGCAATTTAATACTCATTTTCCACACCATACGTTTAATCCTTTGTTTTCAGCAAGCCAGTGAGATTGACAACCTCACTGTTTCGTTGGGGCAAAGTAGTTTGATTGTGTTGTGTGCAGATTTCACGTCAACAGTCCAGACTCCCTGCGACAGCTATTTTTCTGGCGCCGTTGACAACCTTCTGAAGAGTTGCTGCTCCTACTGGTTCGATAACCTTGGTTTCTTTCTGAGGGAAAACTTGCTGCTGACTACATCATACCTTCCTCTTCGGGTCTCCCAACGAACGTGTGTTTCACGTCATCAAGCTATTTTTCTGGCGCCGTTGCCGGGGAGACAGCAGTCTTCTGCAAGGGGAGTTTCACGCTTCAAATCTCTTTACTTTGTTTTTGTCTTGCTTAGTTTATTTTATTTTATCTTGTTTGCTTTCAATTATCAAAAACACAAAAAAATTAGTTACTTGCATTTAGTTTATTTTCAGTTTTGTTTTCTGTTAGTTATCATGTCTGGTTCGGCTCATCATGTTTTGGTTCCTGAAGTTGAGGTTCGATCTTTTAAGCAACAAAGTGGAGAAAGTTTGAAAGATGCTTGGTATAGAATCAGCGATGCTCATCGTAGGTGTGCTAAAAAATATTCCACTATGATCCTGCTTAGAAATTTTTATGTTGGCATAACTAGCTGGTATATATATGTCTTGGACACTTTGACGGGAGGTAACTGATACGTCCAAGACGTATCTATAATTTTTGATTGTTTCATGCCATTTTTATGCTTTTAGCACTTGTTTTATATTAAGTTTATTATTTATTTGGACTAACCTACTAATAGTTGCAAAAGTGCACAATGTTCTTGTTTTACTCTTTGATGTGTAGAAATTATCAAGAATACAAGAGGAAACCTTGTTGGAGTCGAATTGGGACTTTCCTGAAATCTGTCTGAGAACTTTTTACGAAGTTTGCCAGTTTGACCCTCGAAGATGACGTCAAATGGAGACCTGGCTGTTACGAAAGTTGTCACAATTTTCCATACGAAGATTTTAAGCCCGAGATCAGCCCAATCGGAGTTCGGACGCGGCCTGTAGGCCCGTTTTGGTGGAACCCTAAAAGGGGGTGACGGAAATCCGAGAAGATATATAAAGGGAGGAAACCTAATTCGTGGAGGACTCCTCCACCCACGAATTTCAGCCACCAAAAGCCACGTTTTTGCCTCCCCCATGGATCCCATCTCCATGGGGGAGGGCTCCCAAGAAGCCATGAAGGAGGGAGGCTAAGGGGCGGCGCTCCCCAAGCTTGCCGGCGGCGGGGAAAGGAGTTCCCCGCACCGCCGGCGCCGCCGCCGCCCTGCGCCGCCGCGCTGCCCCTCTCCGCCGTCTTCACCGCCATCTCCATCACCATCTCCTCCTTGTATTCAGTGGTTCATCCTCCCACAAACCTCTGTACCGTCCTATGTAAACATGGTGTTTGATGCTATAATATTTATCCTATGATTTACATCATGTTTCCGTAGTTTATTTGTCTTTTGATTGCTTAATTGAATGCATGAGGTTCATTAGAGTTGTATGTCTATATGGTGCTGTCCTTTGGTGTCCATTATATTTGTGCGCGCATGGATCAAACACCCTAGGGTTGGTAGTATTTGTAACGAAGCGGGGGAAGTTCTGCCGGAGTGACAGAAACCTGAGAACGCGAACCGATTAGTTGCACGTATGGGAGTAAGAGGACCTTGAACTTAAGGCTATGGTTGGGGAAACCTTAATGCATTGTTAGTATTTGCGGATGCTTTCTAACAATCCAATCATATAGTACTTGTAATCCCAAGTAGTGGAGTGCATGTATATTTAGCCTCTCCCACATAGAAAACTGCATCGAAGACAATGAACCAAGTACCTTCACTAATTAATCTTGGACAAAGCCACCACAATTACCACCACTTTTCCACACTCATGGTACTGTTAGTATATGGTTACTTAGTGTATTTTATTGCTGCAGCACTAACATTTACTTTCTTGTATTTATTATCTTGCAAAACTACCTCTCATACCCGTATTGCTACCGTAGTTTTATTTTCTAGATAATGCAAACGTTTAGTGTGCGTAGAGTTGTATCAGTGGTTGATAGAACTTGAGAGAATACTTATCCTACCTTTAGCTCCTCGTTGGGTTCGACACTCTTACTTATCGAAAAGGCTACACGCGATCCCCTATACTTGTGGGTTATCAAGACCTTTTCTGGCGCCGTTGCCGGGGAGCCATAGCGTAGGTTAATGTTCTTGTGTGCACTTGTTTGCTTTATCTCTAAGTAGTTTTTATTTTCAGTATTAAGTTGTTCTTTATCTTACTATGGATAGGGAATGCGAATTACAAAAAAAATTAGGTGTAGTTGTTATCTAAAAACGTTTTCAAAAAGAAAAGTGATTGGAAAGATGAGTAATGGTTAAATGGGGGTCGACCTTGAACACTTGTGTTCATGCCTATGAAACCAAAACAAATCTTTCCATGGAAGCTTTTCATTAAAAACATGTAAATATTGTAAATATTGTGTATATACCTCTGTACATAAAAATAAAATGCTAATTATAGTCTTTAGTTAATTGAAAGTTGATAGTTTTACTTTGCTGTCCAGAAACAGATTTTCTGTGCTCCACCGTATTAAATGTTTAAAATCACCAGAACGTGATCTTGATCTGAAATTTCTTGAGTGCAAAGTGATGCTTATTAGCTTTCTTTCATTAGACTAACTTTTTCTGATTTAAGGTACGTAGATAGGTCGAAAAATTCGATCTTTACTGACTGTTCTGTTTAGACAGATTTTGTGCTTCTCTGTAAATAAAATCGTGATAAATCTCAGAATAGTATTTTGACTTGAAATTTTTGTGCATAAACCTGAGATTATTATCTTTCTTTCATTAGACTAAAGTTTTTCGATTTGAGCTACTTAACTATCTCGTTGAATGCCATCTTTACGGACTGTTCAGTTTTGACAGATTTCTTTGTTTATTCAATATTGTACTTGGTGTTGTTAGTTTCATTAGTTTTTCGACGGACAACGGAAATCATGAACACCTTAGTATATACAGTGGCTAATGTTGAGTAAAAATTATAAAACTTGTCAATGCTTGAACATGAGTGGATTTTATTTAATGAGTACTAACCCTACTAATGAGTTTTGTGAAGTTTTATGTGGATGTAGCTTATAAGATCTAATCAATATGGTGATATGAGATGAATAAGAAGACGCAAGAGCTCAAGCTTGGGGATGTGTAGGTGCATCCCAAGAACATATTCAAGAAGATACAATCATCTAAGCTTGGGGATGCCCGAGTCATCCCCCTATTCATCAACTAACATGAGGTTGTCTCGTTCATACTCTATATTACCCGTCCACATGATATGTATTGTCTTAACTTGTATTATAATTGCTTTTATATGTCTTGGTTTTACCTTCTTTAGTTTTATTAGGCTCCTTATTTGGTTTCGATTGCTTCTTTACTTTCACTTATAAATTCAAAATAACAAAAATATTTTCTTTTGTTTTGCTTCTTTGTTTGGTTCTTTATTTTAATTTTATTTGGGTTTTACTTTTGATTTTTATTTAGAGTTTTCCTTGCTGTAGCTAGCATGTTTAGGTCTTGCTTAGCCTCTGGTTTCTTAGTTTATCAAAAATAAAGTACCAAGTTTTATCCATTTAGCTTAGTTGATACATATGTAAAAAGTGATTTTCTGTTTTCGGTATCTACTGCTTATTGCGCGATTTTTCATATTTTACTGGAAGCTCTAAAAATCACGAAAAAATTACTGATGTTGTAGCACCTAATCCTCTGCATGTACAAAAATTGGCTAAAATTTCGGGCATGTTTAAGTGCACCTAAAAATTGCGTTTTCCAGCTGCTGTTTTTCTGGACAGATTCTGACTTTTGTTGCAAGAGTGGCCTCTTTTCGTTTTCATTTGATTTTTAATGGTTCTTACCTTTCATTTATAAGTTGGCCATTTAAGCAACCTTTCTGTAACTTAAAAACAAAATTTTATTTGGTTTAATAGTAGCACTTGGGAAATATTATCTATTGTACTAATGTCTAACCGCAGAAAAGAATGGGAAAGTTTTTGTGTTGAAGTTTTTTCACAGAGAATGAAGGAACACCAAACTATGGAATATTGAAGAATTACCAAAGTCATAAGCTTGGGGATGTCCCCGCATCCCTCTTCATCAATAACCCCACGGTTTGCAAACCTTTAAACTTTGTTTTTTGAGCAACATAGGAACTTAACTAAACTTGAAGCGGCTGTATTTTATTATCTATTTATCTTAGCATCAAACACCAGTTACATTAATAAGTGGATCGTCACATATTTTATTTATCCTCTGTTTTCAATGTTTACTTGGTTAATGGATTACTTGTTGAAACTTAAAAATGATGTGTGAATAATACTGTTTAGTAGTTTATGTTTTCTTATGGTTAGTCTCAACTAGCTAATAGTGCATATTATGTTATTTTGATATCAACATGCATTGTCCTGTTCATAAGATGGTATGGTATTGTGGTATCCTCCTCTGAATAATTCACTTGAATCGACTTGGCACATGCTCACACATGTTATGACTGAAAAATAAAAGTCAATTAAGCCTTGATGATCTATTTTGCCTCAGAGTTTTAGTATCGTTTTTATGCCTCCGTTAATTTTATTTTGTCGCAAGCATGATTATGACCGTTATCGCTCTCGTGGTTGTCGCTTCCCAGTCTATTGCTAGCCTTCACTTGTACTGAGCGGGAATGCTGCTCGTGCATCCAAATCCTTAAAACCAAGTTATCCCAAAGAGTCCACCAAAAAATTCCTATGCATGGTATTTCAAGCCATTCCAAGTAAATTTGCATGTGCTACCTTTAAAACCTTCAAAATATTTCTCTTTTTGTGTCAATGTTTACTAGCTCATGAGGAATTAGTGTGGTTATTCTTTATTCTATTTGTCAAATGGACTTTTACACCTGGACTAGTGGCATATACATCCGCTTATCCAATAACTTGCAAAAAGAGCTGGCAACGGGGTGCCCAGTCCCAATTAATTACAACTTTAACCAATTAATTCTCTTCACACTTTTGCCCTGATTCATCAGTAAGCAATGACAAACAGTGAAATACCTGAATGTGTGTAAACCAAAGAGAAAGGGGATGATCTGCCTTGCTGGTAGAAATAACGTCCTTCATGGGAGCCGCTCTTAAAAGTCCGTTTGACAGGTAGAATACTGTTCTCACCCGCTACCATTCGTTGACAATTAACAAACACCTCTCAAAACATTTTTACCTCTGTTTTTAAAACAAAAAGCTCTAGCACGTGTTAATCCCTGCTTCCCTCTGCGAAGGGCCAATCTTTTATTTTTATGTTGAGTCACCATCCTTTCTTTGAGCACTTCTTCGAGAGCATAGCTGTCGTTCTTAGTGTAATGTGCTTGTCCCAGAATACGATTAATTGAGGTATAACCATGATGCTTTTATCTTTGATATCTCTATATCTAGTCTTCACTTGAACTTCAGAGGTGCCTTGGCATTTATGTTTTGCTCCACAATTAAGGGCAAGCGAGATACCACTCTATCATGCTTTATTATGGTCATTACAATCTTGTTGATGTTTATAAATTTCATGTTATAAGCTCTTAGTTCGTTGATACTTTTCATTAGGAAACATGATTGCTAAGTTTTATTATCCATACATCATGCAATTGTTAAAGACCTGATCATAGCATTTACAATCAAAAATTATTTTGTTATCATTTACCTACTCGAGGACGAGCAGGAATTAAGCTTGGGGATGTTGATACGTCCAAAACGTATCTATAATTTTTGATTGTTTCATGCCATTTTTATGCTTTTAGCACTTGTTTTATATTAAGTTTATTATTTATTTGGACTAACCTACTAATAGTTGCAAAAGTGCACAATGTTCTTGTTTTACTCTTTGATGTGTAGAAATTATCAAGAATACAAGAGGAAACCTTGTTGGAGTCGAATTGGGACTTTCCTGAAATCTGTCTGAGAACTTTTTACGAAGTTTGCCAGTTTGACCCTCGAAGATGACGTCAAATGGAGACCTGGCTGTTACGAAAGTTGTCACAATTTTCCATACGAAGATTTTAAGCCCGAGATCAGCCCAATCGGAGTTCGGACGCGGCCTGTAGGCCCGTTTTGGTGGAACCCTAAAAGGGGGTGACGGAAATCCGAGAAGATATATAAAGGGAGGAAACCTAATTCGTGGAGGACTCCTCCACCCACGAATTTCAGCCACCAAAAGCCACGTTTTTGCCTCCCCCATGGATCCCATCTCCATGGGGGAGGGCTCCCAAGAAGCCATGAAGGAGGGAGGCTAAGGGGCGGCGCTCCCCAAGCTTGCCGGCGGCGGGGAAAGGAGTTCCCCGCACCGCCGGCGCCGCCGCCGCCCTGCGCCGCCGCGCTGCCCCTCTCCGCCGTCTTCACCGCCATCTCCATCACCATCTCCTCCTTGTATTCAGTGGTTCATCCTCCCACAAACCTCTGTACCGTCCTATGTAAACATGGTGTTTGATGCTATAATATTTATCCTATGATTTACATCATGTTTCCGTAGTTTATTTGTCTTTTGATTGCTTAATTGAATGCATGAGGTTCATTAGAGTTGTATGTCTATATGGTGCTGTCCTTTGGTGTCCATTATATTTGTGCGCGCATGGATCAAACACCCTAGGGTTGGTAGTATTTGTAACGAAGCGGGGGAAGTTCTGCCGGAGTGACAGAAACCTGAGAACGCGAACCGATTAGTTGCACGTATGGGAGTAAGAGGACCTTGAACTTAAGGCTATGGTTGGGGAAACCTTAATGCATTGTTAGTATTTGCGGATGCTTGCTAACAATCCAATCATATAGTACTTGTAATCCCAAGTAGTGGAGTGCATGTATATTTAGCCTCTCCCACATAGAAAACTGCATCGAAGACAATGAACCAAGTACCTTCACTAATTAATCTTGGACAAAGCCACCACAATTACCACCACTTTTCCACACTCATGGTACTGTTAGTATATGGTTACTTAGTGTATTTTATTGCTGCAGCACTAACATTTACTTTCTTGTATTTATTATCTTGCAAAACTACCTCTCATACCCGTATTGCTACCGTAGTTTTATTTTCTAGATAATGCAAACGTTTAGTGTGCGTAGAGTTGTATCAGTGGTTGATAGAACTTGAGAGAATACTTATCCTACCTTTAGCTCCTCGTTGGGTTCGACACTCTTACTTATCGAAAAGGCTACACGCGATCCCCTATACTTGTGGGTTATCAGTAACTTTATTGGTACCCCTGCGTTGGAAGCTAGTTATATTATTGAGAGCCTAGTAGGAACACCACCTGTTAGTAACATTAAAAATGAGATCACCTTGGAAGATGTTATAAAGAAATTGGAGTCTATAGAGAAAAATTTGCCAAATCTCCTTAATAGTACTAGCAAAGTTGATGAATCACTGGGAACCATTAATGAAAGAATTACTGTTTTAGAAACTAGTACTATTCAAGATAATCAAAATCTTAGGATTGGTGAATTAGAGGAGGCTATGGATGTAATAAGTTCTACTTTTACCTCTATTAAAACTAAAAGGCAAAAGGCTTTTGTGGGGAGAAAGCAAAAATTTATGTATGTTCCAAAATTTTCTAAATCAAAACCCACGGGTGCGTTTAAAACGGATAACGTGTTCAATGAGCTTGAGGGTAAGTCACATAATGGTCTATTTAAATTTTCTTCCCAAGAATTACGTAAACCGAAAATTCCTAATGTGACAAACCCTGTTCTTGATGAAGCTTTTGATGAATTAGACCTTTCTTCACTTGGTAATACTTGATGCATGCTTTGTGCCTAGCTAAAAGGCGTTAAAGAAAAGCGCTTATGGGAGGCAACCCATTTTATTTTTCTGCAATTTTTCTTTTATTGAGTCAAGGAGTTTGTTTACTTCTGTAGCAACTCCTTTGTATCTTTATTTTCTCGCATTCTTGTGCCAAGAGTAGCCTCTAATGATAAGATGATGCTTAATTTTGATTGCTGCGCAGAAACAGATTTTTGCTGTTCACTGTACGAAATTCCTAAAATCACCAGATTGTTAATTAAATCTGAAAATTTTTGTGCGTAATCTTTATGAATGTCTGAAACTTTCATTAGTTCAGAGTTTCTCGATCTGAGCGTCGTAAGTGCCTCGAAAAAATTCGTCTTTGCGGACTGTTCTGTTTTAGACAGATTATGCCTTTTTATTTTTCGCATTCTCTCTTTTACTAGTGTTGAGTGAAATTCTTTTTTGGGTGGAAGAGCTTCACATAACATCAGTGGCTGTAGCTAATGTTCAAAGTAACAAATCATATTGCGTCTTTACAGAACATGTGAATTTTTGATTATGCACTAACCCTCTAATGAGATCTACTTTGAGTTTGGTGTGACGGAAGTTTTCAAGGGTCAAGAGAGAAGGATGATATAATAGGATCAAGAAGAGTGGAGAGCTTAAGCTTGGGGAGGCTCCCATGGATCTCCCCAGCATATTTCAAGAAGACTCAAGCGTCTAAGCTTGGGGATGCCCAAGGCATCCCCTTCTTCATCGTCAAAATTATCAGGTCATCTCTAGTGAAACTATATTTTAATTCTTTCACATCATATGTGCTTTTCTTGGAGCGTCTGTGTGCTTTTTATTTTCAGTATTGCATTTTTATTTTCAATAAAGCTTGACTGGACCCTAACATTCTTGATTGGGAGAGAGACACGCTCCGCTTTTTCATGAGAATACTCCTATTCTTCACTTATATTTGTTGAAGTATTCATATCTAGCGCTGTTCAGCTTTTAGCTCTTGTTTTCATGTATCTCTTGTCAGAGCTATTAGCTTTCTTTTGTAGAAAGTACTCTCTTGCTTTACTTATATTTGTTTGGAGAGTTGAGGAAATAAATTGCTACATGTTTTGCCAAGACAGTCTCTCAGCCGCAGCCCGCAGCTACCGGTCCGATAGTCCATCACCAGGAATCAAACGTTCCTCTTTTTCTCCGAGTTTGTAGAGAGAGAGAAAAGTTTTGCATGCGGAACGTAAGGGCGCCATGTGGGTGGTCCCGGAACCCTCTCAGTCACCTGCTTTTGGTTGGGTCGTCGTCGGCCGAGGTCGCGCGCGCCGCCCGGCATGCAACCACCCAACCCAACCCGACCCCTTCACATTTCATTTATCCTCTCTCTCTTCGAGCTTTTTTAGCTATAAAGTGATCGTATCCACTGCCCGAATAGATAGAAAGAGTTGACCTAGTTTAGAAGGAAAAACCGGGTCCAAAAACCATACAATCTGTATAAAAGAATGACACAAACGAAGCGACCCGCCGCCCACACGACCCAAACCGACAAACGCCACAACACACACCACCTGCTCCGGGGCCGCCGCCCCGGCGTAACAACCAGATCAACCTTCGCATTGCCCGAAAGTGATCCAGTCATGATCGACGAACACTCTGCCCACGCAGTTTTCATCCAGATTGCCACCAAAACCACCTGTTCCGGGGCCGCCGCCCCGGTGTAGCAACCAGATCGACCTTCGCATTGCCCGAAGACGATCCAGTCGGGTCGACGAACCCTCTGCCCACGCAGTCTTCATCCAGGCCGCCACCCAAACCCACACTAAACAACGGTTTTGCCTCATAAAACCGTCGTAGCGTGGGAGATCGAGGCCGCCGCCTCGACGCACCACCACCTTTCAGAGCCGCCGCCCCGACATCCACCGCCCACGACCACACGCCATTCTGCACATCCGTCGCGAAACCGTTGCACCGCGCTGGCCAAGGGCTCCAAAGCGGCGCCTCCAACAAGGTAGTGATGAGACCGTCACCGCCGCCCGCTCACGAAGGAGCAAGGTTTTCACCCGGAGAACTTGGAACCACCACGCGTTAGACGAGGTCGAAAAGCTCCACGACGACGCAATCAAGAAAGGGAACGACGCCCGAGGGCGCCGCCGTCGTCGGCACTGACCGAAGTCCATGCGAGATTTCGCCCGGAGTTCAACCCGACCGCAAAGCTTCGGGAGCAGCAGGATGGCATCCCGGCCATGTCGTCAACCACCAAGCTCCACCGCATGCCGCAGCAGCCGCGGCACCACCTTCCACGGCCGCTGCCAAGACCATGCCCGCTTCAGCCGCTCCGCCGGAGAAGCCACCACGGCGCCCATGGTCGCGGCCTCCATGCCGCACCGCAGATGTCTTCGTTCCGGGGCCGCCGCCCCGGCTTCCACGCCACCCGGGCACCGGAGCACATCGGCAGGAGAGGCTCCTGCGTCTGCGCCGGAGCCTCCGCCATCGCCACTACGCCTTGCCCGACCAGGCGCCCTGCAAGCCGCAAGGAACCCTGCTAGCGCCCAGCTCCATCCTCCACGCCCTGCTCTGCGCCCTGCTCCATCCTCCACGCTCGGCCTCAGCGCCTGCACCACCGGACGCCCCGCTTCAACGCACACCATCCCGGGCCCGGCGGGCCCAGATTGGGCCCGCCAAGCCCATCAGGAGCAACCCCGCATCTCCCCTGACCTCGCATGTCCCCTGCCAGCAACGGCGCCTCCGCCGCCTGCAGTCAGCTCGCCAGGTGCCTCCTCCACCCGGGCCCGCCGGCCCGGCTTCCGCCGCCCCGACCGTCGCCGCCCCCACGGCCCGGTCCACACCCAGACGCAGATGAGAAACCATCCCCCCGACCGCCCTTTTGGCAGTGGAGGGGTGCCGCCACCGCCACGGACAAGGCCGGCGACGGCAGCGGCAGGATGGAGACGCGGTGGAGAGGGCTGGCGGCGCTCGGCAGGATTCGCCCCTGGCGCCGCCTGGGGGTGCGGCGCGAGGGGAAGGGGTACTCTCCTGTTTTCCTCCAAAACCTCTTCGAGCTTTTGTGGTCATGGTTAGCACGGCTAGCTCCATTTTTCGTGCTTATAGCTTAGCTTGGATCTTCTCTGCTGCTCTGCATGACCAGGGTTTTGACTGGGAAAATATATCCTGATAACTTTAATTATACCATGATATCATTCTTAAAAGTTCAAATGTACTAGTGTCAAAAAAATTCCGAAACAAATGGTAGTTGTTCGTAAGAAGTGTGTTTACATTTCCTAAAATTTTCATTACCTAATTTGACATACACACAGAGAAATAAGAAAGAAAAAATGCTACGTGAATAGTAGTCATTTTGTGTTTTTGCCTCTTTTGATACTATTTATGTTGGATTTTTCATTTTTTATATGCATATTATTTGAATGTGGTTTTAAAAATTGTAGGAATCGTAAACGCACAACTTCTAAACGCCCACATTTTTTTCAGAATCTTTTGGAACTTCAAATTTTGAATTTTAGAAGTGGTATCATGGTATCATATGAGGTGTGCGATCACTGGATATGCACTCGGTTTTGACTACCAGGATACTATTGGACATGCCACGTTACCACTGGTGACCAACAAAATATTTGTTCGTTACCAGTAGAACCATCATTAGGCTGGATTTATTCTGAAGTTTGTAGAAGCATCTAAGGAAAAACTACTTGTTTTTACTGTCGAGTAAGCCATCTGCCAAACCCTTGATCGAGTGGAGCCGAATGTGGTGTTCCTCATACTCATGTTGAGCCGTAGAAGGGTCGGGGTGGTGTTGGCATCGCCAATGTATATCGGTCGGCCTTCCCTCTTCGCCTTCCTCCTCCTCATTTGTATTGTTCCTCCTTTTAGTTTTCCCCAACATTCTTCTTCCTCAGACATGGCCCCTCCCTTCCATCTTCCTCCTTTGCAGTTCGAATCGAACTTCATACGGCGATTGCAAGTTAGCTCCTTAAGACACTGATGAACACCTAATTTTTAGATTCCGTAAATCTAAAGTCGAATTGATGGGGTTTCGCCGTGCAATCTTGCTCCCTCGGCGAGCTTCTGTTTCTTTGTTCCATGTTTTGTCTCGCGAAAAATTCCTATGGGTTATATATAGGAATTTTTTAGGTTAAGACAGAGTCCTCGACCTATGGTCTCCATGGTGCAGCTAAGGTTTGGTCGTGCCTATGGGCCCCATGGTCGCACACTTCCTCTCTTGTGTAGATTTTGTGTTACCTCTTTTTGTTTTTGGTAAATACTTGTGTGGTTTCTTTCGCCTACCAATTTGGGTTCTCCCGAAACGTAAAAATAGAAAAGGCGGACTTCCTGCCTTGTAAACTTAAATAAAATATAATGAGATTCGGTGGAATCCCGCAAATCAGCTAAAACATTAATGTAAACACTAGAATCATGGAAAATACCGGTAGAGTAAATATAATAAACTTCAAAGTCACATAAACGTTTTGGGCGCATCAACCGACATAGACCATATGAGGCATTTCCCGGCACCTAATTTACACTGCCGTTTAATCTAGCGCGGCGTAAAGCCTAGACGTCGCGGAACATATTGGGGCGGATAGTATCCATCGAGGTACATGAAGCACCACATATATGCTTTCCACGACGAGTTTTCCTAGGTACCCTTAAGCACCGATTAAATTCTTTCTGCTACATATTGACATGTAAAATTCATAGGTAACGCTTACACTTTTGTATTGTGCCCTCCTACACTTGGTTAACCTAGATTCTGCTCCTTTGTCATGCATGCTCTGTTCCACTCCAATTCATGCTGACCAAAACTGCAGAAAAAATTCACTTTGAAATGAAATTTCATGGATATATCTTCACATTCTATGTGTTTAAAAAGTCGTTTCGTGAAGAAAAAAAATTTCGTTCCCTGTGTAGAAAAAACAAAAAATGTTGTTTCTTCTTGAAACGACTATGTGAACATATAGGATGTTAAGATATATATCTTCACATTCTATGTGTTTAAAAAGTCGTCTCGTGAAAAAAAGATATTTTTTGTGCCATGTGTAGAAAAGACAAAAAATGTTGTTTCTTCTTGAAATGACTATGTGAACATATATGATGTTAAGATCTATGCGTGACCGTTTTTGTACATTTTTTTTGAGATTCAAAATATATTTTAAATAAAGTGAGCATATGCATCCGGAAGGTAAAACGTCTCTCCCCTAAAACTGCATGCAACTATATATACCAGAGGCATAAACCAAGGTACATGAAAAATCAAAAGCCTTGAGATAGAAGATCCACATGCAGGAGCAATAACACAAACGTACCATGATTTTTATAGGCCGGCTGACTAGCTTCTGCTGTGGGCTATATTCAACCACTAGAGAGGACTACTTAAGTAGTGCAAGCTACCAGTAAATGGACAAACTCACCAATCTAAACAAAACAAAGTTAGCAGGTAATGTAGTTAGCGCGGGGTAGGGGGCCATCAACCATGCAAGGAGCTACATCGATTAATTAACTTTTATTCCCGTATGAAAGGGCCATGCCCGCATAGACAGGGCCATAGCCAGGGGACACAAGATCCAGAGGGGTCATGTTCATCGGATCTCCCCACATCCATCCGTCCATCCATCTCTGTCTAGCTTTTGGTTTGAGCTAGAACCGTAAATAAAGTTAAGCTAGGGTTTTGGGGACTTGTGTGTTGGCCGGGGCAATTATCGGGCATGGCCATGTAGTGCACCTCTTTGGTCCTACATGTGTCTGCCCTTTTGCATTAGCTAGGCTACTTTGTCAAGAATGCTTATGTATATATATATGCTAATCCTAGGATCTTTTCCAGTTCTCGAATTGTTCATTTCCAACGTTGTGTGTCTGGGCTCTTTTGGCTGATCTAGACGTTGAATGGAGAAGAATAATGTTTTTGCGAAGAAGAACGAAGGCATGGAGAGCTTTCACTAGCTCACATGTGACATGATGTATTTGTACTCCATTTTGACAATTAGAGTTCGAGGGATAGAACTACTTTGACTATAGGCTCGTGCTAGCACGTAGCTTGATAGGGGTATGTAGAGATCGAGAGATCGACCAGATTAGACGAAGATGGTAAATTTCGATATTTGTATAGTTTCGATGCAGGAAAGAGAACTGAACTCAGTTGATGAAGCGAAGGAAAAACGGAGCTCGTCGGGGAATCCAGCGACCGGCCGTTTCGACCTTTCCCGCGGTTTCACTCCAACGGTTTTACCCGTCAAACCTAATCATGCATGTGCACCCAACACAAAACCCCACACCTCCATTAATGCTCCACCGATCAGCTCCAAACTTTCAGTTTTAAATCTAGGAGTAGCACTCCCCGTACATTGGAAATAATTGAAGAGCTAGAAATTCAAATTTCTACTTCACTTATGCTATCCGACCCTTTTCAAGAATGTACTCCCTCCGGTTAGGTCATAAGGGTGTATCTAACTTTATCAATATAATACTAATTATATAACATAGAAGTTGAACATTAGAAATTATATCATCTAAAGTTTCTAATGGTACTCCCTCCATTCCGGTTTATTAGATGTATTCTCAAAACCAAGTTTTTCCAAGAGTTAGATGTAATTTTAGCAATTAATAAGGAATTAGTCCACCAGCTAATTAATTGTGGGGAGAGAGGAAACGATTTAGGCGCTAGCTGCCTTTTGCATGCGGTGAGAAATCGATCCCTCGCCCACTTCCTTTATGCGCTAGCTGCCTTTTGCATGCTGTTCGAATTCCCTCGCCTACTCCCCTGGCTACCTTGGTCGCAGAGAATTGCCATATACATCTAATAAACCAGAATGGAGGGAGTATATCTTTTGTAATCTATATATACCTTATATTATGCTGATCAAACTGATGATCTAGAGATATGTGCATACATATAAATCTGACCGGAGGGAGTAAAAGAGGAATAACACTCACCAGTTGCCTATGTACTCACTTCATTACGACCATTACCATTTATAAGGCGTACGTGATTGAAGAAATTTATGTTCGACCAAGAATTACTTTAAGTAGATTAATATTATTTGACACACAACTTATATTATTAGCAAATATTTTTTTCAATATCAATTTTGTGTAAAAGAATCCATACATTATTGGCTTAATTGTTCTGGCCAAAAATCATCTAAAAAACACGTGTGTCGTAACATAGGGCAACGTTGGGAGGGATAAAACCCATCGGTTCCAACCTGCTTCCCATAAGTTTAGTGAAATGTAGTTGAGAATATTAGGCCTTCCCTTACGTGTATCTTAGCAATATGTAATAGGCAAATTTCTGATGTGAAACTATATTTAATGAAGAAAAGTTTGAGACTGTGTCCAATCTAAGATACAACTTTTGCGCAAGCTCATATTTATGAAAAAATGTTAACCAATCATATGTAAGTATGAGGCCAAAATTATTAAGTACAAGTTCATTTAGATGCAACACTCAGAAAAATAATGCATTTGACTGGTTATGTAGAATAACATGCTAAGACAAAGCATTAGGCCATTCTAAGACAAAGCATTAGGCCCCGCTTGGAATGCTGAATGCTGGAATATTTCCGGAGCGTGCTGCCGGATTTTTAGTAGGAGCTTAACAAGTCCGCGAAAATTACCCCGTCAGTTTGCCTAAAAACGACAATCCAATCGGGGCCTTAGTGAAGACCTTACATGCCCAAATGAGGAATAACAATTTGGTAAAAGGCAAATACCAGTAATGAGCTGCCTATTGAAGAAGCATATCCATCACGAACTAGTATGAGGTTGCTCTACGAGTACACTGTACACACATAAATAAGAAATGATCTGAGGTCACCGGCTCTGGCGTTTTCGGTTTTGAGCAAGGGCCATGCATTCGCAAGCCGCCACGTACAGCACTCTGAGAACATGGGGCGCACATCCCCCTGCTGGATTCTCTCCTAACCTGCTGCTCTGATCTGTTTTTCAGCAACCTCGGAACCTGTGCATGGACCGTACCAGCACTAGCTTGGGTGATTAATTAGGAAACACGATAAACATATCTTGGACTTGCACTAACAGCATCTATACTATACTAGTATCTGTACCAGTATATTGCTTGGACTATAGTATATATGATATAGTATCATTGTTAATGCGATCACCCCGCGTGCCCAACAGCAAGTTGGTGTACCGTGAACCCATGTCGTCGCGTAGTGCCCTATAGATGGAAGGCTCGAGCAGAGCCCAGATTTAAATTTATAAAGCCAACCGGTTAACGTTGTCGCGAAGTGACCTACTCGCCGTTGAAACATAAATGTATCGGGTGTATTTCTTACAAGTTCCAGCTGATCGGCAAGTGAAATAGTTAGTTATTGGCAAAAAGGAAAGAAAAAAAGTTAACTGGTTAGTTACATTGTATGCTTAAACTTCAGCTAGAGTTGAAAACTTTCTTAACACAAATTTGTTAATTTTGTACTGGTTAATTAAATACTCAGCTGTGGTAGCAGTCGCGCTACGTACGTGTGGGCCCGCGCGGCGCTGTCGTATGCGGGCGGCTGCACATGGCCCCCATGTGTTGCACCTCGACCGCCCATTGGCCCACGCGTCGGCCGGGCGTACACGTGCGGCGCGCATCGCGACAAAGGCGTGAGCAGTTGCACCGGGCCCCGGCCATCTCTTGCCGCGGACGCATGTGGCACGGCCTCCGCCGGCCGCCGCATGCATGAGTTCACACGATCGAGCTCGCCGCCGGCGGGAGGCAACCACCGACGTTGATTTAGCCTAGCATGCACGTCTGGCGGTTCTGTACATCGTGCATGCATCATGCATGCATGAGGTGCTTTCTGATGACCACCCGTATAAATCAAATTAATTACATTGATACGCTCTGGGTATTCGAAAATAAATGTACTACTCCCTCCGTCCCAAAATAAGTGTCTTAGATTTGTGAAAATATGGATGTATCTAAACATGAAAAAAGTCTAGATACATCCACTTTTTGACAAATCTAAGACACTTATTTTTGAACGGAGGGAGTATTCAAAGTCGTATGATAGTTTGCTCTAAAATTGCAATATTAGTTTGAACTCTAGTCTCAGTATAGGAAGATCTAAAAGAGTGCAGATTTGGTGCTTCCGAGCTCCAGTGATCTCGCTCATTTCAGAAAAATAATAACCATATTTAAAAGTTAAAAAAAAATCATGCATGTTTCTTCTGATATTTCCTACAAACATTAAAATCTCAGTGCAAATTACTTTACGATTTGAGCTACAAAAAAAAGTGCAGATCTGAGTATAGTGAACAATATAAAGTTTCAATTTTTTCAACTTTTGTATTTTTTGTGTAGCTCAAATCATAAAGTATTTTTGCATTCATATTTTGCACGATTATAGGACATATTAGTAGGAACATGCATGATTATTTTTAGATTTTTTTAAACTTTTAAATACGTTTCTTAATTTTTTGAAATGGGCGGGATCACTGGAGCTCGAGGGTATAAACGACTTTCCGGATCTAAAAGCACATCGTTCTTCATTTATTAACTTGTTGGACTATGAACTTCTGAAAAATCGGTTTCACCCCCCCACTAGATAAAGCAAACATTCATGGTTCGAACAGAATGGAACAAAACAACCTGAGAGCAGAATTTCACAACATGAGTTATTTAAACAAGTGTGAACAGCTTACAGGTTGTATCATCGGGGCCAAAAGTACGTACATAGTCAGAAGGGCAATCCTATATGGTTAAGGTTAAGGAGGATATATAAGCTACTCCGTACGTACATGCGACGAACTAGCAACCACTATCCTCGCTAAACAAACGCTCTTGCCTCATGATTGGCAACGTATACTTGTTCTTGGTCGATCAGCTAGCTAAAAGATTAACAGAGATCAACATGACACATAGGCCAGAGCACATGGGTGATCATTAGCCAGCTGCTAACAGCAAAAAAATTACTTTCGTCGTAAGAAATTTGAATGTCTGCACGTAAGATCGGTAGATATGCCAAGAGGTGTCCTCCAAGTGCGTGCATGCGAGCATGCATTTGTGACAGCCGAATTCGAGATTTTTTTTAAAAAAATGGAGGCATCGCCCTAGACTCTGCATCAAAATGATGCGTACGGCTTATTTTCATTAATAAAATATCCGAATCCAGATCCAAACGTAGTAAAGTACCGCATTATTACAATTCACTGATCGCACAGTGTTGAAATGAAAATGAGCCAGAAAAAGCTGAAGCCTAGCCATCTAATTTTCTAGAATGACGCCACCCATTGTAGGAGAAGATAGCCGAATTCGAGATTGTCGAACGGATACTAGCTTTTGGCGCTAGTAATGCATACTCTCATGGTTAAATTATATTACCCCGGTTCTAGACGGTAAAATGTTTTGGTAGACTATAATAGCTTACCAAAACCGGAAAGTGTTATTGGGTCTCGGGCACCAGTGCTCCCTCCTAATTAAATACTCCCTCCGTTTCAAAATATAAGGCGCGCTATTTTTATGCTGGTCTTCATTGCTCAACTTTGACCGCTAATACATAATAAATTATGTGGATCGAGAATGTATAAAGGGTACCGTTAGATTCGTCTTGCAAAATTCTTTCATTTCATATATTTTATATTAATTTTGTGGTCAGATTATAAGTACAAATTATGATCAAAGTTGGACGTCGTTGACCAGCGAAATTAAATGGCGCCTTGTATTTTGGGAGGGAGAGAGTATTTCACAAATCATATTTGTGAATTTTCAAAAAATCTAAAAAAAATAAGGATGTAGCCAATGATATATCCCACCAACGTGCAAATTTTAAATTTTAGATACTTCATATTTTGGGCTACACAAAAATAACAAATTTGATAAATCTTAGAGATTTGAAAATATTCATATTCAGATCTACGCTTTTATCATTTTTGTCTAGCTCAAAATACAATGTATTTGAAGTTGATACTTTGCACGTTCGTGGGATATATCATTGGTTGCCTCCTGATTTTTTTCTTCAGAATTTTTCAAACTTAAAAATATGATTTTAGAATTTTTTAAATAGCAGGGAGCACTGGAGCTGGGGAGCTTAAAATCTCCACTCAAAGCACGGATGTAGTACTATACCGGACTACGGTACATCAAGTCAAATCATATATATATTGAACCATGACCATGGATATATATAGCAAAAGGTCCATTACTGGTAAAACCGTATATATGAATATATCCATGTGTGTGTCTCCCTGTCACAGGAGGAGAAGTGTCAAGTGTGGATGTGGCATATATGGGCTCATATGCATCTTTGGTCCAAAGCAAGTACTCCCTCCGTTCCCAAATAAGTGGACATATAGAAATTTTAAGACAAATTATGAAATAAAATAGAAAATGTATTGGGAAGGTGCAAGTCACCATCTCTCTCCTCCTTAATTCTCCCACATCTAATGAGCTAAGTGCATGTAGAAAATGAGAAAACTAAGTGTTGAATATTATTGGCCTTGATTTCCGTGTGATGAGAGAGAAGTATTTTTTTCCACTTTAAAATGCTTTGGAAAGATAGATTTACACTCTTTTGTGGAATTTTTTTAAACCTAAATGTCCACTTATTTGAGGACGGAGGAAGTAGTGTGCTAGCTCGCACGCCTATTTGCTCGGCCGGTCCGCCGACCATGCATGCAGGTCACCGTCGAGATGTACAAAACTAGAAAATCCGAGCCCAACAGCATCTGTCGTCTGCCAATGGCCATGCAAGCATCATGACCCCATAATAATAACAACTTAACAACCATCCTAGCCTATCTGGCTATACTCTTTAATTTCTCGCTACTTGCTAATTAACTCGTGTTTATAGTACTACCTCTAGACAAAGCTATGCCCACTAATATGGATCGGAGGGAGTAGTACATCTTGATTTCGTTTTTGAATGAGGATCCTTAATTCACTGGACCAGCTAATCATTACGCGTTCGGTTTAGTGTTACGTCCTGCACGTCCCCCTGTCTAGAAGCTTTAGCTATTGCCTGTACTGGACCACTATGGGTAGCTCTCTACCTCTACCTATCTGAATATACGGATAAAATGGTCCGTCACGTTGTTGCATTCATACACTTGACATGACGTACGCCCCAAACAATTATCCGATCAACATGGATAATCATCTGTTCGGCCGGTGCGGGAGCGGAATCGGCCCTTCCGATATCTGTAACACAGTGATTCAAATGGTAATTTTTTTGTGCAAACAATGAACATCCAAACAGCTTTCAGCAAGAGGCCGCTCATGAGTATGAAAGTAAAAATTTGGATAGAGTCCTATTCAGAATCCATTTGAAAAAGTATACGATAAGATGAAATGTTCTCAGTTGCAGCAAACCATTGCGCATGAAAGGATTTGCACAACCGTTACGCGAATTATGTACTTTGTATAGGGACAAAGTGTTCCTATAAAAATTTATGATGACATTGGTCATTATATCTAAACTTTGAAAGGTTTTGAGAAGCAATGTTTGTTGCCCGACACTGGAACTCGTCCTATGTATTTTTTAACAATTATCGTTGCTTATAATTTTAATAAGGGCAAGATTGTCTGCTTTTGAAAGGCGAGATTATCTGCTTTCGAAAGGCTAGGGATGATAAATGTGAGGACAAGCTGTTTGCTTGCAAGACTGGCTCTTTACCTTTTCAGTACCTAGGGTCCCTATTCTTTCCCAAAAAATTCTCAAACAAAGAATAAAGCCGGTCGATGTTGATTTTGAGAAAAAGTTGGGATAGTGGAAATGAAACTTTTTCTCATACAAAAATAACCTTGTTGTCACAAATGGTGCTCTAACTAGTCTACCGATATTTATGTTATCTCTTCAAGTACCTAAAGGAGTTTTGAAAAAAGATAAACTACTACAGATTCATTTTTTCACGGAAAGTGATGAACATAAACAAAAAATATCGATTATACGAGTCTAGCCTTATTTTTCCACCTAAAAATCAAGACGGATTAGACTAGCCACAATGGGAGTATCATAGCTAGTATCATGCATGCCATGTTGACAAAAATCTGATGTAGCTAGTATAATGAGTATCGGGTAGTATCATAGACTAGTATCATATGCATGATACCGATCTATAATACTCCCCATTGTGACTAGTCTTAGGGGCAAATATGCCTACGTAAAGTTAGTAATTATTTAGGCCATTCGATGAGGAACACACGTGGAAATATTTATGCGCATTTAATACCTACATTCTAAGAAGTTGTCACAAGTGTCAACCAAACCTACGGATTCCCGTATTTTGAAGGGCATCATGGGAGTCAGAGATGAGTTCTTTGGTGGAGGATCCTTTATAGTTGCAAATGGAAATAACACTTATTATTTGGAAGATGCATGGCTAGGTGGCGACTCTTTCCCAACATTATCCAACTTTATATAACATCGTATAAATGAAAATTTCAGTTGCCAATGATATGTACTGTATGTAGTCTCACTATATTAGTATCAGGCGGACCTTGACAAGGAACAACCAGACATCCGAGGAGGTGGATGTATTTCAATGGAAGCTGACTACATTTTGCTCTTTAGTGTCATATCAATGTGTGCATATCCTGGATACTGATTTGTTTCAAAATATATTTGGAAGTTAAAAATACCGCTAAAAATAATCTTTGGAATGGTTTTTACAACAAAAAGACACATCTAACAAGGTAATTTCGCTAAACAGAATATAATTTCGTAAGAATTTTGACTTTTGTAACTAAGGGAAACTATTCCTTGCCTTTTTTATATCGTGTCCTTCTCCTTGTGTGGCAGATAGATCATGCACCTACCCTCATCTAACACAACTGATGTGTTCGGGAATTTTATTGAACGGGGTCAGTAAACAATTTAAGCTCATATCCATTCCATCCGTTTCTAAATATAAAATATTTAACTTTTTCTAGATTCACATATATCTGTGTATCTAGACACGTTTAGGGCGTGTTTCGTTCAGTGGCTATGAAAAAGTGGTTGGGGGTAACCATTTTTCATGTTTGGTTGTGTGGGTTGGCTATCCAAGTTTTGTGTTTGGTTGAAGGGATATTTGTGTTTGCTTTGAGATGTTAGGTGATATGGTAACCTCTTGATATAATGGTGAGAATACCCTCACAACATGAGCATGCACATTTTCTGCCCAAAACACATTACAATTTGGGGGAGAAAATTACCTCCAGTATTGATGGAGAATATCACCTTCAAACAGTGTATACCGTAGTGCCATATCTATTTCAAATCACGTGTCAATAATATTGGGGAAAGAATGAGGAGGTTTACTTGCCGTTTTTCTATTTTGGAGGAGAAGGTGAGCAGCAAAAAAATGTTTCGGAGGTGATTCTAGCGTCTCGCCCTAGGGTGGTTGGAGCCAACCACCACATTTCTGGTGGTTGAGCTCAACCACTTTTTAGAGGGAATATTCTCAGAATGTGGTTACCCCACACACCCAACATATAAAGCGAACAGAGGCTAACCACGTAAAAACTGGATACCACTAACCACCTGGTGGCTAGCCACCCAATCAAACACATCCTTAGTGTGTATGTTCACTTATTTCAGTCCGCATTTAGTCACCATGTGAAATGACTAAAACATCTTGTATATTTAGAAACAGAGAAGTAAGTGGGAGTATGTGAGAACACTTAACTCCGACGAGTTTACAATGGGTACATTGGTGATGAGAACCACTTAATTTATTGGGCATCTCATGTGTACTAACCAGTAAGCTATGTATTCGCATGGCACATGCACTCCGAATGATGCATTATTCCCTCACCTGAAACCGAAAGGTGGTCGCTATCTATAGGACGTCCATAATGCCGTATATATCAATCAGCTTCCTGATCAGGACCAGATGAGAACGGTACGTACCGATGCATATCAGCTTATGAATGCAGTATATATATATCCATCAGCTTCCATCCACCCGTATGTATCAGGTATTCAGGTATATGCATATGGATCATGTGTTTCATCAGGATTCAGGAAGAAATTAAGCTGTCGCCACTTGTCGAGATTCCACACGCAGATGGAAATTCCACTCCCTGCGATAAAAAAAAGTACGTCTCGTCCTAAGCTCGCCGCGTTGTTTCTGATTGCAGAAAATGTTTTTCTCCTTCATTCCCTTCAGGGATAACACAAGATGGTTGCACAGCGTTTTTCTTTTTTTAGCATCTAATTGCACGGTGTTTTTTTGTTGTTGTTGAGAGAATTGCACGGCGCCCGTCAAAAAAAAAAGAATTGCACGGCGGATTGTGCATGCCTTCCAGATGGGCTGGATTGTTCAAACAGAAATGACTTAATGGGCCGGACTTCCAGTGGAATCCCGTGCAGTTATTCATGATGAATGGGTGCGACTGATCCATTTGGATTTCTGGATGCAACATGTGCGAGAGACAGTCCACGAACTTGTTGGGCCGTAGATTTACACCCATCGATACTGGAGCCCCTATGCCTCGCCATAAGCGAGCGGTAGCATCGGCTCGCCCGCGTGGTGAACGCCAGCATTCACTTTTGAGCCGGCTTTTCTCCGGCCCATGTAGAGGTATAATTGTTTTTTCGGTTTCCTGGATAATGCTTGATTTTTTTTAAATTCGATTTTTTAACATCTGAACGATTTTAGAAATGAATATTTAAAATATGAATTGTTTTAAGACTGACCATTTTAAAAAATGAACCATTTTCAAAAATCAGAATTTAAAAATCAGAACTATTTCTTAAAATCAGAACTATTTTCAAAAAATGAAACATTTGCAAACTGAACCATTTTCAGAAAGGAACATTTTCAAAAAATCAGAACCATTTTTTAAAATCATAACCATTTAAAAAAATCAAAACCTTTTAAGAAAATCGAAACCATTTTTTCAATGAATATTTTTAAATCCAAAACCATTTTCAAAAACCGAAACCATTTTTAAAAATCATAACCATTTAAAAAAAAATCAAAACCTTTTCAGAAAACCGAAACCATTTTCAAAAACCGAAACCATTGTAGATGGGCCGGCCCATGAGGCGGAACGCTGCGACCGAGTCCGAGCTAATTTTAAAATGTTCAAAAATTGAACAATTTTCAGATTTTTTCACTAATAATAAATGTTAAAAAAAGAAAATAAAATAGAAACACAAAAAAGAAACACAAGAAAGAAACAAACAGTAAAAAAACGAAGAAGAAAAAAGGAAACGAACCTGCGTGTAGATGGGCCGGCCCATGAGGCGGAACGCTGCGGCCGAGTCCGAGCGAGCGCTCGCAAAGGGCGATATATAGTGTATGCGATCAATACCATGCATAAAAGCATCCCTGTTTCATAAACGCGGCAGAAACCCTATACACTGCCCTACGCTCCGTGATGTGCCTCTCCTGAGGCTAATGTCTATGGGCCGGGCCATTTAAAACGGTTTCTACTTTTTTCTTTTCTGTTTTTCCTTCTATTGTTTTTTTAGTTTTAGTTTTCTTTATCCTTTTTGTTTTTTTTAAATTTCTGAAAGGTTTAGATTTTTAAAACAATTTACATATACATGATAAAAATATTTCATGCGCGTCAATTTTTTTCGTGGGTTTAAAAAATTGTTGGTGGTCCACAAATATGTTCACTAGGTTTACAAAAAATGTTCAAGTGGTTCGAAAAAATGTGCATCTCAATTACAAAAAAAGTTCACGGGGTTAAAAAAAATACTTGCACCGGATTGAAAAAGGTCATGGTCTGATTTTTTTTCATGGGATTCGAAAAATTCATGGGGTAAATAGAAGATTCATGATACAAACATATGTCCAATGGTTCAAAAAATGTTCACCGGATTTCAAAACCTGTTCATAAGGGTCCATAAAGTATTCATAGGTTCATTTTTTAAATTATCACATTGATTTTATTTTGAATAGAAACTTGGATATTTTTCTGGGTCTTTATTTTTTTACAAACAAATAAAAAGGAAATGCTCCATCAGGCAGCGGGCGGAGAAGTGGCAGTTTAAATTGACATCACAGATTTATACTCATGGCTTCGCCACTGGGGAGGAGGTCGCACCGCCAAGTCAACTGAGTTGGATAACTCTACGAGAGGAGATCCTATACGACTATTTCAGATGTAACGGAGAGAGAACGCATGGACATTTTTTTGTTGCGCGGGCCATTTATCACACCCTATTATCTTTTCCAAAAAAACCAACTAATATTTTATAAAGTTGAGGAAAATTGTTCGTATAGTTTAAAAATAAATGTTTACGATATTAAAAAATGTTCATATAAGAAAAGAAATGTTTTTGTAGTTCAAAGTAATGTACTACAAGTTATCCGGATGGTTGGAGCCAACCACCACATTTCTGGTGGTTGAGCTCAACCACTTTTTAGAGGGAATATTCTCAGAATATGGTTACCCCACACATCCAACATACAAAGCAAACAGAGGCTAACCACCTAAAAACTGGATACCACTAACCACCTGGCGGCTAGCCACCCAACCAAACGCACCCTTAGTGTGCATGTTCACTTATTTCAGTCCGCATTTAGTCAACATGTGAAATGACTAAAACATCTTGTATATTTAGAAACAGAGGAAGTAAGTGGGAGTATGTGAGAACACTTAACTCCGACGAGTTTACAATGGGTACATTGGTGATGAGAACGACTTAATTAATTGGGCATCTCATGTGTACTAGCCAGTAAGCTATGTATTCGCATGGCACGCACTCCGAATGATGCATTATTCCCTCACCTGAAACCGAAAGGTGGTCGCCATCTATAGGACGTCCATAATGCCGTATATATCCATCAGCTTCCATGTCAGGACCAAATGAGAATGGTAGCGATGCATATCAGCTTATGAATGCAGTGTATATCCATCAGCTTCCATCCACCCGTATGTATCAGGTATTCAGGTATATCCATGGACCATGTGTTTCATCAGGATTCAGTAAGAGCTGTCGCCACTTGTCGAGATTTTAGATGCAGATGGAAATTCCTGCTCCATTCGATATACAAAGTACGTCTCGTCCTAAGCTCGCTGCGTTGTTTCTGATTGCAGAAAATGTTTTTCTCCTTCATTTCCTACAGGGATCACACAAGATGGTTGCACGGCGTTTTTGTTTTTTGTTTTTTTGAGCATCTGCTTGCACGGCGGACTTTTTTTTTTGTAGAGAATTGTACGGCGGATTGTGAGGATTGTTCAAGCAGAAATGACCTAATGGGCTGGTCTTCCAGTGGAACCCCGTGCAGTTATTCATGATGAATGGGTGCGACTGATCCATTTGGATTTTCGGATGCAGCATGTGCGAGAGATAGTCCACGATCTTGTTGGGCGCGTAGAGTTACACCCAACGATACCATGCATGAAAGCATCCCTGTTTCGTGAGCGCGGCCGAAACCCTATACACTGCCCTGGGAGCCCCTATCCTGCGCACGTAGCGTCCGCTACGGCCTTGACGCCCGCGTGGGAGTGGGACTGGGCCGGCCAGCTAACTTGCACATTACCGCTTCCTTAGCTCAGGAAAGGCCCAAAGCCAATCCCAGGGAACAGTAAAGCTTCATAGGGTCTTTCTGTCCAGGTGCAGGTAGTCCGCATCTTCACAGACATGTCTATTTCACCGAGCCTCTCTCCGAGACAGTGCCCAGATCGTTACGCCTTTCGTGCGGGTCGGAACTTACCCGACAAGGAATTTTTTTTATCGTTCCGTTTTTTTCCTGTTGTCTCGGGGAAAAACAGCTCGGGTTTTTTGGTAGTTTTGAATTTTTTTGGTGAAATAAAAAGTTCCGTATTTCGAATTTATTTTAAAATCTGAACATTTTTCGAATTTAAACATTTTTGGATGTGAACAATTTTCAAATCTGAACATTTTTAAAGCTGAATATTTTTCGAATGTGAACAATTTTCGAATTTTAACAATTTTTAAAACTGAACATTTTTTGAATTTGAACATTTTCCGAATTTGAACAATTTTCAAATGTGAACAATTTTTGAAACTGAACATTTTTTGAAATTGAACAATTTTCGAATTTGGACAATTTTCAAAACTGAACAATTTTTTAATTTCAACATTTTCAAATAAAAATGGGACAAAAAAAGAGAAAAAGGAAAACAGGAAATAGGAAAACAAAACTGACGGAAAAAACAGGAAAAACTAGAGAGAACTAATATAAGCTGAGAGCTTATCGGGATTCGAAAAATTCATGAGGTAAATACAAGATTCATGGTACAAAAATATGTCCCCCGGTTTCCAAAATGTTCACCGAATTTCAAAAAATGTTCATAGGAGTCCATAAAGTATTCATAGTTTCATTTTTTAAATTATCACATTGATTTTATTTTGAATGAAAACTTGGTATTTTTCTAGGTCTTACTTTTTTTTTGTAACAAACAAATAAAAAGGAAATGCTCCTTTAGTCGGTAGGCGGAGCAGTGGCGGAGCCACGCTTTGGCTGTGTAGTCACTTGACTACACAACATTTTGAGAAAAGCTTTCATATATAGGGCAAAAATCATGTAAAAATATATAAAAATAATTAGGAAAACATGTATGTGACATCACAATTTTATACTCATGGCTTCGCCACTGGGGCGGAGGTCGACTCTTCTCTCTGTTGTTGCATCCGTTCGGCTAGATCTGCTTGGATCTTCTCTCTAGGACCGAAACCCAGTAATAACTAATAACTTGTAGGCTTCAACTACTTTTCAAAAGGAGCCAGGAAGCGGGTGGGATGGCTTTTGAACCGAGAGTCAATTCGTATTCGTTTTCCTTTGCGCCAGCTGGTATTGAATCCAGTTCCAAATAAACTGATACCGATGAACGCTTTTTTGAAAGGAACACTTTTCTCCCGCCTACTGGAAAGAAGGTGGTCCCGGGGCCATCTATAAGAGATGCGGTTCGCTATATCGGTGGGCAAGCTAGCCTTAAAGGAAGCAGTGCTGGCGGGACAAAGGATCGCGATCTCGCGAGGGTGGAATTAGTTGACTTTGCTTCACTGTAATGGAGGTAGGTACTATCAACATCACTTATTTGTTACTCTGAGGTCAAAAGAAGGCAAACCAAGGGTTCCAATCCGGAGAAGGAATTGGTGCGTTGATATAGATCGTCAAGGTTAGGCTCACTACTTATAACAGTGGTACGTGAAGACTGGTATGCCAGACCATGGTAATGCCAAAAATGGAGGAGGGCAGCAGTGCACTCATAAATTGGGAACACTTTGACCAAAGAGTTTAGATGCCAGAGGAGGAAATGGAAAGAGAGCCCCAATCTTGTTTACATAACTTAGATGTAACTAAAAAAATGTAAAGATCGCCTTCCGTTGTTGCTCTTCAAAAAACGCGTATAGTGGCCTTCGTCGATGGGACAATCCAGTGTACGTATTACAAGGCAACTAGCATTTTGTTCGTGAAATAATGTTCTTGTTTTTTCGTTGCAAAAACCAACACCGACGTCAAGATCAGTCTCCCATCAGGATGGGAGCAGAGCTGAAAAAGATGGACAGTAATGATCGCGTAATATCCATTTATCGACCTCGTCATCGAAAGCAGCTTCCAATTGCTCGGATATTCTCAGTGCACCGCCAAGTTGAAGGGTTGCGATGCAGAAAACAAAAAATTTCCTAACAACGATAACCAATATAGACAAGATCTAGTACTATGCAGATATAAAGTAACAGAGGGAATCAGTATTCATACCCTTGAAGACCAAAAGCGTTACGTTCGTATGAACGTTGTTGATGAAGATGGACGGCGCCGACCTCAAGGTCGTGTAGTCGTACCGGCGACAAGTGCCACAAGTGCAGCACCTACACACGTACGGTGTAGACGACGACTCCCGATCTCCGGTCCAGCGAAGCAGCAGAAGTTGGAGACTTGGACCGAAGCTCCGACGGCACGGCAGCGTGCGTATGGTGGAGAAAACCCTCTACCCATGCGCAAATCCAGAAATGGAACCATGTTTGAGGTGAGAGAGAGAAAGAGAGAAATTGGATGCCTTCGAAAGGGAAAAGGGCACCTATATTTATAGGTGGAGGAGGGCTGCCACCCTCGGTGGCCGGGCGGTGTGGGACTAAACTCCACACCAGCCCGCACCTCCTTGGTGCGCCGGCCTAGGTGGGCCCCATGTGGCCCACCCGGCTGCCTCCCTCCTTGGCCTCCTTCAGGGGCGATTCCTCCTCCCATGGGCCTCCCATTCGGGTGAGGCCCATTTAAGGTGGGCTGCCCCTTAAAATCAAAATAAAAATATATTTAAATATTAATTACTTTAATTAATATTAAATACATATTATTTAATTTCTCCTTGCTCCGAAACACCTTTCGTTACCCTCTGATCTCCATCGGATTGGTTCTGGAACAATTCCGATTCTCTTTTCTATTTTTTTCTTCGGTGTCAAATCAAACATAAACGTCGTCTACCCTTAAGTGTGCCACCCTACGGTTTGGGATCACTCTAGACATGATCGAGACCCTTCTCCGATCAATGACCAACAGCGGGATCTGGAAACCCATGATGGTCCCTGTGCGTCCACGATTATCTTTGTCGCTTGAACCTTAAACGTCGAGTCCCACTCCCTTTGCCATGCGATACTTAGTTTGTCCGAGATTCGATCTCCGGTATCTCCATACCTAGTTCGATCTCGTTACCAACAAACACATTTACTCGTTCCCGTGATATTTCATCCTTGTGATCTAGTCACATGCTTGCACGCTTAATTGACGTAATCTCACCGAGTGGGCCCTGTATCTATCCGTTACGTGGACTGGCAAATTCCGCTCTCGATGCATACGCCTCAAACTATTCCTTCGGAAACCTGATAGACACCTTTATGATCACCCTGCTATGGTGTGATGGTTGATGCAGTCAAGGCAACCTCCAGAGATAGTGATTAAAAATGATCTCACGGTCGAAGGTTTGGGTACTATGTTTTCACATACATTGGGTGTGTGTCCATCACATCATTCATCTAACGATATGACTTCGTTATCAATTGACACAAATGTTCATGATCATGAAACCTTGATCATCTATTGATCTCAATGGACTAGTAGAGGCTACTAGGGACCTGGTTTGTTTACATACCACACGTGTATCAATGTTTCCGTTTAATACAGTTATAGCATGGTATAAAAATATATTATGAACAGTTGAGATATGGTAAATAAAAACATATTTATTGATTGCCTCTAGGGCATATCTCCTTCACAAGTTCGCTGAGTTGGATAACTCTACGCGAGGAGATCCTATACGACTATTTCACATGTAGCGCAGAGAAAACGCATGGACTTTTTTTGCGCGACCCATTTATCAGACCGTATTTTCTTTTCCAAAAAGAATTCAACTAAATTTTTTATAAAGTTATAGTTTAAAAATAAATCTTTACGATATTAAAAAATGCTCATATAAGAAAATAAATGATTTTGTAGGTCAAAGTATTGTACTACAAGTTCAAAAGAATATTCATCTGAAAGAAAAATATATTCACACAATTTACAAAAAACTATTCACGATGTTTAAACATAACATATTAAATAAATAAAAATATGTATGATTCTAAAAATACAAAATTAGTAGAAAAGAAAAAAAGAACAAAACGAGAACAAAAAATAAGAAAAAAAATGGAGGAGAGAAATAGAAGAACCAGGAAAATAAATAAAAAAGGAAAAGATAAAGAAAAAGAACAATGAAAAAGTAAAAAACAAAAAAGTAAACCATTCAAAACACAGTAAAAAGACTACGTACGGGTATACATCTGCAAACTAGGCCGAATAATTGGGATTGCATTTTGACTATGTGTGGTATAAAATTAGTGAAAAAACCATTTCACACAAAAGTGTAATCGGGACATTGAATATTAGCCTTTTAATGTTTGCCAAGAGGTCATGCATGCAAAATGTAAATACGATCGAAGAATATGAGAATAGGGGTACGGTTGTGCTTCCTTCTAATACACGAACACTCATGTTTAATCTATCTTAATCTAAATTAAGCTTAACTCCCACAATTTTTTTAAATCAAATAGGATACCAGTCAAAGATTCATATGGCTATCCCTTCCATTTCCACCAGCAATTGAGAGATAAAAAAAAAATCCCAAGTTCGACACATATATATTATGTACCGACGAGACGTGTCGCCTATGTGAAAAAAGATAGAGTTGATTGGATATTCCTCCAAAAAAGGAGAAAAATAAAGAGAATTCAGGGGAACCGTTGGACAATGGGGAACTATTTTAACGGAGGTGAGATTGTCGACGTGTGGGGTAACTAACACACTAGCTGAGACTTCACACCAAAGTTTAGTTGGTGAATAGCAAGTGGGTGTAAACAAACCACAGAGATAATGCCAGGTTAATGAGGATCAGGCCCAAAGCAACTCCAAATGAAGAAAGAAAGTTAAGGCTACTCCTTATCACCACCTTTCCGCCGTCTTTTTTATTCATCGCACCCCTTATCACCAAGCTACTTGACCTTTTTATGCTCAACCTTTTGTTCCAACTTGCATGGCCTATGAAAATATGCTATGCCTAGCAATGGAATTGCGCTGGACTGTACGCCTCTCAAAATGCAGACGTCCAGGGTGCCCCGGTGTAGACCCCCCATTGATCAAACCCTCTTTTGAGGTGAAAAAGATTAATTACTGTATCAACTCGGCGACGATGGTGTTTGCCGAGTGGTGTACGTGCCGCCGAGTGTTTTTGGGCTTTTCTCGGCGTAGCCCCGCTTTGCCGAGTGACCCCACGTTTTTGCACTCGGCAGCGATGGATTTTCCCGTAGTGTCATATGGGATTTGAACAGGATAGCTGGCCTCCTGATCCGAGCATCTTCTCATGTAGCAAGTTGGTTGCTTGACTTGAGGCTAGGGTTCTATCATTAGATTCTCATGCAATTTTTTCTCAAACGGAATCCCATGCAATGGCGTGTTTTGGTACCTCGGAATATATATTTTCTGGTGCATATGATCCGTCGATCTCTACTTGCATATACACAGCTGTAATTATGACATTTTAATTTGTGCTATATGTATATGTGAACAGGGCGAAAGAGGGATTGGGATAAACATGGCGGATGGAGCGGGCGACGGGCGCTGCGCGACGGCGGCGGCTGACGCTGCCGCCCAACGGGCTTTCGCCGGAGCGGGAACCCCGCTCGCCGGCGTGCGACTCGGGTGGTTCGCGGTTCTCGTGTCTCCAAGAGGAAAGTCCGTCTGACGAGGAGGACTGCCTCTTCGAGGTTCCGTTTGAGGCCGCCATGGATGTGCTGGTGGAGGATGTAGTGGAGGAGGCGCCGGCGGAGGGCTGGACGATGGTCGCGAGGAAGAGCCGGCGATCGGACGAGGAACTCAAGCAGGAATTCTGGAACGAGATCAGGTTCCCAACACCAGCATCCCGGGTCCGGGAGAGGCTAGCTTCGTCGCCTTCGACGCCGGACGGCGACGTTCCGCCATCAGCGCCGGCGCTGGGTATGCCCGTGAGCCCGACTAAGTCCCACGACACTGCGGGGCACAGGCAGTCTTCCCGTCGACGCCGGCGAGAGGCGCTCCTGTGGCTAAGCCGATTAGGGTTGGCTGACGGGGTCCTCTCCCTCGTCCTCGGACCTCGCCACAGGCCGTCCTGGGAATGTTCATGCCGGCCTCGTCGGAACGTGGAGACGACGGCGACGGGATCTCGCCGGCGAGCGCCGCCGATCCGGAAGGCGTGGATCACGTGGCTACATCGGGGCCAAAAATTCAAAAACTCTTGACAACTGGGCCCCTGGTGCATGACGATCCTGACCGTTTGTCGCCATGGGCGTATCTGGGCCGTCGGTTCGCCGGGCTATGGAGAAAAACGGAGGACGATCAGCGTAGGGTTCCCATCGAGGCCATCTTGAGCTAGTCCTCGACAATCGTCTCACGCCGCACCGCCTTCCCCAATTTCCGCCCCACCCTGCCGCGATCCACGGCAACTCCATCGCTCTCGAGCTGCTGCACCACGCCCACGCCATCCCTGGTCCTCTCGTGGTCCTTCGCCGAGGTCGTGGCCTCGCCGGCTACCATGTCCGCCTCCAATCCAGGTGGCCCGGGCGGAGCGCCGGTGAACGGGCAGGAAGGGGGGCAGCAGGTCCCCGTGCAGCTACCGGCGACGAGGCCGCCGATGATCTTCAGCCGCAACTCCGGTCCAGGGACCGGGCAGGGCGCGAGGATGACCGCTGCGGCTCCGCGGGTCGCGGGACAGCCGTCCGGGACTGCGCGTGGTACGGCCGCGCCCACGATAGCGCCTGTGGTCATCACCCCGACGACGGTGACCACGGTGCCGTTTGTGGTTGGGGAGAAGTCCACCAAGAAAGAGCAGAAGAAGAAACCGGCCGCGACTACGGCAGCCGGGCCGAGCCAAGCGACAAAACCTACCACTGCTACGAAGGTAACACCGCTGACTGTTGCCATTGGTGATCCGGGGACTCAAAAAGCAAAGAGGAAGAGATGCTCAAACTGTAAGGTTGACTCCCATGAAACAAAAGAATGTTCGGTGGACCGATACTGCTACATCTGTGACAGAATTGTGCATCTGACTGTTCGCTGCCTGATACTGAGGATGCCGAAGCCGTATGCTAGTTTGGCGGGCATTGGATGTGAGGATACTATGTTCAGCCACCTGCCTGACGGAGTGTATAGGCCCCAGCTTGCTCCGAGCGCGTCTCCAGTGGCCATCGTGACAGTGACCGGTGAACCGGTGTCAGCAGATATCATCGAGGCAGTCCGCGTGGCGTTGGGAGGCTATTCCACACAAGGAGGATTCTTTCCTGGTTAATTTCCCCTCCATGGCGGATTTGGAGCGAATGAATGGGTTTGAGCTTGGGGTGCCAAAACAACATTCATGGATTACGTTGGATATTTGGAAAGCTGAGGAGGTCTTGCCGACGGCGGAGTTGACGCCGACTTGGGTACATGTAGCTGGAGTGCCAAACACGGTCCGCCATTTTCTGGGTCTTTGGGCAGTGGGTACTCTAATTGGCAAGACCATGGATGTGGACCTGCTGGCTCTACGCCGTCACAATGTTGTCAGAATTCTGGTGGCCCTTCGCAATCCGAACCTGTTTGAGACAAGGGTGGTCAAGGCCGATGCTTTTGTAGTCCTCAAGGGGTACTCATTCCGGTTCAGCAAGGAGGCGGCGGACTACGCCGTCGAGAAGGACTTTGTACCATTTATTTGGAGGCGGAATGAAAAGGATGATGATGCTAAAGGTATGGAAGAGCAGGGCAATGATGAATCCAGCCTGAATGACCCTCCAAAGTCCGCAGATGGGGACACCCCGATGCCTCAAGTTAATACGATGGGGCCGGGTGCTTCGACTATGGGATTGTTGGGAGGTAACGAGGGGTTGTATGCTGTTGCGGTGACACCATTTAATATGAACCCGCAAACCCCGAGAGGAAAAGAGTTGGTGGCGCAACTTACTTCATCTTCGGCAACCACAAGAGCGGCTGGAAATTCTAGCCAAGCAGCTGTGGAGAAGGAGAAGATCGCTGCACCCAACATGCTATTACTGGAGGGCGCACAGGAGAAGAACACCTATCCCGGGCTGGATGTCTCGCGGCCACAGGAGGTGGGCCGTTCGACGTCGCCTGGGGCGGTCTGCAGCGCCCGGGCCAACGTGACGCCTAGCGACATGGGCTCGCTGCGGGCAGCGGCAGGGCATCGGGTGGCACACAGCTTGCTGCCGCCCAGTGCGGACGAAGCCAGTCTCGGACTGGCGCAGGCGGCATCTTCTACGCCGCCCAGGGCGGATGATGGTGAGCTGGGCTCGATGCAGCTGGGCCTCTCGCTGCCGCCGAGCGCAGATGGCGCCGCGCTTGGTCCGACGATGGTGGGCCGCTCGTTGCCGCCTAGTGCGGACGCTGCTGAGCTCGGCCTGGCTATTGCGGGCCATGTCCAGCTTCCTGCTGTGCAGCCAACTGTTGCCCTTGCGCAGCACGGGGGCGCTGCACAGCAGGAGGGGGACGTCGTCGTTTCTTCGGCACCTTCATGTGAGTTGACACCGGGAAAGGGTTCTACCTCACCCTTCCCCTCCCCGGGTCAACTTTGCTTAGGAGGAGCGGAAGGCACAGCATGGCGGTGGACGGGTCTTCCGCCACGGACGAGGACTCGCTGGGGAAGGCTATGAGGCGCAAGGCCGAACAGAACCTCGACACCGCGGGTATGAACAAAACACCGAAGTCTCTTCTCGCTTTTTCAAATTCAAGCATTTCAGCTATGTTGAATAGAGTAGGAGTTTCTTTGGGTAATAATGATAAAACTGTCGCTATTTTGACTAAAGCAATGAGGCATTTGGAATATGACCGGTTAACAGTCAACACAAAAGCCTCATGCAAGTCGTTTTCACCTCACATGGATGAGGAGGAGCTACATGACACAATTGATGTCCAGCTCCTCTCACACCTAGTGGGGGACGTATCAGAGGGTGGCTTAGATGAGGCGATGCTCAGCTCATTATATGACTTGAAAGCGTCTGGCCGAAAATCCAAAGCAGACTCTCTTAAAAAGAATAAAAATACGCCCCGTAAAAAGGCGAAAGTGTCCACTCCTCCAATGGTTTCCCGATGAATGGCATATTCAAAAATAGCAGAGGTCTTCGTGACTTGGGTAAACATGTTCGTATTGCTGATTCTATTAGGGACCATAAATTGGATTTTGTGGGCATTTCCAAAACTGGTAAACGGGACTTCCCCGTGAGTCTACTAAACCGCCTATCTGGTGGTGTAGAATTCACATGGAAGTCGCGTCCACCACGTGGTAGATCTGGGGGCTTACTACTAGGCGTCAGAAAAGAAACCATGGATGTGTTGGCTAGTTCAGAAGGGGACTTTCATATTAATTTCCACATCCGAAACAAAGTTGACAACTTCACATGGAGTCTTGTCGCCGTGTATGGAGCAGCCCAGGATGAACATAAGTCTGCTTTTCTCCGCGAATTGGTAAACCTGGTAAAAGACAATCCATATCCTATTATTATAGGTGATGATTTTAATTTACTAAGATTCCCGCATGAGAAGAGTAGAGGGAGATTTGACAACCGTTGGCCCCTCTTATTCAATGTTGTAATTGACAGTCTTAGCTTGAGAGAGGTCTCAATGACTTGGAGGCAATACACTTGGCCTAATAGCCTCCCAGAGCCGACATACGAAAAGCTGGACCGTGTACTGATGGACTCGGATTGGAAAGTTAAATTCCCACTGGTTTCAGTACCGGCCCTCGAACGTATTGAGGCACTGTCAGATCATGCTCCCATACTTCTAACCACCGGATCACCTAACCCACATTGTAAACGTCAGTTCAAATTTGAACTAGGATGGTTACATAGGGAAGGTTTTTTCGATATGGTTAAAATGGTGTGGGAGAGGCCGATACCTGGTGTCAGCCCAATACAAAGGTGGAACAATAAAATACGCGCTCTGCGTAAACACCTGAGTGGTTGGGCCAGACATATGGTGGGTCAGTTAAAGAAGGAGAAAGTTGGATTGTCATCTATTATTGATGAATTAGAAGCTTTTGCTGAAGTGCGACCGCTGTCAACGCAAGAGATTGAATTAAAAAATCGATCTAATGCGGAAATGGCCAGTCTTCTTCGTGAAGAGGAACTTAAATGGTGTACCAACGATCCAAAGCCCAATTTATCTTGGAGGGAGATTCGAATACGAGATACTTCCATAGTCTAGCTAATGGCAGACATAGGAAGAGACTCATTCATTCTCTTATCCAAGAAGAGGGTACGATTGAAGGCCATGCGGAACTCAAAGCTTACATCACGAAGTATTACAAGAATTTGTTTGGAGAACCAGAGGCTGATAATTTCTCCCTGGATGAATCCCGAACAGATGACATTGCGCAAGTTACCGATCAGGAAAATGCCCACCTTACAGCTCCTTACTCTGAGGAGGAAGTAAAGAAGACGGTTTTCCAAATGGAACACAACAAAGCACCGGGTCCGGATGGTTTTCCTGCAGAGTTTAATCAAACTTTTAGGGACATAATCAATTCGGATCTGTTAGAGATGATTCATGCGTTACACGCTGGACAACTCGAACTATTTCGTCTAAACTTCGGTGAGATAATTTTGTTGCCAAAGGTTAATGAAGCAGAAAGGATTCAGCAATATAGACCTATCTGTCTTCTAAACGTTAGCTTCAAAATCTTCACTAAAACCGCTACTATTGGGCTTAATTCGGTGGCTGATCATGTTGTGAAACCAACTCAAACGGCTTTTATGCGAGGTCGCAATATCCTTGATGGGGTAGTAATCTTGCATGAGACTATCCATGAGTTACATCGGAAAAAGCTAAATGGAGTTATTCTAAAAATTGACTTAAAAAAAGCTTACGATAAAGTCAAGTGGTCATTCCTGCAACAAACACTCAGAATGAAAGGTTTATCTGAGGAGTACCGTGATATGATACATAATTTCGTTTCCGGAGGAAGTGTCGCCATCAAAGTCAATGATGACGTTGGTAGATACTTCCAAATGAAAAAGGGATTACGACAAGGCGACCCATTATCACCTATATTATTTAATATAGTTGCTGATATGCTAGCTATAATCATTGAACGTGCGAAATTGGATGGGCAAATTGAAGGAGTGGTTCCGCATCTAGTAGATGGTGGATTATCCGTTCTTCAATACGCTGACTACATGATTCTCTTTATGGAACATGATATGGATAAAGCAAAAAACATGAAATTAATATTATCAGCGTTCGAGCAACTTTCCGGACTCAAAATCAATTTCAATAAAAGTGAGTTGTTTTGTTTTGGCGACGCTCTGGACGAGGCTTCCCAGTACACTGAATTGTTTGGCTGTGGGATTGGCTAGTTTCCGATTAGCTATCTTGGCATCCCAATTCATTTTAGGAGGCTTACGATCGCTCAATGGAAACATGTTGAGGAAAGACTACAAAAAAGGTTGAGTAGTTGGAAAGGAAAAATATTATCCCTAGGTGGCAGATTGGTGCTCATAAATTCAGTACTAACAAATATGGTAACAAAAGGAGTCTTGCATCGATTGGATTATTTCCGATCTAGATTCTTTTAGCAAGGAGATAATGAGAAAAAGAAATACCGGCTAGCAAAGTGGGATGTAGTGTGCCGACCTAAGGATCATGGTGGTCTTGGGATTCATGACCTTGAGGTCAAGAATAGAGCCCTTCTCGGTAAATGGCTGTTTAAGCTTCTAACCGAAGATGGGGTATGACAAACTTTGCTTAGGAGGAAATACATCGGTTCAAGGGCGGTATCACAGGTTACTTGGAAATCTGGTGATTCACATTTTTTGGCCGGCCTAATGGCGACGAAGAAATTCTTCTTCCCCTATGGTATGTTTTCCATTAAAGATGGATCGGAGATAAGGTTTTGGGAGGATAGGTGGATTGGAACTACCTCACTCTGAGAACAATATCCGGCTTTATACAGTATAGTCCTTGGACGTCACAAGAGCGATACTATCGCTCAAGTGATGGAGGAAAATCCTCCAAATGTGACGTTCAGAAGAGACCTCGTTGGACCAGGACTGGCCGCCTGGCATGAGTTGCTACAGCGTCTAGCTAATGTCAATTTGACACAAGGGTCAGATGAGTTTCGATGGAATTTACACAACAATGGTAAGTTCTCTGTGGACTCCATGTATACAGCTTTGATCCAACCAGATGTGCCGGTAGATAATAATAAGAAAATCTGGAAGATGAAGATCACACTAAAAAAATAAAGTGTTTACGTGGTATCTTCGTCGAGGAGTTATTCTTACTAAAGATAACCTTGCAAAACGCAACTGGCATGAAAGTAAACAGTGTGTTTTCTGTCATAAGGACGAGACTATGAAGCACTTATTCTTTGAGTGTCAACTTGCTAGTTCTATATGGTCAATCATCCAAATAGGTTCTACTATATACCCACCCACAAGCATTACCAATATTTTTGGCAACCGGCTAAATGGGGTGGATAATAGGTTTAAGCAACTTATTAGGGTGGCAGCGCTTGCCGTTATATGGTCGCTTTGGCTATGTAGAAATGACAAGATTTTTAATGATAAAAATTATTCTCTTATGCAGGTTATCTACATGAGTACATCTACGCTCCGTTCGTGGTCTCAGTTGCAACGTGTGGGGCATCGAGACCTGTTTATGAAGGTGTGTGCCAGACTGGAGGATACGTCGAGTGACTTTTTACCCCAACATGGATGGCAACATAATTTGCGACTCGGAACTCCATCAGCATAGGCGTTCTTACAATTTCTCATCATGATATGTAATTTGCCTTTTAAGTTTTTAGAACCTTGATCTACTTGCGGTTGTGTGCATCTTGGTTATGCAGAGGCCAGGTATAATACTTAAACCTTTTAAGTAATAAAAACTCCCTTTATCTAAAAAAATGTATATGTGAAGTCTTTTTTTGCGGGTGAATATATACCAAGTTGCACCGTGATTTTTTCTATGTACATATGTTGGTATGCAAGCCCAAGGAATTAACCTTGTCGTTGTATACCATCGAATTTGACATACTCATTTTGTAAAAGAAGTTCTTCAGAAAGCAAGCAATATCTAGTAGTACTATTGTATCTGGTGACTCTAGTCTCTTATACATGTCTACAAGCAAGCTGATCATGTCACTAATATATTCTTAGACTCAATTTCTAAGTACATTTACATGCATGACATCATAAGTGCAAGAACTACTTGCGTAAAATCAAGCACTATAAATTCAGAGCGTGTTGATCGATCGTGTTGTAGTACTCCTCGTCGTCGATCCTCCACAGCGAGTAATCCTCGCAAAAACCCCACACCGGCGACGAGGGCTCCACGGCGGCGACAACGTGGCCACCTCCCCAGCTCGTCATCATATCTGGGTAGATCTCCGCCGCCGCGATCTCGTTCCACAGCTGGTCCATCTCCACGGCGCAATAATACGGAACCTCCTTCTTGTCTTCGCTCGCTGACGTGGTGGCCTCCTCCTCGGCCTCGCCATGCATGGTAGTAGTTTCTCCGGGCGCCTCGCTGGTGGTCGTGGCTGACGCCGAAGACGACGACTCCGTCGGGGAGGTGGACGTCCAGGAGGATGACGAGGAGGGCGAGGCGGCTGCCATAGCCTTCTTCTTTGTCTTCTCCTCCTGGGCCTTCTTCCTCATGTGTGTCCTCCAGTAGTTCTTGATCTCGTTGTCGGTGCGCCCCGGCAGCTTCCTGGCGATGCGCGACCACCGTGATCCCCACTGGGCGTGGAGGCTGAGGATGAGGCGCTCCTCGTCTGCGGTGATGCGGCCGCGCTTGAGGCCCGGGTGCAGGTAGTTCACCCACCGGAGGCGGCAGCTCTTGCCCGTGCGACGGAGACCTGCACATCAAGCACAGCCGAGAAGAGACGCCGGAGGAGGAGGAGAGAGATATGGTTAATGGCGTTCCCCGAGCTCAGGTTCGATCGATCACCCGCCACCGCGCAAACCTGAGACCTGAGCTAAGAAATCCCAACGGCGTTCGCCGAGCAAGCGCACGAACCATACCAGTTGGGCGTCCTCATGCTCCGTCCACGGACCCTTCCGTGTGGTCGCCGCCATCGCGCCGTTGCTGTGGTTGCACATGGCTGAGTGCTGGCTGGTCGACGTGATGATGGATCGATAGACGTGCTTCGTCTCGGACTCCGGTTGATCAATTACCTTCACCACGACGATGAAGAAGAGAAAAGGAAGCTTATTTGTTATCTTTGCTAGCTGGCTTGGGATGCTAATGGAGCTACCTCCGGTCTAACCACCTGGGTTATATATAGAGCTAAGCTAGTAAGCGGAGGTGCGAGTGAGTGGTAACTAGCAATAGGCTATAGCTACTAGTGCGACGTTTTGTGCTTGGTGATGTCAGTCGATCGGTGGATCCAGGACAGGTATACACCACTCATTGGAGCCCAATTAGTGCGTGCGTGCGTGCCGCGTGACACTAGCGCTACCTGTCAATCGTTTGTCGTATCTGGTGATGACTTGATTAGCTATCCGTGCCTCAAGTGCTGAACCTGTTAATTACTGTGTCGTTTGCCTGAAATTGTTATCAGGAGGGCGCGATGTTGCGGAGATGCAACTCGCGCTCTCCTGATCGGTGGTGATGTCGAGGCTGCCGAAGCGAATGATTTCGCCGGAGCGAGCCCACTGTCTAGTCGAATGGAGAGGCTAGGGGAAGGCGGGACAGCTATGGAGCCACCGATGGTGAAGGTTAGTAAAGTGAAGCCCATCGCGATGCAGCTAAGAACATCTTCACCGGCGCGCCCAACTCCGCTCCCAATCGACGTTTTGGGCGCGCCGGCACCAAATTCCCCCCTTCCCAGCGGCGTGCCCAGTACAAAAAAAAGTTGCCGGCACGTCTCGAAAGAACGTCCGGCAACCCCGCTTCGCGCCCAGATTCTAGGAACGCAAGCGGGCGCGTCGGCAACCGCGGCAACGCGACCCACGTCGGATCCTGACGCGTGGGACCGTCTCGTCAGCCGCACAACCGCCGGTCAGCGCTATTTACTGCGACTTGAGCGGTTTTCCCTGACGCGCGTGACGCGTTGCGCCTCGTCTTCCCTGACGCGCGTCGCCGGTGTTACGTCGCGTCGCCTCAGGAACCGCGCCGCCGGAGTAAATGGGGCGTGTTCCCGCGCTCTCCCTCCCTATATAGACCGTGCTGCCCACCTCCCCGCCGCACCCCGCTGTTCCTCATCGCCACCTCTCTCTGCTTCTTTCCTCTCCCACCGGCGACCATGGCGCACAACCACCAAGCATCCGGCAGCGGCGGCGGCGGCCCCAAGACGTGCCTGCGGAAGGACGAGGCGGCGTTCTTCCACCGCCACCACATCCCCGTACCGCCGGGGTTGCGCCTCCCAAGCAGCGGCGGCTGGCAGATGTCGGCGCTGGGGTACGTCGTGCCGCCGCTGCCGATGGGGGAGCGCTTCCGCGACCTCGTCCGCATGCGCTGCCGTCAGCTGACGCGGAAGCAGCGGGCGGATCCGGAGTACGCCGTCGACAGCCCCAACTGACTCGCGATGCTGGAGGCGCAGCGCGAGGCAGCGCTGGACGACCACGAGGGGATGGAGCGGCCCTACCAGCACAACGCCGTGTGGAGGCGGCGCTGGTGGGAGGGCCGCGACTTCCACAGCGTCATGCGGAGTATGGCTACGCTGTCCCCATCGACCGCGTCGCCGAGATCTGGCAGATGTCGGCAAGCTCCTCGTCCTTCTCCAGCGCGCGGTCAACAACACCGACGACCCCGCGCTTCGTGAAGGTGGAGCCGCCGGCGATCACGAACAGCAGTAGGAGGATCAAGACCGAGCCTGGACGGTCGGCGCCGCCGCCCAGGAACAGCGGCGTCACCATCCGTGACTTTGGACCGCCGCCACCGCCGAACGCGCCCCGGGTCAAGCTCGAGCCGGGAACGTCCAGCTCGCGCGCCAAGGTCAAGCTCAAGCCGAGAACGTCCTCGTCCCGCGGAAAGAAGCGCGCCGCGCCCGTGGCGGCGCCGGCGCTGCGCACGCTGACGGAGGAGGAGGCCAGGCGCAGTTCCAGAGGGACCTCGCCCTCGCGGAGAAGCAGCTCTCGTTCGACACGGTCCACCCGGCGTCGCGGGAGTACGCCGAGCACTGGTCGTGCGTCGAGAACAACATCATCGACCTCGACGCCGACGTCGAGATTGCCGCCGCGCCAGCGACGTCCCCGGTGAAGGAGGAGGAGCCGACCGAAGCACCGCCGCAGCAGGAGGCCCGCGAGTGGAACAACGATGACCGGGACCGCTACTATGGCTACTGGACCGGCGAATAGACTAGGTTTAGTTTAAATTTCGTCGCATTTTGTAAAAAGTATCGAATTTCAATGAAATGTGTTAAGTTTAAATGAATTCGAGTCTCAATTTTTTTTCTCAAAACCTATTGGGAGCAACTGGTGGGGCGCGCCGCTCCCAATAGGCGGCAACCGTTGCCGGCGCGCCCAACAGCACCTGTCCGGCAATGTTGCCGGACGCTGTTTTGGGCGCGCCGGTGGAGATGCTCTAAGTTTCGCACAAAATGCCTGCATGGTGTGTCGGCTTGTGAATTTTTATGTGATCGTGTATGGGCAAACGGTTTCTCAAAGTAAAGTGAGTGTACCAGTTGGCGGTGCAGCCGGCTGAGTTGCTCTCCTCAGCCGACGAGAAGAGCAATGTGTACGAGGGTGTAGATGTGTGAATGATCAACTCAATCTCTCCCGTATGAGAGGCATACCCCTTACATAGGGGGCACCATTATCATAGGTATGTCGGAGTGGCGCTACAGGCCGGGATACGAGATATGATGGGATAGGAGCAAGAGTACGTAGGTTGCTGTAGTTGATGAAATAGGCCGTAGCCCCGCTATATTAATATAGCAACCACCCGATACAACCATCAATCTCGAAATGCTGGGGCAGCAGCAAACAAACACCCAAGGAAAAGAAAGAAAAGAAAAAGAAATGGAGACACAGGCGGATTGACTAAGCTACGAAGACTCGGAACCGTTGCGTCCTCTCCGACGAAGTACTACCACGCTCCTAGCACTGAATCGACGAGTACCAAGCAGCACCTTCAAGAAGGCACGCGCACGCTGCTGCCCGGACCAGCGCACTGATCCTAGGGTTTCCCCCGGCAAACAGAGGGATGCGGACAAAGGATAGCCACGACGCCCTTCAGGAAGGGATGAGGCCAACCGGAGGCGGCATCGCGTCGGTGTCGACAAGTATTTCTCCCTCACAACCCTATCCATAATCCCTAGATGATCCGTAGCCCCGGAGCCCCGCAAGACGAGGCCTTGCCACCACCAAACTAGCCGCCCACCAACATGCGCCACCACGGTTACGAAGCCACCATCACCGTCGCACCGAAGCCGTCGTCCCGAGGTCTGCAAGAGTAGTTTGTACCGGGTCAGCAGTACCGCGACCGTGAGGGAGGGAACGCCTCCACCGCCACAAGCGGTAGTCGACCGGACGCAGCAGCAGAGCACACCAGTCCTCGTTAGGTTCGGCCGGGCCCAGCGGGCCCGTAAAGCCCCCGCAGGGGCACACCAGTCCCAACAAGGTCCGGCCGGGCCCAGATCGGGCCCGTAAAGCCCGCCGCCACGCTGCAACAGGCCGGCCACCGATGCTGCTGTACCTTGCACCATCTACCTTGCCGCCATCTGCAGAGCAAACGACCGAGCAGACCAGCCCGCCCCGACCCAGATGGGGCCCGTCGGGCCCAGATCTGGGCCGCTGGGCGCCGCCGCCCGTAGCTCTGCGCTGCCCCGCAACACGCTGCTAGCACCACCGGAGCACGACCTCCCGGACAGGGCCGGACCGCCGCCACCATAGGAAGCACCGCCGCCGGAGGAGAGCCGCCCCGCGAGGCCTCCAACGCACGCGGGGAGAGGACCACCGCCGCCGCCGGCCACGCCCGAGCAGCGCTCGGCAGCGCACGCCTACGGCGGCGGGACGGGAGATGCAGGGAGGAGGGTCGGGCGTAGGGAGTTGGGGAGTCGCGCCGGCCGCCGCGGGGCGGCGCGGACACGGGGAGGGAAGAGGAAGAGGATGGGGAGAGGAGAAGGGGAGGGGCGGCGCGGCCAGCCGGCGGCACGGGCGCGGGTCAGGTCGCGAGAGCTCTTGGCTGGGGTTGGGAGAGAGTCGGTCCAGTGTTGTCCTCACTCAGCAACCGTAGGTTGATAGCCCGTAGGTTGCTGTAGTTAACGCCCAGATTGATAGCCCGTACACAATGTGGCGACGGGCCACTGTGCGGGTCGTTAGTGATGACTTTGAGACGTCTCGGTGCAGAGAGGCGTTCGTCGGTCCCGATTGCTCGAGATGGGATTTGACCCTGGAAGAGCTGCGTCATCATACCCTGCCAGGATATGGTTGTTGAGCCGGTCCTGACGAGGTGTCTTGTATATCTGCTCATGTGTTAGTACAAAGAGTGGAACTTTTTTTCTTCCCCATTTGTTCCCAGACGACCGGCTATGAGAAACTATGTTTAGAAATTGACTGAATGGAATATACAAGAAAACTAAGGCGAGAATTCATTTAAGAGTTTTAGCTTTACATTGGTCGATCTGGAGTTGTAAATAATAGGCAGAGCCGTTTTGGCTCTCGGGTGCATGTACACAATTTATTTAATTATATTTATGACGCATTTTGAAATTTAAAAAATTGCAAAAAATGTTTGCACATAGATCTTGACATCATATGTGTCCATGGAGTCGTACCACAAAAACAGACATTTTTGTGCATTGTGTGAAAAATAAAAATTTGGTGCTAAAATAAGCCTTTTTACTTGACACTTTTTTTTTTGTCTTTTTCATATAAGCCACAAAAATGTCGGTTTTACACCAAACAATTTTATGAACATATAGGATTTAAAAATGCATCACAAAATTTTATTTTGATTTTTTTGACATTTTGAATTTGTTTTTTAAATACCGAGTGCAGATTCATCCGGGAGCCAAAACAGATTTCACCGAATAAAAGTATTATTTTCAACAAGACTAGACCGATCAATTTCTTTTGCAGGTTATCCTTATGGCCACACATTAAATTCAGATGTGGTATTTAATCTGCCCGTCAGATCAGTAAGAGTTTTGGTTTCTTAATGCAGCCGTGTGGTGACGTTCACTCAAGATAGCTTAAGCCAAACAAACCGGTGGCATATTAATAGACTACATGATATGTATATGCTATATGCTTGATCTTTCCGTTGGTTGATTCTTGTACCAAAGTTATGTGATATTTTGTTTGTAAGATGGATTTGTGCATCTATTTATGCAAAGCCCGGGTTAAATCCCCTTTTCGAAAAACAAAAATTGAGATGTCTTACTTGATTAAATTACAAATGAATGTTTTCCATAAATTTTGCACAAAAACTTTGATGTGGCAGGCATGTCCCTCCAAACAGACATGGAAATATACATCCATTCAAAAACGCTCACACCAAATAGCAGAATTCTCATGCATACATCACCCATAAATCATCTCATGGATACATACGCACACTTCACGTAAGTATCAACTGTTACATAGTTGCCATAGGTTGGAAAAAAGGACAACCTACGTATTTCTTCTCATGGAACTAGAGCCATAAGGTTGAATCACCGAAATTATCAAGAAATAGCAGACTGACTAAAAAATGCCTCCAGGATTTACCAGACTCGATTACTAAGATAAGCTAAAATATCGTTAATAAAAAGATAATATATGATTAACTGGGTAAGTAGTACGCCAGAATCCAACGACGGCAACACATCCAACGACGGCTGACTTGAATCTCTTAATTGATAGAAGTCATGACAGCAAGAATATCTGCCTTCTATCGCTAATTACAGGATGTTCGACCTGATTCTACACGTCTTCTAGACGATCTTTACTGACAGCCATGCATGCATGTAACCTACTTAATCGCACTGTTGCAATTCTTAAGTATATACATTGTGTTTTTTCTAAAGAAAAAGGATGGAAGAGAATTTGTTCTCTCCAGTGGTAAACTATAAAGATCAATGCATCAAAGGGAAAGATGCCAAAAATAATTTACTCCACTTGCATCCAACTTTGCCAGCTAATTTAGTCTTGGATAATTTACGCTACATCCAATCAAAATTCTACAGCTACCACTCGCAAAAAAAAAAAAAAATCATAACAGATACAACTACTTGTTGCCAACTTTAGAATATATCCATGAATCTTTCTATGCTCCATTTTAATGGTTATGTGCTCTACATTATCTTGTATTCCCTCTGCTCCACAATATAAGACATTTTGGTACCAAAATGTCTCATTCATCACATATATTTCAGGTTAAAAGAATTATAGTTATTTCAGACTGGAATAGAAAAAAGACATTCAAACATATGAATATATATGTAAGAAGCTCAGCCAAACCAAATTATCATACTCCACCAGTTTCTTTTTATAAGGTGTATTAGTTTTTAAAAAGTCAAAGTTTACTATCTTCGACCGAGTTTATATAAAAATATAATTTTTACAATATAAAATAAGTATCACTAGATTCACCAGGAAATATGTTTTCCTATTTTATTTATCTAGTATATTAGACGTTGGTAGTTTTTCTATAAATTTGGTGAAAATAGAATTTTTTGACTTTTCAAAATATAATACGTGTTATATTGTATTGGGCCACCCCATGTAATATTAATCCAACACCCTACAATAAATCCTAAATACCCATCTGACCCATTCACACATGGAAATAGATGGGAAGAATGTGTCGTCTCATATTGCTAGTTTACCGGGCGTTGAACCTCGAAGGCTTTTCTATCACTTGCATGCGCATTAGAAAAGGACACCAACACACACGCTTCACCTCTTTTGCCCGCTCCGTATCGCCTCACCTTTCTAAAGTTGAAACGGTTGAGACGTTGAGTGGAAGATGAATCTGAACGATTGGTTGTTTGGCTTCGACCTTTGATTGTTCGCTTCATCTAATGTCTCGGCTGTTCGGTTTGCCATCTAAGTATATAAATAGGTTGCTCCTCATCCATAGAAAGATACGCGAACAGTAGGCCTCTGGGATCTTGCTTCTCGTGAGCCTGTATGGGAGAAAGGCGATCGGATTTGTCGCGCGACTACTTGTTCTTTCTACAATACTGGCAACGACTACTTCCCGAACAACGACTGCTTCCTTGACATCAATTCGGCGACATGGCTTCTACTGAGAACACCGCCAACGTGAAAGTTTGTTTTTTCTCTGGCTCTTGCAATTGGGTCTTTGCGATTACGTGTTTTTGTTTCATCAGTTGAAGATCATGGTAGAGTTATGCTACTATTTCGGTATAGATATGTTGATTTCATATTTCTACTATTTCACATGACTAATTTAATCTCGTTTTAGTGATAATTTATCTACTTTTTCATTGATGAAATCATTTAGATTTTTTTTGAATTGTCGAAATGATGTTGTGTTTAACAATTCAGGAGTTGATCACTATTTGCAGGTTGTCCACCGAGACTCCTATTGGATCCATATCTGGTATTCCCTTCTTCCAGTGGAGCAGCGGAAACGTATGGAGTCAATATGTTGGCGGTCGTACGGGGTATCTTAATTTAGGAGGGCTAGCGGCATTCTAATAGATTGAGTAACGTTTAGAGGTCCCTTGTTTTTTAATCTTTCGGTGGCTTCCTTATGTGATCCGTGATTTGTAAACTTATGATACTTAAAACTATGCAATAAAACAAAACTGTGTGCATCATTCTGATGTAGAGTCCGGTTGCTCCCCATTTCAAGAAAATTCAACGAAAACTGAGGGAGTAATTAGTATAGTCCACGGTGACGTAAACATTAAGGTAGTGCAAGGGCTTGGATATTTCGGGGCAAGGAAGAGCCAATTACTAGTCGCCTTAGTGATGCACCTCACAATCTTGCTACTAGTGGCATCCACTCAACATTATCACAACCAAGGACATATCCCACTATACATTTTTTGTAACAATCTTGGTTGTGCTATTTGCCTCCTCCTTAATTACTTAGTCGAGCCCCCACAAAATCAGCTTATAATTAACACTATATACGCTCAAAGATGGTAAAGCACATCCAAATCAATGCCCAAATATGATCAAACTCAAGATGATGAACATTAGCTCGATAATAGTTTTTTGAGTGCTTAGAGAAACGCAAATCTGTTCAATTTTCTCTTTAGAAAATTTCTCTTTCGACGGTCAGCCCTATTAAGAAAATTTCTGAACTTCTTCTCTTTCAAGAAGAGCAGGCATATTTAATAAAAGAAGGACATGTGCTCGTGCAAATAGTCTGTAAAGTATCATTACAGAAAAAGATGAATAGTTCAGGGAAACGACTTGTATTGCCATTCATGTGTATCATATATTTGGCCACAGTAAGGTAGGCTTGTTCATCATTCCTCCTAGGAAAGGTGAAATGATAGTGTCAGCACTGCAGACTACATCCAACATACAGTCGAGTAATGCATTGGTTTGTCTATAACAGGGAGTACAACATAGACAGATATACTCACACTTAATATTGAAAGTGAAAGAGTTTTAATATTGAAGAAATAAATATAGTCTTCTACTGAAGTAATCCATCTTGGTGTGATGACACACAAGATGTCAATCTTGAAGTTTGATGCTTAGTGGGTCGGGTATACAACCAGTTCACTAGCCACCCAATTAGTTCGTATACTTACAAAAAAAATTAACTTCAATATATTTCCTTGGATGCATAAAAGAGACCATAAACACAATTCGTTAACCTGACACTTAAATATTTCAGTCAGATTCCATTTTTAACCATGAATTATTCTGCTTGGCATGACTCGAATACCAAATTATTAAGCCGTCTAGCTAGATCCTTAGCTTTATAAAACCTTCGAAAATAAACACGTATGTGGTTTTAAAAAGCTTTTTTTTGCATGTTAGGTCTTGAAAAAATATATGAAAAAAATTCATGGAGCCAGGGAATGCTATGAAATGATAACCCTCCAAAATTCATTGAAATATGACTTTTACGACATATAAAAACGACAAGAAGCTCAATTATTTTATTGTCATTTTTGTATGTTACATACTTGATGTTGTAGGTTCATGTATTTTCTCAGGTTTTGATCTATTTCATTCTCCACACTCATAAATCATTTAATTTTTCTAGAAATCACAGAATATGAAAACTACCCACAAACATCAGTCCGGTTATTAAGATGGTTTGGCACTTTTGAAGTTTCATAAAAAGCAGGTGCTACGATTTGGTACCTGAAAAAATGAACCAGAAATAAAAAAAATCATATGCGCAAATACAAGAGGATTTTATTTATGCCTTGATTTTTTTGCACATGGAACAACAGTCTTGTTCTTTTATGAAATTTTACAACGCGTCGTGATTTTCTAGCGATCTGCTTATGAATAAGAGTTTCCACCTTTTTTGTAGTCACTGAAATGCAGAACACTTGTGACGACTGGGATAATATGGAAGGTTTTAACGCCATGAGTCAAATCGGAGATAGAAACATCGTATAGGATTTAAAGTGAACTTACGTATAGCAATTACTCCTATGATGCAATGGTAACAGCTTGAAACACACTGCTCCACTGTTGTTTGCTGTCTATACTCGCCGCAACATCTCTGTGGCTCAAGCAATGACTGGTCATAGATGGACGAGACATTTTCGTCATGTTCTGGAACCTGATGAGCTCCTGCAGGCAGTTCAGCTTTTGGAAAACTTGCAAATGATCACCCTACAGCCTAACATAGATGATACTGTTACCTGGCGCTGGAATTCAACTGGGGTGTACTCCGCAAGATCTTCATACACAAACCAATTTCAAGGATCTGTGCTAACTAATTTCAGGGCAAGTATTTGGGCCACTGTTACGCCCCTACGTTGTCGGATATTTGTGTGGCTGGCGATTAAAGGACGTTGCAACGCGGCTGATATTCTGGCAAAGAAATGGTGGCCTCATGAGGAAAGCTGTGTTTTCTGCACTGCCTCCCCTGAGACTGCAAAGCACCTCCTCGCACACTGTCCGTTCATCATGCAGCTTTGGGCTCAGGTGCTTCCGATCGCTGGCAGGCCTCCCTGCTATATGCCACAAAATAATCAGCCTCTGTCAGACTGGCTATCGCTAACAAGACACTACACTGAGAAGATAATAAGAAAGATTGGATAGCGTTGGCGCAGTTAGTTTGGTGGACAACATGGAAAGAGCGAAACGCTCGGATATTCAATCATCAAGCACGCAACATGCTCGACATGAAGGCATCCATTTTGCAAGAGGCGACCCTTTGGCGTTCAGCTGGTAGACTCAGGGCTGCAGACATGCTTCAAAGACCAAGAGAACCGGACTAGTACCTCTGTAGTTTGTGTTTTTTGCAGTTTTAGTTTTGTTTTGTACATGTCCTTGTACACATTTTTCTTCTACTACTATCAATGAAACAGCAGGCTGGACTGCTCATTCAATTCGTCAAAAAAAAAACGACAATACTGCAACATTGAGTTCAGTTTGATCCTGAAACAGGAAGAATTAAGAGGCGTATATATGAATCAATTGCAACAAGCTTCTTCTTTGCTAAAGGAAATATGACTAGCTAGCTGAGCAAAAACTGTGTTCCATGTGTTGACCTATCCTAATAGTTTCATGAAGTATATACCCACCCTCTTCCTCCCTTTGTAGGTCCGGGTTCCAAACATTTATGTGCATGAATCATACACTCTCTGTTTGTAAATAGATATCTTCTGGACATGGAAACAGTCACTACGCGACTTTGACCATTATTTGTCGCATGGATATGCTATACATACTCGTAAAATTGCTATGTTATGATGTTTTTCATTACCTAAACCATTTTTTAAATAATATGATGCAAAGTTAGATTAGTTATTTAACAGTATTAGTGTTGCATGCATTCTATGTCACCTATGAGCGGAGAAAGTATTTCACAAGTGAGTTTCCTGACTCAAAGCTTGGTCTCCAAAAACATTATTGGATCTACTTTAAACACTAAATTAGCATATATGGATCAAAGGAAGGTAAACAGCATCACTTATGTATGTGGAATTGCGACGTGGACAACACCTACCTAAGTTCCCCTTATCCCATCCTATCGCATACATCAGCAGCCAATATTTGCATCTCAGTAGGTAATGTCCTGAAAACACTACCATGTTGTGTTGCTGCAGATGCAATACGTCTTCTAGCTACAATACAACGCTGCACCATTGCCTCTCATGTCCATTCTGCACTTCCTGGTCGTGCGATTGGACTGATCATTGGCTCGCACGGTTTGGATCGATGACAGTTTGTGCAACAATTTATACATTCCGAAATGATATTGAGCGTTTACGTTAATACCTGACCGGACAGTCCACAATGGAGCAGTTATCGTGACTTTGCTGGAGTATAAAGGTTGGTGACTTTGTCGATAAATGATAAAAGGTAGAGGATGTGCAGTCCCAGAGTGCATGAGCATGGCTAGTAGGAGCAGAAATGGGCAAAGATGGCCTTTTGGTCCCTGGAAAGCCAGGCCAAGCAACATGTAGCTTCTTGTCTCTGATAGTAGAGAGAGGACACTTGCTCAGGTATCAGGTACCAGCACAGCTTAGCTATACCACGAGCCTTAATTTACTAGTGAATGCTGATTCATGTAACAAATGCTAGAGAGATAAATATTTTGCATGCACGTCCTCAGCTTCAGAAACACACATCAAAACAACCAAACAGAACTCCGAGGATGGATTTACATATATTTATTTGGTTCAACAGATAGAGTTAGCCATAGCTTGATTTCTGAGTGCTAAGGAGGAGAATCATGCAGGTGCTAGCTAGCTCCCATGCATCATTCTGTATCGGAAACTAGAATTGCTCTTTTGGGATGACATGGACCTCCATGGTGATCACCTCCTCGTTCATCGACTTCAGTTCGAAGAGGTACAAGTCACCGCTACGCAGGCCAGTTTCATGCACTCCGCTGCCGCACGCGAACTTATTCCAACCTCTAGTAATAAACCACCTGTCTTTCTTGTCGATTTTTCTAGATGCCTCGAGGTTGTCCATTGCTTCCCCATCGACCAGAGAATCATCCTCCGTTCTTCCTTTGGAAGATGTATAGCTTTTGCGTACTTTTTACTGAATTCCTGGTATTTTGTAGTTAGAAAAACAAGTTAAAATGGTGGTTTGGTAAATTATGGCGGTAAAATAAGTAAACTTCTTCATGTAGGTAAGCATAGATATGCCGTTCAACCAAGTGTCATTACTATATGACACAGCTGCAAGATTAAATTCAAGAGAAACATAGGTAAGCATATAATTAAGCTTACAAATTGCTTCCGCAGACAGCGATGGCTATTGTTTATTTGTACTACGTAAAGGGGATATCCGGTTATTTGTACTACGTAAAGGGGATATCCGGATCGGATAGCTTGCACTCTCTCATCGACTATCTTCTGCTGCGATGTACTTAGATTGTCGTAAGATCGTAATATGATACCACCATGCTCAGAAGGATCATGAGAGTCCTCGCCATTAAGGAATCCAGGGGGAGCAACACCATTAATGTTGTTTTCCAATGAAGCATTTCCCCTGCAAATAACTTTACATCATAAGAAAAACAAAATCTAAAACATATCTAACTTTTATAATGTAGGAATGTGTTTGTTTCTATGTTAGTATGATACCATGAGAAGGCCCTTCTGTACTAGATATTTCTGCATCTTCTGTACCATGCCTTGAGCGACCTCTTTTAACACCCCTAGGATGAGCAGCTTCTGCACGGATTAGATGGACCATGAATGTGGACCTTCCACCGCCCTTTGCCGGCACAAAGATGCAGATGTCTCCCTCCTGCACTTGGTTGTCACAAACAAAGTCTAACCAGTTACCCGCAAGCATGCACATGTCTTTCTCTATGAAGAATCTCGGCCGCCAGTCCTTGCTCTTGCCTGGCATCTGAAGTATGATAGTCCCATTTTCATGCGGAAAGCGTGCAGCTGCAGCTACTACTCGTTCATTCGAAATGATCTGGTTACATATGGATAAGATGTGGTGTCATAATGTCATACAAAACAAACAAAAAGAAAGAAAATTCAGGCTGCACAGAAAATGCATGGTTCAAATTGTCAACCAAGACAAAAAGCATTCATCAAATTTGTTCAGAAGGTTCACAAGAACCTGAAGATGAAAATTTTCCTCGAATGCATAAAACAAAAGTGTACAACATCTCATGCAACAACAGACAGATAGAGCTATATGCATCGACCCATGCAGAGGCCGGGGCGTTTTCCCCTTTTCGAAAAAAAAACAGACATCATGCTGGATGAATAGTAAATTTACCAGAAGAGGGCTAGGTAGCTGAATATCACACTGTCTCATGATAGCAACGAATACAGAAGTTCCGGGTTGAATTTCTCGGATTCGTTCAGTGACTCTCTCATGAAGTGCTCCAGACAGAGAACTTCTGAATATGACTGCACAATCAGCTTCTGGATGTCCCGGGTCATCATCTGGCTTGTAAGAATCGTCTTCGTCAGGATTGTCTTCTCCTGTAACAAATTTAATGGAAAGGACAGTTCAAAAAATAATTCGTGGGAAGGAAATCATACTTAAATTAAGGTTTTTGACACCTATGCACATGCAAGTTGACAATACAATTTAAGGGTTGACCGTATCTGCGGTATTCCTATAATTGTGTGAAGTGCCCTACCACAGCCAGCAAAATGTTACTATACATGTAATCGGGTAGCTTTGTCGTCAGAGCTGCTTGAAATATGAAAAGGAACTATGCTAATTACTTCATCGTTACCTTGGCTTGAGCCAATTTCGGTTCTTCCAACAGGGAAAGGATCAATGGTTGCTTCGACAAGCGCAGGGTTTTTAGGTTCAGTACTCTGGGCAAATTCATGCATTCTCTCCTGCTGTGCTTCTGACCCTTCACATAGGATTGATAAGTCATATTTCAAAGCCGCCTTTTCAGATTTATCAAAATCTGTTGTAAGAAAGTATCAAGAGTAAGAGAAGCTGCACCCAACGCTAGCACCCTCCAAATCAAATGACTCAAAATAAATACAATTGCCTCGACAAGGTAACCTGATGACTCCTCACACAAATAAGGTAGCAGAAATTTACTATCCAAGTAATCGTGTAGCTTTATCATCAGAGCTGCTTGAAATATGAAAAGGAACTATGTTAATTACTTCATCGTTACCTTGGCTTGAGTCAATATCAGTTCTTCCAACAGGGAAAGGATCAATGGTTGCTTGGACAATCCCTGGGTTTTGAGGCTCAGTAGTCTGGGCAAGTGCATCCATTCTCTCCTCCGCTGCTTCCGACTGTTCACATCGCCTTGATAAGCCACAATCCGAAGCCACATCTTCTGCTATAAGAGAGTATCAAGAGTAAGAGAACCTGCACTGAAGGCTGGTATCCTCAAAATCAAACGACACAAAAGTACAAATACAGTTGTGTCCACAAGGTAACCTGATGATTCGTCAGACAAACAAGGTATTGTAGGCTCATCGCCTTCTTCACTTACAGCAGGACTCAGTGCACTGGTTTTTGCACAGAGTGTACACATACCACTATGGCCAATAAACTTCGTTCCCTTGCAGCATTTGCAAGTGCTACCCATCTTCGAGAAGCCCTATAAAAACATGTCGGAATAGAAAAAAAATGAATCTGGATGGCATGTCGTGGTCAATCCTACTGAAACACAAAAAACAAGTGAATAAGCAGCAAAGAACAAAACAAATGACTTTCTTGAACGATCTGGTCTTTGCCATAGGTTTCAATGATTTTTTTTTAGAATTGCATGCAATGTAGTACATATATAATAGTTCATGTGGTTTTCAGTCTTACAAATCAAACAAATCCCACAGGAAAAACTCATAAGGATAGAATCCTCTAAAATGTCAATGAAATTTTTTGAAGCAAAGAGTGTAGGAATTTCCGGATAGTGCTAAACCTAACAAAGAAAACCGAAATGAATCCTTGGGAAATCTTTCCGTGGGAATAGAACAACACACATACGAATACTTTGCGAACAACTCCAATCTTCCAACATTATTCATACAAAAATCTGTTGAATCAAAGAACGCAGCCCTTAAATCCGGCCGGCGATCAGATGAACATGCATGTAAACTGAAACAAAATCAATACGAAAATGAAAACGGGAAACTAGTTTCATTCAAATTGGGGGTTCAGCGCGAGGGATTCTTGCATTTACCTCTCGTCAGTAGGTGAGTTCGGTGAACACACGGGGGTAGCTGCAAAGGGGGGAGGACTGGGGGAGGAGGAGGAAGGAACACGCTGCTTCCGTACATATATAAGCCCATTCAATTTGTTCTTGGGTAGGAGAAGGAGCCGGAGAGGCTCCAAGTCAAAAGAGCTGTAAAGAGCATTTAACTATTTGCTGCTTCCCGATGTGTACCAGTCAGATGTGAACCTTGTTGACGAAGGTATGTGTGTGAACACGGTAACTTTTCGGGGAGGGCAAAGGGCTGTAAACATTATTTCACTCGGCGTAAACAAAAACAGGAAAGGCTTGTTCACATGATTTTATTTTACCAACATTGTCCCATACGAACGTTTCTAGCTTCCCTGAAAAATAAATGATCTTTCCTAGATTAAAAAAAGTGTTTTAGCTGTACTAGACGGAAACAATGTTTTAGCCAGCTAGGAATATCTATTTGAGTAAATAGGCCTATGAGCTTCGCCATTTTCAGAACAGCCAAGGTAACTGAAACAATCTTATACCATCGGCGTTCTCAGCCCAGATGACGCAAGGCTAAACTTGTCAAAAAAGACACTATCTCAGAGTTCACTCTCTGCCTGATTTTGCCGGAGGAAGTTCGCCCAGCAGTTCAGGCCACTATCCTGAGTGTCCAAGTTTCTCCGGGGCCATGGCCGTTTGAACATGGAGGCCAAAATTTGCTGCACACACGGTACTCGAATGTCAAGGTCATGCTGCTTGAATCTGACGATCCGCCTCAAGATGGTCATGGTTACCTTGGTCTGCCGAGATGTGTTGTCACTATAGAATTACAAGGATGGCTACATGTTTTCGTATTACTCGAGATATCTAAAACATGATCTGGAAGGCTACAGTTCACATACATAATGCTTTGCTCCTGGTCTGATTAAGTCAAACAAAAAGCAATCATCTGGTTGTCGGTGTCTCCAGAACATAGGTCTTAACAAACTTAGCACTAACCAAAGGTGGCAGGTCCCCAAAACAGGTCTCGACACAAACATGAAAGAACAGGTCTTAGTTAACATATATTAGCAACGTTCGATACTGATTTTCCTATCGCCCGCGATCGGTAGTAATGCCTGCACCAACCGACCCTTGGATCATCTTTCCGGCAGTAGAATTTGATCCTCTCAATGTGAGGATAGCCGCTTGGCCCCGAGGGTGCTCCCCTCGATGACAACAAAACAGATTCAGCATCCTTGCATCTTCTACATTCCTCCTGCAGTGTCAAAATTAAGGTAGTACTATGGTTAGTGGTTCTACTGATGGTATGCAGACATACTTGTAAGTACCATTCTGAGCTTAAACGTTAGCTCCTTCAGCTTGTCCGAGCGCTGGAGAATGCGAAGCAGTGGATAGAAGTCAGCAGCCATGCACCAATCACCAATCACCAAGCTTGTCAGGTTGATGAACGTTGCGCATCTTTGCAAACCTCTCACAAATGCAAGCTTCATATTCATCGGAATAAAAGCAGCATGATCATGTTAGGGAGTGGCAAAGAGAGCAAGCTGGATAGTTTGTAAATTGTATATTCACCTACACATGTACGGCTATGAGAAGAAAACAACCCATTCGTACGGCTATGATTCAGCATCCTTGCATCCTCTCACATATGCTATTTTCATGCTATAGCTTGTAAATTGTATACAAGGGTAACACTCAGTTGTAGAAGTAGAGCGTGTCTTAATTTAAAACCATGAAGCAACCTAACTAGGCAAGCAAATATATTCACCTACACATGTACGGCTATGAGAAGAAAACAACCCATTCGTACCTCATGTAATGGTGCATGCAACTCCAAGGCAGTGGAAATGAAAGACCATCAAATAGACGATGATCCGCTATTGTATTTTCCTTATAGTGAAAATACTCGGATCTTAGACTAATCGAAGCTTGTTGCTAGAGAAGACAGACCCCTAGTTACTATAGCACCAGAATGACATACTGGGTCAAGGATAGATAGATGGGTAAGGTTCCTAGCACAAATCAGGAGACCCTTGATGATAAAGCAGCGCACGATACACAAAACCTTTAGCGACGTCGATGAGATCTCCTTCAGGTCACACAAACTGCATTGCTCCAGCTCTAAATGTTCAAGCAGAGGGAAGTCGTTGTTCAGCGGCCGAAAAAACCCATGTCTCAACACGACAGACTGGAGCCTGATTCTTTTGAGGTGCTGAGAGGGAAGCAATGATGCGCTATCCAAATGGACATAATTGCGGAATCCAGAAACATAAATCAGACGAACATTGTGCATGAGGACATGACGAATCCACACAGAACAGGTGGTACTATCAGCACTGTGGGCAAAGATCCGGGCTTCATCCAAGGAAGCAGTGCCATCACGCAAGAGCAGCAAGCGCTCCCCGAACTTCTCCAGCTTGAGGTCATTCCTGAAGTCCTGGTGGGCGATGCAGATGAATAGCATTGAGGCCCAGAGATAGCGGCACACCTCGGAGAGAGAAGACATGTGTGCACGACCTCCGGCATCGTCAGGAACGACATCACATGGTGGAGTACCTCGTCGGAGAGGCTGCTGAGCCTGTCAACACCAAAGTTGGTGCGTTGCGCACTCTTCGAACTGCAGGGAATGGAAGGTGGTTCCGACATTGTTTCGAACAGCTGACTGCATTGGATACATCAGGGCAATTAATCAATGAATCAATACCAGAGAAATACACATTGCAGACATGTTAGAAGGTAGAAACACAAAATGAGATTAGACGATTCAATGCATGATACGATTTTTATCCAAAAAGGACATGATACAATTTACAAACAACTTGTTATATTTACTTTGTGGCTAGAAATTCCTAATCCTTAAAAAAAGGAAAAAGAATTATAGAAATTCTTTCACCAATGAGGAGAAAAAGGGAAGTTTATTTGGTGGAATGAGATTGCATGGTACAGATAAATATGGTGCTGCAATCATTGTACACAAAATCCAACACTCAGCTCTCCAGAAGAACAATGGAAAAAGAGAGGAAAGGCCCTAAAGGAAAATACAATATGCAGCTTTTGAGAAACAAATTGTGGATCTTGCTCAACCATGGGCCTGTCGTTAACCAGACCAAGATGTCAAATCCAGCATCCTTCGGGAGAACAAGTGTCGATCTATTTCTTTCATTATGTATGTGTATATCCTAGCTAGTACTCCCTCCGTGCATAAATATAAGAAGTTTTAGCTATCTAACATGTTGTCTACATGCATACTAATATTAGTACACATACACACTAAAATATGTCTATATACATCTAGATATATGTGAATGTGGACAAATGCTAAAAAATCTTATATTAAAAACGGAGGGAGTAGTACAAAAATTAGTATTGATGGTACTTGCTGAGCAATTATATTCAGTAATTACTGAAATTTCGAAACAATCACTGTTATTACGGCGTTTGTTGGTTTCTTCTAAGCGTTTCAAATATTATTATAGGCAGCATAGCACTGAATCTAGGTAAAATCAAAAGCATATTTGTGATTTACAAAACACACAAATATAATAAACAAGAGTTTGAACAATCATTCGCAACACGTACATACGCATCGCTGATTTGTTGGTCGAGAAAGAGGAAATAACTGTTGAACAATATACGAAATAGGGTTTCGCCATCCAATTTCCAGTGCTAGAACGAAAGTAGAGGTGAACTGACCTAGCGAGTACTCGGGAAGGTGGGGCAGCGGCGCTGGCTTCCGAGTCCGGCTGTGCATAACCGAACCGAAACCGAAAACCGAACCGAAAAAAACCGAACCGTAACCGAATGTCCGGTTTTTCATGGTTAGTGGTTAGGTTTCAGTTAGTGAATTCCCTAACCGAACAGCACTCAGTTAATTCGGTTTTAAACCGAAACAATTCGGTTTTAACCGAAATTAACCGAACAACCAAGACCAGTACGAAATCAAGCGTTTAAGGCCTAGCCCAACTATGCGAGTTCCTTTTTATAAAGCGTAGGATGCAATCTGTACGAGAATTGTAGCCCAGCCCACTGGTCTCAGCGTCAAGCGCACTGTCTTGTTTGCACAGGCCGTGAGTTCAAGTCCCCAATTTGGTATTTTTGCTGAACATTCTTTTTATTTTTGTTTCTTCCTTCTGCAACAATCCAGTCGTGCATATAACTATTAAAACTAAAATATATGGCCATAAAATTTAGGCGTTACTCCAAAATTCGCGTCAACTTTGGTTAATTTGGTTATTACCGAAACCGAACCGAAATTAAATGGTTATTACCGAAACCGAACCGTATTTTTATTCAAAACCGTATTTACCGAAGTATCCAAACCGTATTTACCGTATAACCGTATAAACCGAACCGAACTAACCATATTAACCGAACGCACAGCCGGACTTCCGAGGACCTAATCTTCGCGGCGGCAGCGAGGATCAGGCTAGCGAGGCGGTGGCGCGTCGCAGCCGCGAGAATCAACTGGCTTCGGATGCTTCTCACTCTCACTCGTGCGTGCGACGGCAACCGGGACAGTTCATCAAATATTTTCTATGCTGATCAACTGGGCTAGAAACTTCTGATTTGTTAGATGAAACTGGGCCCGATAGTCTGGCAGAACTGGCCCATTAACGAAAAATGTACCCCAGGGACAGGTTTCGAAAAAAAAATAGAAGCATTCTCGGTAACAAGTCTAAATGATTATGTCAAATGTCAACATTCATTTATAAAAATTGTTTTCCAAATTAGTGTTGCACTTGTTGTAAGAAAATGTTTTTCACGGCTATTTTGTATAACCATAAGCGATTTCACATGTTAGAATAAAGACACAGAACACAAACGATTTGGGGAAGATTTTGCACGGAAGTGCCAGTCGCTAGAATGGCGACCGCTGTGGAGAAGATTGATGCGTTAATACTTCCGGACAATGGTGACGCAGAAATAAGACCGATGTGTGGAGTTTTTTTTTGAGGATTTAACGCTTTTAGTCCCTTTTTAGTTCCATTTCTTGTAAAATGAACGTCGTTAGTACCTAAACTTGTTTAGAGTGGACGATCATGACACGTGGACGCCACGGTGGCAGTTAATTTTGCAGAGAACCCCCTCGAATTGTCCAGCTTGACGGATACGTCCACTGCTTATTTAGACAGCGGCGGCGGATTGGACCAAATCGACACCATATCCCGCATCCTCCTGCCCAAATCTATTCCAAATCCTCCACGCCGGCGGCGGAGCTCCCAAATGGCGTCGCACGGAGAGGCGGTTTCAGACGATTACCGTGCACCTGGTCGCGTTCCGGCGGCCGCGGCGTCCTTGCATCGGGCAGGGGAGGTTGCGGTGGCTCCGGCGGCCTCCCGTCGGGCAGCGTAGGATGTCGTGCCTCCGGCGCCCTCCCGTCGGGCAGTGGAGGTTGCGGAGGATTCAAGTGCTCGCCTAGGTTCTGCTGGACGGTGGTCGGATGCGGCGGAGGAGGCGCCCTCGACACGGGGTAGAAGCAGCTGCTGGAGAATATCTACAGGCGAAAGCCAATCCACAGCCACAGCCACAGCCATCAGCCCGGTGCGCTGCCTGATAATGAGCGTGCATTCTTTGAAGATGAGATTGACCGGCTTGCACGGGAGAAAGCAAACCTTCAGGCTGAAGTCTGGAAATTCAAGCAGCAGCAGCAATCGGGAACATTGTTCCAAATTGAAGATGTTGAGCGACGAGTGCTCGACATGGAGCAGCGGCAGGGCAAGATGATTGCCTTCCTGCAGCAGGCTAGCAAGAACCCTCACTTTGTCAATAAGCTTCAGGTGTTCTCTGCAAAGTAACATGCCACCGTGGCATCCACGTGTCGTGATCAGAGGCGGCCAGGACTAAAAAGTCCACTCTAAACAAGTTGTGGTACTAACACTGTTCAATTCACAAGATGTGGGACTAAAAAGTCCAAAGCGTGTAAGATGTGGGACTAAAACTGTTAAATCCTCTTTTTTTTTTAACACAAGAAGGGTCCGGAAGTTGATCGCAAAGCTGAAGATGACATCGAGGTAGAGCAACGCCCGGTACAACTCAGAAATAACAAACTGGCCCTGGATCTTAACAGAAAGGACCTCAGACAGATATATAAAACGCGACTCCAGATCCGCCTGGTCGTCGCCGGGGATGAAGCTAGCCACTTGGGGCGGCGAGGTTGCCATGGCAGCAAACCATGACCTCTGAGAAGAAGCAGCACATTCTCTAAATAGGCGTCTCGCCAGGATGTTGAAGAACGCGACAGGATGAAGCCGTCGCCATACAAGACCGGCAAGGACCGCCCTTTGATCGCTGAGCAGCGAGCGGCGTAGCTTCGCAGTCTGTCTGGGGTGTTTTCTTAGTTCAGCCTTCAGGGTTCTTGTGTTCGTTCATCTACAAAACATCGAAGCCCCCCCAAACCGTCCACTCGCTCTCTTGTTCTCACGACTTGGGCACGTCATCGCCGGTCGATACATGCAGTTGTACGAAGTCACTGATTATCCTGTATCTTGCATTTGCAAGTTGTACATCCTTCATGCCCACGAGAAGATCTCGTCTACTTTCTGATCCCTCCCATACCCGTGGACAAGGATCCCACTTGCTTGTCCTCTCTTTCTCATGTACTTCTACCAGAGTCACTGCTAGCTACATGGGTGCTTTTGGGTGCGGGCGGCCCATCACTACAAGGAAACAGCTAATAGCCGGCTTATAATCACTGGTGGGCCACCTAAACCCCACGCCAGTGATCTGCTCGGACTAAATTCCGCAGCTAATCACCGGTGTGGGAATTTTTCCACGCCGGTGTTACGGTGTTACGCCACACCGGTGATTTGTGGGCCCAAAAATCCAACCACGGAGTAACAGATCACCGGCGTGACACTACATATGCACGCCGGTAATTACGGTAGCGATTACTGGCGTGGGTCCGTTCGGACACGCCGGTGACTACTTTTCCTGAATTGCCATGGTGGGCCCCGATATAATGACTGGCGTGAGTAGGGTCCCACGCCCATGATTACTTTAGCTTGTGAAACTTGAAAAACTTGAATTTCATTAGAATAGTGGTATAGCTATTGAAAAACTTGTGAAATTTCCCTACCGCTTTCATTTCGCGCCCGCGCCTCTCTCTCCTCTGTCTCGCGCCCGCGCCGCCATTTGACGCCGCCGCCGGAAGGCCTCGTCCCCCTGAACAGACGCTGGACGCCAGCCGCGCCTTCGCTCGACACCGGCCGCGCCTCTGCCCGACGCCGCGCCTCCGCCCGATGCCGTCTCCCTCGACCGCGCCTCTCCCACCAAGCGCCGCCGGAGCTGCCGTCATCGGCGCGAGCTGTCCCCGGCCTCGTCTACGCACCACGCCTCAACACCGACGCTGTGCTTCGGTGCCGCCGCCGTCGGCGCGAGGTATGGTACCCCTTTCCCCTCCACCCCGGTGTCGCTCATGAGGTGTTTGTTGAAATGCCGAGACCAATTTTACATGTTTTGGAGCATGAACTAGAAATTTATTTGGAGATATATGTGGTTACCGCAGGTTGGGGAGATGAATTTGGGTATATATATGGAATGTGGGGAGATGAATTTGGGTATATACGTGGTTGAGGTCTATGGAATGTGTTGTTCGCGAACATTTTCGCATCTATTGTTGTTTCCTATGCAGGTATCTGAGTGCCAATGTTTTGACGAAACGTTGACTCACGTCTGTTTCGTCGAATTTCTGGCACTCAATATGTCCAATTTTGCAAAGGTCATGCCGAAATTTTTGGCATGACTTAACAATTTAAGAGATTTATGTGCAATACAGATTTATCATCCAATTTGTCTAACAATTGTAGATGTCTCGAAACAACAAGGGTCTCACTTCGTCTGGAGGATCGGCATGCCCCCAGAATTTATAGACCCCAGATATGTGTCGCGTGAAAGTGAGCACCACACGGAAGATGAGGACGGGTCCGACTCCGAGGCGAGTGGTCATGAAAACGTGCCTCCCGAGGATTCCCGGTATGAGGATGAAGATGAGCGTCGCGAAGACGCGGCGGAGGATGAAGAGTGAGCGTCGCGAAGACCCCGAGATACTATACCAAAACACCTTCAAGACCAAAGTCGGTTGTACTAAAATGAAGAAATATCTAACAAAGTTCATGCTACAGAATCAGGACAAGACAAACCTTCTCGTGCCCTATTGTCCGTAGTAAGTCACTCACCTACATTACTTTGCTTTGATTTTTAGATTTCCATTCTTTTCAAACTCATTATGATTGATATTTGGTGATATGTTTTGCGCAGCGATCACATGGTGCTCATCGTTCTCGAGCCAAAGCGTTCTACTTCTCTCTTTATGGATTCGGCCCTCCACAAGAAGATAAATTACGATAATATCAAGACCACTTTCGATCAGGCTCTCTTTGAATACAGCGTCAACGATGGCAACATCGATCACAGTAAAGTGAAGAAAGACAAGTATGGAATGATTTGCTTTAAACACATGAACACTTTCAAGTGCGCACAACAAGCAGAAGATAGCAACATGGGGGGGCTACTTCGTCCTCCATCAAATGTGGTCGTTCGTACGTGCGAAGCATATGATGGGCGGAGACAAGACCATCCTCAGGTGGGCTGAATGCTTGAAGAATGTCAAGGATGGAAATATGAGAGATAACTGGGCGCGTATTCAGAACGAGCTTGCAGTAGTTCTCAACAGAGATGTCAACACCGTCGATGCCCGGTTCTATTGCCTACCACTACAGAAAGACGACATCCTCGAACGCATGAGGGCACAGGGTCTGACAACCTTGGTTTTGTAATCAAGGGAAAACATTGCTGCTGACTACATCATACCTTCCTCTTGGGGTTTCCTAGCGAACGTGCGTTCCACATCATCAGTTCGTCCTGTTCAGCCCACAAAATAGGTTGTGACGGAAAGCCCCTTGAGATCCGTGACGCTTAGGGCCTTTTCTTCTGACTTTTTCGGGCCGGGCGGGCCGCCCATGGATCCGTGACGAGAATTACCGAGAGCGTCAAAAATAGTTGAGATCAGCCACGGACAGGAGAACCGTGGCGATAAATCCGTCACAGAATAGAGTGATTCTTGTAGTGTAAGATATGGATGTTCGAACATTTTCTTGCATATATACAATTAAATCCATTTTGTAGATTATAATGGTGTGATCTATTATGGTAACACCAATGATGGATCATTGTGTAGGTGTAGTTTCGAAGATTTATAGACAGGGGCAATTCTTAGTTAACCCCACAACGTTTGCACTAACATCATGAATTTACTGATATTTGTACGAAGATATATGATGTTTAGAGAGTTTAAATACTTCTGCACCCACATATTTTAATCTCTGGCACGGAACCGTCAGTGACGATGTTTTGATAAAGAAGGAGCTAAGTTAATGTGTGAAAGTTAGTTTTTTATATTTTTTGGCCTTCCCTTTTTTCTTAACTTGTCATGTTCTTTACAAAATTCATACTTATATCCATATTTAATCTCATGCGTACACATATTTGTCCATGTGCATTCTCTTGGGCGAGCACTGGCATGGCATTCCACAAAATATGAGGGATGAATTAATTCATACATTTATAACCAAGCCACTGTAGTTACACAAATTTTTCACTAAGATAGAAGAATGATAGAGAAAGAAAAGAACCACCTTTTTTATAATAGATAAAAGAACCACATAATTAACATGGGTTCCTTGTTGGGTGTAAATGGGCTTGGTTTAGGATTTGTAGCTTCCACCAAAAAAAAAACTAAAGCCCAAGGGAATTGTTTAATATCAAATGTTTTTCTATAGTAAGAATTTCTAACAAACCTCTCTAATTGCTGCCTCGTCTTGCTAGCTTTTATTATATGATAGGTCTCCAGTTATGCCATGTTTTTTTCATGGAGATCGGAAATGCACATGTACATCTACGAAATCCATTCAATGATCGGTGCATTTGCAGATACAGATAAGAACAACTTCATGCATTAGACTGAAGAGATGTCTATCCTTGGAGTTTAGAAACGCCTCTATAGCACAACCCTGTATCTAGAGTTGCGCTGTGCGTGGAGGAAGAACAAACATTACTAGTAAGGAAGAAGCATCATATGCTGTAGCAGGAAAATAGTAACACTAGCTGTGGGTGAGAGAAGTTGTGCTAGTGAGATTAGTCTGTCCCGCTATTTCGATCCAATGGTACCAAGTGTACATGAGAGTACCATGCATAACCTTCAGTAATAGTGAACATACATTTCTTCTGCGCCTATCTTAACCTTCACATCTTACACAGCCATCCTCAGTTTCCGATACCTCTCACTAACATTAGCTCACTTCTTTCTTTAGTATTGCTACTGGCTACAGTGTCTTTGTATGAATGGGTATGTATGAGAGGTCACAAGGGAAAGCTAGCAAAGCCAACTCCTTTTATATATGAGTAGCTACAGCAGGCAATATCTCTTAATGAACATATATCGAAGGTTCATTTGGTTGGAGGAATCAAGACTACAGTACCCTGAAGCACTTTTGTAGTGACAGGGTCCCTACCAGTTTTTATCACTATGCACATGCTATCTTCTAGTACATGATAATAAACTGTATGTTGGCCATTGGTTTTAGGTAACAATAACATGGAGACTTAAGTGCTTTACCATTGTGCAAGTCAGAGAAATCTGAGTCTGTAAGGTACATTACACAGTCAAGAATTGGCATGTGATTTCCCTAACAAAATAAGTGATACTAGCTCTGCTTTGTCATTACAGTCATGAAATAGGAGTTAGTAGTCAAGACTAGAACACACCCTTGATCTATGGAGGTACTCAGGACCCCAGACATAGGTGAGCATATGATAAACTCATCCTACAAGAGGACTTATTTTCTAAAAGAAAGTTACTTTCTCACCAGGCAGCTCAATGACACATTTTAAGCAAACAATAGAAACAATACCCCTGAATTTCATCCTGAAGTTGGGCCACTAGAAGTCTAGAACTGGGCAATGCAAAGCTACCCAGGTAGTACAGGTCATAAAGTGGATGATTTTACCAGCTGGCAGTTTTTGAAAATGAAAAAGATTTAATAGTTTAGCGATGATTGATATTACATCTGAATTAAACAGAAGTAAATGGTACAGTAGTAATATAGCGGAATCACTGACACATGTCTGATAATTAAGTGCTAAAGAAAGTCCAGACTGTTTTTGTAGGGATACAGAAAGTCCAAACTTATTTCAAACATATAGGAAACAATTATTTGAAATACAGACTTATTTAGCATATGGAACATTCAAATATCAAATGAAATTCTAATTAATACTTGGCCCAAAGAATCTCCTGGACTAATTTGGCTCAAACCATTAATTGCCAGCAGCCGGCTTTTAGTCCATTATGAGGACTTTCTCCATTAAAGGCAATAATTCAATCGCATACCCTACATGTGCTGGCCTGCTGGGTAATAAATGTACGCTTTGATACTTTCAAAAGTAGACTGGAAAACGTGTGTGAATCCCTGATGCATGTGTTCCTCTGCATACCAAAGAAACAACAGAAACTTGATTTAGCAACTTTGAAAAGAAGAAAACGAGCTGAAACTTCTGAATATCGGATGAGTGATACTTCGTTTTAAAAAACGATACAGTTTGACAATGGGACATTTGAAGGCATAGTGTAAATTGGCAGAGGACATTACCAAAAAGCTTTGATTTATCCTTAATGCAAAATAAATAAATATTAACATGCAGACTTCATATTCCGAAGAGAGAAAACATCATCCTAAGCTATACGTTCAAGATGTCACAATATCGCTACAGAAAAGAAGTTTATTTTAGGACAGGTCAACAAACTGAAGTTTCTCCTCATGATCCAAATGCTTAAACAGTTTTACGTACAGGTACTGAGTTGCAGTGGGTTAGCAAAGCTGGGCTAGTGAGACCACGCTAACCCGCTATTTCGATCCAATGGTATAGAGTGTACATGAGAGTACCATTTTTTTTAACAAAACGGGCAACATTGCCTCATTTTATTAAAAAAGTAGGAGGGGAATTGACCGGTTTATTAACGGGGAACCGGCCGAAAACCGTTACAAGTGCACCAATGTAGTCATGAAAACACCACATTGTGCAGACCCGGCCAACCTGGCTACCCACACGAGACACACACGCCGCCGAGGAGGAAGACACCATCGAGGCCAACACCGAGCGTCATCGTCGTCACTCCTCCCCGAGCAAGCGATTCCGACTTCACCTTGGACGACCACCGACGAAGCCTCGCCGCAGCAGACGCCGTATACCATGTCGGCCTATGCCAAACAGTCAACCCAAAGCGTCGAGGAGGAGGCAGCTCCGACTTCAACGGAGACCTTCACCGGAGAAAGTTGCACACCTTGCATCGACGGAATCCGCGAGGCCACTGTAGAAAAAGTGTCATCGTTGCCAGCCTGTCCGCCCCGAGACACGCAGCTTCGACTTCACAGCTTCACAGCGGGACACAACACGGACTGTCGGTGACGAAGGACATGCCGCGACCCGGCTCCGCTCACCACCGTCATCGTTGCCACACAGCTCGCAACGCCACCATAGCACCCAAGACATCGTCAGCCGCTGCCAACCACGATGTTGTGTGAGCCCAGCCCACGAGCGCGCGCACAGGAACCTTCATCTTCAAGACGACGCCCCCAAGAGGGGAGATGACGAAGATCGACACCGTCGTCCGACCCTGCAGAAACAGGGTCAAGTCTTCACCCGAAGAGGAGGTCCGAGACTGGGGAGAATCGAAGAGCTCCAAGACGACCCCCCAAGAGGGAGAACGGCGTCCACGGACGTCGCGTCGTCAGGCTTTCGCCCGGAGCACTCGAGACTCTCCAATCCCACGCAGCCGGGCCAAGGCGGGGAGACCCGCGGCACCGCCGGCCTGCACACCCACTGAAGCAAACACATCATGTGCGACGGCGGCGCAGCCATCGCACAGAGCCTTCCAACCTCCCCCGACCCGTCGATCCCGCCGCTGCAGCTTGCCTCCGCTCCGGCCATGGCAGCCACGGCGCCCCTGGCCGCACCAACCATGCCGGACTCATTACCCGGGGCCGCCGCCCCGGCATCCGCACCGCCCCACGCAGAGCATCATCGGCCCGAACTGCCTCGCGCCTCACCGGCCTCCTCGCCTCCGCGCGACCTCGCCTCCGCTCGATGTCGTCGCTGCCACGCAGCCGCAGCGAACCGCGCGACCACCTTCCAACTCGCCCTGTCGAGCCCCTGTCCACCGCCGCCGACCTGGGTGGCCAGCACACCACCGGCGGCCGCACACAGCCGACGCACACCATCCCGACCGCACACCATCCAAACCTCAAGCCGCCAGGGCGACGACCAGCACGCCGCCCGCACACCATCCCGACCCGGGGCCGCCGCCCGGGCGCCGGAGCACCTCCGCCGCACCTCAACTCCGGCCTCCTCGCCCACCGGACCAGGGAGAAACCACCCCACGCGCCGCCACAGCTTGGGCCCGACGGGCCCAGAACGGCCCGCCAAGCCCATCTTAACCTTCACATCTTAACCTTCACATCTTACCCGCCAAGCCCAGAACGACATGAGAGTACCATAACCTTCAGTAATAGTGAACATACAAATGTTTTTGGCCTATCTTAACCTTCACATCTTACACAGCCAGCCTATTTTTCTGATACCTCTCACTCACATTAGCTTCTTAATGTATTTCTACTAGCTACAGTCTCTTTGTATGATTGGGTATATATGAGAGGTCACAACGGAACGCTAGCAAAGCCAAATCCTTTTATATATGAGTAACTGCAGCAGGCCATGTCTCCTACTGAACATATATGGGAGGTTCATTTGTTGGAGGAAGCAAGACTACTGTACCCTGAAGCACTTTTATAATGACAGGGTCCCTACCAGTTTTTATCACAATGCACATGTTATCTTCTACCCTACATAATACTCCCTCCGTCCCAAAATATAAGGCGTCATTTAAATTTCGCTGGTCAACGATGTACAATTTTGACCATGATTTATACTTATATTATGTCCACCAAACTAGTAGTACTGCTATAAGAAATAAAATATTTTTGCAATACCAATCCAACGGTACCATTTATACATTCTCAATCCATATAATTTAGTATATATTACTGGTCAAAGTTAAGCATCAAAAGCCAGCACAAGAATAACGCGGCTTATATTTTGGTACGGAGGGAGTAATAAAATGTATATTGGCCATTGGTTTTAGGTAATAATAACATGGAGACTCAAGTGTTTTACCATTGTGCAAGTGAGAGAAATCTGAGTCTGTAAGGTACATTACACAGTCAAGAATTAGCATGTGATTTCCCTAACAAGATAAGTGATACTAGCTCTGCTTTGTCATTACACACCGTCATGAAACATCAGTTAGAAGTCAAGACTAGAATTTACTTTAGAACACACCCTTGATAAATGGAGTACTCAGGACGCCAGATATAGGTGAGGATATGATAAACTCATTCTGCAAGAGAACTTGTTTAAAAAAACTAATTTCTCATCAAGTAGCCCAATGACACATTTTAAGCAAACAATAGAAACAATTGAGCTGAATTTCTTCCTGAATTTGGGCCACTAGAAGTCTAGAACTGAGCAAATGCAAAGCTACCCAGGTAATGCAGGTCATAAGGTGGATGATTGGTATGAGGCGACAGATTTTAAAAATGTAAAAGATTTACACTTTGCCAATGATTGATATTACATCTGAATAACACGGAAGTAAACAGGATAGTAGTAATATAGCAGAATCACTGACACATAAGTTTGATAATTAAGTGCTACAGAAAGTCCAAACTTATTTCAACATTTAGGAAAAAATTATTTGAAATACAAACTAACTTATTTAGCACAAGGTACATATAGAACATGTAAATGCCAAATGAAATTCTAATACTTGGACCAAAGACGCTCCAGGGCTAACTTGGCTCAAACCATTAGTTGCCAGCAGCCGGCTTGTAGTCGATTATGATGACTTTCTCCAATGAAGGCAATAACTCATTTGCATATTCTACATGTGCTTTGTGCTCAATGTACTCTTTGACCCCCTCTGTACTTTCAAAAGTAGACTCAAAGACGTGTGTAAATCCCTGATGCATGTTTTCTATGCTCACATCAGTTCCCCTGCATACCAAAGAAACAACAGAAAATTGATTTAACAACTTTGCAAAGAAGAAAACAAGCTGAAACTTCCGAATGTCCCAGAATCGATACTTCGTTTCCAAGGTAGATACAATTTGGCAATGGACATATTTGAAGGCATAGTGTAAATTGGCAGATATGAGTTATTCTAAAATTACCAAAGAAATTTTTGATATAGACTTCATATTTCGATGGAGAGAAAACATCATAGTATGTTAAACGACGTGAATGCGTTAAGATGCCACCATATTTATAATACCGGTACAAAAATGAAGTTTACGTGGATCACGTGTGCGCGCATATAAGGTAGAACAGGTTAAAGAAGTTTATTTCAGAGCAGGTTAACGAAGTCAACTGAGCAGAACTGATATTGGCAAAAACCAGATCAGGCACACATTTCGTCGAGCAGCTGCCGTGCGCAGCCCGAGGAAGGGGCAGACGCAGGCAAGTATAACCGAGGTGTACGACTACATGCGAGAATGAACAAGGGATGGGTGGTGGGAGGTACCAGTGGAAGGCCTTCATGGAGGGGACAGCGTCGACGAGGGCGGCGTAGCGGCGGATGAGCTCGTCCAGCCGGTCCTGCGTCACCTCCTTCTTGAACGACGCGAGAAGAAGGTGCTTCACCACGCCGTCGCTCCCGGCCGCCGCAGCCATGGTTCTTTGTTTCTTGCTGCTGCTCCCCTGTGTCCTCTGTTTCTTGCTAAGCTTCTTGTCCGGCCACCCCGCTTTATACAGTTGGATTTGAGGCTAGTTGCGAGGGCATCTCAGATCTGGGGTTGGTGGCAGTGCCTGATAATCAATTCATGTCTTCATCATCTAGGATTTCAGGCAGAGAAGCAAGGGACGTGACGGGAACCAAAATATCGTACACGCATTGAAGAGACCCCTATCCATGTCATCCGCCGTTTCTGAACCCATATATGGCTTGTCAACGGAAGCTCATTCGGCGTTTCTGAACCCACCCATGCCTTTTCAACGGAAGCCCATTCATAACATAAGGATGACTCCAACAGGGTGACCCATCGAGTCCGCGCGTGTCCGTCTCTGTCCGCGTGAGCCAAAAACACGGCCCAACGGGGCGACGCAAACGGACCGCGGTCCGTTTTTTTGTCCGCCGCGACGCATTCCTGGCCCAAATTTGGGCCACCAATGCGTCGGCCCCGGACGCTCGCGGAGCGCTCCTGCGTCCTCCCCGTGTCCGCCATGGCCCCGCGTGTCATCGACCCCAACGGCCACCTACCCGCAATAACTGTGGGCGGTGGAGCTGTATAAAATCCCGCCGGCCGGCCAAACCCTAGGGCACACACACAAACCCTAGCACTCCTCCCCAATCGCGCCGGCCGGCCAAACCCTAGCCACGGCGGCCACCATCTCCAAGCTCAGATCCACGCGCCGGAATGGATCCGCCGCAGCCACCGCAACATCTGGTGGACGAGGTCGAGCGAGCGCGTATGAGGAAGTCCTAGATTTATTATGTAATTTTAGTTTCTAAAAATGTAATCCTAGTATTAAAAAAAAGTTTGAGGAAAAACCCTGGCCAGGCGGACTCAATGCGTCGGCCCCGTTGGGGGCACTGGACAGAAAGGGGCGGACATGGGCCGGACGCGCGTCCGTTCCCCGACCCAAACGGACAAAACGCGGACCAAACGCGCGTCCGTTTGGGTCGCCCCGTTGGAGTCATCCTAACCATCGCACGCAAAGAGCTCTAGATTTTTTTTTTCCATATTTAGCATCCCAAGCCCACCAGACTTCTTGGAGAGATAGACCTTATCCTAGTTAACCTTGTATTTTCCGTTACTAATTTTAAGTTTATCAAAAGCCTTGAGATGCGCTTGTCAGCCTTGATGCCCGTCAGGAGGACGATTGATATCGACAAGAGGACCGATTACACGAGAACTAAACAACTGGCCCGGTTGATGCAACGGATTAGAGCCGAACAGGCAGACCGACTTCATGAGGAAGATTGACGTCGACAAGTTTGCTATCAATGGGAGAATATATACACTTATGTGCAACGGATTAGACCAAGGCATGGTGAAAACTGCAAAAGAAAATTCAAAGTGGTGATTTGTGCAACAAAACGACAAAAACAATGGTGAAATATGTAATTTTCTCAACCAAGACCAGCCAATTTTAATCCTGCTACGCCCGAGCCTATAGAGGCCTCATCATGTGCATTGTGGAGGTTGTAATTCCCGCGTCAATCTTCCGCAACGGATGTTTTGATGATAAACATGACATATGCCAATGAAAGAAGAGGTACTCTCGAGCTCTTCCGTTAAGACTGATTGCACACCCAACTCTTTTGTGCCGCCGAAGGGTGTGAGTGGAACTGATACCTACGGCTTGTTGCCGTTGTTAGATCAGACACAATGTGACGCCGATTGAACAAAAAAATATGTCGAAGTGGGAGTCGGTTTGCCATTTTGCTTTTATGTATTGCGTCATTGTGCCCTACTTTTGAATAAACAAATAGTCATTTTCTTCCTTTTTCAGCCGTTCTCCCTTATTGGGATGTTCTCTATAAACATTTTATCTTAACTTTTTAATCTATTCATATGAATAATAAAAAAATAAAACAGAAAAAATCAGAATAAAAAAGAAACAAGAACAAAAAACAAAGAAAGAAAAATAATGAATGAAACATAAAAGAAAACTGTGAAAATCGAAAAGAAAATACCTTATAGGGCCGGTCAACCCACGCTAGCTAGTGGGCCTGGCCTCCTATATCACTCTAGGAACGTCGAATAGGAGCTCCCGTCAAAAGGTAAAAAGAACAGAATGGAGTTTTCGTGGCTGGCACTGAAATGCACGCCAAGCTCATGTGCTACTATATCCTCCTTCGGACAGGAGCCTGACCTCACCTCACCTAACGTCACTCGTCGCCCTTCTTTCTGAATTCTCCCCATTTCTGCTCTGCTCTGCTCTGCTTCACCTGCTGCGAGCCGCGATGTCGTCCTCCTTCTCCTCCAAGGGCAAGTCCACCTTCTCTAAATTCGAGGTAATCCTGCCAGATCTCATGCACCTCTCTCTTCTAATAACAAACTAATCGCAATTCCTTTCGTCATCCACACCGATTTCTGCTTCTTCATTTCATCCTGTTCTAGGCTAGAACTTCAAGCTAGCCAGCTCGCGTCGATCTGCTTGATTGCCAGCTCAATTACCACTAATCAACACCCCCTTGCTCTCCTAGTCCTCATATGGCAACTAATCCCAAGCAAGCTGTGCTCGGAGTCTCTGACTCCTTGTTCTACTTCATGGGTGTGATGTGATCTGCTCTCGTTGGATCGCAGGGTAAAGGAGGAGGGAGATCCATATCGCTAGCTTCGTCCAAGGCCAAGATCACCTCCGCCGCCAGCAGCAGCAGCGGCACCAAGCGAGCTAGCACGACCGCCAAGCGAGGCAAGGCCGCCAAGAAGGTCTACACCCTGACCGGCCAGAAGTTCGATCCTCCCGAGGAGGTCTCCCCTGCTTCACAACTCATTCATCATACTACATAGTATATGTGTTTCCATTGATCTCAGTTTGGCAATCTTGCAATTTGGCCTGCAGAGGGAACCCCTCAGGATATTCTACGAGTCCCTCTCCAAGCAAATCCCCTCCAGTGAGATGGCTGAATTCTGGTTGGTACTTCATCACCATTTCTTGCTTTGTGTTTGCCTCCCTGTTCCTTTTCTGAATGTAAAGACTTCAGAGTGGCAGTACGATAGCACAACTTAGGTAATTCGCTCCACGAAGCTAGTTATGAAGGACCAACTTCACTCTGAATAATCTCTCATTGACAGACACTGAACCAAATGCATCTATCTTCGTCCAATCTAACCAAGTTCTATTTTTTGATTCATCCATCATTCAGAGCTGACTGGCTACAAAACTACCTAGTTTCTGTTTCCTACAGTAGTACTCCTGTAGGGGTATATGTTATGCCATCACTGCCCTTCGCTGGGATACCTGACAAACACAGCATACACTTTCAGGTTGATGGAGCATGGGTTGCTATCTCCGGAGAGAGCCAGGAAAGCCTATGACAGGAGGCAAAAACGGCAACAGCAAATACGATCGGGGACCCCTGCTAAGCCCACTACCACTACCGTAAGCAAACATAAACCTGCAGAGAGCAGCTGGAAGAAACCGACCGCGTCGCACAACACGGACTCCATTGCGAAGGCCAAGAGAAAAGTTGAATACAGCGACGATGACGATGACAATGACTTCATCGTAAAACTGAAGAGATCGAATTCGAGAGGGGGATGATAACAAATTAACAATTTTATTTTCTGCCGGCTAGCAAACATTACAGGTATAAGCAATTCTCGACAAATAAATGAGGTTCTCTATCCTAGCAGTTCCTATGTGCGACAGACACAGACAACGATGAATTGATATTGCTCTGGAGTCTGGAGGATTCTGAGGATCGAGCGAGGTGTTGTTTCGTTGTACTCTCGTCTCGTGGTGTCTATATACATGCATTTGAGTTTAAAGAGAAAATAGATATAATTGTAAGGTTTGTAAACAGTTAATGAATGGTTGCATTAATAAATGTTGTGTTGGGCTTGGGCGAAAAAAATTCTCTGTCACCTTGTATTGTTTTGTTTTGCAGAGGAAGGGATTCAGAAACTGAATATAGGCCACATTTAAATTTTATCCTTATGGTTTGATGATTTCTCTCTTCTTTTCAAACATTTTCGTATATGCCTTTAGTTCACAGTTTTACTATATATTTCTTATATTACTTGAGAGTGAAGCTAAAAGACACAGAGAAAGGCAAACCGAGAACCCGATGCAACGACCGAATCCACGCCGACACTCCGCCATTGGAGCTGCAATGCGTAATAAACACGTGGATATTCGTATTCTCCTCGGCCCTGTCGCTGTGACACGCTAACTCTATGGATCTTGCAACAACGCCAAGCGTAGGTCCGAGGTCCCGCCCCTCCCGCTGCCAGAGCGGCAAACAGAGGAGGCGGGGACCGTCGATTCCCGGACGAAGAAGGTGGAGACAACATGCGGCGGCTGGGGTTAAACCCTAGAGCGCCGCCTTGGGGTCAAGTTTACTTTTTTTTGGTTTAGCCTCTCGATTATTGTGGCCAATCAAATATTGCATATTTCCTTTAAAACTTCATGTTTCATGTATCTTAGAGCATCCCCACCGGCGCGCCCAATAGCGCTCCCAATAGTGCTATTGGAACTATTGGGAGCGCCGGCATGAAATCGCCCCCCACCGACGCTCGCAATAGCCCAAAACTTGTCAGACGGCCCCAATATAGTGTCCGGCAACCCCGCTTCACGCCTTGATCCTAGGGAGGCAAGCGGGCGCGACAGAAACCGCGGCAACGATTGCCACGTCGGATACTGATGCGCGGGCGCACCACACAGCAGCGACCCCAACCATTTCTTTTCTTCACCACCGCTCCTTTCAGCCTGAACTCCTCCCCTGCCTACTGAATCGTCGACGCCGTCGCCCCCTTTCAATGCTGGACTATCCCCCGCTCTCCCCGTCGTCTTTTCTCATTCCGACCGCAATATTTGGCCGCCTCTACGCCGCCGCTGCCTCCCAGGACCTCCCCGCCTGCAAGGTGTTCGTCGCATTGCGAAGCTCATTTTGTTGCTTGTTAGTTTGCTAGGCGAGATCAATGCCACTCCTCGGATTGGAGGTTCAAAGTCGGGAAGGAGGAAGAACAAAGATCACAAACGGATGAAGGGTCATATAACATTGTGGCAAGACTACTTCACCGAAGATCCCACACACGGGGAGAAGGAATTTTGGCGGCGGTTTAGAATGAAAAGAGTGATATTCATGGATGTTGTGGTGGGCTTGCGGGAGTATGATAACTACTTCAAGGTCAAGAGAGAGACTGCGTCAGGTGGTTGGTTTCCCTTCTATTCAGAATGCACCGCAGGATTGAGAATTCTTGCATATGGAGCGGTGGCAGATATAGTGGATGACTACCTCCGCATGGCTGAGTCCACATGCATCAAGATCATGTATCGTTTTTGTAGGGCGGTGGTTACAGTGTTTGGGCCAAGGTATTTGAGAAAACTAAATGAAGCTGACACTGATAGGCTCATGGCACAAAAACACAGCTAGAGGATTTCCTGTGATACTTGGAAGCATCGACTGCATGCATTGGGCATGAAAGAATTGTACATTCGCCAGGCAAGGAATTTACATGGGCCATGTTGGATAGTGCAACGTTGTACTAGAACCTGTGGTAGATAAGGATTCGTGGATCTGGTACGCTTTCTTTGGTATGGCCGGAACTCACAATCATATCAACGTGCTGCAATGCTCACCTGTTTTTAGCCCAGTTGCTAAAGGCTATGCTCCACCATGCAACTACGAGGTGAACGACCATGCGTATGACAATGGGTACTATCTAGCCGATGGTAACTATCCACGATGGTCTATATTTGTAAAGACCATCTCCAACCCTTTAGGTCAAAACCATTCTCATTTTGCAGCAGAACAAGAGGGTGACAGTAAGGATGTCGAGCTTTGGTGTGAAGATGGTCTCGGATCCCCAAGCTGTTTGGCCGGGTCGAGCTCCTACCTTCGCCCAACTTCTGGTTGCCAGCGATTCCGCTGAGCAGTTTGGTTAATGGATTTTGCTTTACTTTCAAAAAAAAAAACAGGTAAACATTCAAAGCCACTTTTTTTTTTGAAATTCAAAGCCACTCGTACTCGTTTTTTCTTTAGGGAAGCTACTCGTACTAGTAGAATACAGCTTTGAGACTTGTGATCCGTGGACTAGTGGTAGCCGTGCATATGCGCATAAGGGCCAGGTCTCGGGTTCGAGTCCTCACTTCTACCTTAATGACAAAGCCGGGTGGAGTCCCCCCTCTGGTCTTGTTATTTTTCAAAATCCGAAAAAGGCCGCTTGCCTCCTCGTCTCCCTTGACTTCCAGGCCTTGACGGTTCAGTGCTTCACTGACTAAATAACTTCCACTTCCCCACGCCCTCCACTCCACACTGTCGCACACTCGCACCGACCCATCTTCCTCCCAATGTCGTCCTCGCCCTCGTCGCCATCGCCGGCGCCGGCAGCAGCAATGCCGCTGCCACCACGGGAGCACGTGGAGATGATCCGGCGGGGGCGCTTCTATCGCTGAAAAGGCAAAGGCGTTGATCTTTTTGAGGCATCACCTCAATTCAGCGCTGACGGTTGAATATCTGACTGAAGAGGATCCACTCACTCTTTGGCAATCCCTGAAGGATCGATGTGATCAGTAAAGGTCAGTTGTGCTTCCTCAAGCACGGAGTGACTAGTTAAACCTACGTTTCGAAGACTTCAAGTCTGTGACAACGTATAACTCTGCCCTGCACCGCATTGTTTCCCTGCTCAAAATGTGTGGCCAGAAAGTCATTGAGGCTGATATAATTGACAAGACTTTGTCTATGTTCCATCCCACCAACATGGTATTGCAAGAGCAATACAGGCATGCGAAATATGCCAAGTACTCTGAGTTGATCTCTGTCATGTTAGTGGCAAATAACAAAATGAACTTCCTATGAAGAATCATAGCGCCCGCTTAACTAGGACTATGGATGTGCCTGAAGCACATGCGATCACTTATAGTGTTGGGAGTTCCCGTGGCCGCAAAAAGGACAAAGGGAACCAAGATGGAAGGGAAAGAAGAGCAATGCATTCAAAGGCAAGGGTAGAGGAAGAGGGAAAGGCAAAGAAAAATTCAGAACTGATCCAGGTGCCCAGACTAGGGGAAAATGCTTCAAATGCGGATGAGAGGATCATTAGTCTCGGAACTGTCGCACCCCCAAGCACTTGGTTGAGTTATATCGGCAATCCATCAAAGGTAGCAACAAGCAGGATAATCATAAGTCCCACTTTGTAGAGCCTGCCGCTCTGTCAGACTCTAAGAAGCTTGAAGATTTGCATCTTGAGGCAAATCCTGGTAGTGGTGATTTCAATCTGGATGATATCAATCTTCCTGAATAAGATATGAATATTGATATATATGGAGACCTGGTGTGATCTCCTAGCCTAATATATATTCCCGTCATAAGTTGTAATTTTAGTGTTATATAGTTCCTGCTGAACTTGGTCATGTAATAAGTTCCTGAAGAGCATAGTATTGTATTTTGCATTAGTGTAACTCTTGCTTAATATAAATTACAGTATGTTATATGCTCATAAAGATGTAAATATGCCTTTGACAGAGGAAGGTGTGTCGATCCAATGGAGGAAGAGGAGATATGTCTTATAGACAGTGCCACCACAAATACAGTTCTTCGGGAGACCAAATATTTCCAAAGTCTAACTAAGAAACCTGGAAATATTGTGACCATTGCCGGAAGCAATACTCATTGTCAGTACCGGAACTGCCACAATAGTTCTCCCCATGGGTACCGAACTTGTAATCAAGGATGACTTGTTGTATCCTGAATCAAAACGGACCCTATACTAAGCTTTAAAGCTATCCGTGCAAATGGTTTCCATGTGGAAACGAAAGTCGAGTATGGTACTGAATACCTGATCATGACTAAATTTAACGGATCCAAGAAGAATGTGGTTGAGAAACTCCCTTCCTTATCATCAGGATTGTACTACACATACATAAAGCCCATAAAGGAATATGTTGCCCTGAAAACAATTTCCTGGAACCCACAGTCATACAGAGTATGGCATGATAGACTAGGTCATCCTGGGTTGGGCATGATGAGGAAAATCGTCAAGGGATCTGTTGGCCATAACATAGCAACAAAAGACTTCCCAAATCCTGAAGATTTTATGTGCGCTGCATGTGCCAAAGGAAAGTTAATCCTTAGACCCTCCACCCTAAAGGTAAAGGATGGATGACCTTTCAAATACTTTATGGTCCTGATTGATGCCTCCACTAGGTGGAGCCACGTATGCCTATTATCTACAAGGAACCATGCCTTTGCAAAGCTGGTTGCCCAGATAATAAAACTAAGAGAAAATTTTCCGGATAGCCGGATCAAATCCATAAGGATGGATAATGCTAGAGAATTTACCTCTAAATCATTTGACGACTATTGTCTAGCTCTAGGCATACAAGTGGAACATTCGGTTCCACATGTCCACACTCAGAATGGCTTTGATGAGTCATTAATCAAAAGGATTAAATTGATTACTAGCCCACTTTTGCAGAACTGCCAACTCCCAACCACTTGTTGGGGACATGCCACTAGTACAGAACGACACATCGGAAACGGGCCAAAAACCCCTTCGGCAACGGAGAAAGGGTCCGTGTCCCCGCCTCTGTCACTGATGTGAAGCCTCACAATGGCAACGGAGATTTTTATCGTTTGCAATAAGTTTAGCAACGGGCATAATATATAACCGTTGCCTTTAGTCTTTACATCAGATACGGAGATTAGTTTTTGACCGTTTGTAATGAGGGCTAAAGGAAACAAAAAAAAGCCGGTGACGCCTGCTGCACCGTCGACGGAGCCCTGTGGTTCCTGCTTGACGGCCGCCGTTTCTTCACCTTCCTCTTCGCCCAGCTTCATTGCGTGGTCTTCTTCTACCTATTTAGTACTGCACAAAAGTCTTGCTCCTGGAGGCGCCGGCTTCAGTGGACCGTGTGGACGGAGCCCCGCTCCTACGTCTTCACGGCCGCCGCATAGTCTCCAGGTTTCCTCCTCGCCCTAAAGGAGATGAAAAAAATCAAAATGTAAGCTCCTTCATCTCTATACACAAGACATATGCTTCTTCATCGGCATTACAGAAAATATAGAACTAATTACAACTAGAACATAGCCTAAACAATGCCTCATATATAGGTAGATTGGACACACAAATTCCAGGGATGGAGCAAGCGAGCCAAGTAGGATGCACAAGATCGATGTGTATTTGTGCATATCACAAGGATCACTAGCGCCACCCCCGGATCACACGGTGTCACCTAATTTTAATCATCGGCATAACAGAAACAAAGCTAAAATCAGAGCAAATGCCTACTAAAAACAGAGAAAATCCATGGATAAACAATTAGCTAAAATCTATGTGTAAACAATGCCTACTAAAAACAGAGCAAATCTATGGATAAACAATTAGCTACTTACAACTAGAAAACAGCTAAAATCTATGTGTAAACAATGCCTACTAAAAATAGAGCAAATCTATGGATAAACAATTAGCTACTTACAACTAGAAAACAGCTAAAATCTATGTGTAAACAATGCCTACTAAAAACAGAGCAAATCTATGGATAAACAATTAGCTACTTACAACTAGAAAACAGCTAAAATCTATGTGTAAACAATGCCTACTAAAAACAGAGCAAATCTATGGATAAACAATTAGCTACTTACAACTAGAAAACAGCTAAAATCTATGTGTAAACAATGCCTACTAAAAACAGAGCAAATCTATGGATAAACAATTAGCTACTTACAACTAGAAAACAGCTAAAATCTATGTGTAAACAATGCCTACTAAAAACAGAGCAAATCTATGGATAAACAATTAGCTACTTACAACTAGAAAACAGCTAAAATCTATGTGTAAACAATGCCTACTAAAAACAGAGCAAATCTATGGATAAACAATTAGCTACTTACAACTAGAAAACAGCTAAAATCTATGTGTAAACAATGCCTACTAAAAACAGAGCAAATCTATGGATAAACAATTAGCTACTAAAAACAGCTATCCTACTGAACTGGGGTCTTACATTAGGCGAGGCAGGCTCGCTTAGCGTCGCCGCCGGCGACGGAGCTAGCGGCGGCCTCCCCTGGCGGCGCCTTGCCCTCGCCGTGGACCAAAGAGAGGGCTATGGCGGCCCGGAGGTCAGAATGGTAGACCGCCCCTCGGCGCGTTCGACCTGGGTCGACGCCTCGGAGAGGAGGACCGCCGCCTCCAGATCGGCCTCGCCCTGACGACGCTTGGCGTCCTCGCGCTCGAAATCGGCGCGGGAGAGTTGGCAAGCGATCTCCAGATCACGATCCTCCTCCTCTTCCTCTTCCTCTTCCTCCTCGTCGGAGGACGAGGACGAGGAGGAGGAGGAAGACGGATGGCGGCCGGGGTACATCGCCTGGCGGATCTCGCGGTAGCTGCAATGGTGGCCAAATGAGCGGGTGCGGCCGGAGCCTTCGCCGTGTGGACGAGTGCCAAGGCTGCGGGACCGGCCCGTGGGGGCCGGATCGGCGGCGGCCTGTTCCGCAAGCTCGTCCTGCAACACCAGCTGACGCTGCTGCTGCCTGAAGGCCCGGAGGGTGGGCGGCCACGGCCGCGGCCGCGATGGCCGGATCTACCAGCGCCGACGGTGGAAGCAATGCGAGAGAGTGGAGAGAGAGGAGACTGTGCGGCGGCTAGGGTTGGAAGTGAGACCGTGAGAGTGAGAGTGAAGGGCATAGTAGGTTCTTATAGGCCGGCTGTCGGGCTGCTTCTAATGGCAACGGAGATTACGAAACTGTCCGTGTGCGATGAGCACACATCGGTAACGGAGTTAAACCAAACTCCGTTGCCAACATATATTCCACTATTCACCCGTTGCCTTTGTTGTGGGCCTGCTTTACGGCCCAGTGCGGGCACGCGGGGGATGTCGCGATTTACCGTCGCCTAACTCCTGCCGTTGCCATAGAGGGGTATCCGATGTGTCGTTCTGTACTGTGTTGTGATGCATGCGGCAGCATTAATCCAACTTAGGCCAACTGCATATCACTCTACATCCCCCCTACAACTAGTGTGTGGGAAAGAACCAAGTATTTCCCATCTGCGAAGATTCGGCTGTCCTGTATACGTGCCGATCTCACCACCTCAGCGTACCACCATGGGTCCTCACCGGAAGTTGGGGATCTATGTGGGGTATGAGTCTCCGTCTATAATCAAATACCTTGAGCCTATGACTAGGGATCTATTCACAGTTCGATACGCTGATAGTATTTTTAATGAGGATCATTTCCCAACGTTAGGGGAGAAATGTACCAAAAGGAATGCCAAGAAATTTCATGGAGTGCCGAGGGCCTCCAGTCCTTAGATCCACGCACCAGCAAAACTGAACTTGAAGTTCAGAGGATCATAAACCTCCAAAGGCTAGCAAATAATTTGTCAGACGCCTTCACTGATCATAGTGGGGTGACAAAATCACATATACCTGCTATAAATGTGCCAAAAAGAGTAGAAATAGCCCCGAAGGCTACTGACTCAAATTCAGGCCAAACCCCTAGGAAAAGGGGAGACCTCTAGGTGCTCTGGATAAACTTCCATGAAGACGTCCGCAGAAACAAATTCCCATGCCAGACGTCACACCCTAAGTCAGTTGAATAAGCTCAACCTAAAGTTGAGAAACTCCTTGAAGTAATCCATCATGAAGATGGAATGCCCAGTACAGAATCTCGCGTGCAAATTAGTTTTGGCACTGGGACATCGGAACACCCAGACTCGGTCGTTTTGGGAAAACATGACGAGCTGGTAGAAATGAATGATGAAATCAGCATAAATTATATTGATTCTAGTGAGTTATATAACAGAAAGACTACTATTGTCGACATATATTTTGCCTAAAAAACTGCTTCCATCGAACTGGATCCAGAACCTAAGTCCATGGCAGAGTGCCAGAAGCACTCAGAATGGGTTAAATGGAAAGAAGCAATTGAGGCTGAATTGCGCTCGCATTATCGGTGGAATGTGTTTGGCCCTGTAGTGTGAACTCCTCCAGGAGTTACTCCTGTTGGATACAAATGAGTTTTTGTTCGAAAGAGGAATGAAAATAACCAGTGGTGAGATATAAAGCGAGGCTGGTAGCACAAGGTTTTTCGCAGAGAACAGGCATCGGCTACGATGAAACATACTCTCCTGTGATGAGTGGCATCATGTTCCGATATTTGATATATATGGCAGCTAGCCTGAACATGTAAATGCAGTTGATGGAGGTGGTGACCACATACTTGTATTGTTCACTTGACTCAGAGATCTATATGAAAGTCCCTGAAGGATTAAAGACCCCACATCCAAATGAAAATCGCAACATGTATAGCGTCAAATTGCAGAGGTCACTATACGGGTTAAAGCAGTCCGGTAGAATGTGGTACAACCGGCTGAGTGACTTTCTCCTAAAGAAAGGTTACACGAATCATGATGATTGTCCCTGCATATTCATCAAGAAATCCCATAATGAATTTTGTATCATCTCAGTCTATGTCGATGATCTCAATATTATCGAAACGCATAAGACATAAAGGAAGCTATGTCTTACCTTAAGACGGAGTTTGAGACGAAAGATTTGGGTAAAACCAAACTTTGCTTAGGCCTGCAGTTTGAGCACCTCCCTGCAGGAGTGTTGATACACCAGTCCACCTATACAAAGAGGGTCCTTGAAAAATTTAACATGGATAAATCTCACCCTCTAAGAACCCCCATGGTCGTAAGATCCCTTGAAGTGGATAAAGATCCATTCAAACCTTGTGAAGAAAATGTGAGAGTTTTGGGACCTGAAGTTCCCTACTTGAGCGACATTGGAGCACTGATATACATTGCGAATTCCACCAGACTTGATATTGCATTCGCAGTAAACCTCCTAGCCAGGTATAATGCTGCCCCAACCAAAAGACATTGGGTTGGCGTCAAAACTGTCCGCAGATACCTCCAAGGTACCCAAGATCTTGGATTGTTCTATAAAAGAAACCAAGACTTGTCGTGGGATATTCTAATGCTGGCTATATGTCTGATCCCCATAATGCCAGATCACAGACTAGATTTGTATTTCTCAAACCACGTCTACAAACCACTCAGAAATAATTGCGATGTATGAGGCCGCACGAGAGTGTGTTTGGTTCAGACGAATGACAAACCACTCAGAGATAATTGCGATGTATGAGGTCGCACGGGAGTGTGTTTGGTTCAGACGAATGGCACATCACATCCTAAAGTCATGTGGCCTATGAATATAATGCTGCTTGTGTTGCACAAATGCAGATGGGTTATGTTAAGATCAATCTCACTAAGCATATTGCCCCTAAATTCTTCTACCCTCATGAGCTCCAGAAGAGTGGGGAAGTAAAGATCTTGCATACTAAGTCATGTGAAAATATTGCCGATTTATTCACAAAGTCTCTACCTCCACCTAGTTTTCTCCGATGTGTTCACGACATTGGTATGAGACGACTTAGAGAGATGCAAGGTTTAGGGGTAGCCCTGAACCATAGCCCATAATACGAGATATTAGAACTCATATTGATCCGGAAGATCAAAACTAATCCTAAAGATAAGTTGTTGTACTCTTTTTCCTTAGTGACTTTTTCCCACTGGGTTTTCTCACTCAAGGTTTTTAACGAGGCAACAAGTACAACATAGTTTGCGTGTGCAGTGTACTCTCTTTCTCCGTTGATCCTTTTTTCCCACTGTGTTTAGTGGAGAAGTTTTAATGAGACATATACATTTCGTGGTATAATCCCAAGGGGTAGTGTTACGAACCTGATGTCTATCCTTGGAGGCCAAGGCTCATCCATGTACGTAGCATCCTTGGATGCCAAGGATCGATCCTTGCCAGGCAAGGGAAGATGATCAGATTGTGTAGGCAAAATACCTAAAATACTGCTCAAGTGATTACTATAAATAGAAGGCATGAGGAGAGTTGAACACGCACGAGCTGATCGGAATTGTAGTATGAGATACAATAATAAAAAAGCTCTCAGCATTCTCTCCTATTTGGCTTCTTTCTTAATCTTGTGATTGTGCGTGTATGCGGTGATCGGAAGCAAGTGTTGAACAACTGCGTTTCTCAAAAAACAAAAAGTTTATGGCCACGTCTAGGGAGCAATCGTTGCTCGTTTGCGTTCCGCAGCAATCACCCAGAAAAAGGAAGGCGTGGTCCACACCACGTGACCAGAAAAGGAAGGAGCGGTCCCCGACCAGTTTCCGCGCGCGCCGCGCCCTGGCAGCAACCAAAAAACAACCACAGACGACGGGAAATCAGACGCGCACCAACCCGTTCACGCGCACGCATCCCGAAGCCCCAGTAAACCCTACTTCTACGCTACCTTGTCTATTTTCTCTCATAACCAGCCGCCGCCAGCAGCGCTTCCCTCCTTCCCCTGTCTCCCTTCCCCGCCTCCAGGAGAGCCATTGTTGCTGCTCCTCTTCTGCTGCTGGACATTCACATCGAACACAGGTCCACTGTTGCTGCTGTTTCTGCTGGTTCACGGAGTGGGATAAAAAAGAGCAGACCTGGTACGTTTCTTCATCCTCTTGCAGCCTGCAACTTTGTCTAGCCTGTCGATTTTGAACATCTAGCACTATTGGCCTAGCCTGCAATTATGCTCTCCCTTCTCTTGATGTCTCACCCTGGAGCAACTTGCTACCAAGAAGAATCAGACTGGTGAATGGTGCTGCCACCAAAAAATCCCCCTATGGAGCAACTCAGGAAAACAGTTTAACCCTCCACCTCAGTACTACATTAGCTGCAACTCGTGCCAAATTAATCTGCAACTTGGGTAGTACAAAATTACTAACAACCCAGTGACACAGAAACATGTTGGCAAGAAACACCATCAGGGAAAAAAATGCATCGTTGGCAAGGAAAAACAAAGCTGCAACTCAGTACTACTTTAGCTGCAACTCGTGCCAAATTAATCTGCAAAGATCAACACAGATTTACCCAGGTTCATAGGTGTCATAGATGACTTCATAGGTGTGGGATTACGCGAGTCAAGCATCTCCGAGCTTGGGATCGCAGGAACAAAGATCAACACAGATTTACCCAGGTTCGGCCCCCTCAATGTGAGGTAAAAGACCTACTTCCTGCCTACCCTAGATTGGTATTGATATGATAATCGAGGTGTTACAATGGAGGCGATCCGATCTGGTACTCGCCGTATGAGCTAGGGTTTGGGGCTTGATAGCTTGACCCGCTCTAAGTCCTGCGAGTCCTCTTTATATACACAGAGGCTCGCTAGGTTACAAAAGGAAACTTCCCCATAAGGAATACATCCACAGAGGCCTACTCGGAGACTACTTGGTCTTCACGTCCTCCGGGATATGTCTTCTAGATCTTTCCCTTATGGCGGTTCAATATTGGGCTTGCTCCCAAGTGGGCCTTGTCCGTGCGAGTAAGTTAAGTCGCACTGGGCCGCGGGTTAATCCAGAAAGTATTCCCCCGACATTAGCCCCCAAGATTGGTTAGGACTTTACGGTGAGAATCTTCTGACCTCTTGAAATGGTCTCTGAGCCGCACTGCAAACGTTCTGACCAATCTCCTGACTTATGCGATTCAGAGCTGTGACTCATCTGCGCGACTCATCTCTCTTCTGGAAATATTCTGTTTCCTTTAATTGCGGACCGTTACTCGTTTTGCGGGCGCAAATTGTGCCGTTGGTTGCGAGCACAGATAATGCCGTTAGTTGCGGGCCCCTTCAGTTATAAGCTGCGGCCACCTAGGTCATTATCCATTTGCCCTTGCAATCTTCTCATCCCTAGCCGCGCCGTCTTCTTCCTCGACCCGAGCCTAGTTCCCCAATCCAATCTCCCCCTCGCAATGGCGCCCAAGGCGAAGCCATCTGACGATAGGCGCAAATCTCCTGCAACTGGGAAGGATCCTGGGTAACGGAGGAAACTCTTGGATCTGGCCGAGGCTGGCTTCTTGCCGCCGAAGGAGGACGGCGTCTGGCGGGCGCCAGGCGATGAAATCGAGCCGCGCCCCAAGCCCAACGAGCTGGTGATGTTCGTGGAGCACGTGGAGCGTGGATTCACGCCGCCAGGTTCTCCCTTCTTCCGCAATTTGCTGCAACGCCTAGGCCTCCGTCTTCACGACATCGGGCCCAACTCAATGCTCCAGGTGAGCAATTTTCATGTGCTGTGCGAGGATTATCTTGGCATAGCCCCCAACATCGATCTATGGCTGGCCTCTTTCACCTGCAACAGCCAACTTGTCTCCAAGGGTGGCGCCTACGTTCAGGTCGGCGCCATCTCTCTTCAACGCCATAGGAACTCTTGCCTTCCCAAGCTAGCCCTGGCGAATCGACCCAGGGCTTGGCAAAAATCTTTCTTCTATTGCCAAGATACTTCACCGGAGGGCGAAACTCGCCTTCCCTCCTGGTCTAACACCCTCTTCGTGCCTACCGAGGCACTGAAATCAAAACCCCGCGACTCGTCCATGTCCTTCATCAATGAGTCGCTGATCAAATCCGCGCCTTAATAGGTCATGGTCTTACTGGCCTTGATCTTCTCTCTTGCTGGACCAAATGGCGCATTCAGCCCGTGAGTCCACGACAGCGATCCTTCCTTGAGTGCACAGGCACCTCTGCTGACGTTGATCGTATCAAGGCTTCGGACTGGAGGCCTGAGGATTGGGTGGAATTTGTCACCCGCGTGACTGAGGAGAAGGACATCTCCTTCGATAAGGTGGGGCTTGCCCCTTTCAGTGTTAACAACAAGCCTTTTGAGGTAACTCCTCTTCTCTGTCTTTTCGCCTTCGTAGTTGAGTCGCATTCCTTTTCTTAATACTGCAACTTATATCTCCCTGATCCAGGCTGATGAGAACTACTGGTCGCTGCCTGCGACCGTCGCCGGCACTGCTGCTCCCAAGCGTGCCGCACGAAAGAAGTTGCTGCCCACTCTAGAGGGCAGCGAGACTGCTGATATCCCTTCTGTTGCTTCTGCGGCCTCAGATGGTGAAGAGACTGAACTGGACGAGGACGACAGTCCAGTGCCAGCCGCGAGTTCTGTTGCCGCGGCTGGACCAACTCCCCGTAGAGCCTCCAAGAGGCTATCTCGTGAGGAACCAGAGGTTGATGCTCTGGAAAACCCGAGGCCACGAAGCGTCGCAAACCTGCTACGGGCGCGATCTCCTTCGTTGCCAGGCGTGCTTTCAAAGCCACCGCCTCTGCTGAAGAAGACATGGGTCCCCACTCTGGTAATTTCTGTTGTCTTGTCATCTTGAATGCTTATTCTTTTTCCTCTACTGACACGCAAAACTTCTGCTCGTAGATTCTGGGACCCAAGGCCTGTCCTCACCGTCAAGCGGTGAACTTATGGCCTTTGTGAAGATGGCTCCAGAGTTAGTAACTTTTCCCTGTGCTTTCAATACTTTTATTCTGGCTTATGTGCTTCTTCTTCACACAATGCCCTTGCTTTTTCAGAAGTGCGGCTAAACCCGCGACTGAGCCTGGAACCGCGGTTGAGCCGCATTTATCACCTGCGGCTCATACCGCCATGGTAGAGGGCGTGGCCACCACTGATGACCTGGCCACGGTCCCTGTTCTTGACACAGCCACCCAAGAGGTGGCTCTGGAGGATAGAACGGATCCCCTTATGATCCAGGACGTGGAGAAGGTCAACCCCTCCTCCATAGATGTAATGGCCAAGGATGCTGATACGCCAGTGGTTGAGTCGCCAGCGGCGGACAATCTGCGGTCGCCAATTCTGCATGCTGAGGTTGCTTCTTCCTCCTCCACAAGCCGCGCTGAGAAACTGTCAGAGGCTATCATTGCCTCAAATGACAAGCAAGCCATGGAGCTCCGCAAGGCACTATCTGACCTGTCTGCGGCTTATAAGGTAAACTTCTATCTCCAGTTATCTGTCTCTAGCCCCCAAGGATCAAGTTTCTTCTTTGACTGTAAAGGGAGACTTGATGCTTCTCTTTTAGCTGTTGATATATACTTACTAACTGATGTACCCTTCGTAGGAGGAACTAAGCTCCATAACAGCTGCCAAACTTGCCTTGGAAAAGCAGCTGGGGGATACTCCCTCTGAACTGGAGAGGCTGCGCGAGCTCCTTGGCCAGCGTGACGCTGAGCTGAAGAAGAGGGAAACCAGGATGGGCGAGCTATCTGATGAAAGCTTCAAGTTATCTGAGCAAGCCAAAGCCACCGAGCTGCGGCTTAAAACTGTTGAAGAGAAGTTCCAGAGAGGGTCCAGCAGCTGGACCTCCAAGTCAGTGCTCAGAAAGACGCCATTGCTGATGCCAATGAGGACGCAAGGCTTAAGGCTGTTTCCATTGGCGAGCTTGAGAAAAAGTTGAAGAAAGTTTCTGATGCCCATAACCTTGTCCACGCCAAAGTGTGCATCATGACTCAAGAGTTAACTGGTATGTGTTGCGACTCATATCTGCATCTGTTTTCTCTACTATCTTTGCCTGTGTGTTGTAGAGCTGACGGAGACATGCCTCGATGTAGGTGAAGATGCCAAGGAGCAGCGCGGCAGTACTCAAGAACAGCTGGAGTATATCCGCGATTTTTCGCGAAGAACTTGTGACGCCATGAAATCACTGTCTAAGTGCCTGCTGCCGACCAAGCCAGTCCCCGGTGATTCTGAAGGGCTGCTGAAAAGACTGCTTAGGGCGCCTCAGTTCTTTTTGGACTGGAAGGAGTCCTCAGCTCGCACCGGCGCGGCTCATGTTCTTGCTTTGGCCAAGACGTACTATCCTTCTTTTGATGCTGCCAAGGTTGCAAAAGGTAGGCCCTCGAAGAAGGTGGATGGCACCGAACTGACGGCCTCAGAATATGCGACGACTTGGAAGGATATGCGCGGCCACGCGACTGAACTGGTGGAGGGGTAGATCTTGCGACCTATATGGGCAAGTATAATGCAGATGGAAGCAGATGGGAGAAGTTACCCGCTCCGTCATCCAGTGCGGTGATTCCGCAGGAAAAGAACCCCTCTCCAGGCGTATCCAGCTCTGCAGCCCCCAAGCCCGCGACTGAAGAGCCCTCCAGCGAGCCTGCGATTGCTCCTTCTGGCAAGCTTGGTAAGCCGCCTGTTCCTCCTTCCCACCGGCCAAAAGCTGCGCACAAGTGAAGAAGAGAAAACAATGGTTTGATGATCTTGGCCCTTAGCGGTCTGTAATAATTGTTAGAATTTATGTGTCATAAGACAATATTATGGTTTGCTTAAGTACTCTTGGCAGTACATGTTTCGACCAATAGGCTGGTCCTTATGATTTGTCTCGGTTTTTCCTCACTTAGGCCCTTGCGCGGCTCAGTATTTCCCAGGTAAAAAGTGCGTGTTCAGGGTCGAGAGCGGCCATGATAGGCAATCAAACTCGATTGACGCCGCACCCCCAGTACTTTGGCCGCATAGTGCAAGTCGCATCCAAGAGAGGTTGAGTATAATCACGATAAATGCCACTTGTTTGGCGATCCCAAGGAATAGGCCGCGCTAAAAAGCTGCCGCACCCCCAAGGGACCAATGATTAAAAAATAAAAGACTCACAGCTCAATTGGTAGTTTGAGATGCTTTATTTCAGAATCATTATATGATACATAGGGTCGGTCGCGCCTAGGTGGCGACCAGAAGTGATGCTTGGGTCGGTTGCGCCTAGGTGGCAACCAGAGATGTTACATGGGTCGGTCGCGCCTGAGTGGCGACCAGAAATGCTTGGGTCGGTTGCGCCTAGGTGGCAACCAGAGATGTTACATGGGTCGGTCGCGCCTGAGTGGCGACCAGAATTGGGTCGATCGCGCCTAGGTGGCGATCAGAAGTGTCACATTGGGTCGGTCGCGCCTGAGTGGCGACCAGAATTGAAATTTTTAGCCCTGAGTGGCCAGCTTGATGATGTAAACTCTTAATAATTTTGCTGCGACTGCTGATGGCAACTCGCGATGCCTGGGATGTGTCCTTATTGGCAATGGCTTGTAGCCTTTGACTTCCTTGCCTCCCTTGCGGCCGTAATCTGAAGTCGCAAGTCAGGCAGGTGCCTCTTGGCCTTCACGATGTCATCAAAATTCTCCTGCGACTCGCGCATGGGCGCGCTCTCTGGATGCAAGCTGCTCTGGCTATGGCCTTGTCGCCCTCTTCGCATTCTTGAGCTATTCTTTTGTCGCCATTAATGGTGATGACTCCCCTAGGGCCTGGTATTTTAAGCTTTAGGTACACATAGCACGGCCTAGCCATAAACTTTGCGAATGCTTCTCTGCCAAACAGCGCATGATATGGGCTCTGGAAATCTACAACCTCGAACCAAATGTACTCGCTCCTGAAGTTGCTTTGTGTCCCAAAGGCGACCTCCAAGTTAACTCGCCCCAATGGCTGAGCTGATATGCCTGGCACGACACCATGAAACGTTGTTCTTGATGGGTGTAGCTGCTTTTCTTGAAGGTTCATTCTTTTGAAGGTTTCATAGTATAATATGTTGATGCTGCTGCCTCCATCCATCAGTACTTTGCTCAACTTGTACCCTGCGACTTGAGGGGCAACCACCAGCGCGAGTTTTCCTCTTCATTTATTTCTCCTGGGTGATCCTCGCGGCTCCAAACTACTGGTTGCTCGGACCACTTTAGCCACTGTGGGACGGCTGGTACTATGGCGTTAACAGCCTGATTGCGTCGTCGCAGCTTTTGTTCCCTTCTTGAAGTATTCACACAATGGTATGATACTGACCCAACTGTTTTGGGAATTGTGGTGATCTGGCTGCGGATTTGGGACGGCGTTGTTGCTGTTGTTGCCTCCGCCATGTTTACCTTCCTCGTTATTTTGATGATTGAAGTTTGTGTTGAGTGGCTGTCCATCCTTCCACTTTTTGTAATGATAACACTGTGCCTTCGTGTGGTTGGGTGGTTTCCCATCTTTTCCTATATGGATGTCGCAGGGGCGGTTGAAAACCTCTTCCAAATTAACTGGATGAAAATTCCTTCCTCTGCTGCTGCTTTGTTTGTAACGAGTATTCGTATTTGCGACTAACCCTGAGTTTCCTTCCTCGTTTTTGCGCTTGTTATAACTCGCATTGGCATTGCTAGCTTGCTGTTGTTGAGGTTTGCTACTGGCCTTTGATCCAGGTATCTCTGCTACTCTCGGTGCTGCGAAAGATGGAACCGCTGGTACGAGTGATGGTACAGCGATTGCTTGAACCGCGGGCGCAGCTAACGGAGCCACGGACCGCATAACCATGGCAGATGGTGCCATGCGTGCGGGTACCGCGACTGAAGGTTGTGCGACCCCTGACCATGCGACTGGGTGCGCCGTGTTGGTGGCGACTGATGGGATCATGTTGGTGGCGGCTGACGGGACCGCAATTGCTGGTTCAGTGGTAGGTGATTGGAACAGCTCCATGGGGTTTACTGTTCCTGGCTGCAGGCGGCTCGCGTGGCGTCTGTGTGGCAAGGTGGCCTGTATTCCTTGCAGAGAATTGGTTTCCTCGATGAGTCGCAGTTGCTCCTGTTGGAGGCGCTGTTCCTCACGCGCTAGCCTGGCTCTCTCATCTGCGATTCTCTGGACTTCATCATATAGCCCGATCCTGGTAGCCTCCAATTCTGTCACCCTAGCGGCCGCGTTAACCGCAGATATTGGTGTAAACAACATGCTTCCCTGTGGCGGCGTGACCGCTGCGCTGGGGGTTACCCTTGACCCTGATTCCACAGGCGCGACTCCAGGTGGAGTTTCTCTGTTTGCGACTCCTGAGGCCGCGACTCCTAGCGTCGTCGCAGCGGATGCCGCGACTCCTGATGCGTCTAGCGCGGCTTGTTCTGCTGCTTCTGGCGGTGTGGGGGCTAAGCTGCCTGGTGGCATGCTCAGCCCTTCGTCTGCTTCTGTGGTCCTGTAGACCCCTTCCACGTGCCGATCTTCTACAGAGGGCGAGCCACTATCCACAGGGCCTCCGCATAGCCTTTCCTCAAGGACATACTCAATGGATTGGCCTTCTTCGCCTTCGAGAGGCAGCGACTCGTGGTTGATAGATCCTTCTTCTTGGTCCACTGTTACCGCGACTCCTTCTTCTGAGTCGCCATGCTGCGATGGATCCTCTGACTCGCCGCCAATGAAGCCGACGAAGACGTTGATGGATCCAAAGGGGATGACGTGGCCGGTCTCTAAATAATCCGCTTCCGGCCCCCAGCTTGAATCGTCGATGAGGGGTGTGCCATTGACCGTGATGATACGGCCAACAACAAGATCTTCAGCTCCCTTCATGGATCCTGCGCGGAACGTGACGCTCTTGACCGCAGGCCCCACGGTGGGCGCCAACTGTCGTGGGTTTGTCACGTCAGGTGTCATAGATGACTTCATAGGTGTGGGATTACGCGAGTCAAGCATCTCCGAGCTTGGGATCGCAGGAACAAAGATCAACACAGATTTACCCAGGTTCGGCCCCCTCAATGTGAGGTAAAAGACCTACTTCCTGCCTACCCTAGATTGGTATTGATATGATAATCGAGGTGTTACAATGGAGGCGATCCGATCTGGTACTCGCCGTATGAGCTAGGGTTTGGGGCTTGATAGCTTGACCCGCTCTAAGTCCTGCGAGTCCTCTTTATATACACAGAGGCTCGCTAGGTTACAAAAGGAAACTTCCCCCATAAGGAATACATCCACAGAGGCTTACTCGGAGACTACTTGGTCTTCACGTCCTCCGGGATATGTCTTCTAGATCTTTCCCCTTATGGCGGTTCAATATTGGGCTTTGCTCCCAAATGGGCCTTTGTCCGTGCGAGTAAGTTAAGCCGCACTGGGCCGCGGGTTAATCCTAAAAGTATTCCCCCGACAGTTGCTCCTGGTTTTTCTTTTGCAGATGGACCTAGACCTGAACCAGCCTGCTGAAGATGATTATTATGATGCCGAGCTGCATTTCTGCACACAGCTACCGGTGGTGGAGGCAGTTGACGAATCACCAGACCCCATTGGCGGAAGGAACGAAGGTTTGGATGACGATGTTAGCGGAAGGGGGCCACAACACAATGCTGCCCCTCAGCAGTCTAACCCTAGCATACCATCAACTACTACTGTCCCCACAACATCTTCTGCAAACACTGGTTTGCCGGAGGGGGGTGGTGACGGAGTCGGAGCCAATGAAGAAGTTGCTTCCAGTCCATCTGAGCCTTTTTTGGGTATGAGGTTTGATACAATAGCTGGTGCTAGAGCACACTACAATTCATATGCATTGAGATTGGGGTTCTCTATAAAATCAAACACATCGAAGAGAGCGACTTACACGAAGGTGTTGGAAAAGCAACAGTTCTGTTGCAACAAACACAGGGCCCCAAAAACTGAAGAGGAAATTCAGAAGGAGAGACCAAGTGCTGTGGATAAAGTCAGTCCAGTGCAGGTTGACAGCGACGATGATGCTAGTGGTGGTGCTAGTCCAAGTAAGAAAACTACTGCTAGCAAATACAGGAAGAAACGGAAGAGAGAATCGATGAAGCCAACAAAATGCCCCGCTAACATGATTGTGAAGTTGATCAACAACAAGTGGGAAGTAACTTACTTTGTTGCTGAACACAATCATCCCTTGGTTGAGAAACCCAATCTACTGAAATACCTGAGATCACATAGGGGCATCCCCTAGATGAGAGGCAGTTCCTGAGATGTCTACATGACTGCAACATTGAGACAAGTTTGTGCCCCCTACTTACAAAAAAAATTGAAAAAGAAAAAAAAAAGAGTTTACATTTTTGCTTGCAATGTTGCTTATCTATTTTTGGAGTGCAACGGGCATGTGGTAAAGAAAACTGACTTGTTTTCTGTACTGTTTTTTGGCTGCTGGTCGCATGATGACAGTAATGTCTTCCTTCTATGGTAAGGAAGCTTTTGTGCCATATGATCCTAAGGACATAACAAACTTGAGAACAAGTTTCAGACTTGAGAACTAGGAGTTTGATATTGAAGATACAATCTGTTATTTCATGGAGTTGCAAGAGAATGACCCTGGGTTCTTCTACAAGATTTCCCGCGATGACGAGAACAGAGTAGAGAACATTTTTTGGGTAGACAGTGTTGCTAGGAAAGCTTATGCAGATGCTTATCATGACTGCATCTCCTTTGACACGACCTTCATGACAAATACCTTCAACATGCCTTTCGCTCCCTTCATTGGGATTAATAGGCATGGGCAGTCATTTACGCTGGGTTGCGGCTTCATGCGGGATGAGAAGGAAGAAGCTTTCAAGTGGCTGTTTACCGCATTCCTTGAGGCTATGAATGGCAGGCAACCGGACAACATTATCACGGACCAGGACAAGTCTATGGCGAATGCAATATCCGCAATTTTCCAGACAATTGTCACCGCAACTGCCGCTGGCATATTATGAAGAAAGCCAATGAGAAGCTGGGCTCATTCCTAGGCCGACATCCTGGACTTGCTGAGCATTTCAATGAAGTTGTGGACGAGAGCATGAGTATTGAGGAGTTTGAAGCTAGATGGGCTGAAATGGTTCTGAATTGGGAGTTGGTTGGTCATGAAACATTTGCTTGGCTCAAGAAGTATGCCCACAAATGGGTTCCATGCTACTTCAGGAAGCGTTTCTTTCCTTTCCTACAATCAACTCAGAGAAGTGAAGGTTTCAACTCTGTCTTGAAACGCTACGTGAATCCCAAGAATTCGATCAAGCACTTTGTGCAGCAATATGAGAAGATACAACAAAGGATGTTGGGCAGGGAAAGTCACAAAGACTTCCGCACTGGCGAGCTAGTTGCTGACACATGGTCCCCATTTCCGATAGAGAAACATGCTATGGCTGTCTACACCAGGGACATCTATCACCGCTTCAAGCTCGAGTTTGAGATGATAGGGCGCTACAATGTTCAACCTCAGGGCCAGGACATGTTCCTTGTGGTTCCTAACAACCTTAGGTGTTATCCTTATGGGGCTAGGAGCTACATGGTTAACACAAATGGTGCTGACACAAATGGTGAAAGGACCTACAACTATGAGTGCGGAAAATTTGAGCGGGACGGGATGCTTTGCTGCCATGTGTTAAAGATCTTCACACATGTTGGTGTTGACATCATACCGCAGCGCTACATCTTGCGTAGGTGGACACCAGTGGCAGCAGATGCTGCGGGTATGCCTCATGTGACAGGGCAGAATGATGTCATGCCTGAAGAATCGCGGGAGCATATAAGGTTTGCTAATTTGTCTAGGGACTTTGTAGGAGTTGCTAAGATTGGCAGCAAGTCTGACCAAGCTGAGGCTATTGCCCGGAGACACATTAAGGAAATGCACACAGAGTTTGCTCAGCTCAACAAGGTGAGGAGGAAGAAGAGTAACACCCAAACCGGCAGATCAAACTCAGCAACAGGGCATGTTCCAGTTGCGCCACAGCCGACAGGTCGTAGAACTAATCAGCCATCAACTTCAGCTCCTAATGTGTGTCGGACAGCAAGTGAATCTCGCATGCCACCGCAAATGCAGCCGACAAGTACTAGCCCGAACCAGACAACCACAGACACTGCTAAGGTACATCAGACCGCAACTGCATCTCGCATGTCATCTCCATTGCAGCCGACCGGTGGTAGGCCAAACCAGTCAACAACTGCAGGCTATGTGCCTAACCAACAAGCGCCAGGCATTGGAACTAGTGGAAGTACAGGTGCACCAGCAACATTTCCTACACCAGCTCTACGTTCGTCAGGCGTGGCCATGAGTTCGGCTCCTCCCCGTGCTAGGAGATCATCGTCAGGGCTTGGCCCATCCACTGTTCATCCCACCAATGCGCCAGGTCGACCAGGTCGTGAAGAATTTGTAATACTGAACCCTCTAAGGTCTAACACGAAAGGGAGGAAGAAGGGAAGATATCTAGCTGGGATCGAGTTGCAGGCAACAAAGACTGTCCTATGTGGTACTTGTGGTGAATCTGGTCACAACTCAGCTACATGTACTGCTGCGTTGGGTAATAATCAGAAATGATGTGCACTAGTTGCTCATTGTTAGTTTTTCTTTCATTATTGTATTGGTGGAAAAAGCATGTATTGACTTCAAAAAAAAAGAAAAACAGCTTGAGTAAATTATTGCAATAGTACACTTTTGTTATGCGGCAAAAAACAGCAACCAAAAAACAACTTGAGTACATTATTTCACTACTGGGTGCTAAACAAAATACTGTTGTACCTCACTTCAATTTCAGCACCTCTTTCCAGTTGACGTCGTTGAATACAGAAGTAACCCATGTGTGCGTCATGATCTTCCTAATGCTTGGATATTTGCACCTTCATATCCTGGTAGGCTTGTCCCATCCCAGTGTTCTGCGTTGTACAGGGCGCATACGCCACAGTCGTGCCTGAAAGTACATTCAGGTTGAGGTTAGAGAGCAGAAAAGATGAACCCAAATCAGCAAAAATGTATGAAAAAAATGGTAGTACAAAATTAGTACCATCTTGGAGTAAACTCCGGAGTATATATGCCAGTAAGTTCCAGAGTGCAAATGTACTAAGTTGCAAAGTGCAATGTACTAAGTTGCAGAGAAAAAAAGACTAGGTTTTTTTAGTTGTACTAAAAAGAGTTGATGGTGCGCTACCGTTGTAGGTTGCTTCTTTGTGAAAATGCACTAATGTACTTTCTAAACTTAGTTTTGGGTGCTAAAATGTGCTTCCTGTGTGGCATTGTTGCACAACAAGTAAAAGTTTGCTGACTCCAAATTGTTACAACTAATGTTTGATGTGCAAAAAGTTGCAGAATCATGAACAGAAAAGGACTAGAATCTTACGGGGTAGTCTGCTTTGGTGGGTCAATGTCCTCATATCCAAATCTGTCCAATTTGATAGGAGACTGTGGGTACATATCCTCCCACAAAGAAATGAGAACGTTGATAATCTTCTTGGCACACAAATCAAGGTTCTTGTCTGCCTTTGACCTCATTGAATCCATCAACTCGAAGCGTTTGTCCCTTATGTTGATGGCAAGAAGCCAATAGTGGTTCACAGGGACTTTTGCTTGTGGTGCTAAATTCTCCATGACAGGTATGATTATCTGCCATGATGGGTATGAAATTAGGTAAAAAGATCGATGAAGAACACACAAACAAAACAGAAAATGGTACAGATAAGAACGCAAAAAAGAAAGGGCCTATAACGCTCATACCGAGTCCTTTCTGTCAAGGTGTGCATTTTCTTTTGAGAAATGCTTGACGAGCTGCCTGTTGCGCGGATCATTGTCTCGCAGGATTATAGTCTGAAAAACAAAAGAAAATGTACTAGTGTTAGTGAATACATATTGTGGTGTAGACAACAAAAAAAGAGCTTCCTAGGTATAAGATTAGTTGCGTACCGCAACATTCAAAGGCATGACCACCTTCTTCTACCTCTTTTCTGTCCTCAACATTATCGATTCAAGGCCTAGCTCTACCACCGAGTTCAACAACGACGCGTATGGCATCATTGAGTTTGATAGTTCTTGTAGTGAGACATGAAAGCTGTCGTAGTTCACGATGTCAGGGGTGTTGTCTGTTGTTTGACCTCTCGAAGTCCTGCGTCCGTGCGCAACAACTACATCGTACAACTCTTTTACTTCAGCTGAGCATGTGAAGTTGCTTTTGTTGCTGTAGTTCACATAAGACGACTTCTTGCAAGGAGGGTTCCTTACAATCCTCCGTTTGTGTGCTTCTGCATCAATGGAGCCGGTCATGCTAGCCGTGGCTTTTGGATCTGCCCTTGCTGTTCCCCTGCCTGCAAAAACGCCTTCTGTTGGTTGCTGAACTGCCTGCAGCTTTGCCTTCTACTGTGCTTTCTCTCTCTCGATTTTATCACACAACTCCCACACCTCTCTTTCCTCTTCTGGAGTCCAATCGACGTCGGAACCAAACGTTTTGCTAGCTCAACAGGTTTTAGAAAAGAAGGCTGGCTTGGTTCAGAAATGTTGTTAGTCTTTCCCTTTTCTGGACTATCAAACCCGAGATCGAAAGGTGGCGCATCACAAGCCCCGTCTCCCCTAGTATCTCTTGGTTTGGGGGGTGGGCATGATTTCACGGTGGGTGCAGCTGGTCCTGGCATGGTTGCTTTCAAACCAGCTCTAGTTGTTGCTCTTAACAGTCCCTGTCCCTGTCCTGCTGCTGTGGTTTCCTTCTCTGCTGGGATCGTTGTTGCTGTCTTTTTTGCTTGGATTGTTGGCTGTTGTGCTTGAGTTGCTGCCAAATTCAGAGTGGTTGCTGGCTGAGAGCTTGTAGTTGCTGCCAAATTTAGAGTGGCTGCTGGCTGGGAACTTGTAGTTGCTGCCACTTTGGTCATTGTTGCTTGTGCCTTGCCCTGACCTGCATCAGGTATGCCTCCTGCTTGCTGTCCTACTGCTGCTGTGGAGGTGCTGCTGCCTGGCCTGCCACGCTGTGCGAGCGTTTTCTGCCTTTTCTTACCTTGTGGACTGCTGCCACCGGGTTCCATCATTATTTTTCTTTCTAAGTTGTAGACCTCTTCGACGCACTTTTTCACGGCAAAATCTCTGCGAAACCCGTCCAGTGGTGGTGGTGAGCTGGCAGGTGTATTCCTCCTCACTTCTTCCATGAAAATCTGCTTCGCATAGAATTTGGGTGGTGTATCAAAGAAAACGGGGGGTTCGATGTATGGCATGTCAATCTCTGCTTTGTCTTTAGAAAATACAAACTCTCTTAATTCAGAAAAAAGGGCTGGGCCGTGCCGCAGTTGATGTGCCATCTGATGTCGCGCTGTTCCCTGGAGTATGTGCCGTTTGATGTGCCTTCATGCATTTCCTTTCGGCGCTTAGTATTGCTAGTGGTACTGTGTCTTCAACGTCCTCATCGACTGTTTTCACATCCTTTCCCTCTGAGTGTCCTTTCATTGGACTGTCCTTTGCCAACCTAGGAGGCCTCCTTGGTTGCTTGTTTTCTCGGACAGGACTTTGCTCACCAACAGTTGCTTCTCCATCATCAAAACTGCCATTGTTGTTGCTGGATCCATGAATGTTTCCTTTTGAAAGTTCTTTGATGGGGCTGTCCCCCGAAAATCCTTTCGATGGGCTGTTCTTAGCCACCCTAGGAGACCTCCTTAACTGCTGTTCTCCCTTGTTCATATCAGCAATTATGTGCGTGTTGTGGCTGCTTTCCCCCTGTTCTCCACCAATGATGCTATTAGAGCATTGTTTCACAGCTCTGGCATTTTCATCTCTGTAAGACCTCCTACTCCGCGGTTCTAGATCGCAATCTTGCTCGTTTTCGTCTTCATGTCTGTTGGCAACTGAGTGCATAGTGCGGTTGTTGATTCCCCCGACAGTTGCTTCATCGTCATGCTGTTCTTCATCTTCAGTGTCATCGTTTTCATCGTCAGAATCACTGTCCCCGTCCCAATCATCCTCATCATCTTCGTCAACTTCATCCAGCCTTTGCCTTTTGCTCCTCGTGTTCTGAACATGTGTGGCTGTTTCATCCTGGTCGAGTCTCCCATACTCCTCAACAAATGTGCCAAGCCTGGTAGAGATGTCCTTGCATAAATCTCCTATCAATTCTGTCAATTTCCTTTTCTTCTGCAAAAAAAACAGAAAAAAAGGAGACGTAAGTAAAAGGGTCACTGACTATACAAAAATGCAAACACATGAAAGGGACTGGTTTCTATTGGAACGTTGGTGCAGATGGCACGTATTACCTCATTTGGGTAAGTTGCTGGCAACTTTGATGAAACAAACATCTCAGTTTGCGTCACGCCGGCAAACAAACCATCCCTAATAGTGACACCAACACCTTCTTTCAGCTGAAAAAATAATGTTAGAAAAGATCAGTCAAAAAATTTGCTTGCGTAGTTGCTAGCACAAATAACGCTGTTCTGCAACTTTGAAAAAAAGAAGAAAAAAGTGGACTGTGTTTGAAGGTAAAAAAACATGAAAAGGTATATCATACCCTCAGCTTGCCAAACTCCCCATTAGGTTTCCTATCTTTTTGCATAACAGCTTGTATAAGCTGGTTTGTCCATGCCACAGCGCGTATCGGGCAATCGCTTGCAGACTCGATAGGCTCGTCTACCTCAAGCGAATCCACATAAAGGATCTGCGTGAGTTGAAAAACAAATAACTATCAGTTGTTTAAAACTGCTAGATATGATAAACATTGGATACAAATAAAATAAAAATAAAATGCTGGATCATATGAGTTATTTACCACTAAATGTAATACGCAACAGCAGACAGACATTTTCTTCGATCCCATGGTCTTCACTTCTGCGATGATTTGGTCAATAGCAAGCTGTGGAAAATTGGTACCCCTTGCTTTTTCAAGATTCCTTATCACTCCGTAACACCTTGGGCTGATGCTGCACTTTGTAGTTGGGCAAATAAAACAACTCATGACTCCAGCAAGATACGCTCGGAGAAACTTCATGTCTGCAACCCCATTCATGGCCCCTATCTTCTTGCACCACTCTGCGAATGTGGGGGCTATGCCACTCTTGACACCATACTGTTCATTCATAAAAGCTGCGGCTTCAGTATCCATCTCAAAACGAGCAGGCATGCCCTCATTGATTAGTCCAAACACTTTCTGAAAGCTGTCGCCATCGACCTTGATGGTGCCCCTCCCAGGGATGACGAGCTCACTCCTCATCAGGTCGAAACAGCTGAGAACCCACATGCTGAGGTCGTGCGGCATTTCCGTTGCCTTCACCAGTAGCATGCCACCCCATCCCCACTCTATTATTAGAGTCTTCTGCTTATCTGACAAGAGTGCGTTTAGCTTGGCTAGCCTTGCTGGTGAGGCACGGTTCCTACCAAGCTGTCATGATTGCGGGGGGGTTAAGTCGAAGCCCAATTTGGTGCGAGTGAAAAAAATAGATAAAAAAGACACAATGCTCCATCATAGATGAATCAAAAAAAAACTCACCGCTTGGACCTGCTTCCTCTTGCGAGTTGGCTTTCCTCTTTCTGCTGTGCGTCCGGAAGCCATGGTTTTGATCCTTGCAACTCCACCAGTGGGGTTATTGCTCGAGCTGGGCACGGACGGTCCTCGGCTTCAACCCTGGCAGCAGGATCAGGTAAACGAAGGTTGCGTTTAGTCATGTTCCTTTTCCTGGGGAAGGAGACACAACACTCCATATTATAACCCAAAACTTAGTACTACAACTCTGCAGATGTGCTCTGCAACTTAGTAGTCAATTGCTACTACTAAAACCTGTCAGACCTCTTCATGCTCTGCAACTTAGCAACTCAAATAAAAAACCCAAAAAAAAAACCATAAAAAATAACATGTTCATGCTCTGCCATTTTGTACCAAAAACAAACAGCCCCTACTGCTCTTAAAACTTAGCAACTAGTAATCTGCAACAAAAATCATGGCGAAAATCAGACATACTGCTCTCCTACTCAGTACTACAACTCTGCAGATGTGCTCTGCAACTTAGCAGTCAAATTGCTACTACTAAAATCCTGCAGCATAAGCAACATTTCAGTTCACGATGCTTTGCACCTTGCTACACGGAGGGAGGAAGCATGCATACCTTGGGTCGTCGACAACGGAGACCAAATCTCGCCGGTCCACGCGCGAATTCGACCTCTGGCGCGTAGCTCGCCCGCCCTCCGTGCACGTATTCGACCTCCCCCCGGCGCGCACCTCGCCAACCTCGAGCACGGATTCGGCCTCCGCCGCGCAGATCTTGACCCCACGCGCGCGGATTCAGACCTTTGCCGCGCAGCTCGCCGCCCCTCTACGCGGATTCGACCACTCAAATGGGGGGAGGTCGCGACCACCGCGCGTCGCCTCGGCTGTCTCGCCGCCGCGTAGCTCCTCTGCCCTGACGCGCGAGTGCTCGATCTCCTCGCTCCCCGAGCTCGAAACCGACGTCGTGCTCCTCTCAGACCCCGCCGAGCTCGCCGCACTGCTCGTCGGCGACGGATTCGTCGGAATCGCCGGCGGGAGCTAACCCTAATTAATTTGTCAGGAGCGGACGGAAATGGTCGGGGGAGACGACACGGCTCCTTCGCTGTTCAAACGAGACCAACCCTTTGCCACGTGCGTGCGGGCCCCATTAGTCAGCCAGGTGGTTCCTGTCGGGACGACGGACGCGGGGCAGAGCGCGTGATCGGCCGTCTGGCCATGATCGGACGGCCCACAATCGATTGCTCGGGAAGACACGATAGCAGCCGTGCATTCTTTAGCATTTGGGAAAAGTTTATATATTTTTTTTTGAAAAAAAGCCTCGGCCTCACGCCTGGCAACCCACGGGCCACTGGCCACGGTCCATAGCGGCACCATCGTGAGTGACGATAAATCAAGAGGAACGCGCACAAATCAGGACTACGGTTACCGTCGACGGCTCAGGGCTCGCAGCCGGTCACCCATGGCTCCCCGGAAGGAGCTTGAGGCGCCACCGTTGGAGGGTGACCTGGCGACGGAGAGGCTGTCGCAACTCGCAAGAAAACTCGTCGGATCCGGAGGAGGAGGAGGAGGACGACAAGTGGGGCTGCATGCTGCCCTTGTTCTATGATACCAAGGAGGAGTTGTCCGCGGCGTATACGGCGGAGGCGGAGGAAGCGGAGGCGGGAGGCCGAGGAGAAGGCGAAGGAGGAGAAGCGGCGGGCGGAGCAGAGGAAACGGCTGGAGGAGACGGCGGCCGTCGGGAGAAGAAAGACGCATTCAGAGGTCTACGATTCGATCCGCAAGTACAATCGCAAGACTAAGTGCGAGGAGTACACCCGGTTCGCCTTCGCCAATCTGTCCACGTTCGATCCTGACGAGCCATGTATGTTCAGTTCTGCCATCTGCATCCCCTTTATTCAGTTTTAATCGATTTCATTGTTTGATCTTCAAGTCTGCGGGTGACTGATATCTATGATAGTTGATTGCCTAACCAAATACAACAGCTACGGTAGTTCATATATATGTTTTCGCAAGTAGATGTTTTAATTGAATTAATTAATTTGGGTATTTCAGTCTCCAGGTGTAGATAGGCCCATGAGCCATTCATCCTCAACAAATTTTTGTAACATTTTAATCTTGCATTTACCTTGTTGCCTTTGCCCCTTATAATTTTTTTTGTAAGCTAATGCTTTTGTTTTCCTGCGGTAGTTACTGTTCTTGAATTTTGTATACATGGACATTTTAATTTTGCTTTGTTGTTCCATTCATTCTCCCAAAATAATACGAATGCTGTTGTTTTGCTTTTCTGTCCGCAGCGCCTGTACTTGCCATGAGATACACTGACAAGCAGATACGCGATTCTGCACATTTGTATTCCATAAACGTGCTCTCGGTCAAGATAGTTTCCTCAGACAAAGGCTTCCCGCCTAATGTGTATGGCAATATTATTCTTAGAGACGGCCTCGACCATAAGTGTGTTTATCTCTTCTCCTGCCCTAGCAGAATGGATTCTCAGCTTATCAGTTCAGAGGTATATCGTTTTCTCAAAACTCTCCACTTGCTATTTTGATCAACAAATTATTCACTTTGCTTGTTAGCAGAGTTTTATTAACCCCTTGGCAGTGGCCAATTATTTTTTAGTCTGTGGAACACATTTTAACTTTAGCTGTATTCAGCGTTTTTAATTATTATCGAAATAAAATGCTGAAGCAAAAAATGATGACTATGCATGTTAGATGTGTGTTTCCAGTGTGTGGCAAAATGGGCAAGGTTGATGGTGCGGGGTAGAAATAGAGTATATGGTTTGGATTTGGCCTAGAATAGTATACACTAAAAAAATCCCCTAGCTAGCAGATCTCAGTAACTGAATTTTACTGTCATTGCAGTAGTATCCTTGCACACCACTAATCTATTATATGTAATATTTTCATAGGATCAATCATTGATCCTGACTGGCCCAAGTCGAGGACTTTTCTTAGTGGGCTATATTTATATTGAGGTCGATCTTAAGATGAAGCGTGGCCGAGGGAAGGACAAACGACTTAGCATCGGATTGCTTGAAATTGATGGCCGAAGGGCTCCTCGGGTGCCTACAACTGAGGTTCGGTCCTGCACTCTTGAGAGCAGCCTCAGCACCGTGGAGGTGAGATATTCAGTAGTTGAAAAAGCAACGGAGGCTACTGTTGAATTTCAAGTTCTTAAGGGAGATTTCAAGGGAAAAATCACAGCTCACACCACCAAAATCGAGGATAGTGCCCATGATAGGATGTTGCTTCATGATAGCAGAGCATGTGGTGCGGCGACCTCTTCTGATGGTAGTCGAGTTATTCAACTGTTGCGTCGCGTTGTAGCTGTCTGTGAGAACGAGATGCTGGTTCTTACAGCTATTCCTGAAGGTGCAGCTACCTGCGTTGCGCGATTTACTCCATTGCTCAGTGGTTTTCAGGATGGTATATTTGATTGGGGTGCCGTTAAGTTAGGTGTGAAGGTATATTGGTCCGTAATAAGTTATTAGATTGGATTTTATCCGAATTGAGGGAATGTAATGGTTACCGTTGTACGGGATTCCTATGGAACTAGGTGTGTGCCACTTGTTTTAGCACTGTATATTGAACCATATACCGTATTATGTTGCTACTGACCGGTCTGGGTCTCCAAGATAAAGTTGAACTAGCCTAACTCGAGACTATCACTTTTATTTACTGTTGCTGCCTCTTCGCTTTTCACTCTACTAGCTAGCTTTAACGCCGCTCCTCAACAGGCAGCAACACCGAATAGAACTCTTCCATAGCTGTCTCACAAATTACTGGAGCCACTTAAAATATGGCTCCAGGTATAAATAAAAGAAAGGCAAATGCTTCTATATTGATCAGTTAAGTATTTCTATGTTTCTGGTTTAGCCGTTTATTTCTTGTGACTATCTAGTTGACTTAATTAGTTATGGCTTTGCTTCCTCGAGAGTTAATTTAGTTCTAGCCTGGAGCATTGGAGCAGCTTTAGTAGTTTGACTTTGAAGACTATCATACATAATAGTAGCTGAAGCTAATCGTTTGGCAAAAATAGACCAGAAAGAGATGCAGTAGACTTGACAAATCTGTATGAAAAGCTGAACGGGTTCGCTTGGCTAACGCTCTTTCTGCCCAGTTTTCTTCTTTGATTAGAAAGAGATGACATTTTAACTGAACTGTGGATAAAAACTTCAGTATGCAAAAATGTTTACAGATTTACGGGCATGAACCTTGAATCCTTAATGCACCGTATAAATCTAGGGAAATCTTGGCTTGGGGGTGAGCAGTCCACGATAAAAGTGAAGGGAATCAGGCAGAGAAAGAGTGCTGGGTGCGAGTGCGAGTGGGTGGGTGCAACATAGGACAGAAAGTGTACATCGACAATCCGCCGTTGAGGCAGAGAAAAACCGCGGGCACTAATACATGGTCTAGAACTCTAGGGCCAGTAATGCTAGTTTTTTTCATTTGACCTGAAATATGTAGTCCGTATTGGACCTGAAACATCTTAAACTCCCCCGTTTCAACGCATCTGGCGACTTAGTTTTGAGAGTTATTTCATAAAGAACATAGCATTAGAAAATTTATTTGAACTAGTAGCCGTGCACGTGCAACGCACGTCTTTAAAATATAAATGTCATTTTTATTTTAGCTAGTTTTTTTGTTGCCGGAGCCGTAAACTTCTTGACTAAGCCGTGTAGCGATGTGCAAACAACATACAATGCACATATGTTGCATCATTTAAAATCCATAAAGCAAAAAATAATAGTTATTATTTACATAAATATTACAATTCCACACCCGTTCAAAGCGATAATTAAATACCTAATCCGTTTCGATTAACTTTTAATGATTAGGTTGATATTTTGGTTAAGTTTTGCTCAACTTTTGATAATGAGTTTGTTGTGTTGGTTTTCTTGGGGAGACTATCCACAATCACGATCTGTGGGATACTTGTTGATTTCGTTCAATTCCGGATCGACAAAATAACAACTTATTTGTTCCAAAACGTGTCATATGAACCTAAAATCAAATAGTAATCATAGTAAGTTTTCAAATTCTGACACAACATATAACACAAATTTTACTAGAAAATTTATTTGAATATGAATCCAACGTATAATTTTCAAAACATATAACACAAATTTTACTGATTAAATTGATAGTCAAACTCGGTGCATATAAAATAAGGACGCCACTTAATTTCTGAGGAGTAATATGGAACGGAGAGAGCAGATATCAAGTCGGGCATATCTACAGTTTTGGGCCGTCTGCGAAGCCCAGTCACCATTGCCTTGGACACCATGGCGGCGTCGAACTCGAGAGAGTATCGCCGTTCCGCGGCGGCCAGAGGCTCTGCTACGGCGAAGTCCTGTGGTGTTGCCACAGGGTCCGGGTTTAGCATATACCTATCCCGGATCAAGGTCTCTGGTTAAATCAGGACGACGGTACCGTCGACGGCTGAGGGCTCGCAGCCGGTTGGTCACCCATGGCTCCCCGGAAGGAGCTCGGGCGCCACCGTTGGAGGGTGACCTGGCGATGGAGAGTCCGTTTCAAGAAAACTCGTCAGATCCGGAGGAGGAGGAGGACGACAAGTGGGGCTGCATGCTGCCCTTGTTCTATGATACCAAGGAGGAGTTCTGCGCGGCGGCGGAGGCGGAGGCGGAGGAGGCTGATAGGCGGAGGCGGGAGGCCGAGGAGAAGGCACGGGAGGCGGACGAAGAGAAGCGGCGGGCGGATGAGACGAATCGGCTGGAGGAGACGGCGGCCGTCGGGAACCGAAAGACGCACACAGAGGTCTACGATTCGATCCACCAGTACAATCCCAAGACCAAGTGCGTGGAGTTGATCCGTTTCGCCTTCGATGACCTCTCAACGTCAACCTTGACGAGCCATGTATGTCCGATTCTGCTATCTGCATCTCCTCTATTCAGTTTTAATTTATTTAATTGTTTGATCTTAATTTCTGTGTGTATCTGATATATCTATGTCAGTTGATTGCCTAATACTACATCAGCTACGGCAACTCATATATATGTTTTCGCAAGTAGCTGTTTTAATTGAATTAATTTGGGTATTTCGGTCTCCAGATGTAGATAAGCCTATGAGGCCATGAGGCGTTTATCCTCAACAAAATTTTGTATGGATGAACATTTTATACGTTTCATTCTCCCAAAATAATTTGAATGTTGATGCTTTTCCTTTTCCTCCGGCAGTGCCTGTTCTTGAATTTTGTACACGTGGACATTTTAATTTTCTCCCAAAATAATATGAATGTTCTATTTTGCATTTTCTTTCCGCAGCGCCTGTACTTGCCATGAGATACACTGACAAGCAGATACGTGATTGTGCATATTTGAAGTCCATAAATGTGGTGTCGGTCAAGATAGTTTCCTCAGACAAAGGCTTCCCGCTTAATGTGTATGGCAATATTATTCTTAGAGACAGCCTCGACTACAAGTGTATTTATCTCTTCTCCCGCCCTAGCAGAATAGATTCTGAGCTCATCAATTCAGAGGTACAATTTTTTCTTAAGACCCTCCAATCAGCATATTGCTCAACAAATTATTCACTTTGCTTGTCAGTAGACATGCACACGCGCGTTTTTATTAACCCCTTGGCAGTGGAACACATTCTTTTTCTGTGGACCACATTTTAACTTAAGCTGTATTCGGCATTTTTTATTATTATTGAAATAAAATGCTGAAACAAAAAATGATGATTATATATGTTATATGTGTGTTGCCACTTGCCAGTGCGTGACAAAATAGGCAAGGTTGATGGCGCTGGTAGAAATGGAGTATATGGTTTGGATATGGCCTAGAACATTATACACACAATAATTCCCACATAGCTAAAAAATCTTAGTAACTGCCTTTTACCGTCATTATATCAGTTTTCTTACATGCCACTAATCTATTATGTAATCATCTTTTCATAGGATCAATCATTGAACTTGATAGGCCCAAGTCGCGGACTTTTCTTAGTGGACTACATTTATATTGAGTTTGATCTTAAGATAAAGTGTGACCAAGGGAAGGACAAACAACTTAGCATCGGATTGCTTGACATTGATGGCCGATTGGCTCCTCGGTTTCCCACAACTGAGGTTCAGCGCTGCACTCTTGAAAGTAGCCTCAGCACCGTGGAGTTGAGATATGTAGTAGTTGAAAAAGCAACGGAGGCTACTGTTGAATTTCAAGTTCTTAAGGGAGATTTCAAGGGAAAAATCACAGCTCACACCACCAAAATCGAGGATAGCATTGATGAGAGGATGTTGCTTCATGATAGCAGAGTATGTGGTGCGGTGACCTCTTCTGATGGTAGTCGAGTTATCCAACTGTTGCGTCGTGTTGTAGCTGTCTGTGTGGACGAGATGCTGGTTCTTACAGCTATTCCTGAGACTAGTCACAATGGGAGTAACTTAGCTAGTAACATCACACATCTCAAGACCATTTTGCTTATGTGGCATGTAGTTAATGAGGAGAGAGGTGTTTGGAGTAACTTAGCTAGTTACCGTAACATCACACTTATCAATACAAAATGAGTCTATAGTGCAATAAATAAGATCTTATATGACACCACAATGATGTTACTCCCTATTGTGAAGGTGGTAACATAGACTAGTAACATCACCATGTTACTACTCTATGTTACTCCCCATTGTGACTAGTCTGAAGGTGCATCTACCCACGTTGAGCGATTGACTCCATTCCTCAATGGTGCACAGGAAATTTTAATTTATTGTGGTACCCTTGAGTTATGTGTGAAGGTAACTTGGTCCGTAATAAGTTATTAGATCGGATTTTCCCCGTAGTTCAGGGATATAATGTGTGCCATTCTTTTCTCAATGTGCCCGCCGTTTCCCTCTAGCCCACACAGCTCCGTGTACAAAATGAGAAATATCATTCTTTATTTCTTTTGGCCATGCCATGACGCTTTGGTCCGACCTTGGAAATTTTTGGTAAGACACCTTCACATGGTGTTTAAGGCTAGGTCGTAGTTCTAAGACCTTTACGCTAAAAACCTGTGGCCTTCACGTTTAATGGCGGTTGTGCGGGCTATTCTCAGTCGAGATGGGTGGCAGCATGATCAAAGAATTTACACTGCCTAGGAGTTGGTTACCTTTCGATGTAATAAGTGTCTGGCTTGTAGTCACTTTGAATTTTTTTACTTTCGTGCATGAGTTTACGATGATTTGTCTGATTTGTAGTGCTTAAAGTATGGGGTAACCATGACGACAGTTTGCATGAGTTTTTTTTTAAGATAAATGTGTCCTCGGCCGCAAGGGGTAGCCACGACGACAGTCTGCTTGAGATTTTTTTAAGATAAAAGGCATTTTATTGCCCAACTTTGAGTTAACAAACCTGCATAGATCCATAAGTTGATTACACTGCTGCGGCATACTAGCCAAAATAAAAGCGACATGCTGCGGTATACATAATCTTAGCTAGCATAAAAAAAAACACTAGATAACGAAGCGACGAAGCAGCATCAACCAGATCGGCTGGGTAGGCAAGAGGCGTGGAGATCCCTAAGCTTTGCGACCAGCCACCTTGCGCCCTCCTTGTCCTGCGACTCGAGATGAGGAAGCCACGTCTGCAAGAAGATCATAGATTTGAAAATGATGCCAGACGGGTGGTTGATCGTTTTCCTCTCAATGGCGAGCTTGTTCCTCATAGACCAAAGAGCCCAAGCATGGGCAAGAAATAAAAGCCAAATAAGTCTGCAAGCGCGGCCCGAAAAGTTAGTTAACATTGTAAAGAATTGTGCAAAGTTTTGCAGACACCAAGTCCTCCCTAGGACCTGGCGTAGGACGAACCACATGAAAACCACCATCGAGCATTGGAAGAAGATATGGGTAGCGTCTTCGTCTTCACCACACAGAGAACACTTGCCATTGGAAGGCCCCTGCCTTGGGCGAGCTGTGTACCTGAGGGTAACCGGTCTAAAATAAGTTGCCAAGAGAAAATTCTTATCTTAAGCGGGATCCTAGCCTTCCAGACTTTCTGAAAATGGGCCACAGTCGCCCTTGAGACAGCTTTTTGTACATGGAGTTCACCGAATATGCACCCGACGCATCGAGAGTCCAAACGATGGTGTCGTTCTCTGCATTGAGGAAAGTCGTCCTTATGATCCCTTCCAGCTGTGTCCATTGATTAAAACCAACCCCATCTAGCGAGCATCTGAATCGACAGCCACCATTGACAGTTTGAGCAACTGAGATCGTCTCGTCCTCACAAATAACAGGTAACAGAACGTAAGGCTAAGTGGGCCCTCCCCGGCCCACCAATCATGCCAGAATTGTGTACGCTGCCCATTTTGCACCCTGTGTTTTGCTCCCACTTTAAAGAGAGGCTTGATCTTATGCAGGCTCTTCCAACCCTTCTGCATGAGTCATAAGTGGACATCTGCATAGTCCCGCATAAGCAGTGCAACGGCTTGCCCACTTACATCTACAACCCTTGTTTTTATCTCTCACCCTTTACATCAAAGAAAATGAACATACGATTATGATACCTCTCTTTCCTATGGACTAAGACACTAAACTTGAATAATCTTTTCCTAGCTTGCTCTTTCTTATTTATTTGTGCTAGCTAGCTCAGGTCTTCTATCGATGGGTAAGAGGTCACAGGAGAAAAGCCATGCCACCTTCTCATATATAATGGGATTTTGAACAACTGTTGCATCCTATAACATGCAAAGGGAAATTTCTATGACATTATTCAAGCAGAATAAAGATTCAATGCAAGAGTCCTTCTCTATCTACTATTATTGAAAATATATCATAAGTCTGTTGGCAGAATTTACGAGTCATGTACCAAGCAGTGGGAAGATAACATCATGTAGTGTCAATAAAATACAATATAATCCTGTCGTTTATAAAAAAATACGAGAGAAACTACGACGGTACAAATACAGAAGTGAAATATTGAAAAGCACCATAACCCCTTCCCTAGAAAAAGGACCATAACCCTGTCCGCTAGTGGAGTACAAAGGATATAAAAAATTATTAATTTTTTATAACATAGCCATGACCGTCGGGCTTAACCACTCACATCAAAATTAAACCTCCGAAGATTTAGGTGTTAGAGCATTTCCAACCGGACTTGCCAAATTTGGCCCCCTATTTGTCTCGGATATGTCCGTGGACAAATTCCGGACAACCCCAAATGTGTGCTTCTCCGACCGTCCCCCTCAAATCCAACCCCTCAAAACTAAATACCATACTATACGCGGATATGGTGTTTTTGGGAATAGGTCTACATGCACCCATACATTTAAAATGTAAAAAAATCTATAAAAAATGGATGAACATCCATACATTTTGTTCTTACACAAAATTTCAAAAAAAAAACATTTTGTGTGGCATGTGTAAAAAAGACAAAAAAAACAAATGTCTCATACAAAGTCCTTTTCAAACACCGGGATTTGTCTTTTTTACACAGGGTATAAAGATGTCTTTTCCCGCGAAACTTCATGTACGAACATAGAATGTTAGGATACATATCCGAAAATTTTGTTTGGAATATTTTGACTTCAAAATACGAATTTTGTGTAGCGCATATGGTCCCACTAGTACAGAATATCTTACAGATGGCGTGCCAAATTTGTCTACTGCTGGTGCACGGCTGTATGCCAGCCGTAGCAGCTACCGCTGGCGCACATGATTGTAAGGTTTTTTTTGTCCGCCACCAATACGTTTCTATCTATAAGCTATTTCCTACTAGTGTCCTATGACCCAAAAGACATTTCCGACCATACCATGCAACATCGATCATCAGATCATCACAAATCCACAACATATGCAAAACATCAATCGGGAAACATCTTGATAGTAATTCATCACACGATGTTCATCAGAAGACACAGACTAGATAATTACACATAATATATATCAGGATCGGCTAAATATACACATGGGCAATGCACATGCAAGATAGCAAAAGACATGGACAGACCAGAGCTCACAGCGGCATCTTCCTTTCCCATTGGCATCTCCCATGGGGTGGTAGCGACGTTCGAAGACGGTGTATGGATTGGAAGAGGAGGAGCCGGAGGTGCTGCCATTGCTGAGGGGCACTGATCTGCGAGGAGCCTGACGGTGCGGGCCTGTTCATTGGCGAAGTGGGCTACAACTTGCTTCCATGAGCAACCCCAGCCTCCATTTGGGCCCATCCGGCAACAGCTTCCAACCGGTGGGAGCTTGTACAAGTGCCGCTGATGGGGACAACGATCTACGCAACGCCGGCACACACCTTAGATAGGGCACAAATCTTCGCAGCGCTGACACGGACCAATGGTTGCACTGGCCCTGCCTAGCCACCGACGGGGACCGGCAGTTGCATTGGCCCTGATTAGCCGCCGGCGCCGAGCTAGAACCCCCAGTGTCCGTCAGCCACCGCTCGAGGGCCACGTGAAGGGCAAGCTCCTCGTCTTTGTAGGTGATAGGGGAGGTCGATCTTGCCAAAGCCACCGCATCAGAGAACTCCACCTTGATGGAATCCCAGTAGATCTCGTTGTCGGCATCTTGCTGGACGGAACGAGGATGGGAGGGACGGGGAGCGGAGTGAAGACCGAGTTCGGTTCGTCCGGTAATGGGGACGGGGTGCGGTATATGTGGGGACGGAGTGAACCCCATTGGGTGGTCCGACGTGGACACGTCCAGACGTGTCGGGACCACCCCATATCTGTTTCATATATTGGTTAGGTATGAGAGGTGTCGGACAATCCGGACAAATGGGCTAGCATTGAGGGACACAGTTGGTAACAAGTTTTCTGTAGCAACAAAAGAAGGGAGGAGGAAGAGCCAGCCAATCCGTGGCCGAACGGATTTGCGACTGCACGTTCCTCAAGGCCGCGATCCCTCCTTGATCTCCCCCTTGCCCGCCATGAGCATCCAAGATTCGGTGGCCGGTTTTAATTTCTTAGCTGAATATTATTAATTGTCTTTTTAGTTGAGTGTAGCATTAGAATTTAATGTCGGGGAGATAGATCCCCAGCGTTCACATCAAGGCCAACGGTCCGGCTATTCCAGAACCGCGTGCGGACTTCTATAAATGAGCCTCGCTGCGGTCCGCTACTCATCTGTGTGATGGCAAACCGAGAACATGAGGCCCTACCCATGCAGGATGAGGTGCCGGAGAAGGAGCTGGCCATGCCGGAGGAACCAGCCCCGACGTGGACTCCTAGGGAACCTTGGTCTCCCTGGGAGCGGCGGTTGGTTGGTGCAGATCCAAGGTGGTTTGCACCCCCCCATGGGCTCCGTCCACGGAGGCAACTCCTGCCGAGGCACCGGCGAATGTGCCGGAATCTCCACCCTCCCAACCAACGGTCGATGAGCCGACAACTCCACCGCCACCACCGGAGAACAACGACGAAGAGGATCCCTAGAGTTTTAGGTTTTTTTATGTTGTCTATTTTAAATGTAATACTCGATTTTCAAAAGACGGACAAAATTTATATCCGTTTGTGTTGAATTTGTAGCATATACACATCCCGGATCAAGGTCTCTAGTTAAATCAGGAGGAGGAGGAGGGTTACCGTCGACGGCTTAGGGCACACAGCCGGCCACCCATGGCTCCCCGGAAGGAGCTCGAGGCGCCACCGTTGGAGGGTGACCTGGCGATGAAGAGTCCGTTTCAAGAAAAGTCGTCAGATCCGGAGGAGGACGACGACGACAAGTGGGGCCGCATGCTGCCCTTGTTCTATGATAGCGAGGAGTAAGCGGCGGAGGCAGAGGAGGCTGAGAGGCGGAGGCGGGAGGCCGAGGAGAAGGCACGGGAGGCGGAGGAGGAGAGGCAGCGGGATGGGCCGTCCCATGGCGGCGCAGGTGTGAGACCTGGCGGCGGGAAGGCGGCGGTCGCCATGGGTGGCGCTTGCCGACGCGCGGCAGGGAGGCGGAGGCACGAGCCCAGGACGGCTGGCGCGGGGCTCCGGAGGTAGCGGCGCTCGGCCCTGCTGGAGCCTTTGGGCTGTTCCGATCTGGGGCCAGGCCATGCGGCACGACCTGCTGCGGCGGCGCGACCTTGCCTGGCCTGCTCGTTCCGATCGCCGGGTGCCAGCCGGATGCGTGGGGGCTGATGGCTTGGCTTTGAATAATGGTGGCGGTCCTAGGGTTTCTCCCGCGCGAAGACGAAGATCTGCTCGTTGTGTGTTCTCATTGATTTGGCTGGAGTGGCGAGTTCCGGAAGGCTCCGCCGGCGAAATTCCATCTGCGTTTATGCCTGGAGATTGCTGGATCGGGTGGAATTCGGTCGTGCCCACGATTCTCCGTTAAGGAGCAAGCGGTATGAAGCTCTGCTATATGTTGCCATCTTGGATGAAGTCAGAGGCGGAGAATGTCATGAAAGCTGAGATCGGAGGACTAGGAACGGTAATTTGACTCTTGGTGGCGATGAGGAACTTGCTTGGAGCTTCAGGACGTGTATGCAGCGGTATGAAAGTGGGGGCAACAGCACAGGTGAAGTTCAAAATCTACCTTTCAGGGTGAAAATCTAAGGTCTGGCCTTAATTGGTTGTGTCTGGCAATGGCCTTGTTGAAGACATTGTTTTGAGAGCGGGGACTATCTCCAGGGTGAAAACCCAAGATCTCGATCGGCGACGACGGCGCTTGTGCACTGTTTTCTTCTTGAAGGCGTTGCTTTTGGAGAGATTGAACATCAGGTGTTGTTTTGGTGGTGGTTGTACTGCTGCTACATGAACTGTAACTCTGTAGCGGGACTTTTCTTTTTTAGTTTTTTCTTTTTATTGTCTTTCGGCTTTGTGCATCCGTAATACTCGTTGTGTGTTCTCATTGATTTGGCTAGAGTGGCGAGTTCCGGAAGGCTCCGCCGGTGAAATTCCATGTGCGTTTATGCCTGGAGATTGCTGGATCGGGTGGAATTCGGTCGTGCCCACGATTCTCCGTTAAGGAGCAAGCGGTATGAAGCTCTGCTATATGTTGCCATCTTGGATGAAGTCAGAGGCGAAGAATGTCATGAAAGCTGAGATCGGAGGACTAGGAACGGTAATTTGACTCTTGGTGGCGATGAGGAACTTGCTTGGAGCTTCAGGACGTGTATGCAGCGGTATGAAAGTGGGGGCAACAGCACAGGTGAAGTTCAAAATCTACCTTTCAGGGTGAAAATCTAAGGTCTGGCCTTAATTGGTTGTGTCTGGCAATGGACTTGTTGAAGACATTGTTTTGAGAGCGGGGACTATCTCCAGGGTGAAAACCCAAGATCTCGATCGGCGACGACGGCGCTTGTGCACTGTTTTCTTCTTGAAGGCGTTGCTTTTGGAGAGATTGAACATCAGGTGTTGTTTTGGTGGTGGTTGTACTGCTGCTACATGAACTGTAACTCTGTAGCGGGACTTTTCTTTTTTAGTTTTTTCTTTTTATTGTCTTTCGGCTTTGTGCATCCGTAATACTCGTTGTGTGTTCTCATTGATTTGGCTAGAGTGGCGAGTTCCGGAAGGCTCCGCCGGTGAAATTCCATGTGCGTTTATGCCTGGAGATTGCTGGATCGGGTGGAATTCGGTCGTGCCCACGATTCTCCGTTAAGGAGCAAGCGGTATGAAGCTCTGCTATATGTTGCCATCTTGGATGAAGTCAGAGGCGAAGAATGTCATGAAAGCTGAGATCGGAGGACTAGGAACGGTAATTTGACTCTTGGTGGCGATGAGGAACTTGCTTGGAGCTTCAGGACGTGTATGCAGCGGTATGAAAGTGGGGGCAACAGCACAGGTGAAGTTCAAAATCTACCTTTCAGGGTGAAAATCTAAGGTCTGGACTTAATTGGTTGTGTCTGGCAATGGCCTTGTTGAAGACATTGTTTTGAGAGCGGGGACTATCTCCAGGGTGAAAACCCAAGATCTCGATCGGCGACGACGGCGCTTGTGCACTGTTTTCTTCTTGAAGGCGTTGCTTTTGGAGAGATTGAACATCAGGTGTTGTTTTGGTGGTGGTTGTACTGCTGCTACATGAACTGTAACTCTGTAGCGGGACTTTTCTTTTTTAGTTTTTTTCTTTTTATTGTCTTTCGGCTGTGTGCATCCGTAATACTCTCTCCGTCCAAAAATAAATGTCACAAGTTTATTCAAAAGTGGAGGTATCTGGACATGTTTCATATATAGATACATCCACTTTTTGTCAAACTTGAGACACTTATTTTTGGACGGAGGGAGTACCTTTGGTTATTATGTTGTTGCAGAGGCAAGGTGTATTTGGTATCCTCGCGATATTAATATATACTTTTTATCTAAAAAAAAAGAGAGGAAACGGCTGGAGGAGACGGCGGCCGTCGGGAGACGAAAGACGCATTCAGAGGTCTACGATTCGATCCGCAAGTACAATCGCAAGACTAAGTGCGAGGAGTACACCCGCTACGCCTTCGACAATCTGTCCACGTTCGATCTTGACGAGCCATGTATGTCCAGTTCTGCCATCTGCATCCCCTTTATTCAGTTTTAATCGATTTCATTGTTTGATCTTCAAGTCTGCGGGTGACTGATATCTATAATAGTTGATTGCCTAACCAAATACATCAGCTTAGCTGCGGCAATTCATATACTCATGTTTTCGCGTGTAGCTGTTCTAATTGAATTATTAATTAATTTGGGTATTTCAGTCTCGAGGTGTAGATAGGCCCATGAGCCATTCATCCTCAAAAATTTTTTGGGACATCTTAACTTTGCATTTACATTGTTGCCCCTTATAAAATAATTTGTAAGCGGATGCTTTTGCTTTCCTGTGGAAGTTACTGTTCTTGAATTTTGTATAAATGGACATTTTAATTTTGCTTTGTTGTTCCGTTCATTCTCCCAAAATAATACGAATGCTGTTGTTTTGCTTTTCTCTCCGCAGCGCCTGTACTTGCCATGAGATACACTGACAAGCAGATACGCGATTGTGCATATTTGTATTCCATAAACGTGTTCTCGGTCAAGATAATTTCCTCAGACAAAGGCTTCCCGCTTAATGTGTATGGCAATATTATTCTTAGAGACAGCCTCGACTACAAGTGTGTTTATCTCTTCTCCCGCCCTAGCAGAATGGATTCTCAGCTTATCTGTTCAGAGGTATAACTTTTTCTCAGAACTCTCCAATTGGAATTTTGCTCAACAAATTATTCACTTTGCTTGTTATTTCACATGCACATGTTTTTATTAACCCCTTAGCAGTGACCAATTCTTTTTAGTCTGTGGAAAACTTAAGCTGTATTCAGCATTTTTAATTATTATTGAAATAAATGTTGAAGCAAAAAAATGATTATTATGCATGTTAGATGTGTGTTGCCAGTGTGTGACAAAATGGGCAAGGTTGATGGTGCCGAGTAGAAATAGAGTATACGGTTTGCATATCGTCTAGAATAGTATACACATAATATTTCCCAGCTAGCTAGCAGATCTCAGTAACTGGTTTTTACTGTCATTGCAGCAGTATCCTTGCACACCACTAATATGTTCTGTAATCTTCATAGGATCAATCATTGATCTTGACTGGCCCAAGTCGAGGACTGTTCTTAGTGGACTATATTTATATTGAGGTCGATCTTAAGATGAAGCGTGGCCGAGGGAAGGACAAACAACTTAGCATCGGATTGCTTGAAATTGATGGCCGAAGGGCTCCTTGGGTGCCTACAACAGAGGTTCAGTGCTGCACTCTTGAGAGCAGCCTCAGCACCGTGGAGGTGAGATATTCAGTAGTTGAAAAATCAACGGAGGCCACTGTTGAATTTCAAGTTCTTGAGGGAGATTTCGAGGGAAAAATCACAGCTCACACCACCAAAATCGAAGATAGCACCCATGATAGGATGTTGCTTCATGATAGCAGAGCATGTGGTGTGGTGACCTCTTCTGATGGTAGTCGAGTTATCCAACTGTTGCGTTGCGTTGTACTCCCTCCGTTCCAAATTAATTGACTTCCATTTGTCCACACATGGATGTATCTAGACATGTTACACGTATAGATACATCTACATATGAACAAATGGAAGTCAATTAATTTGGAACGGAGGGAGTAACTGTTTGTGTGGACGAGATGCTGGTTCTTAGAGCTATTCCTGAAGGTGCGTCTGCCCATGTTGAGCGTTTTACTCCATTCCTCAATGGTGCACAGGAAATTTTAATTTTTTGTGGTGCCCTTAAGTTATGTGTGAAGGTAACTTGGTCCGTAATAAGCTATTAGATTGGATTTTATCCATAGTTGATGGGTGTAATGGTTACCGTTGTACTGGATTCTTGTGGAACTAGGTACTGTTGTTTGTGCCCGGTTTTCTTATTTGGTTGCGCATTATGATTTTCTTATTTGGTTGCGCATTATGCAAAAAATGGCTACAGATTTACGGGCATCTTAGAGAAACAACCTTTAATCCTTTATAAACAGAATAAATCTATGGAAATATTGGCTTCACAGTTTGCATCAACAAGACCGTCCCATCATAAGTTTGCATCAACAAGACCGTCCCATCATATGTGGCCACGTTCAGGTCCAACTGCCGTTCGAGAGACAGATGATACTGAGTACCACCATCGAGAGTGCAGCCGAAGCTGCCATATAATACCTGTGCACTGAGAAGAATGAACTTGGTTAAACGCAAACACTCAAAACGGGTACAGCAAAGCACTCCCTCTCCTTCTAGTGTATAGTTGCATGTGCAAAAATATGGTAGTCGTAGTCATTTGGTACATGAATTCTTAAAAATACAGCTTCGCGTATTTTACTCTAAACATAAAGGCAACATATGTTGTCTCCCGCCAGACAACGAGGAATCACTCAATAGCTAGTGGCGATCCGCACGGCAGCTCACCCCCAAGCCGATGCACAAGGGCTCGCCTCCATCACCCTGCTCGTCCCATGGATGTTGTGGAAACACCGCAACAATTACGTGTTTGACAGAGCTCGGCCCTCGGTTCGCGACCTGTTGACGAAGATCAGAGATAAAGATGGAAATTTCACTTATTTTTCTTGTTCTGATCCGGAAAGACTGTGATGCGAGTAAGGTCTCGATTTTCACGGATTGAGGGCGGATGAACGAAAAACACGAAGAACACAAAAGGGGAAAAGTCAAACACAAGATAACTAGCAAAGCAACATGGACGAAATCAACCGGTAACAAGTCCCCAAGGGCAGCCCCCGATTCTCAATCTCCAAGCAACCTTACTCTTAGGATTGTTTCTCTCACCGGTCAATCCCACCGGTTCAATCTAGTCACTCAAAGAGGAAGGATTGGCAAGTAATCGCAACTACAAGAAGAAGTCTTGAATCCACAAGAGGGATCTTCTCCACAAGGGGAGGCCTTGATTCATCTCCACAAGGGGAGGCCTTGATTCATCTCCATAGGAGGCAACACCAACAAGGGGTGGAAAGGAGCAAAGCTCAACTCAAGTCTAATCTCAGTCTAACCCTAGAAAGGAAGGGGGAGTGCTATTTATAGTCTTAGTACAAAACAGGGTGCAGGACACGAGTGGCCGGCCTGGGAGCTGGCCTGGCCGGGCTGGAGGCTGGCTTCTCTGGCTGGCCGGCCTGAGAGCCGGCCTAGGCCGGCTGGGAGGCCGGTTGCTTCGGCTGGGAGGCTGGTCTGGGAGCCGGCCTAGGCCGGCCTGGAGGCCGGCTGTCTCTGGCGTGTGGCCGGGCTGGAGGCCGGCCAGACTGGCTCCGCCACCTCCTTCTTCTTCATCTTGACGCATCCCTTGGCCATCTTGGTACTTGTTTCCTCGGAGTTCTTCACGTTCCTCACAGCTGAGCACACACAAGGTATCGGAATGAAGTAGCAAGCCATTCAAAGGAGTATCGAGATCACACATAGATAGGAGTGAGTTCACCTTATCATGTAGAGCTTTGACTCGTGCTCTTGTCATTGGGCCACTTGGCGTGTCATGTGTAGGGCGCACTACATCATCTCCCCCGTTCTCTAGCGTGGATCTTGTGTCTTCATGTAGTTTCTTCTTGTAAGCGACGCGCTTGTCGAAGTCCATGTTGACTTGTTCTCGGAGTGGAAGTGGTATCATGTCTAGCGCGGTGTAGGGGTTGGAGCCATAGACGATCTCGAAGGGTGTTCTCTTGTTGCGCGTGTAGTGCTCGATTGTAGGCGAACTCGGCATGTGGGATGCACTCTTCCCAATTCTTCAAGTTGGGCTTGATCAACACACGAAGGAGTGTGGATAGGCTTCGGTTCACCACTTCGGTTTGACCATCGGTTTGAGGGTGGTATGCGGTGGAGAATAGTTGCTTGATTCCCATCTTGGCCATCAAAGTCTTCCAAAAGTAACTCACGAACTTGACGTCACGATCCGACACAATGGTCTTGGGCACTCCATGAAGACGGACGATTTCCCTAAAAAACAAAGTAGCAATATGTGAAGCATCGTCGGTCTTGTTGCATGGTATGAAGTGTGCCATCTTAGAGAATCGATCAATGACGACAAATATGGAATCCTTGTTTGTTTTAGTGCGTGGAGTCCTAAGACAAAATCCATAGCTATGTCGGACCATGGGTGATGTGGAATAGGCAAAGGTGTGTATAAGCCATGAGAGTTTAGAGTAGACTTAGCTTTGAGACATGTTGAACATCGTCGAACTAAGCGATCCACATCCCGGTACATCCTTGGCCAATAGTAGTTTGTGGAGAGCATTGCAAAGGTCTTGTCACGTCCAAAGTGTCCCATTAAGGCGCCTCCATGTGATTCCTTCAAAAGGACCAAACGTAGCGAAGACTCGGGTATGCATAGTTTGTTAGCCTTGAACAAAAATCCTTTGTGCAAATAGAAATCATCAATGCCTTTATGTTCCGTGCACATGGCAAAAATTGGACCAAAGAAAGTGTCCATGGCATAAAGATTCTTGATCTCATCCAAACCCAAAACATTGATTTCAAGATGCGTAAGTAGGTTGGTTTGCGGAAAGAGCATCCGCGACAACATTCTCTTTGCCCTTTTTGTACTTGATGACATAGGGAAAGGATTCGATGAACTCAACCCACTTAGCATGTCGTTTGTTTAAACTTGTTTGAGTTTTCAAAAACTTCAAGGACTCATGGTCGGAGTGGATGACAAACTCCTTAGGACGAAGGTAGTGTTGCCAAACATCTAAAGCTCGAATCAAAGCAAACAATTCCTTGTCATAGATGGGGTAATTCAAACGTGCTCCATCAAGTTTTTCGCTATGGTAAGCAATTGGTCTACCATTTTGCATAAGCACGGCTCCAATGCCTAAACCACTAGCATCACAATGAATTTCAAATGTTTTTGAAAAATCCGGTAAAGCAAGAAGGGGAGCTTCGGTTAACAACCTTTTGAGCTCATTGAAGGCAAAATCTTGCTCATGGCCCCAAATGAACGGAACATTTTTCTTTGTAAGTTCATGTAGAGGGCAAGCAATGGTGGAAAAGTTCTCAATAAAGCGGCGATAGAATCCGGCAAATCCAAGAAAACGTCTCAACTCGGCAAGTGACATAGGAAATGGCCAATTGCGAATTGCATTGATTTTTGTTTCATCAACTTCAACTCCCTCGGAAGAAACAACAAATCCCAAGAAAACAAGCTTGTTGGTTGCAAAGTGCATTTGGAAAGATTGGCATAAAGCTTCATTTCGAAGAGCCAACAAAACTTGAGCAACATGTGAAGTGTGCTCATCCAAAGATTTGCTATAGATCAAGATGTCATCAAAGTATACCACAACAAATTTTCCAATGAAAGGTCGCAAAACATGGTTCATAAGACGCATAAATGTGGAAGGTGCATTGGAAAGACCAAATGGCATGACTAACCATTCATAAAGACCAAGTTTAGTTTTGAAAGCGGTCTTCCATTCGTCACCTTCACTCATTCGTATTTGGTGGTATCCACTCTTAAGATCGATTTTAGAAAAGATGCAAGCACCACTAAGCTCATCCAACATGTCATCTAAGCGAGGGATAGGATGGCGATACCGTACGGTTATGGCGTTGATGGGGCGACAATCCATGCATAGGCGAAGTGTGTTGTCGGCCTTGGGAACGAGGATCACGGTACGGCACATGGCTCAAGCTTTCTCGAATGTGACCCATGGAAAGGAGTTCTTGTATTTGACGCTCGATTTCCTTGGTTTCTTCGGGGTTGGTGCGGTATGGGGCACGGTTTGGTAGAGGGGCGCCGGGGATGAGGTCGATGCGGTGCTCGATGCCGCGAAGAGGAGGTAGTCCCGGTGGCACTTCTTGGGAAACACATCTTCAATTCCTGCAAAAGAGACATCAAAGGCGGAGGAAGGTTTGTGAAGTTGTTAGTTAAAGAAACCTCTCCCTTGCATATGAGGACATAGTGGAGGGTGGATGGGTTTTCTCTCAACTCTCTCATCTCTCTTTTGGTGGCAAGCAAGGACATGCTTTGTGGAACTCTCTTAGTATGTGCACTCTCATTTGGCTTGTGGCTCTCACTCACATTTTGGTGGATCTCTCTCTCCACTCTTCTCACTAGAAGCTTTCTCTTGTTGTGCTCTTGCTATTGTCTTGGCGTTGTCGGCAATCACTTGGCTTGGTGTCATGGGACGAAGGACAAAGTTCTTGTTGTTGCTCTTGAAGCTATAGTAATTGGTCCTTCCATCATGCATTGCACCTTGTCATATTGCCATGGGCGTCCAAGAAGCAAGTGACAAACGGACATAGGCACAACATCACAATCAACGGTATCTTCATATGCGCCAATCTTGAAGGACACTTGCACCATGTGTTGGATCTTGACGGATCCGGAATCACTCAACCATTGCACATGGTATGGGTGTGGATGCTTCTTGAACTTCAAGTTGAGCTTATCACAAAGTCTTTGCTAGCTAAGTTGTGGCAACTTCCACCATCGATGATGACCTTGATAGACTTTCCATTGATTCCCGCTCTTGTTTGAAAAAGTTGCATCTTTGGTCTTCTTCTACTTGGACATTGGCGGTTAATGCTCTTGCCACAACCAATGAAGGGTTGTTATCACCATCGCAATAGATGTCATTGGAGTCTTCTTCAACATTTTGCGTTGCGGTGGCTTGGTTCAAAGCATGGTATCATCTTCACTCATCGACTCATATTCTCCCATGTCGTTGACAACATGACCTTCTTGTTTGTGCACTCAAAGGATTTGTGTCCTTGTCCTCCACACTTGAAGCATTGCAATCCTCTTGTGCCGGCGAAGATCTTTGAGGTGTTTGCTTGAGGGAGGGCCTTCTTGAAAGGTTGAGTAGTTTGAGTGGATGGTGTAGGAACTCTTGGAGGACCTTTAGTGTTTCCTTGAGGAGGGGCTTGCGCGGATGTAGGCGTGGATGATGAAGGCTTGTTAGCGAAGAATGCCTTGGCCTTGAGGTATTTGAGCTCTTCAAGCACGTGACGCTCGGCCTTTGTGGCTTGATGGACTAGCTCAACCAAGGTGGCATAGGGTTGGAATTCCACAATCTTCTTGATGGGATAGTTGAGGCCATTCATGAAGCGAGCCATTGATTGCTCTTCCGATTCCTCAATATTGGCTCTCATCATGGAAATTTCCATCTCCTTATAGTACTCATCAACGGATTTCAACCCTTGCTTCAACTCTTGCAACTTCTTGTACAAGTCTCTAGTGTAGTGACTTGGCACAAAGCGCTTGTACATCGCTTCCTTCATCTCAACCCAAGTTGATTGGTTGTTGATGGTTGTCCACACGTGAATCTTGAAGTTGTTCCCACCCAAAAGAGCATACTCTTCGAACTCCATTGATGCTAAGGCAACCATCTTGTTTTCGGAGTAGTGTCGGACTCGGAAGATCTTGTCAACCTTGAGTGCCCATGAGAGGTATGCTTCCGGGTCGCTTGTTCCATAGAACTTAGGCATATCAAAGCGAAGGTTGTTCAAGTTGTCATCGTCATCTTGACGGTTTGGAGGTGGGAATGCACGTCCACGTCTCCTTCGGTGTAGTCCATCATCAAGATGTTGGTTGGACTCCATATCACTTGATTCGGTGTTGTTGTGGTGGTGACGATCATGCGGACGCTCTTGGCGGTGACGAGGCTCATGGTGAGGATGATGCGCTTGGTGTTGGCGATGGTCATGGTGAGGATGATGCTCTTCATGGTTTCCATGCGCACGATTGTTATGGCGTGGCCTTGGAGGATGGCGGTGACGACGGCCTTGAGCCTCATAGTCATGATCACCCGGGACACCATTGTCATTGGCCAAAGGGTCTTGACGGTCTTGATGTTGAGGTGGCGGTGAAGGAGTTCGTTCACGGTGTCCACCATTTGGTCGATGTTGTTCTTGATGTCCATTGTCATGGTGTGCGCGAGGAGAAGGTGGGTGTTCCACTTCATGGTGATGTCGAGCATTTCGTCGCGCCTTGGGATGTCTTGACGACCTTGATGCGGTTCATGATGCGCATGCCATGGTTGTGTCGACCTTGAGGTGCTCCTTGTGTGGCGCGAGCTTGAAGAAGAGCGATGTTGCGCAAGGTTGTTGATAGCTTCGGTCATGCGCGCCATTTGGTCATTGAAGTTGGCTTCTTGAGCTTGAAGACGGCGATCATGGCGACCAAGCCCATCACGAACAAGATGTCGAAGGTCCACGAACTCGCCGTGTGTGACATAGCCAATGGCACTTTAATTCCTCCATGGATGTCATCCTCCGAACTTGAGCTTCCGTTTGTACTTCCCCTAAACATGATCTCAAGAACAAGTGAAATGTTGGAAATGGAGAACCAAGAGAAACTATATCGGAAGAATAGAGTTGCTTGACGAAAGAGAATCCGGTTCTAACACCCAACACACACACTTATGAGGATAGGAAGGTATGAAGTGGCAAAATAAACAAGCAAAACCGGCGAAAAGAATATTGTCCAAGGTAGAGAAAATCCACAATGACCAAATTACCAAAGAAACACCAACCACAAATGATGAAGAAACACACACAAAAGCGAATGATGAGGTTGGGCGACCAAAGGGCGAGCACTCGAAGAAATGCAACCTAACGAAGACTACGTGCTCAAATGTCACACCAACACAAGAAGGACACTAGCTCAATTGCCTTTTAGCGCGCAACGGATTTGCACAAGTGTTGAACACTCACACTCACTTTGGCGGTTTAAGCTTTGTCGCAACCTACAAGAGATGATACTTGGCACTACTCATGTCTTTTCTTTTCTCTTTTTTTTTTTTGATTTTTGACGATGATTCCTTCTTTTTTGCTAGTGCCAAGATCTTTAAGGATACACACTCGCCAATACTTGAAGACAATCACTCGAATAAGTGCAATGTCTCGCAATATCAAAGAGCTAGTCCGATAGGTCAAGGTACGCGAAAGGAAGAAGGGCTCACAACGGATTACGATGTCGGGGAAATGTCGAGTCCTTGGTGTCATCATCGCTTGGCGTTGATGAAGGTTGCTGCGGAAGCTTGTCGATGTTGTAGACGTTGATCGCACCGGAAAAGGACTCAAACAACAAACGAGAAATGCCAAAACAAACCGAGGAAAAGAGAAAAAAAAATTGCAGGAAGGCCGGCCTGGGAGCCGGCCTAGGCCGGCTGTCTGCTGCCCGAATTTCCGCGATTTTTGGCGTAAAAAACAACGATAAATCCTCGATTTCATGGGGAAATTGACAAAATTAAGGCTTAGGAACGTAAACAAAGGTGGATGGTGTCCTAAGGCAACAGATCCGTGGACCAAAACTACCAAAAACGCAACAAATCGACAGATCGGCTTGAATCCATGAAAAGGCTATTTTTGGTGGAAATTTTTGAATTTCTCAAAAACAAAGAAAAATTTGGTGGATTTGTGGGGGAAACAAAGTCAAATCCGTGGCAACCTAGAGCTCTGATACCATATGATGCGGGTAAGGTCCCGATTTTCACGGATTGAGGGCGGATGAACGAAAAACACGAAGAACACAAGATAACTAGCAAAGCAAGACGGACGAAATCAACCGGTAACAAGTCCCCCAAGGGCAACATTAGTCTTAGGATTGTTTCTCACCGGTCAATCCCACCGATCCAATCTAGTCACTCAAAGAGGAAGGATTGGCAAGTAATCGCAACTACAAGAAGAAGCCTTGAATCCACAAGAGGGATCTTCTCCACAAGGGGAGGCCTTGATTCATCTCCACAAGGGGAGGCCTTGATATATCTCCATAGGAGGCAACACCAACAAGGGGTGGAAAGGAGCAAAGCTCAACTCAAGTCTAATCTCAGTCTAACCCTAGAAAGGAAGGGGAAGTGCTATTTATAGTCTTAGTACAAAACAGGGTGCAGGACACGAGTGGCCGGCCTGGGAGCCAGCCTGGCCGGGCTGGAGGCTGGCTTCTCTGGCTGGCCGGCCTGGGAGCCGGCCTAGGCCGGCTGGGAGGCCGGTTGCTTCGGCTGGGAGGCCGGCTGTCTCTGGCGTGTGGTCGGGCTGGAGGCCGGCCAGACTGGCTCCGCCATCTCCTTCTTCTTCATCTTGACGCATCCCTTGGCCATCTTGGTACATGTTTCCTCAGAGTTCTTCACGTTCCTCACAGCTGAGCACACACAAGGTATCGGAATGAAGTATCAAGTCATTCAAAGGAGTATCGAGATCACACATAGATAGGAGTGAGTTCACCTTATCATGTAGAGCTTTGACTCGTGCTCTTGTCATTGGGCCATTTGGCGTGTCATGTGTAGGGCGCACTACATCAGACTGACTCTGCCTAGAAGGCAGTCAAGAACATGAATTAAAATATTATTTCTCCTTTGCAAATCCTCGTAAGGAAATCATAAACGATGTGCTTTCGTCCGTTTTGTGTTTGGCTGCAAAACTCAGTCATTTGCCAATTGGGTCAAACATGTATTGTTGCCCAAAATCTAAATGGTACTAACATGCCCTGAGACAATTGGAGCCAGGCCCGGCCCATTGGGTGGGGCAACGTGCCGCCCGCACTGGGCTCTTGGGAGGAAGGGGCCCCGGCCCAGGTCATAGTCTAGTGTACTACTTGTAGGATATTTTGCAAGAGAGAAGAAGTGGTCAGCACCGCCGGCAGGGATGGCGGAAGCGAATGTCGATGGAGCGGTGAACAGAGCTGAAACACAGGGTGCAGCCGCGGCAATTTTCAGAGACATTAATGGTAAATTCTTGGGAGCTTCGGCGCTGGTCGTCTCATGCCTTGCTGACCCGGGAACTTTGGAAGCGTTGGCGTGTAGGGAGGCATTAACCCTGGCAAAAGACATTGACATACGATGTGCTGTGATTGCATCGGACTACGCAGGAGTTGTCCATGATATAGCCGACAGCAGTAGAGGACCATATGGTACAGTTATATCTGAGATCAAGAAGAGGAGAGAAGAACTAGAGCACGTAGAGGTCAAGCATGAATACATGGAATCAAATTGGGAGGCTCATGACCTAGCTAAGGGAGCTGCAGTTCTAGGCACTGGCCGTCATGTTTGGTTGGTGCAACCACCGGATTTTGTAAACATCCCTATTATGATCCAACAATAATAAAGTCCGGTGTTTTTATGCTAAAAAAAAAACTTGTAGGATATTTTGCATTAGGTCCAGGAAAAAGAGAAAAAAAATAAAGATTAACCAAGCACACGCACACGCAGCTAGCATTCACAGACCAAAACGTAATTCTAAATAAATCTGGTCGATCGCTACGCTGCCACATCGGTCTCGGCTATCCTTAGAGCATCTCCAAGAGCTTACCTAATTTTTGACTACCAAAACCATTACAGGTAGAGGAGAGAGAAGGTTTAGGTATCCAGAAAATTTTCTGCTTTTCTAGCTTACCTATATTTGGATACCCAAAACTGGATAGTCCATCTTTTTTACTTCTAGTTCTATTTGTGCAAATACAACCGAATCATCAACACAATTAATTCAAATGGGCTAAATTAAAATCTGAAAAATATCAAACAAATAGTGCATATTATTACAACACAATGTTCATCAAATCAAATACGAATATAATGCATCAAATCACAAAGTTTCAAGAAACCGAAGTAGCAACCGAAATACAAACTCAAGTGTCTTATTCTCCATTCCACTTCCACCACTCCTTTATGAGATCTTCTTTAAGTTGTCGATGAGTATCCGCGTCTCTAATTTCCTGCTGAATTTGAAGGAAGTGAATCACGCGGTCAACATGCATACGGGGATTCACCACCCGACCCATAAAGTCATAGTGGTGATCAATATCTTGATCACGTTCATTCTCTATGATCATATTGTGCAATATCACACAAGCCGTCATGATCCTCCGTATAGCTGCGGTCACCTTCTGCACTGTGCTATGACCCAACAAGCCCGCGCAACTCCTCCTTTGCACGAAGAAGTTGTCATGCTGACAAATCATGCCGCAAATATACTGGAACAAGTCTGTGCTCATCCGGAACCGCCGGCGAAAGTATCGCTCAGGATACACACGGGGTCTTCCCGAAAGTCCAAAGTAGTTCACCATGAAGCGATCGTGCGCTTCTTGCCTTCTCCAACGAATCACCTCACGGCCGAAACGAAAACCTCCATGTTTGGGCCGCTTGTTCTGCTCCATGTCCATCATCATGAGCAAAGCTAGGTCCTCATCTTCATCCCACTCTTCTTCTTCCTCCGAACTTGAACCGTTGCTCAATTCATCCTCAAACCAAACCATCTACAAAAACAGGTACCACATCAAAATCTATAATAAATCTAGCAAAACAATTTTATAGATGTTTGTAAACAAAAAATTAAAAAAACAAAGAAATTACCTTGCGGGCAAACCGACGAACACCCGCGGGGCAGCGGCGTCGGTTTTCGCCGGCGAGCAAGCCGTGGCAGGCAGGAATGCGGCGAGGGTGCCGGGGACGTGGAGAGAGGCACGCTGCTCCTCCTGGCGCCGCGGCGAGGCAGTTGGGGACGCGGGGCTCCTCCTCGCGCCGCATGGGGTCCTCGCTGTCGCCGCTGCCGTCCGAGGCCGGGAGGAGGTCGGGGAGGGCAGGGTGGAGGTCGGGAGGATGGGCCAAGGCCGCCGGCGCCGAGAATCGACCGCCCCGCGCCAAGATGTGCGAGCTCGATGCGGCGGCCGGGGCGGCTCGATGTGGCGGCATCGCGGCACGCCGGTGGCCGGAGGAGGGCGGCGGGGGTCCACGAGAGTTGAGGCGAGCGGCGGGGGTCCACGCCATTGGCCGGAACTAGCGGAGACGGCGGTGACGCGGCGGCAGGGTTTTTTTTTAAGCTTTTACGACAGTGGGAAAGGCTCCCACTGCCTCTATATTACCAACCACATCAAGTTACATATTTACAACAGGCCATTGGCCTGAAAAGTTTCTAAAGGCTATTTACCAAAGAATGAATAAAGGGGTGAAGAGAGGACTTAGTCCTATGTTCTAGAAGGGCAAAATCATCCTTAAACCTCATCTTCCAGGAGGAAACCGAAAACGGGATGCCTTCAAAGAGCAGACCATTGCGCTCTTTCCAAAGACTCCAAACAGCAGTAGTCACAACTTCCATGAACATCGGCTTATTCCATCTTGTTTTAGCATCCGCAATGAGAGTCAAACGATCCCCCACCTGACCCCAATGAATGTCAAGCAAATTCCAGCAACTTGTACTAAATGGACAATGGAAGAAAAGATGTTCCACAGTTTCCTCGGGGGGAGGAGAGCATAGCAGGCATGCAAAATTGTTCCCAATGTTGTAGTGTCTTCGCCGCAGCATATTTCGAGTGTTAAGTCTGTCTGCTAGTAACAGCCAACAAAAGAACTTAAGTTTCGGTGTGGACTTGGACTTCCAGAGCCAAAGAAAGGCTTGATGAGGAGTGAGGTTTCTGAAGCAGAATCGGTAGTATTTGCTCGAAGCATAAGTCTTGGACCCCCAAGTAAAATTCCAAGCATCTCCATCTGTGGCATTTGTCATAGTAATATGGGCAGATGAAAGCTGCAAATCTCTAACCTCGTCCATAGCTTGGGGAGACAGAGGCAGATGAAATAAAGCAGCCAAGTCACCAGTTGTCAAAAACTCCTTGACTGAAATATCTTCCTTCTTAGCAAAAGAAAAGGCTCTAGGATGAGAGTGAGCGAGTTCAGTCTGCAGCCAAAGGTCCTTCCAAAACAGAACACTAGATCCAGAAATAATCTCACATCTAGTGATGCCTCTAAATGTGGGGTTAAGCTTGAAGACATCTCTCCACCAGAAAGACCCACAAGGGGAAAGAGTATGAGGGACTTTCCCTGTGTAATAAGTGTTCCACAACAAATGAACCCACGGAGTATCATGTTTGGCATAGAATTTGTGCAGCGATTTCAGCAAGAGTGCATCATTCTGAACCTTTAGATCAAGAACTCCAAGATCCCCTTGTCCTTAGGCTTACAAACTTCTTTCCAGGCAATCAGAGAATTACACTTCTCCCCATCATCTGTCTTCTTGTTCCATAGGCAGTGCCTTCTAATTTTATCGACGTGTACTAGAATTTTAGGTGGCACTTTAATAGAGCACATGGTGAACATGGCAATGGAAGTAAGCAAGGAATTTATCAGAGTAACTCTACCACTATAGGCCATCATCATAAAATTAGCCGAGAGTTTCCTCTCAATTCTGTCAACTAGTGGCATAAGATCCTGAACCGTAGGCTTTATGGTTCCCATGGGCAGCCCCAAATATGTGAAAGACAGCTGACCAATAGAGCATTGAAAAATCGTGGCCAGATTTTGAGCCAAAGAAGCACTCAGATTTATGGGTATCATAGAGGATTTGTGGTAATTGATATGAAGTCCCGTGGAGGCCGCATACTTATTCAAAATATCCTTCATGATGGAGAGCTGATGTGGACAAGCTGGCATAATCAATATAGTATCATCCGCGTACTGTACCACAGGGTAGTCCATACCATAATCAGGGGATATAGGAGCCGACAGAATATTTTCTCTAAAGGCCTTGTTAATTGCATACTGCAGAAGGTCAGCCGCAAGCACAAAGATCAGAGGAGAAAGAGGATCACCCTGGCGAACTCCTCTTTTGCAATGAAATTGTCTCCCAGGTGTACCATTCAGAAGAACAGACGACATGCCAGATTGAAAGATGATCTCTATCCACTTCAACCATCTGTCATCAAATCCCATGCTTTTCATGATTTTTAACATAGCTGAATGATCAATGGTATCAAAAGCTTTGGCAAAATCGAGCTTAAGCAGTATAATTTCTTTCTTCGAAGCTTCACATTGATAAATGTACTCAAAAGCCCATGCCAAACAATCTTGTATTGTTCTCCCTTTTAAAAAGCCATATTGGTTCTTATGCACAAGTTTAAGCACCACTTTCTGAAGTCTATTGGCAAGGATCTTAGTTAAAATTTTGAGGCAGCAGTTAAGCAAGGTAATGGGTCTGTAATCATTTATACTAACTGGAGATCCCACCTTTGGTACCAGAGTGATATATCCCATGTTAATATTCTCAATGTTCAATTTTCCTTCATAAAAGTCAAAGAAAAGCTGATAGATATCATGCTTCACAATGTGCCAAGAGGTTTTCAGAAATTGCCCATTGAAACCATCATGTCCAGGGGCCTTATCCACTGGCATATGCTTAACCACATCATCAATCTCTGCAGTGGTAAATGGCACAGAGAGCTCCTCAAGACCCTCTGTAGGAGTAATAAGATGCTCCAAATCAAACAGCATAGGGGGTGAGCAGGACTCCCCAAGTCTCTGTTTGTAGGTTTCGAATATTATTTTTTCTTTTTCTGCATAAGACACAGCCTCAGTACCATCTGACTTCACCAATCTAGCAATAGAATTTTTCATGTATCTCTCCGACGCCACAGCATGGAAAAACTTAGTGTTCTCATCCCCTAGCTTAGTCCATCGAATTGTACAACGTTTCTTCCAGTATTTATTCTAATAGTCCAGAAGCCTAAGAAGATGATTCTTGAGAATTTTCCGAAAATTAGCCTCAGGAACTGATAACCCTCGTCGATCTTCAAGACTATCCAATTCGAACAACGCTTTGTTGGTATTTTCGATGCAAATCTTAAGCTTGGAAATTCCCTTACTCCAGTGTTTGATGTCGTACCTCAAACGCTTAAATTTAGCATTTAAATTCGCAGCACTGTTTTTCTTGTGAGTGGGTTTATTCCAGCTCTTGGCCACCATTTCCAAAAACCCTTGGTGAGCAGTCCAGTAATTCTCAAACCGAATTTTTTTGGTTCCAGGGATACTTGTTTGTATGGAAACCACACAGGGGATGTGATCCGAGGTTGGCTTGCCTTGTGGGTTAACCACAGTATTTGTAAAAGAGGTAGTCCAATGCAAAGAAGTAAAAAACCAATCTAATTGCTCAAGAAGAGGATCAGCTTGCATATTGCTCCAAGTATAAGCTCTACCCTTAATGGGAAGTTCAGTGAGGTTTTGCTCCGTATGAAATCATTAAAAAGCATCATGTCTGTAGCATTTCCACCTGGCTTATTTCTATTATGGGTATAGCGAATGAAATTAAAATCCCCCAAAATGAGCCAGTCCTCATCATCTGGAATGTTAAGATCAAACAACCATTTGATATAATCCTCTCTGAGCTCACCAGTACAAGGACCATAAATATTGACTAAAGTCCAGGATTGAGCTGACTGTGTGGAGGTGAAGTAAACAGATAAAGCGAATGGTTCACAATGCATCACCATACCACTAAAAACTGAACTGTTCCAGATAACAATAAGACCACCAGAAGCTCCATTAGAGGGCACATACACAAACTCATCAAATCTTGCTGGACAACATGCCTTAATAAATGTAGGATCGAAATGGCACTTCTTAGTTTCTTGCAAGCAAATTACAGAGCATCCACTGTCATTAATAGCATTCCATCAAGCCAACTATTTATCTCTAGCATTCAGTCCTCTTATGTTCCAACACAAAACACACCAAGTCTTTAAATTATTCATTAAAACAACTGATGACTAAGATGAAGAAGCAACTTCAGCTTCCTGAAGACTAGCCAGGAGCTTCTCGGGGGCAACTTCATTCGGGGGGACACCACACAGGTTGACAGCAATATGTTGTAGCACTTGGACAGGTGTATTAGCAGGGATTATTTCATTGCTTGCCTCATTATTTGCATCAGCTTGGTCATCCTCGTTATCCTCCTCTACGAGGTCTTTTGCCATGTCGGGAATCTTCCGAGCTTTCACCTTGGATTTATGAGGTTTAGAATCAGAGACACTAGTACATTTGAAGCCATCATATCTCATACTTCTTGTGCTTCTTCTTACTTGATTAGTTACCGAAGGTACAAATTTCATGGACTTGCTAGCAGCAGTGGAGGGCTCACCCACCAAATCCAGCCCAGGAAAGGGAGGCACAATAGCCAGACAGTTAGCAACATGTGATTGAGCAGCAATCAATTTCCTAGAGACCCTGCGGGCTCCAAGGAAGTCCAAAGGATGGTATAATTCAGATGGACTTCGTTTTCCCCCAAAAATGTTTATCTGCCAGATGAGACTATCGTATGTAAGCTGCAGAGTTCTGTCAGCCAATGGACAAGGCACAAAAACACTCTTCAAAGCAGCAGCCGCAAGAGACACCAATAATTCCTCACATGCTTAGTCAGAACACTATCATCCGAGGAGCAACCAGAAGGGGAGACTAAACCGTGCCAGGCCTGTATAGGATTTTCTATCCTCACCATATCAGAGCATACCATGTGATTAGCTGGTCCATGATCAATGGACATCCCATCCGCGCTGACGCACTTGCCGTCAGGTAGGGTTATTTGTTGTGTGTCAGAGACAACTCGATCGAGAACAGAAAAGGGTGCCTTTATGCGTTTGGGAATCCAAACCTTGTCTTTTATCCGAGCAGCCGAGAAACAACCCTCGACCGTATGGCCATAAAAACCACAATGCGAGCATCTGACGGCCTGCAATTGATCTCGACGAATTGGTTTGGAGATATTCCGATCAGTGTTGATATCATGAGATTTCATAACCACCGGATTATTCAGATTGCTTCCTTTAACAACCCATTTAGATTTCCGAATAGACAAAACAGGCGGTTTAAGCTTAACCCAACAATTCTTTGCAAGATGTCCAATCTCTTTACAATTCTGACAGCGGATCCCAACAAGACACGATTGTGCAAAGTGACCATTGCCAAGACATTTGGAGCAGAACTTCTTACGAGGAAAATAATTCTTAATGAAATTCCAAGATGGCATAGCAGAGAGACCCATAGCAAAATGAATATGACCATCTTCATAAAAAGCCTCTCGCAGATCATCCATGTGGGCAAAAAGATCACGATCAAAGATATCACCAGTCGGTATTTGCCCCATAAAATTTGAACCGCAGAAGGTCCATGCACGTCTAGGCGTCGAATCAGGCATTTGAAAAACCGAGAATTTAAGAGACCCCAAAGAAAGCGGATCACATGCATATCCTGAATTATCTTTGACTGAATTTTCTGATGATGGATCAGGGACCTTGAGCGGTCTAAAAGAGCCAAACTGCACAGGATCTGATACAACCGAATTACCACAAAGAGTCTCAGTGTTCTTGCCCTTGGGATGAAAGGAGATCAAGCCAGAAAAGCCTTTTGGATCTTTGAAAATCGCATCATTAGCATCTCCACGAAAGAGGCTAAAATGGATTTGGAAATCTGGCCAGGATCTCTCACGTAGAGAATAGATGAAATGCCCAACATGATTAGAAGCCACAGAAAACCGAAATCTCTTGTCACTCAGATGAAACACACGTAGGAAAGATGCATCACCCCCAATACAACATTGAAGGGCCAAAGCCACAGATTCCACAGTGAGATCAAAGGATGCATGCGCAAATGTTGCCACCAGAAAGAACTCCTTGGAAGTCGAGGGAGGGGAGAAGTGAACCGTGGATCTGAAGAAACGACGCACCTGTGCCGCCACAGCACGGCCGGGGAAAGATCCCAGGAGGAGAAGAGATCCATTGGAGAGATCAAACCTCAAGATCGCCATGGCTAGGGTTTAGGTGGAGGGGAAGGGTGGGGATCGGGTGGGAGGAGAGGGCGGCAGGGATTTTCAGCTCGGGCGGTTGGGCCTTCCCGCTTTGATTTTGGGTAGGATGGGTAGTTGCCCCAGAATACCCAAATATGCCAATTCTGAGCTAGAATTTAGGTAAGAACCTAAATTGTTTGTTTCTGGGATCACTTTTAGGTAAGCTCTTGGAGCTGTTTTTTGGCTCCCAGTACCTAAAAAATCAGGTTTTGGGTATTGAAAGTGGAGATGCTCTTAGCTAGAGGTTCCCTTCGTGAAGGTATCGACATGCGTGGTAGCACCTCACCGCTTGACACGTGGCAGGCTGGAGAACGTGGGGATGCGAGTTGCCCCGTGGACAGCGCTGTACATTTGTTTTTTTTCCTCCTTTTTTTCTCTAGTAGGTGTACAACTGAAAATCTAAATAAAAAATAATATTGAAAGCCGATGTACATGTATCAGCGGAGTATAAAAATTACGAAGCACAAAAAATCACGGAGTACAAAATCATTAGAATCCGAAGTACAAGTACACATAAACACAGTGTATAAGTACACGGATGACGGAGTACAATTTACACAGAACAGTGAGTACAAAGTTCACATAACAGGTAGTATAAATTCCACAGACAACACGTCGTACAAGTACACAGATGACACAGTACAAAGTACACAGAACAACTAGTACAAAGTAAACCGAACAGGGAGTGCAAAGTATATAGACACACGGAGTACAAGTACACAGAAAAACAAAGTACAAAGTACACAGAAGTCGGAGCATAGAGTACACAGAACATGAATACAAAGTATATTGAACAGGGAGTATAGGAAAAAGTTCATCAAATCAATTAACATGGGAGCTAGTTTTGTAGATCTCGACGAGAGAAGCTATAAAAGTGAAAACGGTTCGTAATTTGGATGAATGCGCCTCAAGATATTTTGTTTCGGTTTAGAAAAATAAAAAGAAAAAACTGCACTCTCATCTCCCGTATCCTTTCTCTCTCATCCTCCACACTTTCATTCTAGTTGCAACACTTGGCGGAAATACAAACAAACAACCGTAAAAGGCCTTCGCAAAGAGAGAAGCGTTTTGGCTCCCTGATGCATATGCTCATGATATATATGTTTCAAAATTTAAAAAATATGAAAAAAGTTCAAAAAAATCTGAAAATAATTAGACACAAAGATATACAAGTGTTCAACATTTGTGCAAATTTTCGGAAGAAAATAACATTTTTCTGCGCTCTGTGCAAAAAAGACAAACTATGATTTGAAAAAAGAATTTTTAAATCTCATTTCGCCACAGATTTTGTCTTTTGTACAGACCACATAAAGTGTCATTTACTTCCGAAATTTTGCAAGGATGTTGAAACTTGCATATGTTTGTGCCCAAATATTTTCAGATTTTTTCGAAATGTTTTCATATTTTTTTAATTTTGAAAACTATAACAGGAGCATATGCACCGGGTGCCAAAGTGAATTTCTGCTTCGCAAAGATTTTTTTCTGATGATTACCGTCGGTCTCAATGTACTCGTCCACTCGTCTCCTTCCTGAAATTTTTCCAATCATAGACAACAACGCGCCGCCCTTGTTCCAAGTCCGAGGTCGTGGCGGCGTACCCTGGTCCTCTTACGTGCTCCAGTTGAAAATCCGATCCTTGGATCGGGCGGTGGCGGCGTCTTGACGTCGTACTCTTCTTGAAGACAAAACCTAGGAGTACTCGGAAAGCTGCTCTCCGGAGGTGGTGTGGCGTTGGGTGGCAGCCTCTCGCCGGACTCTTTCCGGCAAAGTCTACAACTTCTTCTGCACCACGGCGCTCCTTACTTGGGGCTACCTGGAGCCTGTCCGCAGCTGTGGCTCTGTGGTCAGTGGCGGTGATCGTCGGTGTTCGACTGTAATATCCTCGGTGTTCCTTGGTGAGCTCCTTGTTGATCCTATCTGCCCCGGTGGACAGTGGCGTTGTTCTCCGGCGTTCGCCTGTAATCTCCTCGTTAGCTTTGTTTCTTGTGTGTGTGTGTGCAGTGTTATGTTGTATGCTGGGTTCAGCACTTTGTTTCTGTTTCGCCGTGTGGCGTTATTAATTTAACGCTGGGCCTTTGGCCTATTTTCTAAAAAAAAAAGGTCGCTGAAGCCTACAGCCATTAATGAAGACCAATGGCTCTATTTTCTCCCAAATCATCTCTCTCCATCGTCAAACTTCTACTCTTTCCGCTCTCCTTCCTTCCCCTAATATGGTTCCTCATTTTAGTTCTGTTAAATAGCATGGCTCCCCTTATCGGTATCCAGATCGCTGTAAAATATTCAGGTGCTTTCGTTCCCTATACTGAAGAGCGAAACTATATTGTTTCTTGGCTCCTGAGGTCGTCATATTCTCCTGTTATATTAAATTAAATTAAGAAAATAGTAAAATAATGAACATATGCGTGTTTTTTAAATACATGTCAAGTTTCACGATGAAATGCCATGTGTGGTTCTCTGTGCAAAAATAACAAAATCAGTGTTGTAAAAGTATGTTTTTGAAATTGCATTTCGACCACTGATTTGTTTTTTTTTTGCACAGGGCATACCAAATGTTATTTCGCCACGAAACTTAGAACGTATGCTGGACATTGGTGTGTGGTAGCCTCCAATTTTTTTTCAGAATTTTTTTTTAAAAAAATTACTATGTTTTAAATTTCGTTTAATATAACAGGAGCATATGAACTCGGGAGCCAAATTGAATTTCTTACTATCATAGAACTATATTGTTTCTTACTATCAGGATGTAGTTCTATGGACCATTATAAATAAGTGATTTGTAGTGTGTATATTACAGATCATACACCATCTATCTATTCCAAGTAATGGATTGCTTTTGAAATTGCAAATATTGGGACGCAGGGAGTATCTGTCAGCAAGGGCCCCTTATCGTTATCTCGCCCTAGGGCCCTGAATATGTATGGAACGGCCCTGGTTGGAGCTAGAAATCGATGCTGCCTCATCTTTTGAAGTCAGCATATACAATCAACATATTGAACATGTGTTCTGGATTCCTCTCATTCCCATTGACAAGCTTCTAAACTTGAATATCTTCGTCTACCTTATTTTTTGTATTTCTGCCAGCTACGGTCTTCTATGAATTGGTGGGCATTGACAGCAAGAAAGGAAAGAAAACATTCTCTTATATCATGGCTTCTGAGTAAGTGTTCCATGTTCTAACATGCAATAGAATTATTTCTGTGACATCAACTTAATGCAAAATTTCTGCTCCATCTAATACTATTGAATATATGTTAGAAGTTCTTGTTGGAAGAATGTACGACTCATATGCCGCCGAGGAACTTATGGTGCTAGGGCCCTACCATATATTGACTCGGGCATATGTTACATACAGTACTGCCAAACTCTAGAATAGCTAGTGGTTTTAGGTAACATTACGTGGTTGTGGGTGCAGATGGGCTAAAAGGCGTTTTAAGTTATATATTGTACTTCTGTAGGATTCAAGGCATTAGAAATTCAACTGTGTATTAAAACTTTAGACCTCTAATCAAGAGAAAAATATGATTCGGATGGCTATTAGGAATTAGGATTCAAGGCATTAGAAAATTTATAGCTTGACTTTGAAGTACATAGGATGTCAAATACCCACAAAAAACCAACAGGAAAAGCTCACTGTTCTCTTATCCTACAAACTAGAGCTTCTCTCTGGAAACAAATAAACCGCCTTCGTAAACTTCTATTTTCGTTCAAACGTTTAACGAACCATGGTGACCGCACATTTGGTGGAACACATGCTCCAACTTTTAACAAGCAACCATCTCTTGCTATTTTTTAACGATGTATGGGTTAGCCATTCCTTCCGTATCAACCGGAGAATCGCGGCTTGAGCAGACCCTTCTAATACCTCTAGAATGGGTAGCTCCTCCATGGATTATATGGACCATGAATGTGGACCTTTCCCAACCCTTTTTCGGTACAAACATGCAGATGTCGCCCGCCTACACTTGGTTGTCACACACAAAGTCTAACAAATTACCCGTAAGCATGCACATGTCTTTTTCTATGATGAAGCTTGGTCGCCATTTCTTGCTCTTGAAGGACATTTGAAGTGACAATCCCATTTTGATGCGAAAAGTGTCTAGTTGTGGCTAAGCCGTGTTCCTTCGAAATGTCACACATTTTGGTAGGATAATTTCTTTACGAACTGTGTTAAAAGAAATTGCATGCAAAACCAAAATTTAATCGTCCATCAGTTGAGTAGTGGATGGTTGCTTATGTCTGTGAACTCATAGTTGATATTCAAGTCTGGTAGCTGCATTTAACTCCAATTTACTTCGATCCATCTATGGCCCTCACTCTGCTGAACCGGCCCCTACAAGGAATGTGTCAAGCTCTGCCCCTGCAAGATTACCAAGGTGTGCGTATATCCTAAGGGAAATTACTCATCGGTGATTAGAGAGATATGCTCTGGGCCCACTCGATATTAAAAGGTATCCAATATGTTCTGCAGACAATGCATGGTGAAGTTACACCATGTGGGATACATATCATAATACGGAAACGAGTAAAGGGAACTTGCCGGTTAACGAGATAGACAAAGATGTAATGAATCAATAAGTGATTCATGGTATCATCCACGGATCAATATCTCGGGCGAAGTTTTGGTATCGCAGGTAATGGGAATGATATATTAAATAGCCAACAGGTTCAACAGAGTGTCTTCGCACAACGGTAGCAGTTATTCAGGTCGTCCACAGACCTGACCCTGGCCGGTGATTAGATGAGCACATCTAATTATAGCTACACGTTATCGAACCTGTAGGTTGGACACGCTTAAACTAGGATTGGTTAGTTGTGTATATTGGTTGGTCTGGAAAATGGAGAGAGTATAACCGGAATAGTATCTGCATGATGGATATGGTTATATCAGAGAGATTATGTTGTGATAGAAGTTGCTATCACGGTCGGATTTATTCCGAGGGTTTATAAAGAATGAAAATATTTATCCAGAGAATTTTGTCAGCAGACACTAGGTGTCGCGGATCATATAAAAGTGTTTTATATGATAAGTAATTAATTCTGGGAGTTTTCTGTAAAAGGGAAAATACTTATTTGGAATTAATTAGACAAAAGAATTAATTGATTAATTAATTAATAATTGGAAAAATATGAATAAAAATTGGAACCCACCATAGGGGCTACCAAGATGGGCCTTAGGGGCCCACCAAGGTAGTCGCACCACCATGTGGTGGTGGTGGGCCAAGGCGCCATGGGGGGGAGGCTCCCCCCCCCCCCCACAGCCGAAAGCCTAATGGGCCCTTGCGGCCCATGAGGGGAGGCGGTGGAGGCGGCGGCCAAGGCCGGCCGGCCTAGGGCAGGCCCCACCCCCTTAGGTCGGTGCGGCAGGCAGGCCCCACCCGGCGGCGGTGGAGGGGAGGGGAGTTGGAGTTGGACCATCTAAATAAACCCCCACCCCCTTCCCCAACTCCTTGTCCCAAACCGAATTGGGGATGGGGTCTTTCCCCTTCCCCAAGTCACTCCACCCCTTGGGCCATCTATATAAACCCCCACCCCCTCCTATTTGGAGAGACACAAGAAACACAAGTTGAGACAAGTTCTCTCATGTTTAGATCTCTTCTAGTTGGTTTAGAGGATCCCTCTCCAATTAGATTTGATCTAATCTCTCTCTCTCCTTCTCATGTGTTGAGATCTCCACCTTCATATACACCAGTAGTGCTTCAAGCTTGGACGGCGAAGCCCTGCTGAACCTTTCCCAGCGTACGTGTGCAAGCTCTCGGAGGGGTGAAGTGTCGGATCCCGACGGTTGACCCTCACTCTGTTGGATCAAGCTGACAAGGCGAGGAGGAGAGGACACCGGAATCTCTCTACCAGGCTTGGTTGAGGGAATCGGCGACAGGCTACATCAACTACATCATCAACACTTCTTTCGCGACTTCGGTGTTAGTAACGTGTTCCATCTAGATCTTTGGATATTCGTTTTCGCATGTATCTTTCATAGTAGATCTTGGCAGTTGTTGCGTAGCTATACAGAATTTTTTTGTTTTTCCCTGCACGCAACCCAATATTATGGTGCTAGGGCCCTACCATATATTGACTCGGGCATATGTTACATACATAGTACTGGCAAACTCTAGAATAGCTAGTGGTTAGGTAACATTACTTGGTTGTGGGTGCAGATGGGCTAAAAGGCGTTTTAAGTTATATATTGTGCTTCTGTAGGATTCAAGGCATTAGAAATTCAACTGTGTATTAAAACTTTAGACCTCTAATCAAGAGAAAAGTAAAGATTGGGATGGCTATTAGGAATTAGGATTCAAGGCATTAGAAAAGTTATAGCTTGACTTTGAAGTACATAAGATGCCAAATACTCACAAATCACCAACAGGAAGAGCTCACTGTTCTGTTCTCCTACAAACTAGAGCTTCTCTCTGGAAATGATTGAAACGCCTTGGTAAACTTCTATTTCAGTTCAAACTTGTAATGAACCATGGTGACCGCACATTTCCGGAGGTGGAACACATGCTCCAACTTTTAACAAGCAACCATCTCTTGATATTTTTAAACGATGTCTGGGTTAGCCATTTCTTCCTCATCAACCGGAGAATCGCGGCTTGAGCAGACCCTTCCAATACCTCTAGAATGGGTAGCTCCTCCATGGATTATCTGGACCATGAATGTGGACCTTTCCCAACCCTTTTTCGCTACAAACATGTATATGTCGCCCGCTTGCACTTGGTTGTCTTGCGCGTCCTCTTGGCTGTCATGTCCCTCTCTCCCAACCTGCTTGGGATCTGCTCGCGACACCGTGCTACAATACTGGCAGGCGGCTTCTCGGACGCCCTCTGATTGCCCAATGGGCCTCAAGACCGCCATCACGCTGATCGCTTGGGAGTTATGCAAGGAGAGGAATGAGCGCGTCTTCAATAACAAAGCGATCATGCCTTCTGACCTAATGCAGAAGATAAAGGACGAAAGTAAGAACTGGATCCTCGCCGGGGCCAAGCACTTGGCTAAGGTGACAGATTCCTGATGATATGACGATCTTTCTTTCCGAGAGAGTGGACGGTGTTGGGTAATCCCCCGGCCCGGGGGGATACTGTTCTTGTAATAGTAGGCCTTATTTGTGTTCCTGTTTTTACTTTGGCTTAGGCCTTGTTCTGTCTGCTTCTTCTATATCAATATAAAGGCAAAGCTTTTGCCTCGTTTCAGAAGGCACACACAAAGTCTAACAAATTACCCGCAAGCATGCACATGTCTTTTTGTATGAAGAAGCTTGTTCGCCATTTCTTGCTCTTGAAGGGCATCTGAAGTGACAATCCCATTTAGATGCGAAAAATGTCTAGTTGTGGCTAAGCCATGTTCCTTCGAAATGTCACACGTTTTGGTAGGCTATTTTTTTTTACCAAAACGTCTTATATATTGAAACAAAGGTAGTAGTGACAATCCGTGCTAAAAGAAATTGCATGCAAAACCAAATTTTAATCTACCATCAGTTCAGTAGTGCATGGTTTCTTATGTCCGTGAACTGATAGTTGATATTCAAGTCCGGTAGCTGCATTAACTCCAATTTACTTCGATCTATCTATGGCCCTCACTCTGCTGAACCCGCCCCTACAAGGTATCCATCCGTTCCAAATTAATTGACTTCCATTTGTCCACACATGGATGTATCTAGACATGTTACACGTATAGATACATCCACATGTGAACAAATGGAAGTCAATTAATTTGGAACGGAGGGAGTATGTGTCAAGCTCTGCCACTGAGTAGATGCCGGCTTCTATTTTGCTAATCCTTGTAAGAAGAACGGATGTATGTCCCACCTTGGTTATAGCATCACAAAACCGAGCCGCAACATCTGTTTTCACCTATGTAGTCAGCGTTTTTTTTCCCGATTCCTCTCATTCGCATGAAAGAGAAAAGCAAAATTATTGCCTGCTACGAGCTTGCTCTTTCTATTATATTTCCGCTAGTTGCAATTAGGTATGAATGGTTATGGTAAGTGACAAGGGAAAAGCAGAACATAACACCTCCTCTTATATCAAGAGTATGTATTGCATGTTGTACCGTCCAAATGAATTTTTTTATGGCATCAATTCAATTCAAGATTTTTGATCTGCGGACAAATTCTATTCTATTTATGAATTTTGTACTACTACTGCAAAAATATAGTACCATAGGTTCATTGGGAGAATTAAGTGTTTTTGTACCCTGGAGGAACTTTATGGTGCTACGGCCCTAGCTACAAACTTTTTAGATGTCTTACTTTTTTCTACTCCTTCCGTTACAAATTAGTTGACATGTATTTGTCTAAATACGGATGTATATAGACATGTTTTAATGTGTATATACAATCATATCTAGAAAAATCTATGTCAACTAATTCAGAACGAAGGAAGTACAAATTAATGTATACTCTTCGCTCACATGGTGCGTACACAACCTTCGCCTTTTCAAAAAAAATTGCGCATATAAATAAAGTTAAATACTATGTTCATCTATGCAATGAAAATAAGACAGTTTGAAGTGTAGTTAGTAAATATGCAAATTAACTGGCTAAGGTTTAATGTTTTCCAGTTGTTATTCCTTTCCTACAGGGTGTATTAGCAATAGCGGCTAAGAAAATCATCGTTGTAATCAGTTATAAAAAGACTGAGATGAGTCATATAGAAAATATGACCTGAAAATTTAATAATAATGGAGCCCAAAGCTAGTCGCCTAGCAAATTCCAACCTTGCAGCCTCAGCTAGCAGCTACAACTGATTCCGCTAGGAGATGCAGTTGTAGCTATGGAGTTCCGGTCAGAAAAAATACAACAATAATTGTGGGAGCCAAGACTATGATAATTATTTCCAACATGAGCATATGAATAAACTCATTATACCGAACTTGGGACTGGGTCTAGAAAAAAGAATGTTTATGTAATAGAATAATATTTGAACATGTTTCAATATGGATAGGGAGGCTAAATTTTGAGATTTTTTGTAAGATGAACAATGCGATAGTTTTCCGCTGCAATCTTCATTTAAAAGTCTAGAATGTACAACATATTTACAAAGAAAGAGATAAAAAATATTAGAAAAATTCTATCTAGGTGCTACTCCATGGAGAATTGTACAGGACGTGTATCAATTCCTATAGTAGATTAAACTATTTGTTGAACAGGGCCGAAAGAGTATGACTCCTCTCTCTCTCCCTATGTTGACGATCCCTATGGTAGGAGGTGATATTGAAGTAGTATCGGTCAACAAAACTCCTTGCATTTGAATTGATAAAAGTTGTAAGGGAAACTCTAACAACATAAAGAAAACATAAGTATTGTACAAAACCAGATTATAAACTAAATATTTCACAAGACCACAATGCAAATAGAAATTAAATATTAAAATATAGATCTACAACCTCAATCCCAACAATTTGGTATATGAAAAACGAATAGCTGCTAAAAAACACATAACGATGATTGTTGGCGCAGCCGCTAACATAGGACCCACAACTTTAAATGTTTCGTATGCTAGATATGATGTAATTCTCCACACACCAGTTAGATCCTTATTCAGGATACATGATGTGGATCAACCACACCTTCAACTAAGATGATGTGGCATTGCTCTAATGTATCGTGCTGATATAAATTGCAACACGGCAGGTCATGTGTCCTAGAGGGCAAGTAAACCCGACATTCAACCTTACTTGTTATCCTAAAGATGACAATTTTTGTGTCAAACGGCCAATGGAAATCAATTTGTGTTTGTTGTGAGGATTACCTGGATATTTAGCTGCAATGTGCAAAAATAAGGTAGTCGTAGTTATTTGGTACATGAACTCTTGAAAATATAGATTCGTGTAATTGACTCTAAATATAAACGCAACATACGCGATAGAATAGAATAAAGATGGGAATTTCATTTCTGTTTTCTTCTTGTTTACGATCCTAAAAGACTGAATCGACCTGGAGGGCAGGGCAGCCAAGCACGTGAATCAAAATATCACTTCCCCTTTGGTAATCCTCGTAAGGAAGTCGCAAATGATGTGCTTTGGTACTTTTTGTGCTTGGATGCCAAACTTTGTGGTCATGTGCTAATTGGGTCAAAATCTTACCATTGCCCAAAACCTACATGGTACTATCATGCCCTGAGACTGGTCGAGCTAACGAAGTCTTTGCGAGCTTGCCCTTCGAATCTCAGCATATACAATCAACATAGTGAACATGTGTTCCTGATTCCTCTCATTCCCATCAACAAGCTTCTAAACTTGAATATCTTCTTCGGCCTTTTTTCTTCTTCTAGCGACGGGCTTCTCTGAATTGATATGGGCATTGACATGAAGAAAGGAAAGAGCACGTCCTCTTCATGGGGTTTCTAATTAAGTGTTGCATGTTATAACATGCAATGAATTTTTTCTGTGACATCAACTCAATGCAAGAATTCTGCTCCATCTACTACTATTGAATATATATTAGAAGTTCTTGCTGGAAGAATTGACGACTATATATACCTCAGAGGAATTTATGGTGTTAGGGCCCTACCATATTTCGACTCGGGCATATGTTACATACATAATACATGCAAACTCTAGAATAGTGGTTTTAGTAACATTACTTGGTGGTGGGTGCAGATGGACTAGAAGTCTTCTTCTTTTTTGCGAGAAGATCAACCTGATCATAGAGAACGGTACAAAGAATTCTAAAAGTAACAAAAATTACAATATAGGTCTTCGGACCATCTAACGACGACTACAAGCACTGTAGCTAGACGAAGGCGTGCCGTCATCCTCACCCCTCCCTTAACAAAGTTGGGTAAAACTTGTCACATAATAGCTTGTTGTAGTAGAAAAACGGGAATATCATGAGCCAATTGGGTCAAAATCGTACCATTGCCCAAAATCTGTAAGGTACTATCATGCCCTGTGATAGGTCAAGACAAAAATTCTGTGATGTCTCGTCATTTGAGTCTCAACACATACAATCAACATAGTGAACATGTGTTCATGATTCCTCACATTCCCATTAACAAGCTTCAAAACCTGAATATCTTCTTCCACTTTTTTCCTTCTTCTAGCTATGGTCTTCTATGATTGGTATGGGCATTGACATGAAGAAAGGAAAGAACACGTCCTCTTATATCATGGGTTTCTAAGTGTTTCATGGTGTAACATGCAATGGAAAATTTTCTATGACATCAACTCAATGCAAGATTTCTGCTCCATCTACTATTATTGACTATACATTAGAAGTTCTTGTTGGAAGAATTGACGCCTATATACCGTGGAGGAATTTATGGTGCTAGGGACCTACCATATTTTGAATCATGCATATGTTACGTACATAATACAGACTAACTCTACAATAGCTAGTGGTTTTAGTAACATTATTTGGTGATGGGTGAAGATGGGCTAAAAGTCTTCTTTTTTTTGCGAGAAGATCCACCGATCTATTGATCATCAAGAAAGGTAAAAAGAATTTGAAAAGTAACAAAATTTACAAAATAGGTCTTTGGACGAACTAACGTTGACTACAAGCACCGCAACGAGACAAAGGTGTGTCGTCATCCTCACCCCTCCCTCACAAGAGTTGAGTAAAACTTGTCGTGGAATGGCTTGTTGTAGTATAAAGACGGCAATATCATGTGTGCCAATTGGGTCAAAACCATACCATTGCAAAAAATCCGCATAGTACTATCATTTCCTGCAATATGTGAGACGGAAGAAATCTATGCTGCCTCGTCATTTGAATCTCGGCATAGAAATCAACATAGTGAACATTTGTTCCTGATTCCTCTCATTCCAATTAACAAGCTTCTAAACCTGAATATCTTCTTCCACCTTTTTTCCTTCTTCTAGCTATAGTCTTCTATGGATTGTTATGGGCATTGAGATGAAGAAAGGAAATAACGCGTCCTCTTATATCATGGGTTTCTAAATGTTGCACAACATGCAATGGAAAATTTTCTATGACATCAACTCAATGCAAGATTTCTGCTCCTTCTACTATTATTGACTATATATTAGAAGTTCTTGTTGGAAGAATGGACGACTATATACCGTGGAGGAATTTGCTAGGGACCTACCATATTTCGAATCGTGCATATGTTACGTATATAATACAGACAAACTCTACAATAGCTAGTGGTTTTAGTAACATTATTTGGTGATGGGTGAAGATGGGCTAAAAGTCTTCTTTTTTTGTGAGAAGATCCACTGATCTATTGATCATCAAGAACGGTACAAAGAATTTGAAAAGTAACAAAATTACAAAATAAGTTTTCGGACCACCTAACGTTGACTAGAAGCACTGCAGTGAGACGAAGGTGTGTCATCGTCCTCCCCCCCCCCCCACACACACACACACACGAGTCGAGTAAAACTTGTCGTGGAATAGCTTGTTGTAGTATAAAGACAGGAATAACATGTGCCAATTGGGTCAAAACCGTACCATTGCCCAAAATCCGCATAGTACTACCATTCCCTGCGATATGTCAGGCGGAAGAAATCTGTGTTGCCTCGTCATGTGAATCTCGGCATAGAAAATCAACATAGTGAACTGTGTTCCTGATTCCTCTCATTCCAATTAACAAGCTTCTAAACCTGACTATATATTAGAAGGTCTTGTTGGAAGAATTTACGACTCATATACCGTGGAGGAATTTATGGTGCTAGGGCCCTACACTCTGGGCATATGTTACATACTACATCCATTCCAATGAATAGTGCACGTTTTTCAAGATTTTTCTTTGACCAAGAATTAACCCATGTATATAAGAGCTCTTTGATATAGAATTGGCATCATTCGAAAGTGTTTTTCAATACAAATCTAACAATATCAAATAAGAGCTCTTTGATATAGAATTGGCATCATTCGAAAGTGTTTTTCAATACCAATCTAACAATATCAATTATGTACTATATAATCGAGATACTGTTGCTCAATTATTTCAGTCAAAGTTTGTCTCAAAATGCACATGCGTTTTATTCATAGGAATGGAGGGAGTGCATACTACTGGCAAACTCTAGAATAGCTAGTGGTTTTAGGTAACATTACTTGGTGGTGGGTGCAGATGGGCTGAAAGGCATTTTAAGTTATTGTGCTTTTGTAGGATTCAAGGCATTAGAAATTCACATATGGGTCAAAATTCCCATATCTGTTAATAACTTTAGACCTCATATTAATCAAAGAAAAATAAAGACTGTGATGGCTATTTAATTTTGATATGTCCTAACTAAACTAAGTGAAATAATATCTTAAAGACTTAAACTACAAAATACACATGCACAGATAAAATCAACAACTCAACATCGTAATTTGACATGCTTGAATTACGCGTATGCAATTCAGATAAGTAACCACGAATTGTCGGCTTAAAATGCATGATTATTCTTTAAAAATACGATTAGATATGTTGTTTTAATCCGGTCCAAAATATTTCAGTGACAAATACATCAGCAAATATCCTTTCAGTTACATGGCATTAACCTAGGAACTAGATAGATAGTATGAAACAACGTAGACGACTTCGATGTACAAAAGATGCCAAATACCCACAAAACACCAATAGAATGAGTTCAGGAGCTAGCTCTCACGGTTTTGTTTCTCCTACATACAAACTAGAGCTCGTCTCTGGAAACGATATGAACCGCCATGGTAAACTCCTCCTTCACTTCAAACATTTAACAAGCCATGTTGAACTATGACGGCACATGTCTGAACGTGGAACACCTATCATTGTCATGCACTAAAATTTGCTCCAACTTTTAACAAGCAACCAGATCTTGCTATATCTAAACGATATCTAGGTTAGCCATTCCTTACCCCATCAACCGGAGAATCACGGCTTGAGCGAACCCTTTTAGCACCCCTAGGATGAGCAACTTCTGCACGAATTATATGGACCATGAATGCAGAGCTCTCCCCGCCCTTTGCCGGTACAAAGATGCAGATGTCGCCCGCCTGCACTTGGTTGTCACATACAAAGTCTAACCAATTACCCGCAAGCATGCACAGATCTTTTTCTATGAAGAATCTCGGTCGCCACTTCTCGCTCTTGCCCGACATCTCAAGTGTCACGGTCCCATTTTCACGTGGAAAGTGTGCAGCTGCGGCTAAGCCGTGTTCCTTCGAAATGATCTGGTTACATGTGGACAAGATGTGATGTCATTACAAAAGAAACCAGAAAAGAAAATTCAGGCTGGACGGAAAAGGCATGGTTACAATTGTAAAGCAAGAAAAAACATTTATCCAATTGTTAAGAAAGTTCATGAGAACTTGAAGATGATAGGGTTTTCCAAGAGAACATAGAAAACAGAAATGTATATCACATGCGCAACAAGCAGTTCATATTGAAAACAATAAGCTGCTCACTCAACATATTAGAATAGAAATATACCAGAAGAGGGCTAGGTAGTTGAACATCGCACTTCTTCATGGTTGCTATGAATACAGTAGTTTTTGGTTGAATTTCCTGGATAACCGTGTTTACTTTCTCCATTTGTGCTCCAGACAGACAGCTTCTGAATATCACCCCATAATCAGCTTCTGGAGGTGTCGGATGATCATCTGAATCAGAAGGTTCGTATTCTCGATCACTGCCTTCTGTAAAAAAATCACAGGTGTACAAGAATCCATGAGTAATTTAAGATTTGATGCATATGTGCATGTAAGTAGACAATATAACCTGATTTCTCAGATGAAGAGGATGTCAGAACCGCCTTTGTAGTATTCCTATAGTTGCTAGAATCGCCCCTTTCACAGCTTTTAAATTTCGTAGTTCCTTGTAATCATGTGGTATCATCATAGAGCGTCTTGAAATATTAAAATAATCTATACTAGTTTCTTTAGTATTACCTTGTTTTGAGCCAACATCGGTTCTTCCAAAAGGGGATGATCGTTGCTCGCTTCCGCAAACCCAAGGATTTCAGGTTGGATTTCTTGTACAACTTCATCTATTCTTTCCTCCTGTACTTCAATAAGCTCCCATTGCCCTAATAAGACTTGATCCTTTGAGTTTGGGATAAGATGATTATCATCTTCTTTTACTTCTGTTTCGGCTATTGGGTTATCAGTGTATGGTGTTCTATCACGGAACTGTATATTACCAAAAAAAATAGAATGAAAAAACCCACATTCAAAATATTGTATGCTGCAAACACAAACTACAGAGTGAAAAAAAAAGGTAGAAAAAACGACATACAGGAAGTATTCCAAATGTGGCAAACTTGTAATGTTGACGATGCAGGTCAGCAATCGCAACAAATTGGAAATCATGCTTAGAAACATGGCAGATCCTGGGCACCGAGTAGTTAATCTCACGGTCTACAATTCGCCCTCTAGGGAGATCCAAGTGATCCATGTAAGCAATCTACAAAACCAGAGATTGAAACCAGGTCATACAACATATAAAGTCATAAACACTTTTGGTGAAAGAAAATCTGGAATTGAAAAGATAACATGATAAATCTAGAAACTATCTATTTAAACAAGAAATTGCACTAGCTGCAGCCTCACAGCAACAAGCAGAAGAAGATATGTATACAGACCGCGGTATGAACTGAATATAACTTCAGCGTTCACAGTACAATAGCTGTGGTCAAGAAAGAAATGCCAACAACAAGATCGGAGTGCAATATGAATGGGTTATCGGTTTAAGTGAGCACTCCATTATCATAATTGCCGCATCAACCAAATCAAACATACTGCAACATGAAGTACATATAAGTTATAACTGCAGCATCACCATTACAATAACATCCGAAAAGAAATGCCAGCAGCAGCATCAAAAACATGTCACCAGTGCACTATATACAACCGAGGGTGGGAAGGAGGGGAGAGATTGGGAGATCATACCATGAGCAAAGGCAGGCACCCGCCAACCCAGAAGTTTCTCATCTTCTCCTCTCTAGACTTGAACTGAAATTTCTGGACCTCGTCCATCAGATGCTCCGTGATATGGCCAGCCCAATCGAGGTCCTGAATTGCTGACATGTCTTCAAGGGGCCATAAATAGTCAAGGTCTATTGTATTTCCAGTGGTGGGGGTGAGCACTGCTGCAAATGCAATAAGAAGGAATGTCCTCATGAAGGACTCCTCATCCTCGTTGTTCTTAAGCAAACTAATAGCATGGGGGATGGTAGCCCTTAGTGCGTTATTTAAGTACATAGCTCGAAGTTCATTGATTTTGTCCGTCTTCTTCCCATGCAGCACAAATGGTCTTCCCCCTGACGGTACACCCAAAACTTTCTGAACAAGGGACTTGCTGAAAACTATTGTCTTTTCCGCGTTAATTCTGAACTCAGAGAATGGAGGGTTTATTTTCCCCATTATCCACTCAGCCAGTGGCTCGTGAACAGAGAATTCCCCAATACGATTGAAATGCTCAAATCCATACTTTGCAACATATCCCTTCTGCCGAGGTGTAAGATTCCGCATAATGTCCCGAATCCGCCGTCCACTGTAACGGCTCCTGATAGCCACTTCACCGTGTAATACTTCGTTCATGGATCCAACTCCTCCCCTGTAATCAGAAGATCTAAGCAAATATAAGTATTTGTTACCTTATAACACCGTCCCTCAGAAAAGCCATGGGAAAAACTGTTACATAAAGCAACACAGCGAGAACAGAACAAAAATCGGTTTTAGGCCGGTTTCCCGTTAATTAACCGGCCAATTCCCACTTCTTCTTAATTAATGAAAATGGCAAGTCTTTTGCCTCGGTTCAAAAAAAAAAGAACAGAGCAAACAACATATGTACAAGAACTAACTGCAACATGGCATTCAAATCTCGCACGAACAATCAGTAGAACAAATTTACGCAACATTAAAAACTGAGAACATTTATTCTAAAAAAAACTGAGAACATTACATACCATACTGCTTGAACATATCATATTATCAACTGCAACATTGGATGCAACTACACATATACATACAGAATCAACACATTGGACAATTATTCTATGATATCTCACTTCCACTTATCGGACATCTCGTATGACAAGGGAAGGGTTGGCTAGGTCTAACCTGGTCGACCGTCGATGACCAAGATGCCTCGAAGGTAGCCCGGCAGAGTCCACGGTGCCCGCTCTGCCCGCATCGAAGCCCCACTTTCGCTTCGCCTTACGCTTTATGCGCGCCCCTCTGCCGATATATTTCCGATCTTGGCGGGCAGCTGCTGCAACCCAACACTAAACGAATTAATCCTTGCTGCTTCCCAACACACGGTTTTCCATTCAAAGTAACTTTGGGGCGCCAACCTGTTGGTCCTGGTTGCGGGAGATGGAGGGAGGCCAGCGCCGCCGCCGCTTGCAACGACCTCGCCGCGGCCGCCTCGTCCGCCATCCGGAGCTGGTGCCCCTCGCCTGGAGGTCGCCGCCGTCCTCCTCTCTTGGCCCGCATGCGTCGGTCGTCCCGGGCTGTGCCGCACAGAGAGCCTTCGCAGCTCGTCGCCGTATCCGGTAGCACCCACGCCGTCGATTCGGCGTTATTGCGAGGTTGGACACCGGCGGCGGGCCGACGGGAGAAGCGGATAACGGGAGAAAGGGGATCGGAATGTTGCAGTGGGAGGACGGAAGGTGTTGATGTTCTTTTTTCTTTTTATTTTTCCCTCTTTTCCACGCGAAATCCATTTGTCTATTATATTCGACCGTTATATTAAACTAATAACCCTTTTGCTAATTCTTTTTTTTGAATTTTTCCACCACTATATTAGGTCAGCAAGCCCGCCTCATTAAAAACCTCCTAGTCCCTTTCGGTACCCTGAAAGAAAAAGAGTGCGTCAACAAACTTGCTGCCTCAGATAAACAGAGTTACATTGTTTACAAGTTTTGGTAAGATAAAGCTAGGGGGATCATCGTCCCAAACACAATCAATACGAGACTCAAAACTATACCTAGCCAGCTCATGGGCCACCTCATTGGCCTCCCTATTGCAATGCTCAAACTTAATTTCTCTAAAGCCCGTAGCAAGTAATCTACGGTCATCAAAAATAGCTGCCGAGGAAGTAGCAGAGAAGCCCCCATCCTTCATAGTATCTATCACTTGGGAATTATCCGATTGAGATTTAATTTAGAGCTAGGTAGACCTTTTTACCGTGGGATTTACAACGCGATTCGTGATTGCACATAGTTGAACGTATGTTGGAATTGCACATGGCTTGTAATTATGTGTAATTGCACGTGATATTTTTGCAATTGCATATGAAATTGGGTGACCGAGAACGGTCAACCGAGAATTATCCACCTTAACTTACCAGAGTGTTCTGTCCTTCAACGGCTGCGCCTCGTAAAAGTTTTCCATCTTTGAGCCTCTTATTTATTGTCCGCCTTGCATGAAGTCTCTCCTTGGATGATATTTGGGTTGCGAACTAGGGTTGTTACACAATCAAACAACATGATGTAGGATTTCGGCGAAGAGGTGAAATCTTTGATGTGAAGATCGAATCTGCACGACGAGAAAACGAATGGTTTCGTGTGAGAGGAGGAGGGAAAGAACCAGTGAAAAAAGTCGAGTGTGTCTCGCAATTGGTAGGATTCATACTGGTAGGAGTTTCAACTCTAGTGTGTTGTGCGCTGACATGTGTATTACGTGGAACCGGACCAAATAGGTGCTATGGAGAAAGATCGAGAAAAATATGTATGTGGGACGTGGATCCTCGGGAATAACCATCCGCTTGTGTTAAGAGGGATATTATGGGTTTGCAAACCCTAAAATTGTGCTTCAGAACAAGCCACTAGTTTGGGCACAAGTATTGAAGCTACCGGACAATTTCTTGAAAGATGCAATCATCGAGGGCATGTGTAGGTCGATGGGCGAGGTTTTGCAAGTTTAGGTGAAGCTCCTTGTAGGATACGTCAAGGAGTTCGTCTGCGGGTAAATAATATCCACGACAATTAACAAACTGACCAGTTTTGTCTTGACCAACAAAGATAAGAAAAAAAGAAGGCTATCAAGTTATTTGTGGAGTGTGTGGTCTAATTGGGAACTGGTATCAAGAATGCGACACAGGTGAACATGAGGAATCCAAGCTAGAGTGGGCTTCCTTCATCTTGGCAGATGGTGGTCGAGGTACAAGATAGGCCGCAGTTCAAGCCATGGTCCTGGTGCTGGCCAGAATATTTTCATGGGAAGGTGTTGTGGTAGATCATCTCAGAGCTTAGAGCTTCGATGACAGGTGGATCTATGATGAAAATCATGTGTGAAACATCATGGGAGAAAAATAGAAGAGATAATGTGGATTTTAATGTGATGGATGAGGATAACCGGGCAATTGTTAGGCCATTAGTTTTTTTTTTTCTCGTGGCTTGATATGTTCTTCTTGGTACTTCTCCCCGCTTTAGATCATAGGCATGCTCTGTCGGCTCAAGCTTAACATGTGCACCTTGCAATACTCTCAATCTCCGCTCGCGCTCAATGGTTACTTGTCGACGTCTGTCTCAACTTAAGTCATGTTGGTGTCATGATATGACATTTGCCCCAATGCATGATCTCCAGTTTTCCCCATCTCCTCTCTCCCGCACTAATTAAGGTGTTGGTGGTAGCTTTCTGCCAGATCATGTAGTTTAGGTTTAGCGGGGTGAATTTAGGGTTGGGCATCTGATGGCGTGAAACACACGTTCGTTGGGAGACCCCAAGAGGAAGGTATGATGTAGTCAGCAGCAAGTTTTCCCTCAGAAAGAAACCAAGGTTATCGAACCAGTAGGAGCAGCAACTCTTCAGAAGGTTGTCAACGGCGCCAGAAAAATAGTCGAGGGAGTCTGGACTGTTGACGTGGAATCTGCACACAACACAATCAAACTACTTTGCCCCAACGAAACAGTGAGGTTGTCAATCTCACTGGCTTGCTGAAAACAAAGGATTAAACGTATGGTGTGGAAAATGAGTATTAAATTGCAGAGAATGAAAAAGGAACAGTTTGCAGTTTGTGGTTGTTTAATCAGTGTAAAAGAATGGACCGGGGTCCACAGTTCACTAGTGGTGTCTCTCCATAAAAGATAACTAACATGTTGGGTGAACAAATTACAGCTGGGCAATTGACGAATAGTGAGCGCATGACAATGCATATACATGACATGTTGACTACTATGATATTTAATTGGGCATTACGACATAATACATAGATCGTTATCCAACAGCATCTATGACTAATAATCCACCGCCGGGTTGTCATCCGAGTCCCCATTGGTATTAAGTTGCAAGCAACGGATAATTGCATTAAGTAAAGTGCGTAATGTAAACAAACACATATGTCCGTGGACATAGCATCGTTAGGTTATCCCTAGTGGCAACAGCACATCCACAACCTTAGAACTTTCTGTCACTGTCCCAGGTTAAACGGAGACATGAACCCACTATCTAGCATAAATACTCTCTCTTGGAGTTACAAGCATCTACTTGGCCAAAGCATCTACGAGTAACGGAAAGCATGCAAGATCTTAAATAACATATAAGATAGATTGATAATCAACTTGACATAATATTCAATATTCATCGGATCCCAGCAAACACAACATGTAGCATTACAATAATATGATCTTGATCATGTAGGGCAGCTCACAAGATCTAAACATGATGGCACAAAGTGGAGAGACAACCATCTAGCTACTGCTATGGACCCGTAGTCCAAGGATGAACTACTCACGCATCACTCCGGAGGCAGGCATGGCGATGTAGAAGCCTCCGGTGACGATTCCCCTCTCCGGCAGGGTGCCGGGAAGAGGTTCTGAACCCTCCCGAGCTAGGGTTGACGACGGCGGCGTCTCTGGAACTTTTCGTGGATATTTGCTCAGGTACTTAGGGTTTTCGCGTCGGGGGGAATAAGTAGGCGAAAGGGCGGCGGCTGGAGACCCGAGGGGCCCACACCACCCCAGGGCGCGGCAGAGGGGGCCCGCGCCCTGGCGTGTGGGGCCCCTGGCCCTCTCCTCGCTCTTTGGTCCGTCAGTGTGTTCTGGTAAAATAGGGACCCCGTGTAGTTTCGTCCAATTCCGAGAATATTTCCAGACTAGCTTTTCTGGAATACAAAAACAGCAGAAAACAGGAACTGGCACTTCGGCATCTTGTTAATAGGTTAGTCCCAAAAAATGTATAAAAGTGATATAAAGTAGATGCAAAACATGTAGCAATTGGTATAAAACAAGCATGGAACATCAAAAATTATAGATACGTTTGAGACGTATCAGCATCCCCAAGCTTAGTTCCTACTCGTCCTCGAGTAGGTAAACGATAAAAACAAATAATTTTTGAGGTGACATGCTACTATCATAATCTTGATCATATAATATTGCAAGGCACATGTAAATGAATGAAGTGATCCAAGTCAATGGTCTATAATTTGCTATCAAATAGATAATGAGTAAACAATGAATCACACAAGCTAAACGTTTTCATGAATAGTACTTTCGAGACAAGCATCAAACAGTTTTGCATAAGTGTTAACTCATAAAGCAATAGTTTCTAAAAAAGGTATTTAATCAACACAAAGGAAGAATTTAGTTTCAGCATTTGCTTCAACTTTCAACATATTTATCTCATGGATATTGTCAACACAAAGTAGTATAACAAGTCCAATACATTGCATATAACGCATGTTGTAACAAAGTTGACACTAGTGTTTGCTTGTGGAAGACAGAAAGAATAGGAAAACTGACTCAACATAAAAGTAAAAGAAAGGCCCTTCGCAGAGGGAAGCAGGGATTAAATCATGTGCTAGAGCTTTTAGGTTTTTGAAAGCATATAGAGATTGCATAAAATATTTGATACTCCTCCCAACCTTGCTAACACAAGCCATGGCTAACCGAATCCTCGGGTGCCTTCCATCAATCACATACCATGGAGGAGTATCTATTTTTGAGAGGTGTTTGTTAATTGTCAACGAATGGTAGCGGGTGAGAACAGTATTCTACCTGTCGAACGGACTTTTAAGAGCGGCTCCCATGAAGGACGTTATTTCTACCAGCAAGGCAGATCATCCCTCTTTCTCTTTGGTTTACACACATTCAGGTATTTCACTGTTTGTCATTGCTTACTGATGAATCAGGGCAAAAGTGTGAAGAGAATTAATTGGTTAAAGTTGTAATTAATTGGGACTGGGCACCCCGTTGCCAGCTCTTTTTGCAAGTTATTGGATAAGCGGATGTATATGCCACTAGTCCAGGTGTAAAAGTCCACTCGACAAATAGAATAAAGAATAACCACACTAATTCCTCATGAGCTAGTAAACATTGACACAAAAAGGGAATAATAACATTTTGAATAATTTAAAGGTAGCACATGAAAAATTTACTTGGAGTGGCAAGGAAATACCACATATAGGTAGTTATGGTGGACACAAATGGCATGGATTTTGGCTCAAGGATTTGGATGCACGAGAAGCATTCCCTCTCAGTACAGAGTTTAGGCTAGCAAGGTTATGTAAGCAAACAAGAATATCAACCCGTACACCAAGTTTTATATGACAAACATATTGCAAACGTTATAAGACTTCATACCGTCTTCCTTGTTAACCAAACCCTGTTATTAGAAAATATCTAGACCTTAGAGGTACCACCGATGCAAACCAAATTTTCAACAAGCTTTACGGTAGTTCTTCACTAATAGGCTTAACTCATGTGATGCACAATTTAATCATGATCTACTTGTTAACTCAAAACAATTGACAAGCATCAAGTTATCCATTTTAGTGATCTACAAGATTAAGCAAGTTTTTCCTTATACCAATTACCACATGCAACATTTTCTGAACCAACCAAACACCAATCAATTTATTTCATCAACTCTCCAAACAAATATAAGTGAAGCAAGAGAGTACTTTCTACAAAAGAAAGCTAATAGCTCTGACAAGAGATACATGAAAACAAGAGCTAAAAGCTGAACAGCGCTAGATATGAATACTCAACAAATATAAGTGAAGAATAGGAGTATTCTCATGAAAAAGCGGAGCGTGTCTCTCTCCCAATCAAGAATGCTAGGGTCCAGTCAAGCTTTATTGAAAATAAAAATGCAATACTGAAAATAAAAAGCACACAGACGCTCCAAGAAAAGCACATATGATGTGAAAGAATTAAAATATAGTTTCACTAGAGATGACCTGATAATTTTGACGATGAAGAAGGGGATGGGCCCCAAGCTTAGACGCTTGAGTCTTCTTGAAATATGCTGGGGAGATCCATGGGAGCCTCCCCAAGCTTAAGCTCTTCACTCTTCTTGATCCTATTATATCATCCTTCTCTCTTGACCCTTGAAAACTTCCGTCACACCAAACTCAAAGTAGATCTCATTAGAGGGTTAGTGCATAATCAAAAATTCACATGTTCTGTAAAGACGCAATATGATTTGTTACTTTAAACATTAGCTACAGCCACTGATGTTATGTGAAGCTCTTCCACCCAAAAAAGAATTTCACTCAACACTAGTAAAAGAGAGAATGCGAAAAATAAAAAGGCATAATCTGTCTAAAACAGAACAGTCCGCAAAGACGAATTTTTTCGAGGCACTTACGACGCTCAGATCGAGAAACTCTGAACTAATGAAAGTTTCAGACATTCATAAAGATTACGCACAAAAATTTCAGATTTTTTAACAATCTGGTGATTTTAGGAATTTCGTACAGTGAACAGCAAAAATCTGTTTCTGCGCAGCAATCAAAATTAAGCATCATCTTATCATTAGAGGCTACTCTTGGCACAACAATGCGAGAAAATAAAGATACAAAGGAGTTGCTACAGAAGTAAACAAACTCCTTGACTCAATAAAAGAAAAATTGCAGAAAAATAAAATGGGTTGCCTCCCATAAGCGCTTTTCTTTAACGCCTTTTAGCTAGGCACAAAGCATGCATCAAGTATTACCAAGTGAAGAAGCATCAACATTGTATTTGTTCGAACAATAGAATCATAAGGTGGCTTAATCTTCTTCCTAGGAAAGTGTTCCATACCTTTCTTGAGAGGAAATTGATATTTTATATTCCCTTCTTTCATATCAATAATAGCACCTACAGTCCTAAGAAAAGGTCTTCCCACACAATAGGGCATGATGGATTGCACTCAATATCCAAGACAATAAAATCAACGGGGACATAATTGTTGTTAACCATGATAAGAACATCATCAATTCTTCCCAAAGGTTTTTTAATAGTAGAATCAACAAGGTGAACATCCAAGTAACAATTTTCCAAAGGTGCTAAATCAAGCATATCATATAATCTTTTAGGCATAACAGAAATACTAGCACCAAGGTCACACAAAGCATTGCAATCAAAGTCATTCAATTTCAATTTAATGATGGGCTCCCAACCATCTTCTAACTTCCTAGGGATAGAAGCTTCATGTTTAATTTCTCTTCCCTAACTTGTATGAGAGCATTAGTAATATGTTTAGTAAAAGCCATGTTTATAGCACTAGCATTAGGACTTCTAGCTAGCTTTTGCAAGAACTTAATTACTTCAGAAATATTGCAACCATCAAAATCAAAGTCATTATCATCAAAAGTAATGGAATTATTCTCTTCCTTATTGCTAGAAATTTCAGCATCTTTATCAAGGACAGTTTCAGAGTTATCAGGCAATTTAGGACATTTTGCAATAGAAGTGGAAACATTACCAACACCAACTATCTTGCCATTAATGGTAGGAGGTTTGTTAACACTTGAGTTTGAAACCTTTTCAGAAGTAGTAATAGTATAAACTCTAGCAATATTGTTCTTTCTAGCAATTTCATCCTCTCTTTCCCATCTAGCATGCAATTCAGCTAACATCCTCACATTGTTATCAATTTTAACTTGTATAGCATTGAGAGTTTTGCTCTCTTTAACATCATGAGGCATGTTCTTTAGTTTCAATAAGTCAACATCAAGAGCAAGACTATCAACTTTAGAGGAAAGCACATCAATTTTCCCAAATTTCTCCTCAACAGTTTTATTGAAAGCAGTTTGTGTACTAATAAAATCCTTAAGCATAACTTCAAGATCAGAGGGTACACTCTTATTATTATTGTAGGAGTTACTATAGGAATTTCCATAACCATTGCCACTATTAGAAGGATAGGGCCTATAATTGCTATTACCAAAATTATTCCTATAAGCATTGTTGTTGAAATTATTATTTTTAATGAAGTTCACATCAACATGCTCTTCTTGAGCAACCAAAGAAGCTAAAGGAACATTATTTGGATCAACATGTGTTTGACCATTTGCAAGCATAGACATAATAGTATCAATTTTGGCACTCAAGGAGGAGGTTTCCTCAACAGAATTTACCTTCTTACCTGTTGGAGCTCTCTCGGTGTGCCACTCAGAATAATTAATCATCATATCATCAAGAAGCTTTGTTGCAGCACCCAAAGTGATGGACATAAAGGTACCTCCAGCGGCCGAATCCAATAAATTCCTCGAAGAAAAATTTAATCCTGCATAGAAGGTTTGGATGATCATCCAAGTAGTCAGTCCATGAGTGGGACAATTTTTAACCAATGATTTCATTCTCTCCCATGCTTGAGCAACATGTTCATTATCAAATTGCTTAAAATTCATTATGCTACTTCTCAAAGAAATAATCTTAGCAGGAGGATAATATTTTCCAATAAAAGCATCTTTGCATTTAGTCCATGAATCAATACTATTTCTAGGCAAAGATAGCAACCATTCTTTAGCACGTCCTCTCAAGGAGAAAGGAAAAAGTTTCAGTTTAATAATATCACCATCTACTTCCTTGAGCTTTTGCATTTCACAAAGTTCAACAAAGTTATTAAGGTGAACAGCAGCATCATCAGTACTAACACCAGAAAATTGCTCTTTCATAACAAGATTTAAAAGTGCAGGTTTAATTTCATAAAATTCTGCTGAAGCAGCAGGTGGAGCAATAGGTGTGCATATGAAATCATTGTTGTTCGTGCTAGTGAAATCACACAACTTAGTGTTCTCAGGAGTACTCATTTTAGCAGAAATAAAAACAGTACAGAAAATAACTTGAAAGTAAACTAGATGCAAGTAACTAATTTTTTTGTGTTTTTGATAATTGAAAGCAAACAAGATAAAATAAAATAAACTAAGCAAGACAAAAACAAAGTAAAGAGATTGGAAGCGTGAAACTCCCCTTGCAGAAGACTGCTGTCTCCCCGGCAACGGCGCCAGAAAAATAGCTTGATGACGTGAAACACACGTTCGTTGGGAGACCCCAAGAGGAAGGTATGATGTAGTCAGCAGCAAGTTTTCCCTCAGAAAGAAACCAAGGTTATCGAACCAGTAGGAGCAGCAACTCTTCAGAAGGTTGTCAACGGCGCCAGAAAAATAGCTTGAGGGAGTCTGGACTGTTGACGTGGAATCTGCACACAACACAATCAAACTACTTTGCCCCAACGAAACAGTGAGGTTGTCAATCTCACTGGCTTGCTGAAAACAAAGGATTAAACGTATGGTGTGGAAAATGAGTATTAAATTGCAGAGAATGAAAAAGGAACAGTTTGCAGTTTGTGGTTGTTTAATCAGTGTAAAAGAATGGACCGGGGTCCACAGTTCACTAGTGGTGTCTCTCCATAAAAGATAACTAACATGTTGGGTGAACAAATTACAGCTGGGCAATTGACGAATAGTGAGCGCATGACAATGCATATACATGACATGTTGACTACTATGATATTTAATTGGGCATTACGACATAATACATAGATCGTTATCCAACAGCATCTATGACTAATAATCCACCGCCGGGTTGTCATCCGAGTCCCCGTTGGTATTAAGTTGCAAGCAACGGATAATTGCATTAAGTAAAGTGCGTAATGTAAACAAACACATATGTCCGTGGACATAGCATCGTTAGGTTATCCCTAGTGGCAACAGCACATCCACAACCTTAGAACTTTCTGTCACTGTCCCAGGTTAAACGGAGACATGAACCCACTATCTAGCATAAATACTCTCTCTTGGAGTTACAAGCATCTACTTGGCCAAAGCATCTACGAGTAACGGAAAGCATGCAAGATCTTAAATAACATATAAGATAGATTGATAATCAACTTGACATAATATTCAATATTCATCGGATCCCAGCAAACACAACATGTAGCATTACAATAATATGATCTTGATCATGTAGGGCAGCTCACAAGATCTAAACATGATGGCACAAAGTGGAGAGACAACCATCTAGCTACTGCTATGGACCCGTAGTCCAAGGATGAACTACTCACGCATCACTCCGGAGGCAGGCATGGCGATGTAGAAGCCTCCGGTGACGATTCCCCTCTCCGGCAGGGTGCCGGGAAGAGGTTCTGAACCCTCCCGAGCTAGGGTTGACGACGGCGGCGTCTCTGGAACTTTTCGTGGATATTTGCTCAGGTACTTAGGGTTTTCGCGTCGGGGGGAATAAGTAGGCGAAAGGGCGGCGGCTGGAGAGGCCCGTGGGGCCCACACCACCCCAGGGCGCGGCAGAGGGGGCCGCGCCCTGGCCACGTGTGGGGCCCACGTGGCCCTCTCCGTGCCTCTTTGGTCCGTCAGATGTGTTCTGGTAAAATAGGGACTCCCGTGTAGTTTCGTCCAATTCCGAGAATATTTCCAGACTAGCTTTTCTGGAATACAAAAACAGCAGAAAACAGGAACTGGCACTTCGGCATCTTGTTAATAGGTTAGTCCCAAAAAATGTATAAAAGTGATATAAAGTAGATGCAAAACATGTAGCAATTGGTATAAAACAAGCATGGAACATCAAAAATTATAGATACGTTTGAGACGTATCAGCATCCTGCAATCATGCATTTTAAAAACTGATCTCGGTAATATATTTACAAAAAAAATTGGACTCTATAAATGTCCAAAAGAATTACAAAGAAGATTACATGAAGAATGAAAATAAATTAAAAACCTAAACTGGACATTTTCTTCGTTCCGTTTCTAAAATAAATCTCTGCCTAATAATAAAGAGAGCAACTATTTATTAAAGGCCCCGTGCGATGCAACGGGAGAAATCAATTATCGTCAGAAAATGACATATTTTTATGAATACAGATTAGAGATATGAATTTTACAAATTCAGCATCTTCTATAATTGTTAAATATCTGACAGTAGGGCCCACACGGCAGGGTTTGTTAATTACCGGAAACATTTATTAAAAAGAATAAAATTCTGACGTGCGTTGCAACTGGAGAAAAATCCGCGTGGTTCAAATCAATAAATCTGCCTATCTGTAAATTGGTATTTTGTTGTCCTAAATAATCATGGTTAAAAGTTGTTAAACATGCATGAATTTTGATACCAAAGACAGATTACATTTTTCTGAACATTTTGTATATTGTTCGTAATTTTCTGTTAACCAGATCAAAAGTTAAAATAAATTAAAAATAAACACGATGTTTTATGAAACAATATTTTATTTTGCCTTAGAATAATGTAGGTTATGCTTAGAACAATTGCCTTCACATTTTTTATGAAACAATATTTTATTTGCTTCTAGCCTATGGAAATCAAGATGTAGTTTTGATTCCCAAAAATGATTAGAGGTATAATCACCATTTTAGGGACAATCAGATCAAATTAACTCATATACGGGGTCAAATGGTTCATTTCGATCAAGATCATCAAGCAAGAAGGCAACAAGGGACAAATGATACATTAAATGGTTCATTTGAGGTAACCAAAAGGCAAAAACGATGATTGAATCAAGGTAAAAAATGTAAGCACACTATCCCTCTAATCTAGTTAGATACATTGGTAATAAGCCCACATATTTGATCCATAGATCATATTTGGCATGGAAATGGCCAAACGAATCAAGCTCACATGAGAAGGGTAAGAGATGATCAGAGGATGCTTCGAGCAACATCTTTTTCGGCCACGATGATCAGCGGTAGAATGACAAGAAGCCGTTGAAACACCTATGACGATGAGCTCTCGACGAACTTCACACTCGCATACTCTGTCCCATCGCGCTAGATCTGCACGAGTGGATTGGTCGCCTCTCTCCTCCATCGCCACGATGGCCTGAGAGCAGAACCCGCTCGAGCTCGATCTGGAGAGTGAACAGCGCAGATTCCATGGATGAGTCATCATCTATGCAATTAGAAAAACGAGTTCATTATCTGCTGCTGCTGTGATACTACGTACTAGGACACAAATACACTACCACCATAGAGTACTGGGTGGCCGTGCTGCTACAGAAACGAAATGAATATGTGCAGCAAGAACACACACCTACGGTACAAAGAACAAACATTGAGACTCAAGAGCACTCAGCAACAAGATCAACACCCAAATTCTAGCACTTATATAATTCCAACAGCCAGATCAACACCTCCGCAGCAATTATCAAGAACCAAGAACTACCAGTTTCATCATATACAGTCGCATGGAAACCCTAGAAACGCCTATGGACACCTAGGTCAGATAGAGAGAGGACGGGACGAGTGTACCTGATAGAAGTCGGCGTAGGCGGCGTAGGTGGCGGAGGACGAGAGGTGCGGCGGCGTCCGGAGCTCCGGTGGCGGCAGGATCAAAGAATCGGTCGGCGCGCGAGGGAGGAAGGCGCCAGGAGATGAGGAGGGACTTGATCTCGGGGGCGAAGAACGCTTGCACGTTGGCAGGGCGGAGGCGACGAGGGACGGCGGAGGGCAGAGGCGATGAGGGACGGCGGAGGGCGGAGGCGACGAGCCGCGCCGCCAGAGCCGACGAGACACGGAAGAAACGCGAGGGGGTACTCGCGTCTTCGATCCCCTCAACCCGACGTGGTTCGACCGGTTCTCCCGGGCCAGCCCGACCAAACCCGGCCTGCCGAACGGCCCAGCCGTGTTTTCTCGTGTCTTTATTTGGGCCGGGATTTTACACAGCAAACCGGCCGAAACACTCCGCCGAACGAGGCCTGACGGGATTTCACCAGATTTTCTCTCGGGTCCAGGCCTCCACTATGGAGCCCCAATAGGGAGTGACGTCGTCGACCTACAGGTACCACGTGCAGGCCTAGACGCAAGATCCACACGGCCCAATGCTGGGTGCTATTACATCTAACCACAATCATAACCTAGGCATAAAACTACTTCTACTATCCACAAAATGGGCCGAACAAACCTCTCTCGTTTCCATTTCGACGGTGAGGCCGCCGAAAGGGGGAGGAGACATGATTCGAAGGGAGAGAAGAGACTCTTGAATGGGAGGTAAAGGGAGGAGAGAGAAAGGAAAGGGAGACTCTCGATTTATGACCGCCGGGAATGACGTAACATACTAAAATTCAAACCCCGGTGATATATATACATGTGCATGCTTAGATTTGAACCTCCGATATTCATATATTTTGAATGTATGCGCAAGATCATAAAAAACATTGTACGGTTCCTTGCAGTAAAGTACATGAAACTGTAGAAAAATAAACAAACTACATGAAAACGAAGTTTTTTTTTGAAGAAAACGAATCAAATGGCAGTGGAACAAAGTTGGTTGTCGAGCAGGCCCGTGGTCGGACAGAGCCGGGTCGCCTCGCCGCCAGAAAGAGCAGACATACGGTGTGCAGCCGCACAGGCCGCCAAGTAGCAGCCCCGGCCCCGGCGACAGCAGCTTCTTTTCTCCCAAGAAAATACTGGTAGCAGCGTTTGGTATAATTGCATCAGGTCACGTCACGTGTCCTAGACTTGTTAGCCCAAGACGTCAGTTTTTTTGTGTTAAACGGCCAACGGAAATCATGTGCAAAAATAAGGCAGTCGTAGTTATTTGGTACATGAACTCTTGAAAATGTAGCTTCGTGTAATTCACTCTAACATAAACATACGTGACAGAGTATAATAAAGATGAGAACTTGCCTGTGGCAAGATGGTTAGGAGGGCGGTTGTACCCCTAGCCTACCAGAGTTCAAGATGATCCGCCGGCTCAGTCTTCGGAGGTATTCATAGAGGTAGGTGTGCGTGTGTGCCTTCATAGGGTGAGTTTATGCGCGTGTTTGTGAGTGTGTGCGTTGTACTATATTTCGCAAAAAATAAAAATAGAATAAAGATGGGAACTTCATTTGTGTGTTTCTTCTTGTTTACAATCCTGAAAGACTGAATCGACGCAGGGCAGCCAAGCACGTGAATCAAAATATCACTTCTCCTTTTCTAATCCTCTCAAGAAATCACAAACGATGTGCTTTGATCCTTTTGTGCTTGGCTGCCAAACTCTGTGGTCGTGTGCTAGTTGGGTCAAAACGTACAATTGCCCAAAATCATGGTATTATGATGCCCGGAGACAGGTCGAGCTCAACAATATGTGCGTACTTGCCCTTGGAATCTCAGCATATACAATCAACACAGTGAACATGTGTTCCTGATTCCTCTCATTCCCATCGACAAGCTTCTAACATGAATATCTCTTTCTATCTTTTTTCTTCTAGCTACCGTCTTCTATGGATTGATATGTGTATTGACAGGGAGAAAGGAGAGAGCACGTCCTCTTATATCATGGGTTTCTAAGTGTTGGTGTTGTAACATGAAATTGAAATTTTTCTGTGATATCAACTCAATGCAAGATTTCTGCTCCATCTAACTATTGAATATATATTAGAAGTTCTTGTTGGAAGAATTTACGACTATATCCCGGGAGGAATTTATGGTTTTAGGGTCCTACCATATTTTGACTCGGGCATATGTTATATGTACATAATACCGGCAAACTCTAGAATAAGAAAACCCATCAAAGATTTGGGTTGGTATGGAAACCCGTTCACTAAAGAGGATATGTCACTATTCTACGCCGCTACAACTATTGTGGTGGGTAAAGGGAAAATAAGCTATTTTAGGATGTACCGTGGCTTAATGATGCTAAACAAAAGATATCGCCCACTCATCCTTGTGGTCTTCAAAATGAAAAATTGGAATGATAAAAATGTTCTATGAGATAATTTGTGGATTGCAAAATTGCCTTTTCGGAGGACTTCACTTTTTCTCACTTAGAGCAATTTGTAAAGCTTTGGGTTCAGCTTAAAAAATTCCAATCATGATCACTTGGAAGATGAGATCCTCACGACCAATGGTCAATACTCGGCGGCCTCGACGTACAAAGCCAAATCATGGGGGCAATATCCATTCTATGTGGCTAGCTATTCAAAATATGCTATGGATGGCAGATATAGACTTGAAAAAGAGGATGGCCAAATTGTGTACTTTGCCCTTTGTGCAAGAGCACGGTGGAATCGGCACATCACCTTTCTCTTCATTGTGCTTCACTATTAGGATTTGGGGTCTCGTTAAGAATTGGCTTGGACTCTTCGCTCTCGAGACCCATCTTGTCCAACGCAATCCCTCCAATTTTGGTGGCATCAAATGACCGGCGCTACAAATCCAAACTGTAAAGCCATCGCCTCCCTCACCTAGCTCACAACTTGGAGATAAGGAATGAGAGAAATGTCTGGGTATTTCAAAAAAATCATGCACCGTCAACAGTCATTTTCAAGAAGATCAAGAATGAAACGCAGCTATGGATCATCACGGGTGCAAAAAGTTTGAGTGAATCATGCCTGGAGAGTAGTACCGTTGTATTGGTTTTGATCAATTTATTTACTATTGTCAAACTCCTTAATTAATAGAAATGAGTCAAAGTTTTTGCCTCCTTACAAAAAACTAGTGGTTTTAGGAACATTACATGGTGGTGGGTGCAGATGAGCTAAACGTATTTTTAAGTATGGTTCAGAGAAAAAATAAAAGATTGGGATGCTATTTAATTTCGGTACGACCCAACTAAACTAAGTGAAATAATATCTTAAACTAAAAATGGCATGCACGGATAAATCAACGATCCAGCATCGTAATTTGACGTGCTTGAATTACCCGTATGTAATTTAGATAAGGTAACCATGGATTTCTGGCTTAAAATGCCCGATTATATATGTTGTTTTAGTCCAATCCAAATATTTCAGTGGCAAATACATCAGCAAAATTCATTACATGATAATAACTTAGGAACTATATAGATAATACGAAACAATGTATACACACTATAGGATTGATCAAATAAAATAAAATGAAGGCACATGATTTGCACCATCGCATGTAATTAATGACTTCATCAAAGGATAAAGGGCCAAATGAAGCTCAAAGAAATAAAGATTTAGATTCCTACTCTGCTGACAAGTATGACTCTACCCATTACATTGCTACCCTTGTGATGTACGTTGCAAACTCAAGGCTTTATTAATTTAAAGCTGTGCACCCGAGTGCCTTTTATCTATACAAAAAACCCCCAAATTAGTGGCATGGATTTTGCTCTTGCAACACCTAGGATCCAACTAGGGGTGAAAACGGTACGGTTATTTCCGACCGACCGACCGACCGGAGGCTCACGGAAGGCAAATACGGATTCGGTCGGATAGTTGACGATACGGTCACGGATACGGATAGTAATCCACGGATACGGAAAAGTATGTGGTTTACTAATATCCGTCCGTTCGAAGATATACCATATTTCGCGGTTATATCCGACAAGTATCCGCTGCAATATCTGGCAAATAATACCTCAAACCTCAGGTGACCGAGGTTTGGGCAAGATATAACTTAATTACTTATACAAAACTCCATAAAAATCTTGTCAAGCCCTTACCATGTTTGTGATCACATTCGTTGGAGGCACCCTTAGCCCATCCAAGGGCAAAACTAAGTAGCCACTTGGAAATGAAAGTATGAGTTATTACTAAATTCTTTGTCTTAGAATTACACAATACATAAAGTTAATGTGGAGTAAGTTGATTCATAATATTCTCTATATGTCAGTCCTATTTTCAAAAATACATCCGACAATATATTTATCCGCAACCGAACCATATTGCCCCATATTCGATCCATATTCGTAACCGGCAGGATCCGATTCCGTATTCGTATCCGGCACTATCCGCTCCGACTCCGTATCCGGAAAAAATAAGGTTACGGACATGGTTTCACTACTATTCGACCATATCCGCTCCGTTTTCACCCTAGATCCAACTGGGCTATCAAATCATCATTACACGCTTTTTAGCCTTCACAAATTGACAAATCCTAGGTTCAACCCACGTACAGAAGTCCGCATCATTGACCTCATGTTTGGCATAAAGACATTAAAATTCTGCTGAAGATTAAGATTTGGTATTTATCTTCGGAGGGGTTGTACTACATCAGAATGTTATAGCTGACTTCGAAGTACAAAAATGTCAAATACCCACAAAACACCAATGGAAGAGTCTAGGAGCTCTCAATGTTTTGTTCCCCGTACTCCCTCTATACCTAATATAAGAGGTTTTAAGTGTTTCCCATGTTGACTAGATGCGGACCAAAGTGAGTGAACATGCAAACAAAATGTGTATAGATACATGTGGATACATGTGAATATAGAAAATGGTTAAGACATCTTATATTTAGAAACGGGAATACAAACTAGAGCTTGTCTCTGAAAACGATATGAACCGCAATGGTAAACTCCTCCTTCAGTTCAAACTTTTAACAAGACATGGTGAACTATGACCGCACATGTCTGGACGTGGAAACAGATTCATTGTCGTGAACTAAGATTTGCTCCAATTTTTAACAGGCAACCGGATCTTGCTATTTCTAAACGGTATCTGGGTTAGCCATTCCTTCCCCCATCAACCGGAGAATCACGGCTTGAGCGAAACCCTTTTAGCACCCCTAGGATGAGCAACTTCTGCACGAATTATATGGACATGAATGCAGACCTCTCTCCGCCCTTTGCCGGTACAAAGATGCAGATGTCGCCCGCCTGCACTTGGTTGTCACATACAAAGTCTAACAGTACCCGCAGCATGCACATGTCTTTTTCTATGAAGAATCTCGGTCGCCACTTCTGCTTTTGCCCGGTATCTCAAGTGTGACGGTCCCATTTTCACGCGGAAAGTGTGCAGCTGCGGCTAAAGCCGTGTTCCTTCGAATGATCTGGTTACATGTGGACAAGATGTGATGTCATTTACAAAAGAAACCAGAAAAAGAAAATTCAGGCTGAACGGAAAAGGCATGGTTTCAATCTTAAAGCAGGAAAAAACATTTATCCAATTGTTAAGAAGTTCATGAGAACTTGAAGATGACAGGGTTTTCAAAGAGAACATAAAAACAGGAGTGTACAGCACATACACAACAAGCAGTTCATATTGAAAACAATGAGCTGCTCACTCAACATAAGAGAAATAGAAATATACCAGAAGGGGCTAGGTAGTTGAACATCGCACTTCTTCATAGTTGCTACGAATACAGTAGTTTTTGGTTGAATTTCCTGGATAACCGTTGTTTACTTTCTGCATTTGCGCTCCAGACAGACAGCTTCTGAATATCCCCATATCAGCTTCTGGTGGTGTCGGATGATCATCTGAATCAGAAGATTCGTATTCTGAGCACTGTCTTCTTCTGTAAAAAAATCACAGGTGTAAAGAATCCATAAGTAATTTAAGAGTTGATGCATATGTGCATGTAAGTAGACACAATATAACTGATTTCTCAGATGAAGAGGATGTCAGAACCGCCTTTGCCAGTATTCCTACAATGGCTAGAATCGCCCCTTTCACAGCTAACAAATTTTGTAGTTCCTAATAATCGTGTGGTATCATCATCGAGCCTCTTGAAATATTAAAAGATCTATACTAGTTTCTTTAGTATTACCTGTTTTGAGCCAACATCTGTTCTTCCAAAAGGGGGTGATCGTTTGCTCGCTTCCGCAAACCCAAGGATTTCAGGTTGGATTTCCTGTACAACTTCATCTATTCTTTCATTCTGTACTTAATAAGCTCCCATTGCACTAATAAGACTTGATCCTTTGAGTTTGGGATAATATGATTATCATCTTCTTTACTTCTGTCTCGGCTATTGGATTATCAGTGATGGTGTTCTATCACGGAACTGTACAATACCCCAAAAAAATAGAATGAAAAAACCACTTTCAAATATTGTATGGTGCAAACACAAACTTTAGAGTGAAAATAAGGTAGAGAAAACGATATACAGGAAGTTCCAAATGTGGCAAACTTGTAATGTTGACGATGCAGGTCAGCAATCGCAACAAATTGGAAATCATGCTTAGAAACATGGCAGATCCTGGGCACCGAGTAGTTAATTTCACGGTCTACAATTCGCCCTCTAGGGAGATCCAAGTGATCCATGTAAGCAATCTACAAACCAGAGATGAAACAAGGTTCATACAACATATAAAGTTATAAACACTTTAGAGAAAGAAAATCTGGAATTAAAGAGTAACATGATAAAACTAGAAACTATCTATTTAAACAAGAAATTGCACTAGCTGCAGCTTCACAGCAACAAGCAGAAAAAGATATGTATACAGACTGCGGTATGAAACTGAATATAACTGGAGCGTTCACAGTACAATAGCTGTGGTCAAGAAAGAATGCCAACAAGAAGATCAGAGTGTAATATGAATGGGTATCAGTTTAACTGAGGACTCCCATTACCATAATCGCAGCGTCAACCAAATAACATACTGAACATGAAGTACATGTAAGTTATAACTGACAGCATTACCATTACAATAACATCCGAAAAGAAATGCCAGCAGCAGCATCAAAAACATGTCACCAGTGCACTATATACAACCGAGGGTGGGAAGGAGGGGAGAGATTGGTAGATCATACATGAGCAAAGGCAGGCACCCGCCAACCCAGAAGTTTTTTCATCTTTCCTCTCTAGACTTGAACTGAAATTTCTGGACCTGTCCATCAGATGCTCCTGATATGGCCAGCCCAATCGAGGTCCGAATTGCTGACATGTCTTCAGAAGGGCCATAATATAGTCAAGGTCTATATTATTTCCAGATGGTGGGGGTGTGCACTGTTGCGAATGCAATAAGATGGAAGTCCCTCATGAAGGACTCCTCATCCTCGTTGTTCTTAAGCAAACTAATAGCATGGGGGATGGTCAGCCCTTAGTGCATTATTTAAGTACATAGCTCGAAGTTCATTGATTTTGTCCGTCTTGTGCCCATGCAGCACAAATGGTCTTCCCCCTGACGGTA